>OZ025298.1:283401886-284601886 GCA_964019185.1 Maratus speculifer | reverse complement strand
GTCTTCATGCATTTGTAGCTATGCCTTATTATGTATTTTTATTTTTAGGACCTTACACATTTGGAATTGGTGATACTTCTAACTTTAGTGACTACATTAGTGGTGGCTTTGCTACACAGGTTAACATGCCAAAGAAAATAAACTTTGTAAGTAGAAAATTTGTGGACAATGTAATTAATTAGCATCTTGTAACTATATGTAAACAAATATTTCAAACTTGAGAATTTGCATAAAAGTTAATCTTTTTCTTGAAAACAGATTTTCTTTTCAATTTATGATACTTATTTTTTGTTGTTAAAAACTAAAATATAAGCTTAACTCTCCTTATAAGTTTATGTTCTCGTTTTATAGATAAAAAATTCATAAATCTTTTTAATGTTTTCAATTGTTTGTTTTTTTTAATACTCAAATATAAAGTGATAACTAAAAACTCGAAAACAATTCTTCTATACCTAATTGCAAATTTAGAATGTCCCTTCTTTAAAGTTAAGATTTTCCTTTGTAAAAATGCACTCTTCTCACTGCTTCAGACAGTTCACTCGGAGATACCAATAAATTAAAAATATATCATTTTTTTTTTATACATATATAACATGAATATTATTTTAAATCCATTTTTATAGGAATTTCACTTCAGATGTACACATTAGATTAGGGGTGCACAATTTTTTGAAAAAATGGGCCATTTACAAATGTCTGGGTGGTCGAGGGCCACATCAATAACATGGAGAGAAACATATTTAGAGGACAGGGATGAGATTCTTCCGCGGATCCGCGGTTTTCAGCTTTTTTGTCATTTTTGAATTTCCGCTTTTTTCGGATTTTCTGATTTTTTAAAAAATTTCGCTTTTTTACCATTTTTACTTTTTGAGTTTTTAAGAATTTATTTCGTGCAGACTTCCGTTTTTTATTCGTTTAAATAAAAAGGAATTGTAAAATAATTTTAATCCACATCAAAATATGCCTCTATTTCAACACTTCAACTACGAGAAGTCCTTTATCGCATCCAGTGGTTATCTTATTTCATCGCGATCGCCGAATGCTCATTGAAAAACATAACGGCATTGTTTTAAAACAGAAGACTTTAACATGGGCGATTCTGTTCCGTGTATACCTCGGATTTCCGGATTTTTCGATCGATTTTTCTGAGTTTATGAGATTATTATATTTAGTGGAAAATTCGAATTTTAAAATATCACGAATTTCGACACATAGTCGCCGAAAAAAATCAATTTGTCGATTGTTCGCAGAAAGAAATTGACAATTTCGTCGAACGATTGAGGGGGAAAAAAGCGGAAATTTCACAAAGGATCTTGGAAAAAAAATTCTTTATGTGATTTTTGTCCAGAAATCGTAGGAAAACAGATATTTTGACACAAGATCACGGGTAAAACGGAAATATCATCAAAAAGTCATGGAAAAACGTAAATTTGTTAATGGGTCACACAAAAATCCCACGAATTTAATTAAAGAATCGTGCAAAAAACTAATTTCTTTATAGAATCGCGGGATAAAAACGCAAATTTCGTAATAAAAAGATTTAAATTTAATCAAAAAATTGTGAAAAACGATGAATTTCGTCGAAAAACGATCAAATTAGTAAAAAAAAATGCGGAAAAACGATCAATTTCGTCACAAAAATCTCTGAAAAATGATCAATTTCGTCTAAAAATATCGCGAAAAACTGATCAATTTTGCCTAAAAAAAAAACGCGAAAAAATGATCAAATTTGTCGAAAAAAATCGTGAAAAGACGATAAATTTTGTCAAAAAATCGCGAAAAAACTATCTATTTCATCAAAAAATCACGAAAAAAGGCTATTTCTTTAAAAAATCGCGATAAAACGATCAATTTTATCAAATAAACGCGAATAAACTGCAAAATTCGTCATAATTGCGCGGAAAAAGACAAATTTCATGAAAAAACGTCAAATTTCATTAAAAAAATCGCTTAAAAACAGTAACTTTCGTCAAATAAGTGCGAAAAAACGGCCAATTTCGTAAAAAGATCGCGAAAAAAACGACCGATTTCGTCAAAAGATTGCGAAAAAAAGGGGTTATTGCTGGATTGGAATTTTCTGTTCCAAAAACTTTTTTGCTGGTTTAAAAACTAATTTTGTTGTCACATCTTTTTTTTTTCTCTCTCTGCTCCAAATCTTTTTGATTGAATGGGACCTTTGAAATTGGTATACAGTAGACTCCCTCAAATCCGCACAGCTTGGGACCAGAGGTTTTGCAGATTTTAGAATTTTTCAGATTTCTGGTCATTGCTTTGTTTATATTTTTTAAACAGTGATTTGAATGTAATTAAAAATTAAATCAAATGTATAATGAATGCTTACAATATACTAAAATATTAAAATAAGTCATAAATTAAAATAATAAAATTTAGATAATTTTTAAAATGATTAAAATACTAAAAGCAAAGATCAAGTTAATAATCAGTAATGTACAATTAAATATTCATTATAAAGATGAAATGTGTTTTTAAATTATTCAATGAAACTTGCCTCATAAAGGTACATTACTAATTCACATCAGGATCATAAAATAATGAAGCTTTATTTCATGTTTAGCCAGACTTAACAACTCAAAAAGCTTGATTAATACATAAATATATTTGGTAGTATTGTGATTACCAATGATATCAGCAATATCTTTATATTTTTGGAAATAAATTATTCTTTTCTTATGAAAAAACATGAATTCAATAACCTTAACAAAAATTACAAATTAAAAAATGTATGATTATCTTAAAAAGTCAAATTTTGCACCTAAATCTGAACTGAATGTTTCATTGTTTACATTTGTAAAATAAGTGCGGATTTTAGAGAGTTGCGGATTTTAGGAGTGCGGATTTAAGGGAGTCTACTGTAATTTTGCATTTGATAATTTTCAGGGTTTTCTACTTTGCATCACTTAATTTTCAGGATTTTTCATTGAGTCACAATAACCCCTGATATTAGTAAAATAAATTTTCATTATTGTAATCAAATACTTTCTGCCTATTTCATGTTAATAATTCCTTTTTTATTTATGCAAAGCTAAATTGTATGTAATTTATATTTATCAATAGCAATTGTATTTGTTGCGATTGAAATTCCTGTCATTGCTCAAACGTCGTTCACGCAGTTTTCAGCTTTTTTGCTTTTTGGCCAATCTCATCCCTGAGAGGAGGTGATCTCTATAATCTGATAAGAAATATGGTTTCAGAGGGGAAGGGGGAGAGTTATGCCCAGTGTTCTCGCCAATGCGCCTAGCGATTTTTCCACATGTGATCGACAAAATTCGCAATATTCCCTTCTTCGATCAATGAAATTTGCAATTTTTTGGAAGCCGCTCAATACAACTTGTGATTTTTCGATGTCCGATCGACGAAATGTGAGCTTTTTCCATCTTTAATTGACAAAATATGCATTTTCTGCTACCGACCAACAAAATTTGATTTTTGTGCCAACTCTGAAAAAATCAGATTTTTTGATAAACTGACGAAATTCACCATTGTTTCGCAGCCGATCAACGAAATTTTCAATTTTTCTGCTTGTCATCGCTAAATTCGTGATTTTTCCGTGCCTTATCAGTGAAATTTGTGATTTTTTTTCTTTCCTGATCAACAAAAATTTGATTTTTTTTGTCCCTGATCAACGAAATTCATGTTTTTTCACACGATAAATCAAGAGAACATGCTTTTTTTTTTTTTTTTTTTTTTAACCGATAAATTTAAATTGCAATTTTTTTCGAGCATCATCAACAAAAATGATGCTTTTTTCCTCGTCAAATTAAAAAAAAAAAAAAAAAAAATTGAGAGTTTTCGCATCCGACCGACAAAATTCGTGACTTTTCTGTGCCTGATCGACAAAACTCAAGATTTTTCCGTGCCTAATCAGGGAAATTTGCAATTTTTTCCGAGCCTCATCTGCAAAATTGGCTTTTTCCCCAACCTTGATAAATGAAGTTGGCGATTTTTCCCGTAACGATCAATGAAATTTGTAAATCTTAAGTGATGAAATTTTATATTTTCCCACGGTAAATGGATAATTTTTTAGTGCGACATGAGCACAAAAATTGCAATTTTTTCTAGTTGTAAATTGACACTCACAGGCCACACGTTAACCCACTGCAAACCACTTTTGGCCCACGGGCCACAGGTTGTGCATCCCTACATTAGAGTACCATTGTGTATACATTTATATTGGTCTGGTTCTCTTTTTGAAAACTCAAGCCGGACCACGCTCAGGCGTAATTTTTATCAGCAGTCTCTTGCTGTTACGGGCTAAGATCCAATCTTATCCTTTCCCCCCCCCCCCCCTTCCAGGTCACGTCAGATTTGCAGGTTTCTGCGAGAATCTTTTTATTTTAATAATTTTTTCTTCATTTGACAAAATTTTTAGAATTTTTTATATTCTTTTATCGAATTCTAAAAAACTACATTTTAAATCTCTATTGAGATTCAAAAATATTTTTTCTAATTAATCATCATTTAGATGAATTTCTCAAGTGTACATTTCCTATAAGTTTTTCCCGAAACTCCAGAGGGGACTGCCAAAAAATTGAAAAAGTATGAATATCTTTCGGATAACTGTCAAAACTAATGAAGCAGAAACGTTCAAACTGTAGATTATTCTTAATTTGCTTATTGTAATAAACTGTATTCATTTTTATGCAGATAGCCTGTATACTTGTAGAGCAATCGGGGGTTTTTATTAGTCCCAAATTTAAGTTTTTTTTATTATAATTTGCAGAGTTCTTAATATAAAATGTTCTTTTTCGAAAATATAACACACATTGTACAAAACACCCTGTAAATAGAATTAAAATACAATAAAAATTATGTGAAAAATGAGCAGGTTTACTAAATAATTCTTCATTGTACATGCATGAAGTCTATCAAAATTTCATTTACATAACTTTTGTAAAAGTTTGAAAAACATAGCTTGAAAAATTCTGAAAATATTAGTCTAGAGAATACATTCAAAATCAGTCATCCTCAAAATAAAGCAAAAAGATGAGGGAATGTTTTCATATGTCCATTGTTTAGTGCCAATATAGCATAAACAATATTGCACATATCACTACATTTGGATACAACCCCTGACCTTTTTGCTTTAATCTGAAAATAACGGATTTTGAACTCATTCCCTCGATTATTTTGAGAATTTTCAAGCTTTAAGATTTTTACAAAAGTTGCTCTAAACATTTAGATAATATAATATGCAAATGAAATTTTGGTAGCTATCATGCATCCACAATGAAATTATTTAATAAACCTGCTAATTTTTTACACAATTTTTATTATCTTAAATTTGTTTACAGGATATTGTGTACAATGTTGTTTGTCATATTTTCTAAAAAGAAAATTTTTTTTATATAAAGAGCTGTGCAGGCAAAAAACATGACAAAATTTGGACTGTTTATGACAACCTTAATTTTTCTATAAAAACACATGCTATCCTCATAAAAATGAACAGTTATTCATTCTTTTTCAATTTGTTGACGGTCCCCTATGGAGTTTCGGAAAAAAAATCTTAGTGGAAATATGACCTGTACTATTATGTTTATGCACTTAGTTTCAGGATAATTCCTTATGTATTTTTCTAGATATTCAACAAAATGTCAAAAAACATAAGTGGCTGGTCATCCTTGGCCATATAGTGTATATTCAGTTTTTATATATTATTTACTAAATTGTCTATTAATAATTTGAAATGTATTTTTAGGATGTCTATTTATCATCAGTTAATTTATAAAACAAATGATTTTTTTTTTTTAATGCTAAATTGTTTATTTTAAACTTACACAGTTACGCAATCGTTATTCTATAAAATAACTAGTTAAATCATAGAATCCAATAACTTTAAACACCTTAACAGATTTGGCTAGTTATTTCATGAAATAACTGAGTATTTTTATGAAATAACTTAATTTTATGCTTTAAGGGTGGCATATACAAAAATATATTTAGAATTATTGCAGATCTGGGTAATTTACTGTCAGTTATATAACAGCTACTTTAACTTTACAATAACTTTATTTTTTTATTTTTAATAACATAAATTGGATTGCTACTTTCGTTTGTTTAAAAAAAAAAAAAAAAAACTTAAAGATATAAATAATACTTCGAAACATGTATTATAGTTCTTTGAATATTTTTAGCTATTTTTCCAAGTTTGACAATATTCAATTTAGATTATGATATATAATTTTATTACAATTTAAATATAGTGCAGCTTTATAAAAATGATTTATATAACATTTAAATTGCCATTTAATTACTTTTTAGCTTGATTAATAACAATGATTGCTTATAATAAATAAAATAAAATAATTGACATTTTGTCGTTTTTAAACAGGTTTTTGACATGTCTTGTCAAAAACCTCAATCTTTTTTGCATGGGAGACTGCAAACGTTATTTTATTATTAGATTTAATATTGGTTTCTAATTGTTCCTGCAACTATACCTTGATTTGAAAAACATGTTCTTTACATCAAGGCTAATTGGCAGTTTATGAAGTAATTCATTGTAATTACAGGGATGCCACTTTTGATTTATTATTTTTATTTTTTATAATTTGCAATTTTCGTACAACGATCGCAAGTAAAACTTTGTTGAACAATAGAGAAATTAAAGTTATTTTTGCAAGACTAACACAAAATAAAACTGTTTTTGTCGAATGATCGTGAAATAAAACAGATTTCAATCGAAAAAATACTAAATAAAAAAGCAATTTTTGTTGAACGATCACAAGACAAAACTATTTCCAGTAAACAATCACAAAATAGAAAAGCGATTTTCGTCGAATGATTGCAAAAACTATTTTTGTCAAACGATCACAAAATAAAACAGCTATTTTCGCCAAACAAGGGCAAAATAAAACGATTCCCGTTGAATGATTGCAAAATAAAACTATTTTCGTCAAACAATCGCGAAATAAAACTATTTTCATCAAGCAATCGCAAAATAAAGCCATGTTAGTCTTGCAATCACGAAATAGATTTTTGTCAATAACAAAATAAAAAAGCGATTTACGATAAATTTCATAAATTTTATACTATGCATAATTTTCTTTGTTATTTTCAGAATGGCATCCCTGTATATAAGAAAGTTGTGTGCAATCAAAAACGCCCAATTGTTCTCTCATAATTTTTGAAGATATATAGTGTATGTTGATTAATGTTTAATTTTAAAAGTTCCAATTGCAGCATGGAATATAAAGAGAATTAATTAGTAGCACTTAACAATTTTCATGCAATTTCTGTTTTAACAAAATTTTCATATTTGTTATTTCTGTTGAAGTATTCAGTATAGAATCAATGTTTGATAATAGAATTCCATTAAGGTTATTTTTTATTTTTCAGAAATCATTTAAAGATGCTGTTAAAGAACCAGATTTTATAATGTCAGACTTTGCTAAACTAGATCGCCCTCCTCAATTACATCTATGTTTTCAAGCTGTACATATGTTTAAGCAGAAGAATGGAAGATTTCCTAGACCTTGGAATGAAGTATGCAAATTTATAGATTGTTAAATCTCATTCTGTTGTATATTGTAGAGTTTCCCCGTAGAGTTTCAGGGGGGGCACTCTGCCCCTCCTGCCTTTTAGTTTACAGAATAGTGCCCCTCTTGCCCCTCATCCTAAAACTAGTGCCCCTCTTGTCACTCATTCAAAAAAAAAAGCGCCGTTCTTGCCCCACATTTTTGTTATCTTCTGCAAACATATCGCTCTTCATTTGAACAGTTGTTTGACAAATTTTGCACTTTTATTGATTGATTGATAAGTCACAATTTGAAATTTTACCAAAACTTGCAAGTTCTTCTTTACCATCATATGTTGAAATTTGCAATATTTTTTCACAACTTATTGGCAAAATTAATTTTTGTGCAATCATTTTACAAAATAATGAAATTTTTTCTGCTAACATTTATCAAAATTTGTTTTCCCACAGACTATTCATGAAATTCATGACCATTTTGTAAAGATTATTTTTTTATTGGTAGATCGCCGAAAATCCCGATATTTATTTCTACTTACAAGGAAGGTGTCCATTGTGGGCATACTCAGAATATTTTGAAAAAAATACGAATTAAACTAAATATGTAGGTAATAAAGGATCAGTCAAATTTAACGGCACAATTACAATAGGAAATGTGTAAAAAAAAAAATAAAATACTTTGGAATAATTGGCGTGAAAAGCTGAAAGCGATGCACGATTTGGCGAGCAGCACATTTCAATGCCAAAAGCAGATGATTTTAACGAATTTGAAAATAGATTTTTATTGACTTGTAGAATGTGCAATATTTAATGAATTTAAACTTAAATTATGAAAGAATTTATTATTTTTGTTATTATGTATTATACTTGTTGCTCCAGCTATTTTAATTTTATTATTGAAAGAATATTTGTGTGCATTATGTTTTGTAAATATGTTTTAAGTTACAGGCAACCTGACATTTCTTTTCAATTATTCAATTTATTTCTTTCATATTTTGAAAGTTACAAAAATTTACTTTCACTTTCAGATAACTTAAGATTTTTAGTATCTGGAACATTAAAGCGTTTTCTGTTTTGTTTAAAATAACGGTTTTGAGAATGAACACATATAATGTTGTTTGGATACTATTTAAAGAAGACATGGAAAGGAATATAAGGCTGATAAATGCTACAGAAAGTACCGCATTTCTTTTGGGAGTACAAAAATATGGTGTATCACAGCTTGACCCATAACCTTTAAATATAAAGAAAGGCATTATCAGAACCTATTAAGGAAAAGAAACAAAGAAAAATAATTAATAGTGCCATGTTAAAAAGAGGGCGAAGGATGCGTGTTAGGAAATAGCTATTGCCCATTTCCTAGTGTCTTATCACTCTGATATCCTTGTACTAAACAGAACTTATATTTCCATCTCTATTAAATCCCATATTATATTTATTATAGTTCTTTCAATATTTCCAAATACTTTTTTATTCAATTACAATATATATCTTTATTTTCAATAAACAAAAAATAAATATCTTTATTTTATTTCTACTTACCGTTGTTAAACACTCTTATTAAATGCTCATATTTCTTTAATCTCCTACTTCTGTTTTTCAACCGTACGTAAATTACCGGCAGTTGTTTACCATCGCTCACGGCTCTCACTTTGGGCATACGGCATTTGATTCACGCGGCATACTGAGGAATTTTGGCAGTTGACACTAGATGGCGTAAGTGTCTCTATCCTCCTTAATTCTCTCTTACCAGTGGACATCACCGCTTGGTCTTTCCCAAACTTTCTGTTTCGGATGTGACGTTACGTGATCGAATGGAGGCTGCGTAATGACATGCATTGTATTGTGAGCTAGGTATAAAACGCCGCTGATTTCGATAGTACGTTGGCTTTTTGCTTCGCTTTTAGTTTCATGCTTTGGAGACAGTGTTTACTTGTGCCTTGAAGGTTGATCATGTCGGTGGGAAAAATGTTATTGTTGAGATAATGAATAAATCGCTTTTTTAAAATATTAATTGCCTTTTTAAATTTAATCTTTAACAAATTGAAGTCACTATGAAGTAAAGAATTTCATATGTTCAAATGTCCAGCATGTTAAAGTAATGGAACACCTTCCATTACTTACTCCTTACCATTGTGAGAACTTTGTTTATGGTAATAGAATCAACACGCCTCTTCATCGATGTCAAGCTGATCAGAAGCGGCCATTATTGGTCTCGTATGTAAAGACGGCTATGACAGATTCATATGGGTGCTGGAGTATGTGATACATGTTGTGTAGGATAATAAGTTTTAATTTTTTTATTTCTTTTTGACTCCATCTGCTTTTGTTATTAATACGTCTCTAGAATATTTTTACAGATGTTCCGATCTATCGGTAACATATTTCTGTTTCCATGACTTTCCTGATTATCTCTACCACGAAACTTTGTTAATAGGCCATTTCATTTAAAGAGCCGGTTAAGTTTATCGTTGGTTGATGAGAGATAGTGGACAGGTAAAATACATCGGAAACGTGTTAATTCTTTCTTTTTGATGAAAGCTTTTTCTAGAGATGGGGGGAAACAATTTAGTTGGAGTTAAAACATTAAATTAAATTTACATTTAGATTTATTGTGTGGCTTCTTCCGATGCTGGGTTTATGGTAAAGTACATTTAATTATTTAAAGCTAATTATATTTCAAACTTAAAGTTAATTTAAATACCCTTTTAATTGTATTCAATTTATAAAGTGAAATAAATCTATTGTGAAATCTTTAACTAATATAATCTAAACTATTTAATATTTCAATTATATTTTTCATTTAATGTTAATCATTTAAAAATATATTTAAAAGTAAATAATAGAAGAAAACCGATTCTGATGCTCCAGTTTACAAGTTTATTTTTGTTTTTATTTTCAAGTAATGAAGTCGTATGTTGATATATAGTTCTTGAGAACTTGTGATATTTATGCATAGTGGATTTTCTAGTAGAACTTGATAAAACGTTATATTATATCCATACTTGCATTATCTATTCTTTTATCCTTTTTATCTGTTAATAAAATTGTTAGTTTGTTTTTTAAAACTTTGGTCATTCTTTTAAAAACACTGTTACATTTTTACTTTTCAGATTGAAGCCATATTTATTCATTCATTAAATTAATTTAAAAATAGTTTTCCAAATTAATTAAGGACCGAAAGTCAGCCTCGTGCTTCCACTTGCTGTGTAAAAATTAGTGATAACCTCTGCTGTGTCAAATCGTATAAGATAGACCTTAACAGTCTAAAATAACAATGCTTTCGCACTGGACGCAGAAATTTAAGGGCGTCAAATTTATATATCCATCATTTTTAGCCTATCACAAAAAACAGTTATGGGAGGAAGGTGGGGGACACACACACCAAATTGAGACTTTGTTGGGGGGGGGGGGGAGAAAAACTGATTGTAAACTTTTGTGCGCGGAAAAAACAATCATGGAGAAATGCATATTTCGTGAAAGGATCACCGAAAAAGCACACATTTCGTCAATATTTTGTGGGAAAACGACGATTTCGTCAATGTTTTTGTCAGCAAACTTTGTCAAAAGATCGCTGCAAAACGCCAATTTCTTGTGCGAATACTGGTTAAAACGGCAATTTCACCAAATATCGCAGATAAAACGCTAATTTCGTCTGAAAACTGCGGGAAAACGTCTACAGGGTTGCCACGCCACCTGGAGAACCGGGAAAACACAGTGAATTTTAAAATCCCCTCCCAAAACAGGGAAAATCCAGGAAATTTTTAAAAAATCCTAAAAAAATCTGGAAAACACAGGGAATTTTTTTTTGCTACTACATCCAAATAAATTCGCCCTTTCGGGTAAACTGAGTTTTAACCCAATTCTTGGCGCCGTCGCGCTTATTTTTGCACACTCAACATAGAATAAACATGTTGCAGTACAGGGAAAACACAGGGAATTTTTTTTCAAGATTAGAGTGGCAACCCTGGCTCTATTTCGCCTAAAGATTGCGGATAAAAGCGCCCTTTTCGATAAAAGATGGCCTATAAATATTTTGTCTAAACAGGGTTGCCACGCCACCTGGAAAACCGGGAAAACACAGGGAATTTTAAATCTCCTCCCAAAACAGGGAAAATCCAGAGAATTTTTTGAAAAATCCTAAAAAATCTGGAAAACACAGGGAATTTGGAAATGGCAAATTATAACATTTCTAATCAGCGTTCATACACGCATATATTTTTTCGCACTCAACATGGAATAAATGCATTGCAGTACAGGGAAAATACAGGGAATTTTTTTTAAAGATTAGAGTGGCAACCCTGCTAAAGATCATTGAAAAAAAATGCAGATTTCATCAAAAAAAAAAAAAAGGGAAAAAACGTCAATTTCGTTAAAAGATTGCGGGTATAAAACATCGTTTTTAAGATCATGTAAAAATGCAAATTTTGTCTCAAAATCGTTGAAAAAACGTAGATTTCATAAAAAAGAAACACGGGAAAACGCTGATTTTAACAAAAGATCACAGAAAAACTGCCGATTTCGACAAAAGATCGCAATAAAATGCCGATTTTTCTAAAATATTGCAGATAAATCACTGATTTTGTCTGAAGATTGCGGGAAAGCATCGATTTCGTCTGAAGATCGCATATACCCCTCCTTTTCGCGGGGGGTGTAACTCGCGGAATCCCTGTGGAATTGGGGCTGTGCAAGTGCATGCCACATAAATAACAACAAAAGTAGCAAGTTCTTAAAATTTTTTGGACTCCTTCGATTTTTTATGTACTCCTTGGATATTTTCTTCCCAACTCTGTATGAACCCTGGGATGTAAATAAAAGTTTGAATCTTGTTACTTTAGAAAGGGAAACCTATCAGGAGAACAGGTGCCTTAGCTATTTAATTTACTTTATGCAGAAAATAGAAAAATCCTAGAAATGTAAAGATGGTTTTCCAACCACCTTCAATAATTTAAAGTGTCACTATTGGTTCCATTAATTACTAGGATAATATGGGTTAAAATTAAGTTTAGATTTATTATGGAAAATCAGGAAGTCTACATCTTATCATTTTGCATTGATTTCATCTAAGAAAACTGTCATTTAAGAAATTTTGCGCCATATTCTTATTGCCACAGATGAAGTAGAATGTTTGTAGAAACTTAACACTGAACAGAATTTAAAAAATATTGTTTGGCATAAATTACATTTTCAAAAATGTTGTATGCATCAATTCTAAGCTCTCTTTATTTTGATATTTAAGTTTTTTTTTTTCTTCCATGGCAACAATTTTTTTCTCTACTGCTTTCCCTAACACACAAATAAAATTTTAACCTACAGTACATAGAATCAGTCTCATAACACGGAGCCTTCATGTTGAGTCTTGGTGTAATGCACTGGATGCGTGTCCAAGTTTTTGTTCAAATTATAACAATTCACTTTATTAAATTAATAAAGTGAAGTTTGAATTTTGAATTCAAAATTTTTAAATTAATTTCATCTAAGCTTTTTTAAATTCATCTAAGCTTTGTAAATCGTGATATATTTTATTTGATTAAAAATTCCTTTAGAAAACCGACTGTATAGCAGGCAAACATTATTATTAATTTAAAAGTGTAGAAAATTCTTCGCTTTCTGCCTGTCTCTCAATTTTAGATACTTCTGAAGTTTTTCAATACAGGATTTAAACTTTTGCAAACATGCTTAACATTAGGGATGCACTGAATAGTGATTTTGGCCGAATGCCGAATATTCGGCCGACAGGTGAACCAAATATCAAATATTCGGTTAGCCGAATATTAATTGTTGGGCCGAAAACTGAATATTTGGCCAGCCGAATACCAAATATTCAGCTTTCCAAATACTTTTTATATTTCAAAGCTTAAAGGTATTAAAATGTTACTTTTTAAAACAATTTTACATAATATTAATAAAAGAAACTTGCATTTTGATAACTGAGCATTTGATAAGAAATTTTGGCATTGAAAAAAAAAAAATCTGCTCTAAGTTTTTTAAGAAGCACAATTGACTTTTTTTTAATTAATAAAATTTTTAATTTCATGGTTTCTTCTTCAATTTTAAACAAACATTTTAAAATCAAAGAGAAATAATTAAAATGGGTTGAAGAAATTTAAGTCTAATAAGTGTCCTTTTTAAATAACTCAAGGCAGAATTTTTTCAATATAAAGTACAAATACTTTCAACTTAATTCTGAATAAAGGAATGTCTAGCTCATAGTTCATCTTTGGAATGATGGCCTTTTCCACCTTTCCCATATCATAATTTGCAAAAATCAAAGCATGCAAGTTAAAAATATAGTTACCTTATATAGTAGGTATCTTATTTATTGTTAATGCAACAAACGAAAACTAATTATTTTTAATAGAGTGAGATGAAATACAATGTACTTATGGCTTAATATGTTGATTATGGTTTCATGAACAAAAATGGTCTGCCTTGATCAGGGTTCGCCGAAGTGGGCCCGCTTGAAAAAACCCGGGCGGGTTTTTTCGGGCGGGCCCACTTGAAAAAACCCATTTGTGGGTTTTTTCAAATTTTCTCGTGTTTCACAACTGTTTTATTATTTAATCTAAGATATGAGAATGGAAAGATAAATGCCAATTTAAATATATTTCAAACTAACCATATTTAAAAGAATTTCTAAGTATTGATAAAATGACCATAAAATAAATTAGTTTGTAAATAAGGAAGATTTTCATGCCTATGTATTTTAAAATGCATCCAAGTGCTTTAAATCTTAATGTATACCTAAAGATGGTGCTTGAAATGTGATCCCCATCCTGATTGCTTGTATTGTTATAGCTTTTAAGATTAATTGCAACATTTATTATCCTGCTTCAATGTTCAATGAAAGTTTATACAGTAATTTTCAACACAAAAATAGTGACCCTCCCCAAAAAAAAAATTTATTATTGTCATTGATTTATAAATTTTTTGTAATCAATTAGTTATTTTAAATTGTATTTAGTAGTAAGTATCTTGTTTTAAAACATTTGAAACCATATTTCTTAACTTAAATAACCCTGATAATATCCAAAAAACCCTGATAAAATATAATCTAAAATGTATCCAGATACTTTAAATGACTGCATACAAAACTAAACTAGTAAAACTGTATTGCCATTTACGATCTAACTTTATAGATATGACTGACATTGACTTTTAGATAATCCAATTTAATACTATTACAATATAAATGTTGCTTAAATTGTAATATATATACAGTCGGCCCTGCATAATCAAATATTGACGGTTCCAGAAAAAATATTAGATTAAGCGGGGTATTTGATTAAACGGGGAGGCATATAAATGTAATATTTAATGTGTAATAAAATGACAAAATTATTAAATATAGTATATTTAATTACCAGAGTAAGAAAATCATTAAAAACTATAATAGAAAAACTCAAATAAAAAGAAAATGACAAGTAAATACGCAGTAGTTTAATGACAGTAAATACCTGCATTTTGTTTACATTACATTTAAAGCAGATCGTGTGAACTGGGTCCAAAATTTCTTATTAGAATTTAATTTACGTACTTTATACAGGTTTAAAAAAGATGAAAGTGGTTTATGTGGAATTTCAGAGTTAAAAATGGACGAGATTTTTTTCGAATGGTATCACAATTACCATCTTGAGCCTCTAAGTGACAACACATTATTATTAAAGAGCTACTTCAATCACGTGAAAGAATTTGCTCGCTAATGCTAATCCTATAGAAGAAATTTATAAAGATATATCTATCGCATTTCAATATTTTAAAATGATATTTTTTGCAATGGATAGCTGAGATTGATCTGTAAAAAGGGCGCCGTTGTTTTTAACATTCGATTTTTATTGTTATTTTTGATAAGGATGATTTCAGTTTTGGAACCGGTTTTGAAAATGACTCCATTAAAAATAACTGTAAAAAATCGAAAAAGTGTAAAAAAAAGCCCTTTGACAAATAAAAGTAAACAAAATACAAAATTGATCGAAATTACTGTCCAATTTATTTCACCATTTTTGAAATTAATTCGAAAAAATGAACAAGGAAGGGAACTCACTTGACCAGTCCATTATACACCTGCCAGGCGAATTCCTTGCTGGGAGTTCCGGAAATTTGTATTTTGTGTAAGAACCAAAAATTACAAAAAGTGTGGAGGAAATTCCCATTGAAAAGTGTTTTTCACACCCATTTTTCAAATTATCTCTCATTTGTTATTCAATGAAGCGAGGACATTTCGTGAAAAGTATTCGGTTAAGCAGGGTAAAATAGCATTAGCCCAATGAGATTAAATTCGGTTCCGGAGGATTTTATTTGAATAAGCCGGGTATTCGATTATCCGTTACCCGATTAAGTGGGGAGGACTGTATATACATATATATGCATGAATTCTATTTTTTTTTCTTCACAAAAATAAAAATATTTACATAAATGTTGCTGCTTTAAATTGATTTCTATTGACGTAAATGAAAGAAATTGCATAAATTAGTCTGTTCAACTTAAGATTTATATAAAGAAATTCAGTTGCACTTGGTTTAATATATCATTCTTCCAGTAATCTAGTTCCATGAAATACAAAAATAATCTTTTTACATATATATATTTTTTCTTTTTATATGCTTTTTTTTTATTGTTAATCTATACTTAATGCAAAATTATGCCTTTGTTTCACTGATAAATAAAAAACTTATGTACTATGCACATGAAAATTAGAAATTTGAAGAGTTCTCTAAAAATTTTCAATAAAACCCGAAAATACCTGGGTTTTAGACTACTGGGCCCAGTGGGTTGTGCTTTTTAAAAAAAACCCGGGTTTTTTCAAACTCTGGCCTTGATAGCTATTACTAATCTCAAATTTTTCTTTCTTTATTAAGGACTTGGGAAAAGCAAGAAACTGATTATTTACTAAACAAAATTTAAAAACTTGCATCTGCACATCATTTATTCCTAAGGAGAATCCTAATAAATCATCATTTTAAATATTTTAATCCTTCTCATGGTTAATTTTCTTAAGTTATACTTTACAAACAGCAAATAAATAATGTAAAAACATTCTATTTTATTTAAATATGATTTTCTTTCTAATTATTTTAAATGTATATTGATAGTTAAAAGTAGAAATTGTGAAAAGTTTTTAAGTGTTTTAAAAGGTTTTATTAAGTATTGGATTCGGCCGAACTGAATATTCGGCAAGCCGAATAGTTTCATATTCGGCTTAACTGAATTGTTTGATATTCGGCCTAACCGAATATTTGGTAACATGGCCAAATACCGAACAGGTACCAAATATTCGGTGCATTCCTACTTAATATACTAATCTGAATTACATTATAGTACAATGCTTTAATTTATTGTTTAGCATTTTTCAAAATTAAACACACATTGTAGCAAATGTTTAAGTATAAACTAAAATTTGTGAAATTGTTGTTTGGTTTTTGTTCTTTTGTTCTGAAAATCTTATAATTGATGTTAAATGTTATTCAGTTAACCACATATGTGCTGTATATATAATTCTTCTCTACAAAATATTTTGATTTGTGATTTTTCTGATTATATATAGGAAGATGCCGATGAATTCTTAAGTATAGTCAAAGAGTTAAATTCTCAAAACTCAAGTCCAGTAGATTTAGATGAAAATCTTATCCGTAAGTTCTCATATACAGCAGAAGGTGATATTTCTCCAATGCAAGCAGTTATTGGAGGTATAACTGCTCAAGAAATAATGAAGGTAATATCTATTACATTAGACATTTCACATATTCTTCAAAATATATTTGTCACTTTTCCTACTGATTTTGTATTTTACATTGCAGGCATGTAGTGGTAAATTTCATCCAATCGTTCAGTGGCTGTATTTTGATGCGTTAGAATGTTTACCTGAAAGTGGATCTGTGAAGGAAGATCTTGCTCAACCTGTAAGTTAATTTATTAGCTGAAGCAAAGTTAAATTAATTTTAGCTGCATTAGTAGTTTTGTATTAACCCTCATAGTATTTTGATCAAAATATTGTTTGGATATTGGGGATTTTAAAAAGGATAATCCTTAAGATTAAATAATTATTGAAAATAGACTTATCACATGGAAAAACATGACAATTTAATCCTTACTGCTATCAATTTTATATTCATAGCACACTTATTAATATAACCGTAGTTGATTTACTTCTGAATATTCCATGGATTAGTCGTAAAATAACCATGGTTGCTGTATTATGAGGACTGTTAAATATTCATGACTGTAACACTTAAGAAAAACAGCTACAATTAAAGACAAATTTCCAGCCTTAAAATGTTATATCCTCCAATTGAAAAGTGCAATAATTTTATGAAATTGAAATAAAATTTGTAAGGATTTGTTATTTTGATCTTAAGCCTTTTCCTCTCCTCTATTTTTTTTTTTTTTTTTTTTTTTTTTCAAATTTTAGCAAGGAACACGTTATGATGGGCAAATTGCAATATTTGGAAAAGACTTTCAGGAGAAACTTGCCAAGTTAAAGTATTTTATTGTAGGTATATATATATTTTTAATTAAAAAAAAAAATTTATTTTATTATATAACTTTAAATAAAAATATTTCTTTCTTTAGGTTGGGTCTGGTGCAATTGGATGCGAGCATCTAAAAAACTTTGCATTAATGGGCTTAGCGTCAAGACCAGAAGGTAAAGTTATTGTCACTGATATGGATCTTATTGAACGATCAAATCTTAACAGGCAGTTCTTGTTCAGGCCTTGGGATGTCGGCGTAAGTGTTATTTTAATGAAATTTTCTCATTTTATTAATGTGTTGTGTAAACATATTGAAAGGATTTCCACTGGATATTTGAGGTTTGTCCAAGATTTTAGACTCAAATGTCTATGTTGATGAAGTATTTCAATATACAGTAACAGAGCAAAAGTCCAGAGCTGCCTGAGCTATGTTTGTAATATCACAACTAGTTTTTCTTTCTGTCGATCTATACTAGAATAAGAACTAGTTAAGAACATACAGACATTAGCTTGCCTGAGTCTGGGATCTCTCGAGAGGTAATAGGTACTAAAGGGCCTAAAAAGGTTTTTCATCTAAGTTAAAATATCAGTTTGTTTTTTAATGT
The DNA here is from genome assembly GCA_964019185.1 of Maratus speculifer. Taxonomy (NCBI): domain Eukaryota; kingdom Metazoa; phylum Arthropoda; class Arachnida; order Araneae; family Salticidae; genus Maratus; species Maratus speculifer. Next base: position 284,583,320 of record OZ025298.1, on the reverse strand, counting down.
TTAATGGGATACTATACGAAAGCCATATTCACTATTAACCAATGCTTTCTGTCTGTCATAACTGTTGCCAGATGTTTTAAAACTCAATAAATTATTAGATAACCTATGTCATAATATCAAGGCTAAATTTGATATGTTATTCAGTCCATTGTTTTATATTTTCTCAGCAGCTTGACTGATCTCATTTGTGTAACATTCTGCCAGACACTGTAAACATCTGCTATATGAGAGGGTATACAACACTAGTCAGGATGTCATAAAAGCTGATCCTATAATTCCATTTATTTAATATTATAGCTTCTAGACAAAAATACTTTTCAACATTTTTAATTTAACTTAGCATTTTATATTATGTGTCTAAATTCAAGATACATATCCTTTTCAGAATAATATTCTAAACAAAATCAACATGTGGTACTAAATTTTTTTCCAGCTCTGTGCTCATCATATACCTGTGTTATGAATAACTATAATATATATATGTATATATATATATGTATTATGCTTATTCTTTTAATTCTGCATTCAATAGGAGATGAAATCCAAGGTTGCTAGCATAGCAGTTAAAAAAATGAATCCTGATGTAAATATTGAATCTCACCAGAACAGAGTTGGACCAGAAACAGAAGTTGTATATGATGATGACTTTTTTGAAAGTCTAGATGGTGTTGCTAATGCTTTAGATAATATTGATGCAAGTAAGTTATCAATTTCATAAGTTTTTAAACTTTTTAAAACTTGGTATTTTAATTAACTATTTGCATTGCAGGAACATACATGGACCGTAGATGTGTTTATTACCGAAAGCCTCTTCTAGAATCTGGTACTTTAGGAACCAAAGGCAATGTCCAAGTATGTATATTTTATAGATAACTTTCTAATCTTGTTTTTTTATGAAAGTTTTTATTTTTATAATCTTAACTTAATTATATTTTCTGAAAATGCAAATGCTCAATTCTAATAGCTAACTTAAAGTATTTAATCATAAACCAACATTTTTCTAACAATATTGTACTAAGGTTATTACAGTAAAATACTTAACTATACTGCATTTATTGTTACTTACTATTCTTAAATAAAAGTAACTTGTATAAAGCAAACCTGCCAACTGCTACAAAAAAACCCATAGTTGCTACCAGAGTTTCATCCAGGTTTTAAAAAGGACAGGGTGTTACTGTTGTGGAAAGGGAACACTTATAAAGTTGAGACTGGAATCTTAGTGCCTTTTTTGATGTGCTCGATTCATTTCTTTTTCTACTGGCAAAAAGGGAAAAAAAATCTTAAATATGACCATCTACCACAGAAAAAATTTATTTGATTGAGGGGGGAAATCTTGAAGTTTGTCAATCAGTTGAGAAAGGATCGTGGTTCACAAAATCATGGAAAAACAGAATTTGTCAAAGAATCGAAAAAAGTCCAAAAATTTGTGTGTGTGGAAGGGGCATTTTTTTTTTTTTTTTTTTAATTGTGAAAAATGGTAAAATTTATTTAAAGATTGCAAAAAAGGAAATTTTCACTAAACAGGGCTTGAATTTCTGGCTGGGATTCGCGCCCAAAATTTTGAAATCCTGCCTAAAAGAACGTGAACAAGAGGCTCCCACCAAAAATTTTTGCATTTTGAAACTAAGATCAACTCCCACGACCGTTTTGCAAATTTTGTGGTACTTTCGTGCGACTGATCAGCGTATTTTGTGAGTTTTTTTTACCGCGAAAGATCATTGAAAATAGTGATTTTTTTTCTGCGACAGATTGACAAATTTTGCATTTTTTTTTTTTTTTCTTCCTGCAATAGACTGAGTTTTGTTATATTTAAACGGAAAAAAGGTAATTCTGTTCTGAATTTTTAAAATAAACAAACAAATAAAATAAATAATAAAAATAATTAACACATTAAATTCTAAAAATTATGAAACAGTGATGCCGTGAACGTGTTATAGTGCGTACATTACACAAAAAACCCAGCTATAATGCGTCCCACAGAATGTGTGATTTCGTAAAGGTTTGCGAAAAAACTGCAAATATTGTTAAAAGATTGCAAAAAAAAAAAAAAAAAAAAAACCCCGCAAATATTGTTAAAAGATCACACAAAAAAAAAAAAAAAAACTAATTTCTTGCAAATTTTGTCAAAAGAATGGCTAAATTCGTCACAGAATCCTGTAAAATGGCAGTTTTCATCAAAAAGGTCGTGCAAAAAAACATCAAATTTCGTCCAAAAATGGCACAAAAACGAAAAATTTTCCCAAAAGATCGCAAAAAAAAAAAAAATGGCAATTTTCATCAGAAAATTACAACAAAATGGCAGATTTCATCAAAAGATCGCGAAAAAAACGACAAATCTCTTCAGATTCGTGAAAAAAGCGGCAAATTTTGTCAAAAAATCCCAAAAAAAGGCAGATTTCCAGAAAAGATTGTGAAGAGAAAGAAATAGAAAAAAAAAAAGGATTTCATTAAAATATTGTGAAAAAATGCAAATTTTGTCAAAGGGAATCCCTCCCCCTAAAAATACAGGGTGACAAGAAATAAGTTGGACGAAGTTTGAAACCAAAAATCTGTAACTACCACTAAAATTATAAAGTTATTGTCATAGGGAATTGATTCTAGAAAGCTAATAAACAGGTGTAAGGAAGTTAGTTGTGATAACCATTATGGTTAACAAACGATCTGCCATACTTGAATTACATAAGCAAGGGATGAAACAATGTGAAATTGTTCAACAATTGAAAGTGCCTAAGCAGACGGTTTCATACACAATCAAAAGGTTTAAAGAACTCGGACATGATGGTGACAGGCCAGGAAGAGGAAGAAAACGCACGGTTAACACATCAAGAAACCGTGCAGTTATCAAAAAGCGAGTTCACCGAAATCCTAGGATTTCAATGAGAAAGGTTGCTAGAGAGATGAAGATCAACAGAGAAACTGCACGTTTGATGGCAAGAGTAGAGCTTGGTCTTCACCCTTACAAAATGAAAGAGGCTCAAAAGCTAACAGCAGAGAACAAACTCATAAGACTTCAAAGGTGTAAAGAACTGTTAAAGCGGGCCGCAGGTGATCGATGGCAAACATTTGTTTTCACAGATGAGAAACTGTTTTCGATTGAACAAGCACACAATAGCCATAATGATAGTTTGGTCAGCAGAAGCACCTGGACCTTCTTACATTGTTAAATGGCGTCAACGACCCAAATCTGTAATGGTTTGGGATGGGATATGTGCTAGTGGGAAAACACCACTTGTTTTTGTTGATCAAGGGATAAAGATTAATCAACAAACATATCGCAAACTCATTTTGGAAGATGTCTTACCTTGGTCACAAAAGTTCTTTGGAAACAAAAGATGGACCTTCCAACAGGATTCCGCACCTGCACACAGAGCTAAAGGCACTCAAGATTGGTGCAAGACACATTTTCCTGACTTCATTGGAGCTCAAGAATGGCCCCCGTATTCCCCAGATTTGAACCCAATGGATTATTCTGTTTGGTCCATCTTGGAGACAAGGGTGTGTGCTAAACCTCATAAAACTTTGGCATCCCTGAAGAAATCCTTATGCAAGGAATGGGATAAAATATCAAAGTGAGTTGCGGCCCATAGCCGAAAATTTTGTGACTTGTTTAAAGCTCTGTATTAAGGCCAAAGGTAGCTACTTTGAAAATTTGTAAATATATTAGACGAAATAATGTATTCATATTTATTTTGAAGTTTGGTCGTAATATTTTCATTAGCATTAAAGTTATAATGTATCGTGTGTCCAAGTTATTTCTTGTCACCCTGTAATATTGCCAGTGTGTATTTTTCTGTTCAACAAGCTAATTTTCCTGCTTCAATTTATTTTTTTATTTATTTCTTTGCTGCTCTAAAATCCATTTCAGACAGTTCCAAATCTTTCTCAGTGAATGAATTTCCTGAAAATAGCCATTCATTAAACAAAAAGTACCCCTTTACTCAACAAAAGTATTCGTTTAAGTCTTTTTCGATAAATTTGACTTGCCCCCTTTTTAAAAGAAATGCAAACAATAGTGATACTTCTTATCTTTTACACTCAAATAAGCAATATTTTATAATTAAATTTGTATCTTGCACATTTAATATACAGAAAAATATTAGCTTTAATTATAACAATTATAAATTTATAAATTAAAAATATAAATTTATTAAATTAATTAGAAGTTTAATTATTAAAATATTAATTAGCATTTATTATTAAAACAATAATTAGATCTGTAACAAAAATAATTAGCCCCGGGAAAGACTAAACAATATATATTTTTTTTTAAACACATTTTGCATAACTGTTTTGAATTGTTGATAAAAAATGCTTCAGTCTTACTTTGTCATGTCTGTATATTCTGGTAATTCTAAATAGCACATAAAATAATAGCTGGTTTTAAACATTTTTTTTTTTCTCCCTCCCAAACAGCTAAACTCCCCTCCATTTATAAATGTTGGTAGGGAGACTCCCCTCTTTCGAAAAATTGAATTTGAAGCCTTGATTAAAAGATCGCGAAAAAAAACTATGTTTGTATTTATGAAAAAACACAAATTTAAAAAAAGGGGTGCCCCCCAAAAAACCACATTGTGATGGGGATAATGCAGTTATAATACAGTGTTAAAGGTCTGTGGTGTGTTGTCAAGTATATGGCACATTGATGAAACAGCTTAAGTTAGAAATATGTCCATTTATTCATTTATCTCAAATGTTAAACTTAAATAAAAATATTTACATAAAACTCCAGCATTCGCTGGGGACTCCATTGTTTAACTTATATCGATGACAAAACTGCTTTTAAACTGCACCAAATATCTGAGTTAATCCCATTGGTTCAAGCATCTGTCCATCAGAGCATACATGGGGATGTTTCACACTCTATGTATACTTATTCAATACATAAACTGGAAATTAAAAATATGCAGACAGTTTGGGATAAAAAAGTGTCTTTACGACCAAAATACAAAAAGGAAAAACCAGATCAGAATAACTGCTCAACACACAGCTTGACAAATTTAGAGGGACAAGATTCAAAGTGATGTATCACCTCTACTAATAGGCTGTTAAATTATATTTACAATCAACAATAACATGCTAATTCAGGATTGCCACAGTTAAATTACATTCTCACTGTATGAAAAATCTTTAGATGGAAAAAACAATGTTCTGGATCTCCTTACATGAAAAAAAATATATATATTGATTGTCAGTGATACAAAATTTAGTCATAAGTATAAGCTTGTAAAATTGAGGTTGGCCAACTTATAGTGATTTGTTTTTATAATCATTAAAAATATACTAAGTGTAATTGAATGCCTGGTCTGATTTCTACAGAATTGGTTGAGTTTCCTTTTGTTTTTCCTTTACAGGATAGGTTATTTTTTTTTAGGTAATTTTGCAAGAGTGTTTTAAGACTTAACGATAATCATTAATTCACTTTTAATTAATGCTACCTATTGTGTTATTATACTTTAACAGCCATTTGGGGATAGTATATCCATTGATTTGGGAGCAATCTATATAAATAGCTTTAACAATTTATATAAATAGCTTCACTCTAATTTTCATTTATGTTCACAATTTATGGGCATGTGTATAATCTACCACCAACATGTGAAACAACCAAACAACTTACGGATTAATTTGAATTTTGTCTGCTATAGTTTCTCTTTTTCAAAGGTTGGCAGGTCTGGTATAAAGCATAATAAGCAAACTTTAATTTACAAATGTTTGGAAGATATAACTTAATAAAAAAATTTCTGCTTGAAACAAATTTTAAATTTTTTGTAATGCTTAAAATTATTGAAGTTGTTTCCTATTTCAGGTTGTTATTCCATTTCTCACAGAATCATATGCATCATCTCAAGATCCTCCAGAAAAATCTATTCCCATTTGTACATTGAAAAATTTCCCTAATGCTATTGAGCATACATTGCAAGTAAGAAATGCAAAAAAATTTCTGTTTTTGTAGAAAAATGTTTTAATTTCTTTAAATTTTGGATCAAGGACCTTTCACCTCTCCCCCCCCCCCTTTCCCTGGTTTTTACCATATAAGTCTGTTAACTGTTTTTTCTTTCTGGTCAACATTCTGATATCATTGCTTGTATGTTCAGATTTAAACTATTTTTATTAGAAAGGATTTGTTTTTGTAATATTATCGTAAAGTATTGTATTTTTCTGCAATCTTTGTTTTGATCTTTTAAGCGCTGATTTTTATAAATTTCCATCAACTCTGAATATTGCTGTGTGTTGCTAGGGCTTAAATTTGATGGCGGGATTCGCGAACAAAATTTCAAAATCCCACCCAGAACAAATGTGGGTGGGAGCCTCCCGTCCAAAAAATTTTCATATTTAAAAAGAAAAGAAAAAAACCTGCATTTTGAATCTACGATTAACTCCTGCGACTGTTTTCTGAATTTTGTGATATTTTCATGCGACTGACACATTTTGCAAGTTTTTTACCACGAAAAAACGAAAATCTCGTCAACGGATAAAGAAAAAAAAAATGTAAATTTCTAGAAAAGACAGTGGGGGAAAAACGTCAAATTCATCAGAGTCGCTTCAGGGATAAATCCTTAATGGGGAGGAAAAAAAATCACAACAATTTTTTGGAAGATTTTAGCAGTGTGTGCCTAGAGAGAAATTCAGTTTAGACAATTATTTTTTGAAGAAATTTGCAGATTTTTCATATTTTTTTGGACGAAATTTCCACATTTTTAGAAATTTTTGCGAAATTAGTTGATTTGCGATCTTTTGTTGGTGAAATTTGTGATTTTTCATTATTCATCGACGAAATTTGTGTTTTAAGTAGCACATAAAATAATAGTAAGTTTTAAAGATTTTTTTTTCTCCCTCCCAAACAGCTAAACTCCCCTCCATTTAAAAATGTTGGTAGGGAGACTCCCCTCTTTCAAAAATTTGAATTTCAAGCCCTGTATGCTAATAACAAAAAAGTTAAATATCAATCGTGTGTTTCTTATTGTAACGAGATACAACAGGGGCAGAATTAGACTTCTTGGAATAATTCTACAAGCAACCATTGTGGAGGAAAAACTATTGTATGCTGGCTATTTTAATGGCAAATTTTGTAAACAGATTGTAGAAAAAAAGGGAGGGGGGAGGCAAATTTTGTCAAAACTGTGCCCCCCCCCCCCCAAAAAAAAAAAAAAAAAAAAAAAAAAAGACAACATCTAAAAATTGGCAAATTTTGTCAAAAGATTTGCACAAAAAATAAATTTTTTTCAAAGGCCTGCCCTTAAACCTTTTCTTCTCTCCTCTGTTACAACCTTTTAAGAAAAGTAGCTGTGAATTTCAGAATTATTTTTTTTTAACTCAAAATATCTTCTGTTTGCATATATAATTTAAATTTTATGCAATCTTTTATGTCTTACATTCCTGTTATAATAGTTTAAATTTCTTGGTTGTGTCTTTCAAAAAATGTTTTTAATTTTTTTTTTAATTTTTTGTTTTTTAGTGGGCTAGAGATGAATTTGAAGGTCTTTTTAAACAAGCTGCAGAAAATGCTTATTTATATATTACGTATGTATATAAAAATAAATTCAGATTTATTTATTATGCCATATTACTGTAATTTTTTTTAAGATTTTTACTTTTAATGCAGGGATCCCTCATTCATTGATAGAACTATGAAGCTTGCTGGTAACCAGCCTGTGAGTTTCTTTTTAATTTTAATGTAATCTTATGATTATTAATCTTTTACATTTTAACCCCTTTTTTTTAAATCATGTTATTTTTATTTCAGCTGGAAGTTTTAGAATCAATAAAGCGTGTTCTTGTTGATGAACGTCCTTTTACTTTTGAAGACTGCATTTCTTGGGCTTGTTTACATTGGGAAGAACAGTACCATAATCAAATCAGCCAACTGCTTTATAATTTTCCACCTGACCAGGTATGTAATTTTTTTAAGTGTTTTAATATCAATATTTTATAAATTATGGAAAGCATGTTATATAAATTTATTTTAAAATATTTTCTGTTTCTAATTTACATGCACAGTTCATATTTACTCATTAGAGGATTATGGGATTCAAGAGAGAATCAAGGGGTAAATTTTGGGTTTTGAAAATCAGAAGATAGTGCAAAACATTCGCAAATCCTGTAAAAATCTGGCAAGATGACCGGCTACGCTTAGAAATTGAGGACAATTGCTGCTGTTAACATGCTTTTTGATGTAGCATCACATCCATTTAGTCAATGTCTAAAATCGTGAAGTTTGACATCAATTTTGACAGATGTCTGCATAGCTGGATCCATGTGAAAAAACCCACTGAAAAACTCATAATGTAAATTTTTTCAATTTTCAGAAATATTTAAAATTTTAAACAAAATATACATTTAATGAATTGAAACCCATTTCAGTTAATTTTGGGGGAGGGAAATTATAAACGCGATAAGTTAAGCATCCAAACTAAAATAAAAATAATTTAGCACAATGAAATACTTTAGATGCCAAATATGTTCTGTGCAAGTATACAACATACATAGTGCATTATAGGTCATATCATAAGAATGTTTATACATATATAATCAACTATATTCATGAAAATAAAAAGGGTATTTTTATCTTTATAAGAAGAAAGTATTGGATTCGTGAAAAATTTCTACTTCTAATTCATAATGTATTTGTTTTTAAAAATGTACTGAAGGTTATTTGATATTTTTTACAAAATTTTTGTATGTATGTGAAAAAAATTGTGTGGGACGAGCGACTAGGTATAATATTTCTTCCATTAAACAGAGTTTGTGTCACCTCTTAGCAAAATTAGAATAAAGTCAGAGTTTGGCAATTTATCTGCAACTTTGGTGAATAGACTGCAACTTTATTGCCAAAAAATTATCAACAATTCTAAACATAAATAATATTGATTTAGTTTAATTATGAGAAAATGATGAGATAGCTACAACAAGATGAATATAACTTTTTTATTGTATCTGTCAATACAGTAGACTCCCTTAAATCCGTACTCCTAAAATCCACACATATTTTACAGATGTAAACAATGAAACATTCAGTTCAGATGTAGGTGCAAAATTTGACTTTTTTAGTTTGATATCAATTCCATGCTTTTTTTTATTTGTAATTTTTGTTAAGGTTATTGAATTCATGTTTTTTATAAAGAAAAGATAATTTATTTTAGAAAAAATAAAGATATTGCTGATATCATTGGTAATCACAATCTCACCAAATATATTTATGTATTAATCAACTTTTTCAGTTATTAAGTCTGGCTAAACCTAAAATAAAGCTTAATTATTTTATGATCCTGGTGTGAATTAATAATGTACCTTTATAAGGCAAGCTTCATTGAATAATTTAGGAAAAACACATTTCATCTTTATAATGAATATTTAATTGTACATTATTGATTATTAACTTGACCTTTGCTTTTAGTATTTTAATCATTTTAAAAATTATCTAAATTTTTATTATTTTAATTTGTGACTTATTTTAATATTTTAGTATATTGTAAGCATGCATTATACTTTTGATTTCATTATTAATTACATTCAAATCATTGTTTTAAAAATGTAAACAAAACAATGACCAGAAATCCGCAAAACCTCTGGTCCCAAGCTGTGCGGATTTGAGGGAGTCTACTGTATTAAGATTCTTACAACATAGCTAAAAATGTTATTGAAGTTTAAAAAAAAAAAAAAAAAGTTTTAAGATATTATTCTTGCATTTAAGTAAATGCTTTTTATTATTATTTAATATTAGCTCATAAATGGTATTATGTAGTAATACTTCAATAATAATATAGTAGACTTTAAAATTCATAATAAACGATGAAACATTCAGTTCATACATTGACAAATTTGACTTTTTCAGTTTTATATCAATTCCATGTGTATTTTAATTTGTAATTCTTGTTAATATTTCAGAATTCATGTTCTTTCATAAAGGAAGAATAAATTTATTTCTGAAAAAATTCAAGATACTGGTAAACACAATCTTCTCAACAAATGTACTTTTGCATTAATCAACCTTTTTTGGTTGTTAAGTCTGGCTAAACCTGAAATAAAACTTCCATATTTTATGATTTTGATGTGAATTAGTAATGTTTCTTTTATGAAACAAGTTTCATTGAATAATTTCTTAAAAAATGTAATCGGATAATAGACATTTGGCTAAGCATGGCAAAAATTTTATGTTGGCTGATATAACTGCTTTAAGGGAAGTTGTAACATATTTACTTAAAGCAAGTAGTGATGATTTAAGAGAAATTGTTTCCTGAAACTTTTATTGCTTAAACTGTTGAAAAATGGTTTTAGAAATTTATTTGCTTGAAAAAAAATTATTAATATTGAATTGTTTATATTATATTTATAAATTTTAGATTAATATTGAACTTTTGAGAATATGCCTTTATCTGTTTTCATTTATAGAAAACAAGTTCTGGAACTCCATTCTGGTCTGGCCCTAAGCGCTGTCCTAAGCCTCTCAAATTTGATGTCAATAATGTAAGTTTAATTTTGTAATTCATGTACATTAGTTTGCTCATTGTTAGTAATTTTTTTTCCCCCTTATGTGTTTCTCACTGCTTCAGTCCCATTTTCCATGTTATTTTTGCATTTCTATTATATTGCACCAAGCTCCATCTCAAATTATTAAAAAGCCTCTGCTAAAAATGAAAAGTTTCAAAAAATGAATTCCATGTTTGGGTTTCTTCCAGAATAGTGGCAAAAAACTGGAAGAAATGGAAGAAACATACAAAAAACGAAACATGCTCAAAATTAAAGTGTATTAACTATGAGTTAAACTCAAAGTATAATCATATGAAATCTAAATTGTAAAATTTTTAATCAATATTAAAATTATTTTTGAAAAAATAAGTTATTTTTTAATAATTTTCATCTCAGCAGACATTTATTTACAAGTGATGATTTTTACAAATCTGTTATAGTTAATGTACAATAGTGAAAGCTCTCGTTTTTATTAAAGCATTTTCTTTTCAGCCTCTTCACATGGATTACATAGTTGCAGCTGCAAATCTTAGAGCATTTATGTATGGCATACCCGGTAATACAGATCGTGATTATATTGCAAAAATAGCCTCTACTGTAGAAGTTCCAGAATTTATACCAAAGACTGGTGTTAGAATTGCTGTGACTGATGCTGAAGCTCAAGAACATAATGCTCCAGGTTAGTTAACCATTAAGCAAACATTAGACAGGAATTGATTATGTTCCAGTTATATATTCTTTTTTCATTTTCAATACTGTAATTCCAGTTTTTCCCGAGTTCTCTTGCACTGCCATGAAACAATCGTTTATATATTCATATATTGGTTGAGGGGGAAAATGCAAAATTCATCAGTTTTCTTTTTTTCTTCTGCTTTGAATTTTTTTTTATTTTAAATTGGTCGGTTTTAAAAATTTAGGCATAAAAAAATCACGAATTTAAGTAAATGGTCATTGATAAAAATTAATTTCACCAATCTTTTGCAAAAAATTTCCTAATTTCATCAAAAGATGAAGGAAAAAACACAAATTTTGTCAATGGGGGGGGGGGCAAAAACTTTTGCAAAGGATTGCAGAAGGAATGAAAATTTCTTCAAAAGATCCTTGAAGCAATGCAAATTTCTCCCAAAAGATCATGGAAGCAATGTGAATTTTCCCAAAGGATCATGGAAAGTAAAAGTGCAAATTTCATCAAAGAATCTCAAGTGAATAGCATAAATCTATCGAAAGATTGTGGATAGAGAGGAAATTTTGTGTAACGTTCACAAAGAGGGGGAGGGGAAGAAAAAATGATCAAAGGATTGCAGAAATAATGCAAATTTCATCAAAAAGATTGCTTTAGGGGTGGTGTTCGAGGGGAGGGGGGTAATACTGGGTTTATTTGTGGTCATCAGTGAGCATTACCAATATCATTTAAAGAAAATATCAAACGTTCTTGAATATATTCAATAATAAATATATAAATAATTCATATGTTCCTGAATAAATAATGCAGGGTACTTTTAAAAATATCAGTGTAAAATACTTTGTTTTGATATTGTCTATTTTAGGCAGTGTTTATTCTCTTTCCTTGGAGGAGTAGGCAGTCTGTTGTTTTAGAGCCAGTGCTATTCTCATTAAAATTTAAAGTATTTTTTCATGGACCTACAATCACCCCTGATTTGATTAAACATTTACTTTAATTGTGATAGATCATTTATTAACAAAACTATTATTCTGTTGCATAATTGAACTGAAATTTTATGTTTGAGAAAGGTTCTATTAATATATTTAATGGAAACCATAATTCTGAATTAAATTTATCTGTGTTGAGAGGGGGGGGGGAAGCCTTTCCTGTAATATAACAAATGAAAATATTCTTAAATTTGAAATTATTCTGTAAAATACTCAATTAAGATTTATAGAATTTCTTTAACTGTGCATGGATGCAAAAAGTAATTTAATATGCAAGCATCTTTAAAAAAAAAAAAAAAAAAAAAAAAATTAAGGTGAAATGAATATATTAAATTTAAAATTCATCAAAATCATAGACCTTATGTTACATTAAAATTAAAAACGCATAAAACATCATTTCATAAGGACGTTTCAGATTAATTCATAATCCCTTATCAGCTATTCCAACATAAGTCATTTAGATGTTAAAGGTCAACATTCATAAAAAATTAAGTTGTTAAAATGAAATAAAAATTACAGTTAAAACTAAATCAAATATTCTATTAGTACAGATTCAGCCTCGTTAATTATCAATGCATTCTAGAGAACCAAGCACTTGGTACTCTAAAACTACTTCATTGGCAATTTACAAGACTGCATCTGTACTAATAGAATATTCAGTTTCATTTTTATTTAATTTAACAACTTGTAACTTTTTCTGAATGTTGAACTTCTAAATGATTTTTACATTGGAATAGCTGATGAGTGATTATGAATTAATCTGAAACATCCTTGTGAAATTGTTTTTAACTGCTTTTATATGTTTTTAATTTTAATGTAATATAATATGTGATTTTGATGAGTTTTAATTTAATATGAATGTAACCAGGCATAGTCCATTTGTTTATATCAAAGAAATGAATATATATTAACAATGTTGTGAATAAAATTTACTTTTTAAAATTAGCTTTTAAAGTTTTCTGAAAATGAGATATTTGTCATACTATAAATTAATGCAATTTATGAAATATAGTTTAATTATGTTAGTATGATATAATTTAATTAATATATAATAAAATGCATGCATAGTTTATCATATTCAACTTTAAATTTTGTATAGTTGTCTGTAAAATTGCAATATAAAAAATACTGTTTTTAATTTGCACAGAAGTTGAAAGTTCATTTTCCATAAATATTATCAAATATTAAATAGTAAATTTGTACCTGAGAACTATCTATCATAAGTAGGGTGTCAATGATTTTAAACAAATGCTTTTAATTGGTGATTAAATCATGACTTTAATGAACAGATTTTATAGCATTAATTCAAATCATAAATTTCATAATGTTTAAAATTGCATGAAATACTAAAATCTAAAATGGACATATACAGAAAGTTTCTGTAGATATTTTGTCTCATGAATAAACAAAAGAAATCTTTAAATAATCGTTTCTACACATAAATTTTTACAAGTTTAAAGAAAATTTTAAGTTTGTAAAAAAAATAATAATAATCTGACATAAAAAGCATTTTATTAAAAAAAAAATTATTTGAATCTAATGTAATTTGCAAAGTTGTAATTCCCTTTTTAACTAATCAAATTATTCATTCTTTTATAGAAAGGAATTACATTTACATGAATCAATTGCAAGAGCTTAAAAAATGAATGCATTGATGCTGTATCTATTTTGAGTTTCTTGATGGAATAGGACAGGGATCATTAGTTTGTCACCAGAGTTAAATTCGTTGCATAAAAAGACAGAGTTTAAATACTTAGTTATCAGACTTGGGGGGGAGGGGGGGGATCTATATTTATATGTAGAAGTTTTATGAATAATGTCTACATTATTCATCAAAATATTATTCTTATTTTTTTTTTTTTTTTTTTTTTAATAAAACCTTCAAGCGACCAGGATAAAAAGTGAATTTGTTTAATTTTCTTCAAAGATATTGGTCACTCATGGAGAGAGCCCAACTGGGATGTTCTCTGAATGGATATCAATTCAATATTTAAACCTATGAAAATAAATTTTGCCTAATCCCCCCCCCCCCCTCCAAAAAAAAAAAAAAAATTTAGGCAGATGGTTGCACAGAATGATTTTACTGTACTAATAAACTTGCAGCAAATGAGATCTAAAGGAGAATAAATCTCATCTGCTCAACAGCTTTATAAAGCTTTTATAACTTGATTGATGAAAAGCTGTCATCATAATTAACATTGCTGTAATAAAAAATTTGTGGTACTGTATGTGGTTAACTGTACAAATACAAAATGAGCTGCAAATAATGTAACTAATGAAATTTCTCATTTGCAGTTTTTATTAGTTCTGTAATTACTATTTTCTCTAGATCTTTATTCAGGGCGTTGCAATAGGATCCCTTTTGAAATCAGCAAAATGCAAACAGCCTTTTAAAAAATTAATTTACCTGTAATAGATTTCTTGTTAATGCCAAAAATAAATTATATACTTTTTCCTTCTCTTTAGATAATTACTAAACTCACATTACTAATATATTTTTTAATTATGTATTTTTTTTTGTAACTAGTATTGTGCTCCTTTTTCTTTCTAGAATAAATATTATCTTTGTAATGAATTTACTAATTTGAAATTATTATAGTTTCTGTAATTATTAACCAATTTCTATTAAAGTGTAAAAACATAGATTCTGTTAACATTTAGAGGTTTAATCATTTTGGAAACCTAAAATTCTTAGTAGCTATTCAGTAATCTATTTCTTCTGAAAAATATGCAAAATAAAGTAATTTGCCTTTCAGTTAGAGGATTTTGAAATGCGATTTTAAAAGTTTAGAAATCTGTCAGAATTAATTTGTATATTATTCTATTACAAGAAATGACAGGAGAAAATATAAATTCATTATGCTGTTTATATTGTACAAAAATGCAATTATGAAAAATATATTTATCATTAATTATGTATAAAAACAAATGTTAATTTGTTTCCAATTATTTACAGCTGATGTGGATCGCCTGTCTAGGATACAGAATGAATTACCTTCTACAGAAGAATTAAGAACTATTCAAATTCGTCCAATTGAATTCGAAAAAGATGATGATTCTAATTTTCATATGGACTTTATTGTAGCTGCTTCCAATTTAAGAGCTGAGAATTATGGGATAGCTCCGGCTGATCGACACAAAAGCAAATTGATTGCTGGCAAAATTATCCCAGCAATTGCTACTACAACAGCAATTGTTTCTGGTCTTGTTTGTTTAGAATTATACAAGGTAAATTTCATGATAATTATCTGTAATACACTTAATTTTTTTAACCTCATACAAGTCTATAAACTTATTTGAAATGTTAAGGTTTTTTAGGTTAAACTTATTAGGTAGATTTTGTAAAAAATACTACCTGTTGCAGTCGTTACCATTGCACGACTTAAACTTTTCATTGCATGAACCCAGGAATCCAAAACCACCCCCATTTAAAAAGTTTATGTATGTATTTATGTACTAAACAGGGTTGCCACGCCACCTGGAGAACCTGGAAAACCGGGAAAACACAGGGAATTTTAAATCTCCTCCCAAAGCAGGGAAAATCCAGGGAATTTTTTTAAAAATCTGGAAAACACAGGGAATTTGGTAATGGCAAATTATAACATTTCTAATTAGCCTTCATACACGCATATATTTTTTCGCACTCAACATGGAATAAATGCGTTGCAGTACAGGGAAAATACAGGGAATTTTTTTTCAAGATTAGAGTGGCAACCCTGCTAAATCTTGTCCATATGATAAAAAGTCACAATTTTTTATGAATCGTTTTCTAACTCGGCAAATACTTAGAGATGGTTAATAGCTCGGTGGGGATTTAAAATGGATAAAATCGGCCCAAGTGGGTAGGAATTGGTAGGGTTTAAAAATTTGAATACTACCTTAACATGGCTCTGACAAAACCAAATCTTACAAAACAATGACAGGAAGGAAAGGGATAAAAAAAAAAAAAAAAAAAAAAAAAAAAAAAATTCTTACTGCATTGGTAACTTTACTATTGCAAGATTTGCATGTGAAAATTGGGGGGGGGGGGAATAATTAATAGACGAATTTAAGAAATTGAACGTTACGTCATAACTTTTCTCTAGCATGATTTCCATATCAAAATGGAAAATAAAATAATTAGCTTGACAGATTTTTTAAGCAAATATTACGTTATATTGGAAATATAATAGACAAAGCAGGTGAATATATAACATTATGCGATGGTTGTAGAAAAACACTAATTTCATTAAAAAATTGCAGAAAAACACTAATTTTGTCAAAATGCAGTGAAAAAAAAAATGTGCATTTTGTCAAAAGTCTGTGAGGTTGTGAAAACTCAGCCTTTTTCTTGCTAAGCCTGTAGCACATCTGTAAGTAGTATTTCTTATGAAATCTACCGAAAATATCATAACTTTAGTTAGTGCTATTTTTTAATAGTAATTTCATTAAATATCTTAAATTCTTGTTTAAGACCTCCTTCCCTTTTGAGTAATATATCTACTGATGGATTGTCCTTCCCTTTTGAGTAATATATCTACTGATGGATTGTTTATCAGAGTTTTGTTCTGATACAGTTTAGTTAAGAATAGAGTATGCTCCCTGGTGATGGAATATAGAACTAACTTGACTCTAACTAGGTTTTAAATTTCAAGTTAGCTTATGACACGTGATAAAAAAAAAAATTATAAAGAATGGCCTGTTATGTTTTGGGGGCAGAGTGGGTAGGTTTGAACAAAATTTGGAAATAAAATAAGATGTTTGAAATTTTGAGGTAGTTTATAACACATAATACCAATTTTAAAAATAGTTAAATACAGAGTACTTCAGTGATTTTAAGTACATTATATTGCCAATGTCTATTTTAAACTCTATAATATAAGATTATAGGAATTTAACAACAATCATTAATGTTTGATTAAAGAATGGATAATATTTCATAATCAGAGTATGTCTTTAATAGTCACAAGTTTTGGAGGGAAAAAAAACTTTAATTTTGTTGTAGAAAAAAATGAATATTTATTAAATGTGTAAAATTATTTTTTAGCATGTGTTCGTTTAGTTAACTATTTCACTCCATATTTATAATAACTGCTATTTATACAACTTGCATTTAAATATTTTACATTTCCGAAACCATCACATGTTTGGGGAAAGCCAATTGGCATGTTTCTGTATTAAGTATAGTATTTTTTGTTTGGAATTAAATTATTTTAAAATATGCATTTATATGGTAGACATTTACACTAAAATTTTAAATATCTAGACACATGGCAGTGTGTCAGCCAAGTTCACAAAGTAAAAAGGTGTAGCACTGGTCGTGGGTTATATTACACAAACCATTTCGGGCCACTTTTGACCCCCTATCCCCCCAATAACTTAAGTTCTATTTGACCAGCACTTGCAATTTTTTGTATAACGTAAGACCATCTTCTAATTACCAAATCCTATAAATAAAAAAAAAAATCTTATCGTTCACGAGAATTTGACGTCCGAAAATCACTATTTTTACCACTGACTCACTCATCAAAATGTTTGACTACTTCCAGGTGACTTAGGAAGTTGAAATTTGGTGAAGAGGTAGGTTATTGGATTTATAAATAGAGAAAAATCAGAAATCACCACATTAAACATTAATGGTTGGTTAAAAAATAAATTATTGGATTACAATGGTAGTTTATGGGAATTTAGCGAAATACCAGAAATAGTGCCAAGTTGGTATCACCTTTGGCGAGTTTCAGTGCTGATCTTTGAAACTACTGAACTGATTTGAAAAGTAATAGTACCAAAATGATGGTATTCATCCTGGTTCAAACATAGGCTATATCTTATGTCAGTGCTACTAACCTAAAAGGGGGTGCAGGAGCAAAAATATTCTAAAAAATGTGATTTTTGTGCTACTGAAGGTCTTAGAAACAAAGTTTGGCATGTTAATTACTTATAAGATATAAATTATCACTAAGAACATTTGCTAAAAAATTCAAAACTTAAAAGGGATTAAAATCCAGGAAAAGCGTTCTAAATAGAAATATTTAAACAATCTCAGCAAATAACAAACCTATTTTTAAAGTAATGATATTAAAATGATGGGGACAGTCCTTACTCCCACATAGGTTACATCTTATGTCGATGCCACTAACCCAAAAGGGGTGCAAGAACAAAAAAATTTGACTTTTGTCTCGCTGACGAACCTAGAAATATAAAATTTGGCAACGGAATTTAAAAGAGGTGAAAATGCACGAAAAGTGTTCTAAAAATGTTCTAAATTGCGATCCTTAAACAATCTCAGCAAATAATGAACAAATCTTAAAATTAATGATATCAAAATGATGGTGACACTGACAGTCCTTACTCCAATGCATGCTATATTTTTTTTGTCAATGCAGCTAACCCAATGGGAGTTCAGGAGCAAAAAACGTTCTAAAAAGGTGATGTCTGTGTTACTCAAGGCCCTAGAAACATAAAATTTGGCATGTTAATTACTTATAAGAAATAAATGATCACTAAGAATATGTCTTACGCCATATGCAAAGTCATATGTACAAATATTTGTTAACATATACAAAATAAAAAAAATGTGAAAATGTGCAAAAAGCGTTCTAAAAAAATTTCTAAATGGTGATTTTTAAAATCTTGGGAAGTTAATGAACGGGTTTAAAAAATGTCAAAATGATCGTGACAGTCCTTGCTCCAACAAAATATTGGATAAATTATGGGAGTCTATGGGAATTTGGCAAAATACCAGAAATAGCGTCAAATTAGCATCACTTTTAGCAAGTAATTTATGTCGCAAATTTGGCGATATACACCCAAGTTGGTGACTTTTTTGGGCGACAGGATAATCAAATAGTATCGAATTTCATAAAAGAAATATCCTTATTAGTAGGATTTAAAGGAACATAAGCAGCCCTAATATTCATATTTTTAAGTATGAATAGAATTTTTTCCGAAACATTCCTGTAACAGGGCTGAATAAGCAATGCACTATAACGTTACAAATGTGCAAGAAAACATAGGAAATGACAGTAAAAAAAAACATTGTGTAAATGCAGGGAACAGTTGTAAGATTAATATTAAATAAAGGTAATTTAATATTAAGCCTATTTATTTCAAAAAGGAAACATAAACCTGCTTATTTGACAAAAAATATCCCATCAAAAACATAAATGTGAAAGAATGCCAAGTTCATTAACGGTTTCACCAATAAAAGAAGCGAGATCTAACTGGAAACAAAGTTCTTTCAAATTTTCTTAAATCATAGCTCGTGTCATGCGTAATGTTCTTAGATTGCTTAAAATGATTTGTTATGTTACTTGCTATTCAATGGAGCGACATGGCTACAGCCACCAACTTTTATCTTTGAGTCAGAGTATAATTTAGGGTAGTATGTGATTGGCAAAGATCTAGTCAATCAAGTATTCGAATAAGTGTATCAAAGTTTAGATATTGATAAGTTAAGGAAGTGATTAAGTTATGATCAACTAAATAGCGAATTTTGAAAAGAGAACTTGCCAAGTCGCTCCACTGAATAGCAAGTAACATAACAAATCATTTTAAGCAATCGAAGAACCTTATCCATGACAGGAGATATGATTTAAGGAGCTTCGAAAGAACTTTGTTTCCAGTTAGATCTCATTTCTTTTATTAGCAAAACCATTAATCATTCTTTCACATTTATGTTTTTGATGGGATTTTACTCTATAATATTAGTCTATTTTATGCAATTTATAAAATTTTATTAAAGTTTCTTAAAACAATATCATGCAAGGCTGCCGTTTCTGTTCCTGGTCTATTTATAAAATTCCCCCCTACCCCCCTCAAAAAAATAAACAGATGTTGCTAAAAACTTTTGTTCGTCCCTGTATATGATCTGTCGAATTTATACACACTAAGTAATTTGTAAACAATGATTAAATTTAAAAACGCATGCTACAACAGAAAACGCACTTCCAACGCTTATTGTTCTCATAGGTTTCAACAGTTTCATTCTTGTTCATTTTCTTCTGCGGCTAAATTGTTTGTGTACCCCTGTTAGTGAACGATAAATTCTATATTCATCACGATCTATTGAGTAAAGCTTGTAACTTACTTGATACATTGATAGTTGTTATTTTTTATGTTTTAAACAGTATAATATCATTAAAATACAATACAAAGGATTTTTCTTCATGGATCATAATGCAACGATTTTTGAGTGTTCCTGTAAATGAATTGTTAGTGCTACATATTTCATTTTCAATACCAAACATGCAACATTGAACATAGAGTACAAAAAGATGGATTAATAAGCCATTTTTAACTATATTGGAATGTGTTATGAAAATAAATTTTTCTCTATCGATTATTCTATTTCTAAACCTGTATCAAAAAATATCTAAACTCTATTTAAAAAAAAAAAAATTCGATAGGTTTTTTAGAAGGGCGACCCCATTTAGAATGTAATGAACTAACTTCATTTTTCTTGCGTTTATCAATTTAATAGCAAACAGAATGGCGTGAAATACCCAATTGATTACAAATTTCTCTCTGAGACATTGGAATTGCGGAATAATAAAGAGATACAATTTGACGTGCTACTTCTTCATTGACTAGATTAATCAAAAACAAATTTTTTCTTTAGTTTAAATGCTTTTTTATAGACTCTGAGGGGGGAAAAAAATGCATTTTAACAATAAAATTGTATGAATGTCTCGTTTTAATGGCCAGATTACGAAACTAGTCGTTGGGGGCCACCGTAATACTTTTCCATCATGGATATGCATTACATAATATGTGAAAATAAAATATGTGAAAACTATTTATAAAATGCATTGCAATTCCAAAGCAAAACCGGATCGCTTAAAAGAAACATCCGTTAAACACTCGTAAAACAAGAATGATATTAACTAACAGTTTACTGCGTCAGATTAAGCGTCTCATTTCCAATTAAAACATATCTTTGAATTAAAAATGGAAGAAAATACAGGGTCATGAAAAATTGAAGAATGTGGAAAACAGGATTACAAATATCTCCGCAGCTATTAATCCGACAGACTTCGTTCTTGATGCAAAATTTGTGTAATTTTATTGCCTTTTACGTCCTTTCCGTAAAATAAAAAAAATTGAAAATTTTTATATCATTTCATCGGAACGAATTTTTTGAGTCCGAAAAAACAAAATAGTACCAGATAATTGAGGTTACTGATATTAAATAAGCTTCGTCCTGTTCTTACTAAGTGCATAACAAAATTTAAAGTCTATCTCCATTTGTCCAGGGATGCCACTTTTCCGCCGAAAGGCGGTTTTCCGCTTTTTTTAATTTTTAAGAATTCTCTATTTTCGTCAAGCGATCACGAAATAAAATAGCGATTTTCGTTCAACGATCGCGAAAAAAAATATCGTTTTTCGTCGAACGATCGCAAAATAAAACGGGAATTTTCGTCAAACGATTGCGAAATTACACAGCAATTTTTGTCAAGCTATCGAGAAATACAACAGCTTTTTTCGTCAAGTGATCGCGAAATATAGCAGCGATTTTCTTTAAAAGATCGCGAAATATAACGGTGATTTTTGTCAAAAGATTGCAAAATAAAACGGTTATTTTCATCAAACGAATGCGAAATACAACAGCTTTTTTTAGTCAAGTGATCGCGAAATATAGCAGCGATTTTCGTTAAACGATCGCGAAATATAACGGTGATTTTTGTCAAAAGATCGCAAAATAAACCGGCTACTTTCATCAAACGGTCGCGATATAAAACAGCAATTTTCATCAAACGATCTCGAAACAAAACGGTGATTTTCGTAAAACGATCGCAATGTGAAACAGTGATTTTCGTCAAACGATCTCGAAACGAAACTGATTTTCGTCTAACGATCGCGATGTAAAGCGACCATTTTTGTCGAACGATCGCGATGTAAAGCGACCATTTTTGTCGAACGATCGCGATGTAAAACGACCATTTTCGTCGAACGATCATGATGTAAAACGGCAATTTTCGACAAACGATCGCGATGTAAAACGGCGATTTGCGTCAAACGATCGTGATGTAAATGGGTGATTTGCATCAAACGATCGCGATGTAAAACGGCGAGTTTCGTCAAACAATCGCGATGTAAAACGGCGAGTTTCGTCAAACAATCGCGATGTAAAACGGCGAGTTTCGTCAAACAATCGCGATGTAAAACGGCGATTTTCGTCAAACAATCGCGATGTAAAACGGCGATTTTCGTCAAACAATCGCGATGTAAAACGGCGATTTTCGTCAAACGATCGCGATGTAAAACGGCGATTTTCGTCAAACGATCGCGATGTAAAACGGCGATTTTCGTCAAACGATCGCGATGTAAAACGGCGATTTTCGTCAAACAATCGCGATGTAAAACAGCGATTTTCGTCAAACGATCGCGAAATAAAACGGCATTTTCCGTCAAACGATCATGAAATAAAACAGCGTTTTTCGTCAAGTGAAAAAAAAAATAAAATAAAAACTTGCAAATTTTTGCTATTTACTCCTGGAATAATCATCAAATCTATTGCTGGGTTACTTAAATTGATT
The DNA here is from genome assembly GCA_964019185.1 of Maratus speculifer. Classification (NCBI taxonomy): domain Eukaryota; kingdom Metazoa; phylum Arthropoda; class Arachnida; order Araneae; family Salticidae; genus Maratus; species Maratus speculifer. The sequence goes on along the minus strand of OZ025298.1, from coordinate 284,560,665 downwards.
TAAAATGATGTGATACATAAAATTCCTCACTGAATTTGTTGCTGGATTAAATTAATTCATATAAAATACTGTAAACTAAAGAAAAATCATTTTTATTTACTCTTATAAATTAAAAATTTACAAAAAAAAAACTGCAGTTTTTTAAAATTCATTAACAATTTAGATTACAAAATTCATGCATAAATGTTGTGAAAAATGTCGTAAATTTTACTTTATGCATAATTTCCTCTTTTTGGCTATTTTCTGAGTGGCATCCCTGATTTGTTCGTGGATAGAGCTTTTACAGACAGAAAGACAGACAGCAATTTTTTTTTTTTTTTTTTCTAAAAATGTTTTTTGGAATCTCCAGTATCTGAAACGTGTAAATCCATAAAAAAAAATTTAGATTTTCAAAACTATTGCAAGACTTACCCTATACTACGTATGATAGCTAAGTAAAAGCAGGCCACAATTTTTGACACGACACTTTTTAGCTTGTCTGGAAAAAAAAAAAAAAAAAAAGCATTCAAAGGCTTTAAAAAAAAAAAATAATAATAATAATAATAATAATAATAAAAAAAAAAAAAAAAAAAATATGAATATCACACAGATTGATATCATTATTATGCATTTTTGGCTTAAAATCGGATTATTTGACGATAAAAGCAAATCAAAAATAAACAAATAATGTGCTGCTCAAGAGTACAGTCATTTTTACAATTAATTCAGGTTTTAGTTTTATTTTTTATTATTATTATTATTCCAATTTTATGTAATGAAGTTTCTCAGATACTTTTTTTTTTTTAAATCTGCCACAGAAGATAAATCACCAAACGATAATTAAATTTTATCACATTGAATTAATTTTTAAGCATTATGAACATATCATTTCATGTTTAAATATCTACATTTTATAAAACTACTATTATTCAAATAAACTATTTTTAATAAAATTATTTTCCGAGGTGTATAGTCGTATCAATTCTTCCATCAATTATAATGAATGCCAAAAAATAACCTCTTAAAAGTGGTAACCAGAGTTATATAATAATAGATGCACGCCGTGCACAGAAAATTTTAAGAAACTATTTTTATTTTTATAACTTTTTTAGTAAAAAAAAATAAATAAAATTCCCTCAATATTTTGAACGAATTGTTGTCAAAAAGGCCTCGAAAAAAATCATGAATTTCAACGAAGAATTGCCTTAAAAAAACATGCATTTCAAAAAAGAATCATGAAAAAAAAAAAAAAAAAAAAAAATGTGAATTTTGTCTAAAGACCACTCTAAAAACATAAATTGTATCCATGAATCACACAAAAAATGTGAATTTCATGCATGAGTCTCATAAAAAATGCAAATTACATCCATGAATTGCTCAAAAAAAGTGAGTTATGTTCATAAATTGCATAGAAACACAACTTATGTCTGTGAATCGTTCAAAAAATGCGAAATACATCTATGAATCAGGTAAAAAACGTGAATTATGTCCATAAATTGCTCACAAAGCGTGAATTACATCCCTGAATTGTGTATAAAAAAGCGAATTACGTTCATGAATCACATAAAATGTGAGTTACATCCATAAAATGCTCAAAAAATGCAAATTACATTCATAAATCGCATTTAAAAAATGCAAATTACAATCATGAATCGCGCAAAAAATGAGAATTACAGCCACATTTAAATTAATTTGCAGAAAGTTTTTGGCCCAATATTACATGCTCAGAAAGTTTTTAGTTTTGTAGAAGTGTGGTGGTAACCTTATCATCCAAAATGACAGCATTTTCTGTCATTATTCCATAACTAATCTGCATAGAATGTGCTATGTACAAAAACCTTCCCTGAAATTGTATCTAACAGTGCAAGTTCCATCAAAAAATCCCTTTAGTAGAACTATAATAGTAAGTGGCTGGAACAAAATATCCATTTGCATTTTGTATATGAAAGTAGGTAATGTGTTTTGAAATTTTTAAATAAAAGCTGTTAGACTAATCTTAATTATGAATTTATTTTTCTTGCAGCTTGTGCAAGGCCACAATAAGCTGGATTTATATAAAAATGGCTTTATCAATCTGGCTCTTCCATTTTTTGCTTTTTCAGAACCTGTGCCTGCTCCAAAACAAAAGGTAATTTTTTCCCTTATAGTTTACTATTTATAAGTATGTTTTATAAATTAAAGCATAATTAATGCCTTATTCTTTCTTATTTTCAGTATTATGATACAGAATTTACATTGTGGGATAGGTTTGAAGTTAAAGGTGATATGACACTACAAGAATTTTTAGATTATTTTAAGGTAATTATTTCAACAAATTTTATATCTTAAAAAAATCGAAGAAAATTTTAACATTTTTGTCAATTTTAACTGTGTGTGTGTTACTGTATGTATTTTCAATGCTTTATTCTCGCATTTTATGCATAAAAAAATCTTTTATTAGGTTGGAGAATGATTAATTCATAAACATTATTTGTCTGATAGTCTGAACTTGTGTCTATTGAATAAAAATTATATTATTTTTTACCATCCAAACAAATCTCTTATGGTCATTTGGCATTTATTTTTGCAAAGAATAGAATAGATAAAATAAAAAGCATAGAATAGGAATAGAATAAAAAGCACCACTTCTTGGGCAATTTATACCAAAACATAGATAGCAATAATATTTATCAAACAATACCAGAATCTGAAGTTTGAAAAAAATTGTACATTAGTTCTTGAGATAGAACTATTGCTGAAATCAAATATACACAGCATAGCAGTGCCACCTGTTCAACAATTTCACCAAAATATGAACAGTACCAATTCATGTAAAGAACTAACTGAATCTGAAGTTTGGTGGAAATCCATCACTTAATTATTTAGGTATGGCTGTTGCATAAATTATATTAAAAAAAAGCAGCACTGTTTTTTGAACTGTAATTTAAAAAAATTACCTGTTTTAATATTGTATTAATGTAGTTTGAAAACTTTAATATTAAACTTCCTACAAATTACTTTTTAAAGTTTCTTAAAACAATGTCTTGCACAGCTGACGTTTCGGCTTATGATCAGCAGATTTACAAATATATAGGTGATGTTATGTACCATAATTAGTGCTGTCGCTTACTAGACCATATGAGATCCAGTTACGTGAATAATTGTAACATATTTGTTTTTTTTTTACTACGAAAATTAATTTATCAGTTTTTTTTCTTTCAATAAAGAAAATTATATAAAACCTTATTAAAATTACCTAAAAAATTATTTTAAACATGTTGGCAGGTATCTAACCAAATTTAAGTGATATTACCCCACTTTGATATTTTATTATATGAAGGAAGAGATATACATAATACAAAGTGACATGATTAGAAAATTATTGAAACCAATATAAAGTTGTCCTATTTAATTTTAAAACAGTTACATTCTCTGCAGATTTGCTGAACTTATCTAATTTTCATTGAGTTAAATAAAAAAAAATAGAATGGGATATTTAAATACTTATGTACTGGTTTGCTCATAGATTTACAGTATATACTCTCATATAAGTGTACCTCACCCCCACCCTTAAAATCTTTTTTTTTTTGTGTGTGTGAAAAAAATAATTTATACAAACTATAAACAGAATTTCTGCATAACAAATGTTGCCATTGAAAAAGAAACTTATATAAAACGGCATTGGCTGAAAAGTACTAAAGGCCTGTGCATATATAACGTTATCATTTTAAGCGGGGGGGGGGGGGGGGGTTGCCTTTTGATATCGATATCATTTTTGACCCAATCAAAATTATCTCTTTTTATTTGAGGGGGTTTGATGGATGCTAACATATTTTATCCAAAGGGAGGGAAAGGGTCCAAAATTACTAAAAAGTTGATAATGTTATATTTGCATAAGCCCCTAAATGCATTTCGAACGCCATGACGTCAAACTTCCAATAGACTACTGTGAATAGAGAAATAACCGATGATCACAGCTCAGTAACACTACGAAGTCTCATATTTTGAAGAATCGGCGTGCCGGCAGCGAGAAGTAATGGCACTCCAACATAGTTTGCTGTTGATTAGGAGAGGGTAAAAACAATGTCATGTTACCCACTTTAATGTTAACTTTAATTCAGTATTTTAATTAAACATAAGTTTTTAAATATTGGAAATGCGTTCTTGAAATAAATCGCTCACTTTTTGTTTTATGCAAGGGGATAGGGTAGTTTTTTTTAACATAAACTAAAAATGGTCTGAAATTCAGAATCGTCAAAGTTGAGGATTTTGCATTTTGTACTTTACAATGCAATAGAGTGCTGTAGCACTGATTCTCTAGCAAACTATTTTCCAGTAATTTATTTATATATATTATTGACTATTAAGTCTCGCATATAGGTCGATCCCACTTTAAAGTTCTTTTTTGCCTAAAATTTCTTGCCTTACACAAAAGTATGTACGATATCTTGTTCATTTTTTCTGAAAATACCCATGCAGTTTTTATGCTTAGTACCTGAAGTACAAAGGTACTTATTTAATTCTTAGATTATTTTTGTGTAAATACTAAATCTAATAATTTCACATTTGGTGCTTTTTTTTTTTTTTTTTTTTTTTTTAAATACCTTGACTGTAAGAAGTTTCCAACACAATAATCTTTAATGTATAATTTACATGATCTGCCTGGTTTAAATTTACTTTTTGAAATAGTATCCGATACCTCATGTTAAAAAAGATATACAAATGTAATATTTTCTGTCTCTCAGAGTGAACCTAATTGAACACATTTTCTAGAGTTTCGACTTAAATTCAAAAGAACATTAGCTTTTAAAAGCTGAATTGTCATCTCATTAAAAAATCATGGCCCAGTTGCTCCAAGATACCTTATAGCTGTTATTTAGTTTTTTGTCAATAAGTGTATACTTAAATTGTTTTTGTCTCCAAAAATTATAATTGGAAAATGTTTTTTATTTTCAGAATGAACATAATTTAGAAATTACAATGTTGTCACAAGGTGTTTGTATGTTGTATTCCTTTTTTCTTCAAGAGCCTAAAAGAACAGAAAGATTGGGTTTGTCGTAAGTTAAATCTTTTTTTTAATCTTACTCAATATACTTTTTAAATTAATAAAATTGTCAAGGAAGTTTACATTCAATAATTTTTATGAATGTCATAGAAGCATCATAAGTTGTACATGACATTAGTCTTTAAAAACCTAAATTAAAATGTATGGAATTTTTTGTGCTCATACTGCATGTACATGGAAAATTTTCTCTTGTTTTTATATCTTAAATTCTCATGGAAAGTTTTTTTTCTTGTAAGAATGTCATTTGCTGTAGTATAATTAGCTAGGTTATTGTGTAGAAATTTGAACATGAAGATGTGTTTGAATTTTTAAGCTATCCTAATAAAAGAAAGTTTGTGTGTACAATGGCTAAGAAAAGCTATTTGTGTTAGGCTAAAAAATTTTGTGAAAATAGTCTAAGGCCTCTCCTGATGCACTTCAGTTTCTGAATTTTAAATTTCTAATAATTGAAAATATGAACCCCAAATTCAAAGATTGGAAAAATATTCATATTTCAACAACAGATTTTTTTTTTTTTTTTTTAAATCAAACCTAAAATATTTTTGGAAAGTGTAAGAAAGAGGAGGGGTAATATAATTACATGCCGCCAGGAAGATGAATGGATTGGGCTCTTTTAAAAGAAGGCTGTATCTTAAATTTTTATGGGCCTAAAAGTTTAATTACATACCCAGATGCCCCAAACAAAAACTCCCCTTTCAGAAACCAAAAATTATATTGCTGCAGTTTCAGAAAATTAAAAAAATAATAATAATAAATAAAATCCATGAAAAATCAATTTGTAAAAGTATCTATTTTCTCTTAAAGATTAAAAATCTCTGCCATGCTTGCCAGTTGTTCATTGTAGACAACTCCTTTCATTAGAGATATTTTTGACAGAATATATTAAATTAGTCTTAATCTTTATGCATCCAGATGCAAAGTTTTTTGCTGTATTTAAATCTATAAATTTCTTTGCAATAGCTCAATTAGAAACTTGGATATTATTTCATTAATTGGAGGATTCCTATTTTAACCGCTTCCTTATTTTGCCTGTATGTCGTATGGGCAATGTTTTTACCCTATCATGATTTTTCTGTACCATGTATGGGTTGACACCAGTAAAATTAAACTTTTTTTATTTTTATTGCAAAATTGGGAGGGAAGCGGTAGATTGCTTTTTAAAGCTAGAATTTTTATTTTGCATAATTATTTCATTTAAAAAATTAAGTGAATAAATTATTTTAATATTTTACTTGAATATTTTTAATTTATTGAAAGTATTCATTAAAATTTTCTTTGCTTAACTGCATTCAAATGACTGTGAAAAATGTAAACAAAACTGCAAAATTCTAAAATCCACGTAACACCTAGTTTCAAGATGTGGAGATTTGAAAGAGTCTATTGTAATTTTGTTTACTATTTATTTGAAATCCATTCAAAGATATATATATATATGTGCATATTTTTTATTACAGGATGACTGAAGTAGTGAAGAGAGTATCAAAGCGTAGAATAGAACCTCACATTAGGGCTTTAGTATTTGAACTATGTTGTAACGATGCTAATGGAGAAGATGTTGAAGTTCCATATGTCAGATATACTCTTCCTATAGCAGCCCAAGACTAGTGATACATATTATAGTTAAAGTATGCTGTTGTTCTTTACTTACTATTTTTGGTATTTTCAAATTGCTTTTGTATTTTAGGTTCATTGGGCAATTTTACTTATTTTTTAGTTTACTTTTGTGACACACATAGATAGGAACTTTTGATAAAGTTAAAAAATGGAATGGTCTTGTTCCAGATATGTCAACACTAAAATTAACTTCACTTGAATTATTTATCATAAAAATGTATAAAATATTAACTTGGAAGTGAAACTAATAAAATGAATGTTTCAACTTTAAAAAATTTTCAATTCAGTGCTACACTTGAGTGCTTAAGCATTAAAAATTTAGTGAGTGACAAAATTAAAGCAGAAACCATGATATATTTGCTATGGAAACTAGTCGTTGGGGGACCACCGTAATACTTACCCATCATGTATATGCATAATAAAAAATATTAAAATAAAATGCATATAAACTATTTATAAAATGCTTCGCAATTCCAAAATAAAGATTAAACGCATATTTAAATAGTTTTAATATACATAGTAATGCTCTATCAATGAATTGCTGATGAGCCGATTTCGACAAATTATATAAAACTCTAAAATACGCAAGTAGTACCGGATTGCGTAAAAGAAACATCCTTATAACTCCAAAAATAATAATCATATTAACTAACAATTTACAGCGTCGTATTAAGCGTCTCATTTCGAATTGAAATATATCTTTGAATTGAAATTTGAATGAAATACAGGGTCATGAAAAATCGAAGAATGTGGAAAACAGGGTTGCACGTATCTCGGCAACTAATAATCTGATCGACTTTGTTCTTTATGCAAAATTTGTTATTTTATTGCCTAATACGTCCCCTCCTTAAAATAAAATATTTCGAAAATTTTTGTATACCTTTCATCAGAACGAACTTTTCGAGAGTCCAAAAAAATAGTACCCTATAATCGAGGTTATTGATATTAAATAGGCTTCGTCCCATTCTTACATATTAAACACATATAAAGTTCCAAGTCTCTGTCTCAATTTGTTCGGGAGATAGAGCGGTTACAGACAGACGGACGGATGGCAATTTTTTTTTTTTTTTTTTTTTTTCTAAAAATGTTTTTCGGAATCTCCAGTATCTGAAACGTGTAAATCCGTCATTAAAAAATTTTAGATTTTCAAAACGATTGCAATACTTACCCTATACTACGTATGATGGGTAAGTAAAATTCAGCCAGTAAAAGGTCGTGGGAGCAAATTTTTCTTTTCTTCTAATGACTGCCCATGAATGTATTTGGAGTGGCGATTAAGGAGTTAGATGAGAGCATATTGAAAAGTCATGTCATTCATAGTAGTGTTTATTTTGCAATGTTTGTCATTTAATGTTATCTATTTTTTGTCCATTAATTGTAAATGGTAACATTGCAAATTTGATAAACGTAAAGTTTAATATTTTTTCCAATTTTAAAGTATTTTTATGAAAGAAAAAGTGCAGTTGTAAAGCACTTTTTACTTCTAGTATGCTGAATACTATCTTTCATTCGCAGTTCTTTTGTTTTACACATTCAAGTAAACCAGCTCATGTGGTTTAATCCCTTCGCAACAGGAGCCTTTTACGAAATATCTAATGTTTTGTCACTGGCTTTTAAAAGCAGAAATTTGTATCTTATGAAATTGAGATAATGCTCGGATTAAATAAGCCAAAATATAATCTATATAATCTATACAACTAAACAATATAATCTTACCGGTGGGTATAAACAAGGATTCTTAAGCTTTTTTTCGGCAGGTATTCATGTCGCTCGTCCCCAAGGGGTTAGACCTTGATTATCAGAGCTAATTGGGACTGCTAGTATATCAAATATCTAAAATCTTGGTTAATAAAAATTGTATTTAAAAATTCACTGTGCTCACAAAATTAACATCTCTTAATATATTTTAAAAAAAGTTTAAGAGCTCAGTAAAATGAAAAAGGAAATCCTACACATTGTCACCAATCAAGTGATTTAGAAATGCAATTAACCGATAATACATTACATCAGATGACCCCTGAAAACAAAACCAAGCTTCATTATTGACTTGATTAACAGAAACCTTGATTAACCTCTTCAGTCCCGAGAAAAATCTGCTGCATAGAAAAATTATTTTATTAGCAAATTATGGTACTTTTAGGCTTAAAAAAAAGAAAATAAAATTAGTTTTTTAATTTTTAAATTTTTAAATAGTTAAAATTTATGTACCCATATGGGTACATCAGGTCGCAATTGAGTAAAAATGTCATTTTTTAAACAAATAAAACCAATTTTGTTTTACAAAAATAAAACTATTTATTGTTTAAAAGTTATATAAATTTAAACAACTTAAATGAATTTTTTTACCTAAAGCTATGTATTGCGCAAAAACATTATACACATCTTGTAATAATTGTAATGCATATCTTGCTATTATACATCTATCTGTGTATCTGATGTATCTGTGGCTTCCAGTAATAACCAGGTATGGCACATTTTTGAAAAAATTGAGATAATTTGGGAAAATGTAGCTTTAAAAGAGTGCTTTAATCTGCCATATTACTGAAAAAAATTTGCATACTTCCCGTCATAGGGCGACTATAAATTTTCATTTAAAAATTGAAAATTTTTGTAATTGGTTCTCAATTAATAAAAAATAACACATTGCTCAGTGGTGCACAAAACAGGAATTTTAATATACATTTGTACAATTAAAATAAAACAAAACTTTCAATGTTTCGTGCTGTCTTCTGCGGGCGTCTTCAGGAAAATATGTTAATGGAAGGACTATGTTTGCATCTTGATCGAGATAATATTTCTACTAAATTAAAATCTAAATGAATTAAAATTTAAAAAAATGTTGCCATTTACACGTTAGTAAAAATTAAAAAATTGCAAGGAAATAAAAAATTTTAAGATTTTTTTTATTTATTAATATTAATTATAATTAATATTAATTTATTTAATTTTTTTTTTATTTCCTTGCAATATTTTAATTTTTACTCACGTGTAAATGGCAACATTTTATTAAATTTTAATTCATTTAGATTTTAATTTAGTAGAAATATTATCTCTCAATCAAGATGCAAACATAGTCCTTCCATTAACATATTTTCCTGAAGACGGCGCGAAATGTTGAAAGTTTTGTTTTATTTTAATTGTACAAATGTATATTAAAATTCCTGTTTTGTGCACCACTGAGCAATGTGTTATTATTAGTTAAATTTTATGGTGCAACTGTCCTGTATATATTTAATAAAAAATATTTTTATATAACTATTTGGGCAAAGAAAGAGAAGCTCTTATATCCTAATTGAATGTAATGAAAATTATTAAGTTCTAATCTATTTTATAACCATTTTAATTATACAGCTGTTGCCGAAGTGGTAACCTCCCATAAGTAAAGCATTGATAAGTGCAGTGAGAAGAGCATTGCTGTGAAGTGTGTATTACAGTAAAACATTTGACCTATTATTTAAAAACAAAAGAGTTTGATCTCTGTGGTGCTGCCATCTAGAACTCTAAGTAAGAATTAAAGTAGCCATTAGAGTAGTTTTTGAAATATTGACGGAGTTTTTGTGTCTCTAAACAGGGGGAACTTTAGGTGTTGCCGACTCAGCAACACTGCACGCTAAGGGGTTAAATCACTTTAAAAAAGCCGGCCTTTTGCTAAAACTTTTTTTTTTTTTACAAAAACTGTTCTTAAAATGAAATGCATAATTAATTAGTGACTTTTTATTTACTGTTGCCATGAAAATGTACAGTAAATTATAGTAAAATTGTTTGTAATTAAAATATAAGCAAATTTGTTAGTATAAATGGTGTGGTAGTCAAGAAATTTGTGCAATAAATTTTTAAAACATTTCAAATCATTTTTATCGAATAAGATATTTATTAAAAAAAATTACACTATTAGCTTATGAAATAAGTTACCAATCATTTGGCTCAGCTTTTAAATAACAGTATACTTTTACGTTTTTCTGCTTTTTTCAGCACCTAAGCTGTTTGATTTTATTCCAGACAAAACCATATGTTGAAAAAATTCTCAATAGATGCAGAGCTTGGTGGACAACTGTGTAATTCAATGAAAAAATCTCAGAAACCATAATGAACTTAATGAACCATCCTTTTTTATGTCTTCATTTTAGCAAGATTCCATCATTTTTTTTGCTGGAAATTGCTCTAACTTTTTCAGCGAAAAGCTAATGTGGGTATGTTTCAGGATCTTTTATCTTAAGCTTCAGTACACCGGGTAAAAATTCAGGATAATTTTCTTCAAGCCATATTTCAGCTTCATTTTCTTGTGCATTTGTCAATTTTTCACCAAAGTATTTGGGATCTGTCATGTAGACTAAGAAATGGACGGGTTCCATGTTTTGACTTACTATTGATACTTTGAAATTTGTTTTACCTATTGTCCTCATAATGATATAAATAAAACATTGTAAACATAAATATTATAACAACCATATCTTTTCATTTAGAATCAGTCTAAAACTGTTTAACCAATAAAGGTTTATTTAAATCATGTTGTCAATTTACAATGCTTTTCTGGTATATCAATTATTAATTGGCTATAAAAATGAACCTCTGAAGATGATTTTAAAGCAATTTCATATTTGATTTTGAATTTATAAAAAATAGCTATTAGTATAGTTGTAAAAAATAAATAAGGTATGCCTTGGGGGGAAAAACCAATAAAAGCTAGCTTTTTCTAATAAAAACTGGCTTTTTCCACTAAAAGTTGGCCAGCCTGGCCTTTTGTAGAAAAGGCCAGTTTTTTTGCAGCCCTGACTCCTCCTCCCCTTCTCTCTCACAGGGAGTAACTCGCGGAATCCCTGCGGAATTGGGGCTGTGCAGGTGCATGCCACATAGATAACAACAAAAGTGGCAAGTCCTTAAAATTTTTTGGACTCATTGGATTTTTTCTTCCGAACTCTGTAGGAACCCTGTGTCAAAGGGTGCCCTTTGACATGTATTTTATGTTGTATTTTCCCATACAACATTGGTGGTTAGTTACTATTGCCTTTTGAGGCTGAATAAAATTGTCTTTGTTTATGAAATATAATTGTTTTGTTTTAAAACTTGTAAAATGTTTAATAATTGTATTTGAACTTATAACCAATTTATTCTGTTTTATTTTCAGATACTCAAAACTTAAGCTGTTTGCCATCTGTTGGATAACATCAGAAATAGGACTTTAATTTCAACAATATGTTCCTGTGGGAGTATGAATATTTAATATTTTTGTCAAGCTTATTCATCTTTTTATATCCACCAGATTTTATATTTATTTCGATGCTTGTTTAAAAAAGGGCTAGTTTTTCAGCCTGAGGTTTCTAAAACTATGTAACTTACAGTCTTTAAACTAATAAAATTTTCATCTTTTTTAGTGGTTTCATTTACTATAAATAGTATCTGATTATTTAACTTACTGTGCACATATTCACTAAATCCTTATACAGTGAAACCCCGATCTATCGTTCCCACATCCATTGTTTTCCCCGCATTGATCATTTTATTTCTACGGTCCCTGCACAAATTATACTTAAATAATGCTAACGAAACCTGCAAGCATCATTCTTCAAAAAGTTGTTTTCCTGCATTCATCGTTGAAAATTTTTTCTCCTCACCGAAATAAAATTCAAAGTCTTGCGAATCCATATGATATACAAACTGGAATTGCTTCTTTTATCTTAAAATAACTCATTTGTGCTGTTTGTGTTGATAATGGCTACCAATGATGCAGATGAAAAATGGTTCAGGGGTGATTCTCGTCCGAAAATTTAAAATTGGGTTATCAGTTCTGAAAATTTAGACATTAAAAAATAAAAAATGCGGAAATAAAATCTGGAATGGAAAACAAACTTGTTCTCAATTCAAAACCCTTGTTATTGTATATTAGCCACGAGCAAAGATATCGAAGGGTACAAGAGAGAAAGCTGTCATAGGCCCAATGTAAATTGCCAGGGTTGCCACGCCACCGGGAAAACACAGGGAATTTCAAAATCCCCTCTCAAAACAGGGAAAATCCAGGGAATTTTGAAAAAATCCTAAAAAACCTGGAAAACACAGGGAATTTTTTTTTCCTGTTATATCCAAATTTTTTTTTTTTTTTTTTTCTGCTTTCAAAATAAAGTCCTCTTCGCGGAAGAAAAAAAAAACCCTTGAAAAGCGACGCGAAAATTCACTTAAAGCGGCTCTTCCTTGTTTCTGCCTACACCCCTTTTTGCCATGCGAATAGTTGAATCCCCACAGCACCTCTCTCTCATGTCATTCATCTGCGACTGCGCGTATTGTTCTTTCTCTTCTGTTTCTCCCGTCGCGTCAATTCAAAACAGGCATGAGATTCTATCGCGGATCTGTGATTTTCTGCTTTTTTTTTCATCTTTCGCTTTTTCAATTTTTTATATCATCAAAAGATCGCGTGAAAAAAATGCGATTTTGTCAAAATATCAAGTGAAATACGCGATTTTCCCGAAAAGATCGCTAGAAAAATGTAATTTTCGTCAAAAGATCCCAAAATCGCGAAAAAAAAAAAAAAAACCCCGATTATCAACAAAATAATGCAAAAAAATGCTGTTTTCTTCAAAATATCAAAAAAAAAAACTGTTCTTGTCAAAAGATTGTTAAAAAACGGCGATTTTTATCAAAAGGCTGCGAAAAAAAAAACGGCAATTTTCGTCATAAAGTTGAGAAAAAATGACAATTTTCGTCATAAAGTCGAGAGAAATCGGCAATTTTCTTCATCGAATCGCAAAAAAAACATGGTTTTCATAAAGAAAAACAGCGATTTTCGTTGAAAAAAGTGGCGATTTTTGTTAAAAAAAAAAAAAAAAAAGCATGAAAAACGTTGATTTTTGTCAAAAAATGCGATGAATGTAATTTTCGTGAAAAGATCGCAAAATCGCGAAAAAAAACGCTATTATCGACAAAATAATGCAAAAAATGCGGTTTTCGTAAAAAAAAAAAAACTGTTCTTGTCAAAAGATTGTTAAAAAACGGCGATTTTTATCAAAAAGCCGCGAAAAAAAACGTCAATTTTCGTCATAAAGTCGAGAGAAATCGGCAATTTTCTTCATCGAATCGCGAAAAAAAACATGGTTTTCATAAAGAAAACAGCGATTTTCGTCGAAAAAACCGGCGATTTTTGTTAAAAAACATGAAAAAACGCCGATTTTTGTCAAAAATTGTCAAAAATTGCTGTTTTTTTTTTTTTAATGGCGATTTTTGTCTTAAAATTGAAAAAAAAAAAAGGTTGCAGAAAATTTGTTGCAATATTGTCTGCAACAACTTTTTTTTTTTTTTTTTTTTTGCAGTTGAGTGGTAAATATTTCAAAAAATTTTTTAGCTGAATGCTTGAGTATTACTATACTGTTTTTATGATTATTAATGTAAAATGTGGGATTTAATAATAAGTGTAATAACTTTAAAGAGTTTTTTTATTTGCTCATATTATACAGGGTGTCCCCTCTCAATGGTGGCCAATGGCTAATTTCTAAACCGTTGGTCATAGACATATAGTTCCAATTGCAAAAATGCTTGAAAAAATGCAAAGAATTGTTTTTTAAGCGATTTTGGTCAAAAAAATGTTTTACTAGAAAATTACGAAAATTAAATTTTTATACGGTCCCCCGGTCCTATAAGTGATATTTAGTAAAATTTTTTCAACACTCTAGCAAGTAATACAGAAAAGGTCCCATTCATGTAACATTAAAATTGACCGAGTTATGAAACTTTAAATTTCATGACTTAAACCACTTTTCTATAGCTGAAAACGGATGAGTTCGACGGAGCTTTAAGGGAACGTACACTAAGTGCTTAAAGTATTATAAAGGGAGTTGATTTCCAACGCTGTTCAAAGGCTATTTCCCAAAGTATTTGTCACAGACATATAGTTCCAATTACAAAATGTTTTAAATGAGCGATTTAACTGAAGGCGCTGTCACCGTATAAGTTTTACGGTAGTGTTAATTATAATTAACTTCTAGATTGGTTATTAAAATAACTGAAGACATGAATTTAAAAATTCTCTTTATCGAAAAAATCAAATTTTGGGAAATAGCGAAAAAACTTTAAATGCATCTATTGGTTTTCATTATAAATTTTGAGATTGCATTGTTACAATAGTGGAGGTTTGTATAGACTGATAGAGAAATCAAAAAGCGCTAAGTCGAGTTTTGAAATTCATATCCTCAATTGTAATTTTACGTATTTTTTATTTTGTAAGCAAATGAAGTTAATTCTTTTCATGATTTTATTTTAAAAAGGTATGTTATTTTGATAAGCTTTTATTTTATTCATAGTTTTCGTATGTAAATTTTCCTAGTTCAAAACTTATATTCAAATTTTAACTCACTTCCAAATATCTGATTGAGGTTCAATTCCCATACTTATTTAAACCCGATGACAATGTAATATTAATACGATTTTAGGTGCGTTTCATTTATTTATTTTATAGGACTACGTCAAATTCTATTAGGTTGAGTAATCTAATAGAGCTTCAAATATGTATCATTTTGTAACGATTTGTGACTGTTGCTTTTCATAGTTTAATTTAACAAAATTTCTGTTATTTTTTTACTTATATTTTTAGCACAAATTGCATATTTTACTTTAACATGTAAATGTCAACAAAAATTCCGAAACAACATTGTAAAAAAAATTTTTACTTTCAATGTTTAAAGTTAAATTTTCTATCTGATGTTTATTTTTATTTCCAGTAAATTTGTGACTGACCCCTATTTCGCAGCAAAAAATATGCTTCAACTTTGAACAGCTATAACTCGGTCAATTTTGATCGCAGAGGAATGGGACTTTTTTTGTCTTACTTGTTAGAGTAGTGGTAAAAATTTTCTAAATATCACTTATAGGACCGGGGGACCGTATAAAAATTTAATTTTCGTAATTTTTTAGTAAAACATTTTTGACCTAAATCGCTTAAAAAATAATTCTTTACCTTTTTTAAAGCATTTTTGCAATTGGAACTATATGTCTATGACCAACGGTTTAGAAATTAGCCATTGGCCACCGTTGAGAGGGGACACCCTGTATAATGTATTAAATTTTCTCAATTAATTGGGTAATGGTAAATTACAAGGTAGTTAACTGACATATATACACGCATATATTTTTGCACACTCAACATAGAATAAACGCGTTGCAGTACAGGGAAAATACAGGGAATTTTTTTTCAAGATTAGAGTGGCAACCCTGATTGCAATCTACTCTCCCAACTACGTCATTCTGTTACTCTGAGCACTGCTAGAAAACAAACTTTACAAGGATGAAGCGCAGCGAGGAGTGCTCGCTCTTAACTCCAAAACATGATGGAAAAAAAACCCCATGCATTTTGATCTTATAGTATTTTCACATTCATGCTTTTGTTTTGAGGCTTATAAGCAGTGCCATGCGAAAGATGGCCTGTTACACATAAAAGTTAGTTGGAGGGTCACCAAATTGAGACTTTGCCCCAGGCACAGTTTTCTCTTCGCATGTCCTGGTGTACGCACCCTTCAGGGTGTAGTGGAGGGTATACGCCATATATCCTCTGGATTTTTTAAAGTAACACTGTATACCCTCTGTTTCCTGAGAAAGGGTATATATACTTTAGTGTATACCCATGGCTTGAGCATATAACCTCTGCTTGGACCGTATACCTTCTGTTGTCTATACAACTACACCACTGGTTGTAAGGAAGCGATTCAAGAACAATTTTATTTATTTTTAATTTTAGTAATAAAAGTATGTATAGTGTATTATTTAACGAGTTTCAATAATTTTTTTATTAAAGGGAAATGTATGTATAGATATGAAAGAGCTGATCTGGAATTATCTTCTAAAGGAAAGAAAAATATTTAACAATTGAAAAATATTGTTTTCTTGTGAGATATCGTTTTAACTCATTTGTACGAGAAAAGATATCGAAGTGGGGGGATTAAACAGAAAATTCGCACATTAATTCATTGAGAACCGTTAATTTAAACTCATTTTATAACGAAAAAGCATGGAATTTATTGGTATATTTAAAAAAGTGATTTGAAATGTAATGAGTTTTTCCGTTTTCTATAAATCTAGAATAAGCAACTGCTATTTGGCGATGACTTTCTCGAGCTATCTCATCTGAGTCTGTGGGGGACATCCTCCCCCCGGAGCAATGAAATGTCCTCCCCAGAAAATGTGAGATTTTGTGTTTTCAAGGATCAAAAATTTAAATCCCCTCCCCGGAGCCACAAAAGGTTCTCCCAGAGAAGTGTCTGAATACAACACTGATCCCTCCCCCCCAAAGAAATGAGCTGTTATAGTTATCCTATGACAATAACGGTTTCGTAGAATTCTCTGTAAAAAATGAGAAAAAATAACTAAGATTTTAAAGATCTAGCAGATGTTGAATGTCTCCGCGGATTATTTTTTTTATTTAAACTTGTCGTTCTGATTGTAAATCTTCGGCCTAAGTAAATAACTATTTTTCTTTGATGCTGCAGTTTCTGATTACGTAATCGTAATGCTTCGTCCACTGGGAAAAGTGTTTATTGATGCATCTTCACATTACTTTATCGTTGAGGTACTAAGAATTATAATTGGTTTTGATTTTGTTTATTTTCCAGAACATGTTAGGATTTATTTTATGAGTACTTAAAAAGCTAATGACTCACCGTTGACATCGGTGATCGCTAAGCGATTGATGAATGAATTTCACATTGACACCAGTTGAACTAGACTTACATCTGGTACTAATTAGCGTATATATGCGAGTCCAGGCGAAAATGCCTTGAAGCTATTCTTTCAGTGCTTTCTAAAAACTATATTTCCGCTATTTCTTTCTTTTGAGAAAGGTATCTAGATTTTTCCAGTACCTTCTAAAAATGATTACTTCAGAACTTCCAAAAAAAGCAATTATCCAGTACGATCCATGCTCCTTTTTTTTTTTTTTTTTTTTTTTTTTCAGCGTATCAGAGAAAGTGAATGATTTGCAAGCACATGAACTGAGTGTTTTTGAGTCATTCGGATTCGGTTACTTTGCTGGGGTTTTTTTTTTTCGGTTCGTGGAGCAATTTGATCTTGCATATGCAATTTCGGTGAAAGATGAAATTTGTGGAGAAAGAAGACTCAAAAATTTTAATAGCGTTGGAAAAGGATGTCAAAAATAAATTTCGTTTTGATTGGTTTAATAAAGTGGATGCAGTCGGAGATAAAATTAAACGATTGTGTAAAAAGCTTTATATATCCGGTGAATGTTATTGTGTGTGGTGTTGGTGTAACATAATTATAAAATATCACAGTGGTGGATTAAAATGTTTAATGAGCCATGCTAAATCAAGGAATCCTCAGAAAGAAATTAGTCAAATTTCATCTTCACAGTCCCCCAAGAGAAAAACTGATGACTTACCTGTGCCAACCAAAAAAATTAGATTGGAAACACCAGCTCCAAAAAAGCAAACATCGTTTACATTTTAAAGTACTAATATAACAAGTTTATTTTAAATTTGTTTTTTTATTTTTAAGTAATGAAGATTAGAATCCAAATTAAGTAATCAGGAAAAGCACCGTTTCCAACATTCATATAACCGGAAAACTGCATGTCTCTGCCCATAAACAGATGTAAAGTTTTTACTGTTGAAAAATTATGTATCCAAAGATATATATATGTTTTCGATATTGTTTCACTTACTCAAGAATAAGAAATTGTTTTTAAATAAATATATAACAAGATCTTACTCAACACTATTTTATAATTGAATGTGTTTGTATATCTGCACTTAACTGGAAATTTATGAAGAAAGACATCCAAGGTATGTTTCTTTTATTTTTGATTCATTGCTAGATTTTTATTATTTCCAAGTTTTTCTCCCCAGCCAGCTGCCGATGAATGAGATTTATCAAAATTTCGCGTTGTTAAATTAACAGAAGTATTTTCCAACAGCCTAAACGACAAACAGAAATATTATAGATAAAAGAAAACTAAATAATAATCTTTTTTTTTTTCTTATTATTAAAAAAAAAAAAAAAAAAAATTGCTACTTCTTTTGCCAACTATTGGATTTCGTTCAAATTTTCAGCTAATTCAAATAATAAGTAAGAAAAATCATGCGTTAAGCATAGATTTTAAAGCACTTTCCAACACTTCATGAAATCTTTGACAAAACTTTTTTAATTAGGGAAATAAGGGCATATAACCAAACATGTATTCCAATACTTTTGAACAGCCCTGTCAGTTGATATACATATTACATAATGGGAAAATTTAGTTCAGCAAGAAAAAAGCTTAAAATTTCTTTTTGAGCAATTTGTACTAATAAATAAAACATACTTGAAAACTGTTCAGTCGTGTAATTTACCTTGTACCTTTATTTACACGTCAGTAAGAAGCTAAAATTCATTTTAATCTTAAACACTCTTAAAACAACTGAAATCACATTGTTATAAATTATCATTCATAGGTGTCCATGTACGCAATTCTTTATTTGGCCCTGTATATCATTTTATCTACATTCTGAAAACATTCCTTTGTAAATTGAATGCAGCTCTGCGTAAAAATGTACGCCTTATTTAAGAATCACCTTTAAGTAATTTACGCTCATACTCAGTAACGTTGGTGAGTTCTTTGGGGTAGCCCTGTATATCAACTATAACATTTAGAAACACCTGTTGGACGTTTCTTCTTAGCCTGCATAATTATGAAGAAAGTCTGTAGTAGTTATTGCTGCCACCACTGATATTATTAGGTGTTATCGGTCACCCACTGTGAGGATTGTGTAAATGAACACCAATGCTGTCAATAAACTAAATTAACAGTTTATTTATACTCTATGTACACAATATAATACACTATATACAGTTAAAACTCTGATATAGGTGATCCGGTTCAATATTAAATTAAATACAGTAAAAAGTTGGCTGTGTACTGTTCAAAGTACACCTTCTCCCTCTTACTCTATACTCGTTTGACTAACTTTACCGGAGATCAATTTCGAATCTCCCAACACATGGGTACTCAGCCTACGTTGTTCGACCAGAGCACTACACACAGGGACATCCGTCCACACCTGCTCATGGTCCGAACTGACTATCTCTCAGCCAAACCTGCCCTTCTCAATTTCTACCTTTCCCCAATGTAAACCCCCCCCCCTTATTCGTGGAAATCCTTTATTTTCCCTTCTTCAATAGACATCCCAGAAGGTCAAACACTCCCCTCTGCAATCTTCTTCTCTTTTCCCTCACCACCTGTTCGCTCAGGCTTTAGACAAAGTAAGAATTTCACCTTGAAACTTCAGTACACAGCCCATACAATACATAAGATATTAAGATAAAAATAACATAAATTCCAGGTCTAATAGAAGATGTTTCCTCAGAACCTGACACCCCCTACCTTGGCGGAAAATACGCCGTTTAGGGGCTAATTTTCCCCAAACATATAGTAATATCACAGAAGAGTTCAATAGTCTCTTTCCAGGTTTCTTCATTATGCTTAGTACCTTGGTATTTCCAGGTGTCTGAACATTATCTACTGACATCTCTACTGAACCTTGTACTAATATTATTACATTAACACTATACATGTTAATACTTTTTTAAACACAAAATTTAAATATAATTACACATACAGAGAAAAAAAAACACGTGATGACATCCCTTTAAGGTAGTCCACTATTTGGTCGTTGATGCCGATGGGCTAGCAACTGGCCGTTTTTCCTAGCTCTTCCTATGTAGCCTAGAAATTGCATCAGCATTTAAATGTTGCACTCCTGGACGATGAGAAATACTTAGGTTCCAGTGTTGCAAGGCAAGAGCCATCAATCTAGTGAGCTTGGGGGACCTTGGGGTTGTTTCAGTGAGAAATTTTAATGGATTATGATCCGTAATGATCTCAATTTGAGATCCATAGGTCCACTTTTCAAACTTCCGCAACCCGAAGAGAACACTGCAAGCCTCTTTCTCTATACTCGGCCAAGCACGCTGAGCCCCTGACAATTTCTGACTGGCAAAAGCAATCGGTTTAAACTGACCCTTTTTTCTTTTTGAGTAAGACAACATCCTACTGCCAGGTCGGAAGCATTGGCGTGAAGCTGATATTCCCGGCCTACGGTAGGTGTAGCCAAACTCGTCACTTTACATAACTCATCTTTAAGGGTATTAAATGTATCTTCTGCCCTTTCATCCCATGGTACAGTATTTTTAACCGTCCTTTTAGTTAATTCGGTTAAAGGTGTAGCTATTTCAGCATAATTTGGAATATAAGATCGCTAAAATCCCATTAATCCCAAAACAGATCTAACTTCCTTTTTAGTTTTTGGTCTTTTTAAATCCATTATTGCTCCTATCTTCTCATCAGGTGCATGCATTCCATCCCCAATTACATGACCTAAAAATTTAGTCAATTTCTCTCCGAATTGACATTTATCCAGCCTCTTAAAATTTCTATTTTTAAGTTCTTCAATGACAGACCTAACATGCTCGCAATGCTCTTCCCAGGTGTCGGAGAAAATGACATCAATTTATGCTTCCGCATACCTCTGGTGACCTTGAAGAACCTCATTTATATCTTTCTGGAACTGATAAATCAAAAGGTATAGTACGCCACTGATAAGTTCCGTTATGCGTTGTAAAAGCTGTCAAATGTTTGCACTCCTCAGCCATTTTAATCTGCCAATAACTCCTCAATAAATCAATCGAAGATAAATATTTAGCTACCCCCGCAGTATACATGATTTCTTTCGAATCTTTCACCAGAAATGTTGGAACCTGCGTTTAGTGAATTTAAAGCTCTATCTATACTAATAAAATCCGTGCGCCTCTGTCTGTCTGTCTGCTTGAAGCTGATTACAGTTCGCAACGCGGGCGAGTTGGAAGTCGCGAGAGGTGTCTTTCGATTCGAAAAATTCCGGGAAAGTCATTTCGGGCATTTTCGAGACCGTGGGACCAAAATTAAAAAAGTTATTAATTAAAAACCAGTCGGGAATCGGAACGGAAAACGTCTAATTTCCCAAACGGAGCTCTGAGGCAGAACACTGCGCCACCTTGCGGTGAAGAACCTGAACTTTTCCCCTTTGGCTAAAAGAAGAAGCAGCCGAAAACCTCTTTTTTCTCCCGGGAAAACGACTTTTTCTTTCGTTTCGGTTCTTTGAAAAAGAACTAATTAATTGGTAAAAAATGTTAAACACGGTTTATTTTCATACTTTTTCTTTTTGGTAGCATACACGAATATTGTGTAACCTAAGATTTACGCGATTAATACTAATTTCTGTTAGTACAAATGGAAAACGAGCTGCCAAAATTATTTGTTAGTTATGTTGTTTGTGATATTAATGAAATTACTTATTTCTTTTTAATAGTAGTCTTTTGCAGTTTTTAATACCGAAAACTTTTTTTTGCGCGTTTTTTCTTAAACCATCATGCAGACAGTTTTTAAAGTAGAAAAAAACTGATTACATATTCAAAATCTGCGTAAAAGTCTGCTTCTGATGAATCAAAAAACACGAGAAAATGTCTTATGGGCGTGCAGCGCCAACCGTGCAAAACCAAATATTTTTAACGGGACGATGGCGACCATGGCGCGTAGCGCCGGTTGGTGGTAGGCCGGTGGGCGCGTAGTGCCCACTGTGCGAAATCACATATTTTTAACGGGATAATGGGCGCATAACAACCATAGCTCTTTAATTTACTTTTTTTTGTGCTTGAGGATTCGAACACCAAGACTTGCTTATTAAATGAATTTTTTTTGCTTATTATATACTGCTTAATATCGAGGTTCGTTTGGAAAAAGTGGCCCAGCTAGCGGGCGTAGCTCGCTAGTAATCTATACAAAGTCTAACAGTTAATCTATACAAAGTCTAAGGGTCATTCCATGTCAAATCAACGAGGCCCACAACCTGACCATCTCCAATTTTTGTGAAATTCATAGGATTGAATCTACTCATGTAATAACGCAATAAAATATTTTTTTTGATTTTTTTTCAGCTTTTTTTTCGGGGGAGAGGTCCATGAAAAAACGAAAAACACTTAAAAAATGGGGTGTTGATAGTTACAAAAATGCAATTTTCTCAACTCCTATGAGAGGTATAGAGTTTATCTTGGTGTTGTTTTGAAGGTCTTTGTATGGGCTTTCATATGACATATCACTCGACAAGATTTATAAAAATTAATATTTCAAGGTCACCGAATGTTATCTTTGACCTTGAAAAATTTAAAAAGTCCATTTTTGAAAAATCTGGAAAAAATATTTTTTTTTCTTACTAATGTAACATACCAATTGTAAAAGTTTCATGTTGGGATGGCTATGGGATCACATTAAAAAATATATATTTGGATCATTCCATATCACTTCATCCAGACCATGAAATTCATGGTCTCAGAGTTAGATAAAAAATTTTGTACTTGTTTCTTTTATCACCTTTATTAACAATCTAAAATAGTACTTCAATATCAAAAGTAATTTTTGCAAAAAAAAAAAAATACTGAAATAAACAGAAAAGTTGCATAAATAGCACTTCAAAAAATCTGTATTTAAAAAGCATTGTTTAAGGGGGGAAAAAAAATAGTTTTACTATTTTTCAACATATCAAGTTGAAATTTGCATTAAAATGTACACAAAGGATGGAGAAATAAGAAAAATAAATGTTTGATGATCATGTTTTAATTTAAGACTCCCGAAATTGTAGGACGTTAGATGCAGAAACAGCAAAAAAAGTTACTGATATGTATGAGAGTGAAGAAATTAGTCGAATGATGCCAGGAAAAAAGGATTTTGTTTCTGTTAAAGTTAATGGAAGACGTGAGCATATCCAGAAACAGCTTATATTATGCAATCTTCGAGAAGCTTTTGCATTGTTCAAAGAGAGGTATGGAACCCTGAAAATAGGATTTTCAAAGTTTTGTGAGCTCAGGCCCAAGCATTGTGTTCTTGCAGGTGCAAGTGGAACCCACAGTGTTTGTGTTTGTACAACACACTAGAACGCAAAACTTATGATGATGCAATGTAAGCTGAAAGAGTTATTTTAAGGTGACAGTCCAATCAACTCTTACAAAGATGTCATAATATATGTAATATGATAATCCAACTGAAGCTTGCTATTTTGGAGATTGCAAAAACTGCCCTGGGTTTGAAGAAGTTAAGGGAAGGTTTGAAGAAGTTAAGGGAAGGTTTGAAGAAGCATTTGAGCTCAATTGTATTGAAACCATTACATACAGACAATGGATACAAATTGAAAATAGAACAACTTTAGAGATGTTAGTTAAATCTACTGAAGAATTTCTTAACATATTTTTTGATAAACTTCCAAAACTTCTTCACCATTCATTTATTGCTAGCCAGCAGACAAGTTATCTCACACATCAGAAACAGTGTTTGAAAGAAGGTGAATATCTGATAATCTGTGACTTTGCAGAGAACTATGCTTTTATTCTACAAGATGCAGCCCAAGGATTTTATTGGAATAATGCACAATCTACAATCCACCCCTTCGTAATCTATTTCAACGATTCAAAAACAAAAACG
The DNA here is from genome assembly GCA_964019185.1 of Maratus speculifer. NCBI lineage: Eukaryota > Metazoa > Arthropoda > Arachnida > Araneae > Salticidae > Maratus > Maratus speculifer. The sequence continues at coordinate 284,536,555 of OZ025298.1, read as the reverse complement.
TTGATGAATATTTCATTTGTTATAATTTCTGATTGCCTCCTGCATAATACAGTAGCAGTTCACTTTTTTCAAAAGCATCTTATTAGTTTTCTGCAATCTTATTTTACTGTAAAACCAAATGTTATCTATTACTTTAGTGATGGTGCTGGCGGTCAATATAAAAACAAACTCAATTTTTTAAACCTCTGTTTGCATGAAACAGACTTCGAGATCAAAGCAGAATGCCTTTTTTTTTTTTGCTACATCACACGGCAAAAGTGCATGCGATGGTGTTGGCGGGACTATTAAAAGACTTGCAGCAAAAGCCAGTCTCCAAATGACAAATAATGACTCCACGGCATTTGTATGATTGGGCAAATGAAAACATTAAATGAATTCATTTTCAGTATAGTACTATTGCTGAACATAATGCAGAAGAAGAAACATTAAAACACAAAGTAACTGCAGCAAGACCAATTCCAGGAACGCAAAAACTACACTCTTTTGTTCCACTTGATAGGAATTTCGTGCAAGTAAAAACATTTTCGTTTTCTAATAGCTCAAGAACAGAAAGCACAACAACTTCTGAGGGTGAACTTGAATTTTCAGAAATGGTTGGATTCCTGATTTGCAAATATGATGAACATTGGTGGTTAGGGTGTGTTATAGACTCTGATGATGAAAATCAAACCATCAAGATGAAGTTTTTACACCCGCATGGACCATCACCATCCTTCCACTATCCTGATGTTGATACTTTGAATGTAAACAGCAAACATATTATATCGAAAGTTGACCCTATAGTAAATCCAACAGGTAGAGTTTACAGCCTTTCAAAAGAAGAAGTGGACAATGCAAATCAAAAGCTGTTAAGAATCAGAAATTAATTAAGTATTTTTCTAGGCCAAAGCCCTGATCTTCATTAATCCTTCACTGCATGGTGTGCCACATCTGGCACAAACACTATAGTTCTCATTATATGCCATGAATTTGGCTAACAGGATCACTGTAACTGATCAAGAACAGTCCAAAGAACGGAATAACCCTTATTTTTCCATGTCAAATGGCTGCATTTGACAAAATAACAATAATATTTTTTGTTATTGAGGAAAAAAAATCAACCTGTTACTGTTATTACTTTTACTGTTATTACTATTTTACTTTTATTACTATTTTACTTTTATTACTATTTTACTTTTATTATTTTTACTGAATTTGTGCTGAAATATTCTATTACAATATTTTGCAATTAAATGGGCTTAAATTTTATCAGTTTAACATCCTGCAACTTTCGTAATATTTATATTAAAATATTATGAAAGTTGCAGGATGTTAAACTGATAAAATTTAAGCCTATTTAATTGCAAAATATTGTAATAGAATATTTAAAAACACTAACTGTGTTTACAGGGTACACTCCATAAAACATCAAATTTTACCTAAAAATTTTCAAATTAATTTTTCTTACTATATTTCCCATTTATTAAATCAATGTATAGATTTCAAATCTTAAAAAATCTCACATTTAAAATTTTACATTTCAATTTCTTAATTTTTTTCTTATAAAAGTAGAAAAAAAAATCATGCAGTGAAGAGTTAAATGTATTAAACAGTAATATGAATTAAAACAATAACTTGTTTATTTCCTTTTGTACAATGCTATATTATGTATATATGCTTCAATTCATAATATATATTTTAAACTGTAGAAATTAAAAACACATAATGAGGATAAATATTTATTTTTTTGGTGTACATCAAGATATTTATTTCGATATTATTTTAAATGAAAGGTATTAAAATAACATTTGCCTATAACTTTTTTAAAAACACTCCTGTTGCTGAAAGATAGAGAAACAGTGATTTTTATAGTTTGTCTGGATAACTGCAATCAAATAACAAAGATTGGAATGACCATAACACAAGACTACAAATGACAGTTACCTATAGTGTAAGTTACTTCTGATTTAATTTTTATGTGATCCCATTGCCATCCCAATATGAAATTTTTACAGAATGTCTGTCACATTAGGAAGTAAAAAATATATTTTTTTCAGATTTTTCAAAAATGGACTTTTTAAAATTTTCAAGGTCAAAGACAATTTTTGATGACCTTGAAATATTAAGTTTAATAAATCCTGTCAAGTGATATGTCATATGAAAGCCCACACAAAGACCTTCAAAACAACACCAAGATAAACTCCATATCTATCATAGGAATTGAGAAAATTGTATTTTTGTATCTACCAGAATGTCATTTTTTACGTGTTTTCCACTTTTTCATGAAGCCCTCTCCTCCCAAAAAAGGCTGCAAAAAATCTACAAAAAATATTTTATTGCATCTTTTCATGAGTAGAACCAAACCTGCAAATTTCATTAAAATTGCTTGATGTCAATCTCAAAAGTATATTTTTCTTCGTTGATTTGACATGGAATGACCCCTAACAGTTGCGTCTTTTTTCGCCACGCAAACAACAGGATGACTAATTTCAGCATTTGACACTTCGATTAGATTTCTATACTAATAAAATCCGTGCGCCTCTGTCTGTCTGTCTGCTTGAAGCCGATTACAGTTCGCAACGCGAGCGAGTTGGAAGTCGCGAGAGGTGTCTTTCGATTGGAAAAATTCCGGGTAAGTCATTTCGGGCATTTTCGTGGGACCAAAATTAAAAAAGTTATGAATTAAAAACCCCTTGGGAATCGAAACGAAAAATGTCTCAATTCCGAAACGAAGCTCCGAAGCAGAACACTGCGCCACCTTGCGGTGAAGGACATGAATTTTTCCCCTTAGGCTAAAAGAAGAAACAGCCGAAAACCTCTTTTTCTACCGGCGCTAATTCCGTTTTTTTCTGCATCAATTTTTTTGACTTGCCGTAGAATATTTACCGTAGTTTTTGCTAAAATATTGAACTTAGAAATAAAACAGGACTATCGAAACTTTTTTTTTTTTGCGCGTTTTTTCTTAAACCATCATGCAGACAGTTTTTAAAGTAGAAAAAAACTGATTACGTATTCAGAATCTGCGTAAAAATCTGCTTCTGATGAACTAAAAAATACGAAAAAATGTCTTATGGGCGCGTAGTGCCCACCGTGCAAAACCAAATATTTTTAATGGGACTATGGGCGCGAAGCGACCATAGCGCCGATCCACAATCTTTTTTTTTCAAGTGCACGTGGCCCACAGTGCGAAATCACATATTTTTAACGGGACCATGGCTCTTTAATTAACTTTTTTTTTGTGCTTGAGGATTCGAACACCAAGACTTGGTTATTAAATGAATTTTTTTGCTTATTATATACTGCTTAATACCGAGGTTCGTTTGGAAAAAGTGGCCCAGCTAGCGGGCGTAGCTCGCTAGTAATTCTAAAAACTCCTGAATCTGCCTATCTACTTTCTCTTTATAAGCTACAGGTACGCTATATAACTTTGGCTTTTTTCTTACCACACCCGGTTTCAGATCAATACGGTGTTCCCCTACTTCCGCCGGTCGTACTGGACCCATAAATACCGATTTATTCTCCCTCAAAATGGACTTTTATATCTTCGACTTGACTATTAGATAACCCTTTTATTTCGAACCTCTCTATATCTCGTTCTACCTCTTGTTCCCGGTTCAAAATAGGAATTTCCCCAACTTCTCCAAATTCCTCATCCCCTTCGAAAACGATATTAACTATACAGTCGACGCTCGTTTTTGCGAACTCGTAGGGAACACTCAAATGGTTCGTAAAATAGAAAATCATCAAAAATGACATGAATATGTACATTATTTATGTCTATTTATATCAATATCCCCCCTCTTCATAGATGATGCAATATTTTAAGATTATTTATTCTGAAATAAAGTTATACATGTATTTTTTAAATATATAAGAAAATTCAAAATACAAATTTATGCACAGAAAAAAAAAATAGCACTCAGAAGAATATGTTATTAAGCTTTGAAAACATTACATGGGAAAACATAGACTGTATTAGTACTTAATGGATGAAAATACATGGATAAAAAATTAGGAATGGAAATAATCACTTATCTTTTTACTTTCTTCTATCTTTACAAGAAGAAAGTATTGGATTCATGAAAATTTTCGACTTCCGGTTTTCGACGGATTTATACGTTTTAAAAGGTCCTGAACACGTTTTGACTATTTTTAGAAAATGTCTGTCTGTCTGTCTGTGTGTCTGTCTGTATGTGACAAAAAATTTGTGGGCGCTCTATCTCAAAAACTAATGCTCGAAATTTAATAAAATTTTATATTCAGTTAGACCTTGATATGAATTAGTGCCTATTGGTTTTTGGTGAAAATTGGCCTGCAGGTGGCGCTGCTATACTACGTTTTTCATGATTTTCAGGATTGCTATATCTCAAGAACTAATACACAGAATTTCACCAAACTTCAGATTCTGTGACCCCTTGATATACATAGACGCTGATTAAGTTTTGGTGTGAATTGGCCAGCAGGTGGCGCTGCTATGCCACGTTTATCATGATTTTCATGATAGCTATATCTCAAGAACTAATGCACAGAATTTCACCAAACTTCAGATTCCGCGATACCTTGAGATACATAGGTGATTGGTGCGATTTGGTGTGAACTGCCCTATAGGTGGCGCTGCTATGCTACATTTTGCACGATTTTTGCGATAGCTGTATCTCAAGAACTAATGCAGAGAACTTCATCAAATTTTAGATTCTGTTACACTAGAATATATAACATAATTAGACGCTGATTACATTTTGGTATTAACCTAGCAACAGGTGGTGCAGCTATGCTGCATTTTGCACGATTTTTCCGATAGCTATATCTCAACAACCAACGCAAATCCCTATGGGGCGTCTCATCGAACTTCAGATTTTGTTACAAAATGACATATAACATAATAACATAATATGATTACGTTTTGTTATAAATTCTTCAACTAATGGTGCTGCTGTGCTATATTTTACACGTTTTTTTTTAAACTAGCTATATCTCAAGAACTAATGCACAGAATTTCACCAAACTTCAGATTCTTTTACACCATAACATAATTAGACGCTTTTTTACGTTTTGGCATAAATTGTCCCAAGATATGGTGTTGCTGTGCTACATTTTGCAAATTTTTTTGTTATAGCTATATCTCAAGAACTAATGGACGAAATTCCATCAAATTTCAGATTCTGTTAGGTCTTGACGTAAATAGATGCTTATTAGGTTTTAGTATAAATTACCCAACATGAGGCACTACTAAGCTCATTTTCTCAGAATATTAATTAAATTTTGTGTTTTAGGCTTTTCGGATACCAGAATCTCATTAGGCTAGGTCAAATGTTCGAGGAAATTCGATAGTGGGTAACTTTGGGGTCACCACGTTTTTTTTTTTTTTAAATATTAAAATGTATTTATGAGATAGAAGAAAGTTTTGGGATTGACACATCCAACTAGTTTTGTTTTAAAATCACATTTTGGAAAATACATGTTTCCATTTTATCTACGCTTGAAATCATTTCACAATTATTGTTCGCTTCAAAAAAGTGCCTTTCAGCTCCTGACAACCATGAGCTGCTTGTTTGACAGTCGGGCGTTGGATTATTTCATTTTCTTCTTGTTCCGAATCTGAAATTTCTTCTTACTTTTCACTTATTGCGTCAGCAATAATTTCTTCATCTGATATTTCTTCCGTACAAATCACGTCTGAATCTGCACCCAAGAAGTCCTGGAATGAAATTTCAGGCAAAAATGGATTTCCTTTGCGGAGTTCATTTATGAGTAACTCATCTCCACTGATATCGTCGGCTACATTTTCTTGGTTTTCATTACTTAAGGTACTAAAGCCTGCGTGTTTAAATGCTTTAGCTATTGTAGTCGCTTGAACATAATTTCAAGCACGTATTGACAAAAGCATTGCACCCACAAAATCAATTTCATATGGCTGATTCAGCTCTAGTCCTTGACTACTCTTTGCAAAACCACTCTTCTATATATGCGCTTGAAACTATTAATCGCACCCTGATCCATCGGCTGTAAAATTGAAGTTACATTGAGTGGAAGAAACTCCACACGAATAGATTTAATATCTGAGACTTCAACGTGAGCTGAACAGTTATCCACAATTAGCAAAATTTTACGTTTTTCCAAAACAAATTGACGATCCAAGTCTCTCAACCATTTTTCATAAATGTACCCAGTCATCCATGCATTTTGGTTAGCATGGTATGCAGCTGCTAATTTGTTAACATTTCTTAAGCATCTAGGCTTCAAATTTTTTCCATTGAAAAGCAAGGGCTGTTTTTGTTTTCTCATTCATGTTGGCTGCCAACAAGATTGAGATTCTGCTTAGCCTTTTTGCCTTTGCTACATTTTTCACCTTTGAAGGTAAGTGTCTTTTCCGGCAGCATCTTAAAAAACAGACCTGTTTTCGTCCGCGTTAAAGACATCCTCTGGAGCATATTCAGTTAGCAGTGCTTTTAAATCTCGTTCTTTCCATTCATTTGCCAAAGTCGTATTTGCTGTTCCACTTTCACCGCACAATTTCTGAAGCTCAAACCGTGCCTGGACTTAAATTTTTGTAACCAACCGTCTGAGGCCTTTGAAGTCTTTGATGTTCAGCTTCAAAGCAAAAGAATTGGATTGTTCTTTAAGGAGATTACCATCTATGGGAATGTTCAGTCCTCATTTTCCTCATTCAAGAAATCAAAGCTTTCTCCAATTGGGTGTGTTTTGCTTCTCTGAAATATTTACGAGAGGAGGTTTTATTGGTGCTTCTATTTCCGAGGATTTTCTCCCGAGATTTTAAAATTGTGGAGAGACTATTCTTTGGAATTCCATACTTTTTCGAAATGTATGTCTTACTTAAGATTTTCTCATCATCTACTTCTTTTAAAATTATCTTCTTTACCTCAACGGATAAGCATATGCGTTTCTGTAACTGCCACATACTGAAATTGTGTAATGTTCGGGCCCAATCTCCCTCTCGACTAACGAGACTTCACAAATTGAGTAGTCCAGAAGGTATGAGAAAATAGACGATTACAGAATGCAATCTTTTAAAAGATTTCGTTTCCCTTTTCAACAATGACACCTGCATGTACATTTAAGTTTCTCTCGCCAATTTCAGCCTTTCCCAGACACGTGCTTTTAAAATCAGTCATAATAAACCACGTGACGTTAAATAAACTTATTGCTACGCTGCTTCCCTCCCGAAAGCGTGTGTGGGGGGGGGGGGAGGGGTAAATAACACATTCTTGAAATGGACCTGCTGTCTTTTGCACCTGTTGAGAGTATAATTGACGTTGAAACTTCTTTCCGGTATTTTAAAAAAATAAAATTGCAGAATTATAAAAGTTAAGTTCGCAAAAAAGAGATTTTCATAATTTCTAGTTCGTAAATGGGAGCGAAAATTTACATAGCGTCTATGGGAATGTATTCGGGACCACGCTGTAGTTCATAAAATCGCAAGTATTCGCAAAAAAGAGGTTCGTAAAAACGAGCGTCTACTGTATTACATTTAGCAATAAATTCTCTTATTTTATTTTGGTGCACATGCTTCCTACTCCCGTCGGCTAACTCAACTATAAACGAATGCTGGTTTCGTATTTCGACGATAGTTGCCGGCCCTTGCCACCTAGAATATAACTTATTAGTTGAATCGGGGATTAATAGTATTACTTTATCGCCTACTTCAAACGTTTTTTTCTTTTGACCTTGAGTTATAATGATAGGCCATTCTATTTTGAACCAATGCAGGTGATTAGAAGTGCCTACTGGAGTCGTCTTGCTTCAGTTTACCTTCCATCGAAGTCGATGAATCAAACATCAGATTGCATAGATGTTGTGCAAGTAAAATGGAATTTCAAGAAATTCCGGAGCATTGGGATGGTCGAATGAGTCATAGATTCTATTTTGTTGCACCTCGGACGATAATTTTGCCTCATTTGCGGCTCTTTCTAAGCGTCCCCTAAGTTTATTCAAATACTCATGAATCGGCATAGTATCTAACTGTGCCCTCTTTATTTTCTCCTGCCCAGGATGACTTGAGAAGGACCCTCCGGCGCTTTACCATATAATAACTGGAAATGTGCGATTCCCGTCGTAGGATTTGGGACTTCCCTATACGCCCATAATATAAATGGTATTTGTTCATGCCATCTTTTCCCTTCTTCCCTAATAGTGTGATGTAACATACGTTTAAGAGTCTGATTAAAACGTTCCACAAGACCGTTAGACTGTGGGGTAGAGGTCTCCAGGCCCGGCCCGTAGGAAAGTTATTTCGGCCCGGCCCGTTGTAAAACTCAAAAGTTTGGCCCGGGCCCGGCCCGGCCCGTACAAAAATCAGCGAAATCAGGCCCGGCCCGGCCCGTTTTGGCCCGTTACAATTTCTACGATTTCTAAAAAATTCAGATTTTTATCACATAACTAAGATTCCTTAAAGAATACTGCATACATATCTATGGAATGATTTTACAGTATATTTTACAACAAATTTAGCACATTAACAACATTAATGATTACTTAGATTCTTAGGCTTTCAACATTCGAATAAAGATTCATTAAAAAATTAATGTGGCTTAGAATAAAAGAAAAAAGAAAGAAAGCTAAAAACATGGTTAATTTTGAAGCTGTTTAATAAAAGAAGATTTATAAATGTATTTCTATATCATTTTATTATAGATTTCAAATCTAAATTCATTCTTAAATTCAAAGAAACTCCTTTCTGATACATTTCTAAATTCATTTTTTTCCCCAAAAACGCATAAGATTAGCAGATATCTTTATTCAGAAACTATATATAATCGAATGGCGTTATCCATTTTTTGATGCAAGCAATTTAAGAATACTGCAAATAAATAAAATACTGTCATAATTAGCGTTTTGAATAGAATTTCCGGAAGCAATAGCAAGGGAAGGGAGAAAAACCTGCAATCATTTGAGAAACTATTATATCTCAACAAGGTTATACAAGTATTTTATTTATCAAAAATGAAAAACGCAATTCGATTCCAAATCCCTTCAATAGTTAGGCTTATCACTTTTATACTTTTACAATTTAAAACTAATCAAAAAATGTGTCAAACTTTCGCATTATTGAGAAATTAATTTAAAAATCATCAAGAAACATATATCCGAAGACTAAGCTAACATAAGTTCTTTATCGCTGTTAAGAATTTTACAAATCATGTTTTCTGCCAATAATTAAGTCTAGTATCGATCCGGCCAGTCTATATGTAGAAAAATAATACAAGCGTGATCTCGGACCGGCATGAGTCAGCTAAAAAATATTAAAACGGGTTACACATAATGTAATTCTTCGATGCTGATACACTGTGCATTTTTATATTGATGCTGTCAAACTAGTATCGCCACATTTATACTTATTCTCGTTAAAACCATTTTCGTTGAAAACAGCTCATATTTTATCGTTCCTGCTGAAATCTTCAGAACGGGCCGGCAGGCCCGAAAATTTTTTTTATCGGCCCGGCCCGGCCCGTCTGGCCCGAAATTTTTTTTTGCCGGCCCGGCCCGGCCCGTTTATGTTGTTTGTCGGCCCGGCCCGGCCCGTTGAAAAAACTGTTCTAAATCTGCCGGCCCGGCCCGGCCCGGCCCGTGAGAAAATTCGAAACGATTCCGCCGGCCCGCGGGCCGGGCCGGGTACGGGCCACGGGCCAGGCCCGGGCCCATGCAGACCTCTACTGTGGGGTAGAAAATCGTGGACTAGTGCCTAACCTTTTCTCAAATTCTTTCGTTAAGTCGGCAGTAAAGTTGGTTCCATTATCGCAGGCGATTATATTTGGAATTCCTGTCCTCATAAATATTTGAAGCAATGCATCACACGCGGTTTTAGCAGTTAAACTTTTTATGAGGATTGCATCCGCCCATCTCGTATGTTGATCAATTAAGGTTAGTATATACTGATGCCCTTGTGAACTTTTAGGATCAATAGGCCCAATTAAAATATTAACTACCTGAAATGGAAGTTCTGGCCGCGATACTGGGGAAATAGGAGCTCTACCATTCACTTTAACCCCTCTAGTCAAATGGCACTCTAAACATGACTCACAAAATTGTTTAGTTTCTTTCGCCATCCCCTCCCAATAAAAAAAATACCTGATTCTCTGCAACGTTTTCTTGGCTGCATGATGCCCTCCAAATACCGAAGTATGCGCTAATTTTAGGATTTCTTACCTTGGGTACTACTAATTGCGCTATAGTTTCGCCTAACAATTTCTCTTTATGATACAATGAGCCATTTACAATATAATAATCCCCTTTATCCATTTTAGCTAATTCCCAAGCTCTCTCTAACTCTTTACATTCCAATTGGGATTTCTTAAACATATCTGAATTGCTAAAGATAGCTTTATTTATTTTCTCCACTTCCGTTTTTTCTATATTCTGATTTTGTAAATTTTCCGATCTCGCTTCTATGGCGTAAACGTTAGAATTATTGCTACTCATATCTTCCTTTTCATTCGAGTTATCAAGAATAATTTCCGAACTTTTTCTAGTTCTTGGGACTCTAGCAATGGCTCCTCGCGGTTGACCCCTGACAACTCATTAATCACCTCGGGATGTAAAATTACCTGCTCATTAATATTATCGGTCACTGCGCAAAGTACTTCCTGATGAATTATATTAGTTTGTCCGAACTGCGGAATAGCCAACGGTAATTTAACCAACGGTGATTTAACTGCTTCACCAAATGATCCTTGTAAATAAATACTACCCGCTCCTTTTAATTTCTCTTCAGGTACCAAATCTTTATGAATAACGCTAATTTCACATCCAGAATCAACAAATCCCTTTGCTTTTTGCCCATTTACACTAACTTCAATTTTCTCAAGTTTATTTAATTTCTCACCAATAACATTAGTTCTCTGTTCGGCCCTTTGCCGATATTCTCGCCACAATAGCTCCATTAGGTAACTCTTTGTTTCCTTTTACAACAATCTTATGTACACCCGCCTTCTGTTCTCGCCCTTTATTACCATTATTATTTCCCTCATATTACCCACTTTATTACAAAAACGTTGGTAATGACCTCTCAAACCACATTTAAAGCATTTAGGAGCTGAAGCATCACTAGGTTTCTTAAAATCTATTTTCCTATCCGAAAAAGAATTAGTCTCATTACTCCCGTTTTGCCTCTAATTACCACTAACTTTACTCTCCTCCCTCGGTCTCATTTTTTCATTGTTTACATACCTATCTTTACCTTTATAACTTGTATCAGTGTTCTCGCTGACATTTAACCAACGTTAATAATTTGGCTAATTAAAAATAAAAAACATTCGCCAAATGGAAAATGTATTAGCAAAATAGATTCGCCGTGTAGCACTAAAAAAATTGTGAATGCACTCCCCTTTTTTTCAATATGTTCTAAAATAACCTAAGTTTTTATAAATGCGACAACGATTGTTATTGATCTGAATTCAACTATCCGTTACAAATATATTAAAAATATATATATTCTAAATATTTTGCGTGATGAAGAAAAAAAAACTCTAAAACCGATTTAACTCGTAAAAAGGTTAGGAAATAAAACTTCCTAAGTTAATTCAGAATTTAATCATATTACATATAATGAATCTGAAAAATCAAGTTGTTGCAGATTGTTTTTATAGATGAAGTTGATGGTATCTGCTAAATTCATTGTTCTGCAACGAGAGTTTAAGAAACTTTTAAATAATTTCCATTCTGACAATACGGTGCAATTGAACATGATAAGCAACACATACACACACACACAATGAAACACGACAAAGAAAAGAAAGAAAAAGCAAAAATTGAGCACTAGAAATTTGGCGAATATAATCGCTTGTTTACTCGTCAAATGAAGAATTTAGTCGCAATTTGGCGAAATGGCGAGCGACAGCGAGAACACTGATTTTATACGTAACTGCATAAGACTTGTTTTTATGGTCAAAATAATGGTCACATTCTTTACCCATTTTGGGAGCTTCTAACCATTTACCCTGCTGAGTTAACCCATATAAGATGCAGTTTCCTCATCTAACGTACTTGATAGCTTATCGGTAACTATTAACTGGTTGACCTTTTCATATGAGTCAGCACCTCTAATCTTACAATAATTTTCCCATGTTGCTATTAAACGCGATACAAATAATACATGAGTTTCATTCTGGTTTCTCCTAGCCTTCTTAAAACTTTCCAAACACGCCTTCGGTGTCGGCTCATGTTCCCTTAGGACCAGCTCCTTCAATTCCTCATAATTCTCCATTTGTTCCATAGTGGTATAAATTAACTAATTATCCGCCTTATCCCCTAACATATTTAGTAGAATTTCGGCCTGCTGGATTTCCGGTACATTTTTAGTTTTGAACGCCCTTTCTAAACTGTTGAAAAATAAATTCCATCCATCAGTCACTTCTGGTACTTTGATAGATAGTTTTAACACTTTTGATCAATTTTTCTATGTTACTTTCATTATTAGATTCCCTAGACCCATTAGTTATTTGTCCATCCTTGAACCCTTAGCCTCTCCATTTCTAATTCATGTTCCATTCTTAATTTTTCAACCCTCTTCTCTTTCTAACCTTTCCTGTTTTTCTAATTTTTCCTGTTTTTATTCGAGCTCTAATTTTTCCTCTTTTTCTAACTTTTCGCACTCTAGTCGTTCTGCAACAATAGTGTTAGATAATTCTATAATGACCCCCTCGTCATACTCATCACTGTCCATTATCTTTTTCCTAAGCTGAATTCTGGTATCATCTTCCGCGAATTCAACACCCAATTCTTCGGCTATCATCTGAAGATCCACCTTTTTTATTTTCAATAAGAAAGTCATACCTTCACCGATTGTTATTACCACCCTACAACACAATAATATTTCAACCTATCAAATAAATATTTCCTAAATTTCTACCTTTATAACAGTTATATCTCCACTTACTATACTAATTAATACCCTTCAGGTAATCGATGTATTACATTTCTAATTAACCTACTATAGAATCTGATTTTCCTCAACCATTGATATCGCACAATTTACTTCCAATAAAACAAAAGGTAAAACAGTAAATTCGATTTGATTACTATGCAATACACAATTATATAATAACATACAATTTACATAATAATACTGATACGTTAAAATTGAATAAAAGTATTGATGTCAATAAAAATATCCACATAAAGAAAAATTGTATAACATGCACATATAAATTTCTACAATTATCCTCACTAAAATATTTCCAAATTCAATACTGGTTCTCACACTTAAAACAAATATACTCAAAATCTTCAATTTTATTTTTCCTCACTGCGACCCCCCCCCTTTTTTTTTCTCTGAGCCTTTTTTTTTTCACTACTTCTAGCCAATTAAAATTCTAAGCGAATGTTCATTGCTCGTTTGTTATCATCTCTTCAAAGTTAAAACAGTATTGCTTCATTTAAATGTTACCTTAATAATAATTTAAATTTAATAAATTAAATTATTCCTTCCAACTACTATTAACACAATGCATTAATTTTGTTCACTACCATCACTAGTAAAAAAAAAAAAAAAAAAAAAAAAAAAAAATTCAATATTAGTTTAAATTATTGTGACCTTTTCTTAAAACAACAGAAAATATGGTTATTAATACTTCCTACCTATCTGAACACAATTATTTAATTGCACATAAACTATTATTTATACAACAACTAAAATTTGTTCGAGATGTCAGCAGAAGGAAATGATGAAAACACCTTACCTTATACTTTATCTGCTGGGGTACTGTTCTATTCACAGGTAGTTCCACGATGTAGCGATGATATGGCACAAACGATAATTCTGTTCTCCGTAATAACTCTAGAGCACAACACTTTAGTTCAGTTCGCTGTAATTACGATGGGACAAAACACTTTAGTTCGGTTCTCTGTACCGATGTAGGACACACACACTGTATTTCTGCTCGACAATGGATTTTTATCTCTAAAATTCCGCTCGACGATCCGGCATTACCACGCAAGAATTCCACTGGGTGCTCCGGCATTAACACACTGCAACACGGCTCGCTGGTCACTGGTCTCAGACGATTCTATCCCGACGCTGCCATCAATTTGTCGGACGTTTCCTCTTAGCCCGCACAACTTTGAAGAAAGTCCGTAGTAGTTATTGCTGCCACCACCGATATTATTAGGTGATATCGGTCACCCACTGTGAGGATTGTGTAAATGAACACCAACGCTGTCAATTAACTAAATTAACAGTTTATTTATACTCTATGTACACAATATAATACACTGTTTATATTTATAACTCGGATATAGGTGATCCGGTTCAACATTAAATTAAATACAGTAAAAAGTTGGCTGTGTACATTTCAAATTACACCACCTCCCTCTTACTCTATACTCGTTAGATTAACTTTACCGGAGATCAATTTCGAATCTCCCAACACATGGGTACTCAGCCTACGTTGTTCGACCAGAGCACTACACACAGGGACATTCGTCCACACCTGCTCTCACTGTCCGAACTGACTATCTCTCAGCCAAACCTGCCCTTCTCAATTCCTACCTTTCCCCAATGTAAACCCCCCTATTCGTGGAAAACCTTTATTTTCCCTTCTTCAATAGACATCCGAGAAGGTCAAACACTCCTCTCTGCAATCTTCTACTCTTTTCCCTCACCACCTGTTCACTCAGACTTTAGACAAAGAAAGAATGTCACCTTGAAACTTCAGTACACAGCCCATACAATACATAATATATTAAGATAAAAATAACATAAATTCCAGGTCTAATAGATGTTTTCTCAGAACCTCACAACACCCTTATAATGTACAAAGATTTAGTGAAACTTAAATGCGTATATCATAATTAAAATGTATTACATCCATCCGTCAGCTATCATCGGAAACATATACAGTCCGTCGGAAGGAATATACAGGGTGTCCGAGAAAGATCCATACAACTTCAAAAAACTATTGAAAAAGAAACAATATGGTTACAGCGCAACTAATTAGTACATTAGATAGAATAACTCAGTTTTTTCCCTATAACTTATTACCTTAGGAAATTTCTACATGAGGCCAGTGTTCTCGCTGTCGCTCGCCATTGCGCCAAATTGCGACTAAACTCTTCATTTAGCGAGTAAACAAGCAATTTAATTCGCCAAATTGCTAGTGATCAATTTCTGATTTTTCTTTCTTTTCCTTGTCTTTTTGTGTGTGTGTGTGTTGCTTATCATGTTAAATTGCGCCGTGCTGTCAGAATGGAAACTATTTATAAGTTTCTTAAGCTCTCGTTGCAGAACAATGAATTTAGCAGATACCATCTACTTCATCTATAAAAACGGTCTGCAGCAGCTTGATTTTTCATATTCATAATGTGTAATATGATAAAATTCTGAATTAACTTAGCAAGTTTTATTTCGTAACATTTTAATGAGTTAAATCGGTTTGAGTTTTTTTTTTTCCTCTTAATTAAGTAAGATATTTAGAATATACATACTTTTAATATATTTGTAACGGATAGCTGAATTTAGATTAATAACGATCGTTGTCGCAGTTATAAAACCTTAGGTTATTTTTGAAAATATTGAAAAAAACGGCGTACATTAAACGATAAAAGATAATTTTTTTAGTGATACACGGCGAATCTATTTGGCTAATACTTTTTTTCATTTGGCGAATGTTTTTTATTTTTAATTAGCCAAATTACTAACGTTGGTCAAATGTCAGTGAGAACACTGCATGAGACCCTTTCGTAGCACGAACAATATCAAGACGATATTCCAATTCCATCCACGACCGTTTCAGCATGCTAACATCAACAGTAGCTACAGCTGTTTGGATGTTTTGCTTTAATTCTTCGAGACTGTTAACTTGCGTTCGGTATACAGTATCTTTAACATAACCCCAAAAGAAAAAATCCAGTGGTGTTAGGTCAGGAGACCGGGTGGCCATGCAATGGGACCATCCCTGCCAATCCAACGCTGTGGAAAAGAATTATTCAGCGACTCACGAACTGTCAATCCCCAATTAGGAGGCGCACCGTCTTGTTGGAAAAGGACATTCGGTTGAAGGTCTTGCAGTTGTGGGAATGCATAAATCTCAAGCATATCTGAGTAGGTACTTGAGGTCACAGTCGTTTCTGAGAAAAAAAAAGTCCAAGGATGCGATCGTGAAGCAATCCGCACCACACGTTCACCTTTTCACTGCTCCGTTGGAGTTCACGTACGGCATGTGGTTGTTCGGAGCCCCAAAATCGAGCGTTATGTTTATTGACCATTCCGGACACATGAAACGTTGATTCATCGGAAAACAGTATTCGTTTCAGAAAATGTTCATCGGCATCCAAACGAGGCAGCATGTCAACTGCAAATCCATAACGCTTCGCATAATCATCCGGTTGTAACGCATGCAGAATCTGAACTTTGTAGGCTGCAAGTCGCAATCGTTTATGAAGCACATCGTGTACAGTGGATCTTGGCATTTGTAGCTCCTGGGATGCTTGTCGAACTGATTTTGTAGGGCTCCTACGAAATGTTTCACGTATTCGTTCCACACTTTCTTTGCTAGTTCTAGGGCGACCATATCCTTTTTTATGTTCCACACTACCCGTTGTCATAAATTTGTGATACCACTCACGAATGCTTGACCGAGATGGTGGCGATTTCCCCTACGTCGTTCGATAATTCCGTTGTGTTTGCGTATCGGATTTTGTTTCGATAAACCACGCAACACCTTGAGCTTTCTTCACGCGATCCGCCATTGAAATAACTAAAATGCTTTAATATTCCTTTGCATGACATGTAGCGCCATCTATGGTCAGAAACATACTGCAGAAAAAACTTTTTGAGTTATTCTATCTAATGTCCTAATTAGTTTCGCTGTTAGCCTACTGTTTCTTTTTCAATAAATTTTTGAAGTTATACGGATCTTTCTCGGACACCCTGTACTATTTGAAATCTTTTGTGTGTCACTGTAAATGCATTGTACTTCATATTATGCAAGACAGTATCGTATAGTTTATATTAAGCCTCAGTGACATATATCAATTTTGTTATACATGAAACAGTTTAATATATTTAAGATAATGTCGCACACTATCCCCCCTTTACCATTATCCGATGGAATTCTTTTGTGTGGCCCTGTAAATGAATAATAGCTATATATTTCAACGCATATTTTAGTGCACCTCTTAAATTTATATAAAATTTAACATGTTTGACAGGGTGTAATATCTTTAAAATGCCTTTGAAACGATTTTTTCCCCATACGCTATAATGTAATGGAAAGTTTTTGATTCTCCCTATAAATTAACTAATCATGGTATTGATGGAAATATCCATCACGCATAGATCACAAAAGGGTAATAAAATTAATGGAACAATTTTTACTCAAAATGCTATATAAAAAACCATCTGGGTGGTCTAAAGAGGCACTCTTGGTAATAAAAAGTTTAAGGCCTGAGAACTCAAGACACCACCATTGTGCAATGACTTTTGACGTCAAGAGTATTTATAATGGGCCATAAAATAAATTTACTACATCTCTTTGGGCATGTGAATGTTTCTTATTACACACGTGGTTTAAAAGGAGGCGAGTACATCCTCCACCCAATAATCACGAAAGCCAAGGTATCCTGTTCTCCAATAATAGTTTTAACAAACTTGGACCCTCCCCCAAGTCGGGAAAGATAGAACATTTTTTTTCTTCAAGTGGTCAGTTGCTAAAAATCTCTCGACATGAGTATACCCTCAGATGACTAAGGGATGATTCCTCTTGCCTGGCACTGCTCTCTGACGCCTATGATGGATCACTGATGCGAGAAAATGCTTTCTGCACGGAAATCAATAAATTGGCAAGTAATTCAATTTACTATATTTACCCCCTTAATATTTTGAAATTGTAGTCAGCTGCAAATGGGGATTTCTGCAATTATTATTATTATTACTAGCAAAAGCCATGCTTTGTTTGGATTCGCGAAGCATTATTTTATAAAACAGATATTTGAAAGTAACAATATTTTTTTTTTATTATTATTTTTGCATCTTTATTAAACAAAAACGTTATTTTATGTTTTGGCGCATTTTAATTTTTTACTTATGATGTAAAACTGGCATAAGATATTTTCGAAGCAAACTTTTACAATTTTTTTTTTTAATTTTCAACTAAAAGCTCTTTTAAAGATGTTTTTACAATTTCAAGTAGCCACTGGTGTTTTTTAATTGTTTGAAATATGCATGTTTCCAATCTTTGTAATCAACATCCGATAATCTTTGATAGCTATTTTAGAATAATATATTTGAAGAAAGCTTGAAGAAAGTTACTTCTTCAAAATCCTATTTTCTGGAAAAAACATTTGAAATCTGCTTTCGTTGATACTATGAATTTTCAACTGTAAAACATTTTATTTTAATTTCTTCATTTTTATACATGTTAGCGTATGAGAATTGCTGTAATTCTCTCCGCGTGGGAGAACTGTTTACTTTCTGCGAATGGCAACTCAATTAATGGAATTACCTTTTAACGAAGCGCTCTCTCATTCTCGCAGTGACGTTTTCACGAATAATTATTGTTGTGTTTGTGAACTTATTAAAGTCTTATTTTTCTATAAAATCCTTCTGATTAATGAGTCGATATTATTTAGCCACAATACGACCTTCGCAAAAATATTTATAAAGAGCTTGAACCAACAACTTCACGCAGATCTTTTAATTTTTCATTTATATAACAAATTTAAGAATTAATTTTATTTGTTTACAATTATTTTGTTTCCAGTTTACAAAAAAAAAAAAAAAAAAAAAAAAAAAATCCATAATACAATTCTTTTAAAATGTTTAAGTGTCATCTGTGCAAACGATTTTGCGGGATAATGAAAACATGTTTTATTTGTTAAAATTAATCATGATTCTATCTATAATTATTTACTCCATGATTTAAACTTTTTTTTCTGAAAATATACGCGTTTCATTTTTTATTTATTTGCTAAAATGCATGGAGGAAGAAGATAGGTGGAGGTGAACTAAGCCTTAAAAAAGGTTTGCAATGTGAATCCATTTATCGCTCAAATTTTAGTGTACTAAACAAAAGCACGTGCAAAATTGGAAAGCTTCCAAAAAAGGAAAGGATTTTGTATTAGACGAATTGAAAGAAATGAATTACAGCTGGAACATTTTTTAAGAAGAAATAGGAAATTTTTAAAATGGTCTTTGTTCTATTATTATTTACTAGCGGCCCGCCCTCGCTTTGCTTCGGTTAGAGCAAGTCACCCAGTCCCATGTCCATAAGGATTAATACTAAGGTAAAAATAAAAATATTTTACTGAGACGGCATTTTAATTATTTTTTTTTAATTAAAAAAAAAACTCTTATTGTGACGTAACTATAACAGACATATGCTGTCGCGACATTTTTTGTAGATAATTATACATACTGCAAAGTAGTAATACATTATTTTGTTTTATAATTGATAATGTTCGCAGCGCACGTGATGTAAGAATTTTTAAGGTCATTTTTCTACACCTTGGGTTACATTATTGGCATTTTAGTAAGGATCTCTATTTTTTTTCTCAAATATAATATAACCTATGTTCACAATAAATAGTGTAGCTCTCCAACTGTGAAAGAATTTTTTTGTACTACTGTTATCCCGTCGACCAATTTCGCCAAATTATACAAATCGCCAAACTAATAGCCAAATTATACATGTTGACATAATTTTTATTTTAAATAACGAAAAAACAAATAATTAGTAGAATATTAATAAAAAGTCGAAATAAAAATCACTTAATGAACATTTTAAACACGTGAATCACATCTAATGTCATTGAATGTGACATTCACGATCATCCATTATTGGCATTTAATCTTATAGTTTGGCGAAAATTTTTTGGTCGACGGGATAATCTAGAAGTACCAAAAAAAAAAAAAAAACCAAATAATTAGTAGAATATTAATAAAAATACAAATAAAAAGTCGAAATAAAAATCAATGACATTTTAAACGCGTGAATCGTGTTTAATGTCATTGAATGTGACATTCACGATCGTCCATTATTGGCTATTTAATCTTACAGTTTGGCGATAATTTTTTGGTCGACAGGATAACCTAGTAGTACCAAATTTTTCAAATCCGTCAAGTACTATCGGAGTCTTTTCAATTCAAGCATACAAACAATCAAATTTTTCTTCCTTATAATATTGGTATAGATAATAATATTGGTATCATTATTTACCGATTTTTAATTAGTTACATATATCCATGCTTCTTGTTCTTTTAACAAATACTTCAAAATTGTAACTTTTAACAAATACTTCCTATGTTATTTAAAGTATGACGACATGTTTTTTAAATCAAATATTTTATCAATAATTTAATTCTTTCTCATTCACTTTACTTCTAATATGTCGCCATTTTTCACAGAGAATCTCTTATTAACGTAACCGATATTCGTGCGTCTTATATAATAAAATACTTTTTTTTTCAAGTATGACGTCATATTTTTTTCCTTTGAATTCTTTTTATTTTAGTTTTTCACGTGGATACAATTCAACTGAAAATTAATTGCCGAAGAGAAATTATTCCAGTTTTTGATTTTCTTGGCAACGCGAAAGAAAAATGGTTATTTTTTATCGGAAAAATTTTCATTGATTCTGTATGAAAAATACTGAAATTTTGAATTATTAAGGAAAATATTTGAATAAATCAATTAAAAAATAGCCTATGTTCACCGAAAATAATGTAGCTTTCCAACGGTGAAAGAATTTTTCAAATCCGTCAAGTAGTTTCGGAGCCTATTCAATTCAAACAAACAAATCTTTCCTCTTTATAATATTAGTATAGATTAAAAGAAATGTTTACTTTTAAAATAATTGAAATTGAGAAATTATTATTATTATTATTATTATTAAATGTCATTATTATTATTAAATTTCAAATTAAAATTAAATAAGAAATTGAAAACCTTTGATACGAACTAAAAATTGTATTATTAAAAGTTTTTTTACAGTAATTTTTATTAACACTTTAAAACAAAATTGAAAAATGTTTATGCATTCGGTTTGTCTGTCCGTCTGTCCGTGCTCTAACTCTCGTAAATATACTCGGAATGCAAAGAAATTTTACCATGATATTGAAGTTTACACAAGCGCAAACCCTATTAAAAATGAAGTTTCTACCACGATTAGTTTATTTACAGGGACAGTCAAAAGTTTTCGATTATATTAGGACCAATGGGGAAAAATCGTTTCAAATTAATTTTAAGGATGTTGCGGCCGGACAAACGTATTCACATTTATTTGCATCTACGAAAAGCACACTAAAATATGCAGCTAAAAGAATAGCTATTCATTTACACGGCCACACAAAATAATTCTAATACATGATAATAAAGGAGGAAATTGTTTGCGACATATTTTAACGATGGTAAACGGTATCATGTGTAATCAAATTGATATACGTCGCTGAGACTTAATATGAGTTATTTCACGCATAATACGAAGTGCATAGCATTTACAGGGACACACAAAAGACTTCAAAAAGCATATTCTATTCGAAGTACTGTATATTACGCATGGTAACTGTTCCATGGATGAAATGCATTTTTAATTATGATATGCGCTTTTAAGTGTCACTAAATGTATTCACATTATATGGTGTACATAAATGCTATAATTGTTACACAATTAAGATATACAGGGTTACTCAAAAGAGCTCGGAAAAGTTACTGAATGTGAGTGCAATTTATTTAAAGGTGTGATTTTAAAAAAGTTTTGCATTTTTACGTCGAATCGCATTTAGTTTATCGTGAAATGTTTGTAGAATATAGATTAAATGATATACAGGGTCACGCAAAGAACTGGATACAGGTTTGTATAAGGAAGATAATTTCTGGAAATATGATTTAAATAGTTTAAAGAGTATTGTTGTTTGATTAACATTATTTATTTATTTTTTTATATAATTAATTTCAGCAAAATACTTTCGTGTAATAAAGGTACTAGGTAAACTGCAGGGCTGAACAAAAGTATTGAAGTATGTTTTACATCTATTCGTATAAACTGCCAAAAGAAAAATTTCATCCAGCTAAGCATTTTTTTTTTGCTAAACTAAATCTCTCCATGATATAGTATATATATCAACCGACAAATCAAATACAGAGCTGTTCAAAAGTATTGGAATACATATTTGGTTATGGGTAGTAACACCTATTTCCCTGAATAACGAAGTCTTGTTAAAAACTTCGGATAGGAATTCGAATTTGGATAGCGTTTTATAATCTATGCTTAACGCAGGATTTTTTTTTATTGGTTAATACTTTATAACGTAGATGAAAAATGTTTATGACTCCGATTTTAACTCTTGTAAATAAACTCTGATGCTCGTAGCATTTTTTATATGTTATTGACGTGTACTACACCGTGATCGCTATTGAAAAGGAAATGTGTAGAATTTATAGTTCATTTGCATAGACAGTCTAAAGTATTCTATTACATTATGGTCAATGGGAAAAATCGTTTCAAGTTCATTTCAATGACGTTAGACCATTTAAAACATAAAGAAATTGATATGCATTTATAAATGGCAGTATAACAAGCATTTTGTAGAATATAGGGTTTGCTAAACATTTATTATTTATTTAAAGAGACTCACAAAAGAATTTCGTTTATGGGGATAATGATATATGGTTGGGAGCTTTCAGCGGCCAAAATATGTTACTAAATTATAGTGAAATAGACATAAATTATTCACATTCTCCTCAACGCTACATTTCCGCACCCACATTCCTTTACAAATCTGCTCATTAATGTTCCCGCTAATTGCCTTTACATTTCTGATGCATAACTTTGAAACACCCTGTATAGGCATATTCAAAATGTGAAGAGTGTAGCTCAATATAGTTTAAAACAGGGCTTTTTCAATATTTTTCGTGATGATATAAAATTTCACGCAAAGGAAAGTAAGAGTGTTTAAAATGATATAATGTTGCTTAAATTGTAATGTTGAAAAATTATAATATTGCAACATTATAAAAAAAATGATATTATAATTTTGCTTATTTGCTCAACGCTTAAAGCTGCACAAATAAAAATGTATGTTAAATTTGCAGCGAGACTAGATCCTTGAATGGGTCGGGTTGTATTTTACCTGAACACGAAAATTCTATTCAAATCGGAATCTAACATAAATGTTTTTTATCGTTCTGAACCGCTAATATTTGAATTCGAACCCGACACATAAACAGTATTCTGCCTGAAACAGAGCTAATTTTAATACTTACAACGTTATTAAAAAAATTCCAAAACATGTTTTAAAACAAATATTGTTAGCATATAGTCATGCCTTACATTAATAAGAACTATTTTTGACAAATATAAAAATTTTACTTCTTCAAAATAACAGCATTATCAATAAAAAATTTTGAGAAACAATTAATAAACAAGTTGGAAATTACACGTGAAGCGTAACAAATGAGGTGCGTTCGTACGATAACGAAGTTTTTAAAATATTCAGATCTTGCTGATACAGTAGACAGTACTTCGGTTACATTATAGTAGTAGAAATCTTTGTGTTCCTGTAAATATACAGGAAGTAATTTTTATTACACCTCAGCAACATATATCATATTCATAAAATGCTAAATAGTTTAATGTAATTAAAACACGCCCCACAAACAATGTTTCTCCGTATAGCTTTATGTAATGGAATACTTTTGTGTGCTCCTGTAATTTAAAAACAAATATTCTTTGCATCACAGATTGTACAGAATGTATATTTTAGTATATATATACTTCATAAGGTTCATGTCAGTTTTATTATGTTTGAATTAGTTTAACACCATTAAAATGCATTTGAAACTTTTTTTCCCATTGACCGTAATGTCATGGAATTGATTGTTCCTGTAATTGATTTATGCATCCAATTTCTATAAAATTTAAAATGACACGACAAAATTATGTAATAATTATTTGTTTTAAATTTCAAATGATTAAAATGCATTTGAAACTCCTCCCCCCCTTGACCGTAATGTAACGGGATACTTTTGATTGTCCCTGTAATTCATCTATGCATAATTGATCTATCTTAAATTTGAAATAACTTGACAAAATTATGTATTAATTATGTATTTTAAACTTCAAACGATTCGGTTGGATAGTTTTTGCGTTATTATATGCGAATGAACAGACAGACGGATGGACTGAACGACAACTATAGGTGCTACGTATTTACATAATTACGAAAGCACCTAAAAACAACAGATATAAAGCATAATAAAATTTGAGAGCTGTAAAATAAATGAGCTGATTTTCACGCAATAAAAATTTCGATTCTTATCATGTTTTCAAAATTATTAGAAAATAAATTATACATCTTTTAAGATTAATCGCATTTAAATACAAAAAATGAAGCATAAATACAGGGTTTCGATATCACAAATAGATTTATTCTAAATAAATAATTCAGGGATAAAAAAAAATCAAGATGAATATATATATATATACTAGCGGACCCGACAGACGTTGTCCTGTCACCGACAGACGTTGTCCTTCCTGGCACTGACACCAGTAAATCAAATAAATGTACTTAAATATAGTAATACGCACGATAAACACTACGCTCTTAATTTAGTTTCTTACTACAATTATATAAGGAAATTATTTTTCACTCTTCAGTATTTTTTGAAGTCGGTTCAATTTTTGATTGAAAAGTTTATTTTTCTCTTTTTTGTTAAAAGTTAACGATTTTCTAAAGTCAGTTAATCAAAATTATAATACAGGCTATATTATTGGAAAGCATATACGTTTGACAAAAGCGGAGTTCGAACACGCGATCTATTTCTTCGAGAAGCAGAGCTTATATCTGGCGCCTTAGACCGCTCGGGCATTCCGTCCGCACTCTATTCATCGAAATTATTCAACACTTTTAATTAGCGAAAAATCACTAAAAAAACTTGAAAAATAACTACAAAAGCCGATTTTAAAGGAATTTTTTAAAAGTTCGTTCTTTTTTTTACCCTCCTTAGGGGGGGGGGGGGAATTTTCGAAAATCCCTTCTTAGCCGCAATCGATGTTATAAGAAGTATTTTTACCCCAATTTTCAAGTTTTTTGACTTGGTATATATTTTTTTTTGTGATTAATACGAAACCCAGACTTTCTTTTATATATATAGATAAGGATTGAAAAATTCAGATTTTTGCGCCGAAGACATCGCCAAATTAGGGAAATGTGAATTATCTCACGAAATACTGGATTTAAACGAATTTGCTTATTACTGTTCTATTGAGAATGAAAAAATACACTAAAATATGTTATCAGTTGAAAAATATCTACAAAAGACGATTTTAAAGGAATTTCTTTAAAGTTCGTTCTTTTTTTTTACCCTCTTTAGGGGGGGGGGGATTTTCGAAAATCCCTTCTTAGCGGCTCTCAATGTTATAAGAAGTATTTTTACCCCAATTTTCAAGATTTTTGGTTCGGTAGATTTTTTTGTGCTGTGATTAATACGAAATCCAAACTTTCTTTTATTTATAGCTTTTTTAATTAGCGAAAAATAACTAACTATTAGTTTTTGCCAAATCACTAAAAAAGTACTGAATCAATTTCGATGAAATGTGAATCTAAACCATTCTCGAATCCACTGGAACGCACACACAAAATTTCATTAAAATCGGTCCAGTCGTGTAGGAGGAGTTCAGTTACATACACACGCACAGAAGATTTTTATATATAAAGATTTAATTCAAGAATTTTAAAACAATTTACTAGAAGTCAAAGGCTGATATATATAATATCTAAAGGTAACTGCTTTTTTACTATAGAGAGCAATACAGATATGGATTTTTTTTTTATAATCAAAATGCAGAGTGCTTAAATTTTAAATATAAAGCTAATGTTGATCAGCGTCTTCATCCTCCATGATAGGCGATGAATATAAGAATTTTGTGAAAATAAAATTTTGTATCGTAAGATCAAAAGCAATTATTCAAATGTGAACCAAGCATTTATTGATAATAATTTCAGTCTTGCAGCTAAACTTTTCCAGTCTGATGAACTCATTTTATTTGCAAATAACAATACGCATAAATAATTCAAATATTTCAAAATAATTAATAAATATTCTTTTTTATGGAATGAAATTTTTAAATAGATCTCCATTTTGCCTACGTCAATCGCTGCTAATTTACTTAAACATCTTTATTTATTTTTGTTAAAAAGAAATTTGTTTTGTTACATATTAAAAATTGCATTTAAATAATATATAAAATATAATAATGAAAACATTCTTTTAAAATCATGTATGAAAACATAAGTAATAAATATTAATCTAAAATACAGATTTCTGACTGCAAACGATTTTCAGATTAAAAGATTTTCTATTTTGATATTTAAAACACATATAATTAAATAAACAAAGAAATTTTTACCTGTGAAGCGATAAATTTGTATTTATTGATCGAGTATTACAGCCAATTATCGCACTAACTTCATTGTTTACGAAATTTTTATTCGCTGTCTAATAAAAAAATTCAACGATAAAAAACAAGAGCAATCAAATACGGGTTTCAACTGGTTTGAATTGATAGGCGAATCAAAGCACGTGGTTTTGTTTGGACTTAATGTGACTTAATGTAGGGTTACATTTTTGGCATCACCCAAATCATTATAGTTCACCTCCAGTATATTCTTCCTCCATGGCTAAAATGCTTCCGTATTGGAAATGCATGTAAAATAAATTAATTAAAATAATAATTTTTTTAACGTTTTACTGTAAAAAAAAATTATATTCTGCAAATCTACAGATCATAATTTATTTTTGTGCTTAATTTGAAGTTAAAATATTGAATAGTTTTTTTGTAAAGCGTACGACAAATTGTAATTTGAGTGGACTAGTAGAGGATTCGCTTCGCTCATCCTAATTATTATTTTAAAGAAATAATGTTATTCAAGAAAAATTTAAATTGTAACTTTTTTCGGGTGATATTTTCACCATAATGCATTTTGTTCGTTTAATGTAAAGTTTTGTAAATATCTGTAAATAAATCTCATGTTTAATTGTTAACTAGTGTAGAAGAGTTATTTTATTTAGAAAGAAAATGTGTTTTACATTTTGATTTACATTTATGAATAATTATTTTGAATTTATTGCTTACTTCATTTTATCTTCTAATAATAATAGCGTAAACGCTATATTCTCATAAGGAAGGGTTCTTCAAAAAAAGATCACTACGCAAACATTTCTATTTTCTTTTAAGAAAATTAAATTTCCGACCTTTTCCCAGAGAAAAACGATCACTGCTTTTTATTTAATAGCATAATCTTAATGGCATTATTATTATTTTCTATGTATGATTCTTTACTCATTTAATAGATTATGTCTATTTCTTTCCAACGGGTATAAACTTCATTTTCAATAGGGTTCGTGCTAGGTAAACGCCAATAACATACCTAAATTTCGGGGCAATTCGAGTATATTTACAGGAGTTAGAGCGCGGATAGACTGACGGACGGACAGACAAACCAAATGCATAAGCACTTTTCAAACAATGCACAAGCACTTTTTAAATTTTTGGAAAGTGTTATAAACGCTAAAATTCATTCGAAACGATTTTTCCCCATAGGCCGTAATGTAATGGAAAACTTTTGACTGTCCCTGTAAATGAATTAACCATGGTACAAACTTCATTTTCAATAGGGTTTGTGCTAGGGTAAACCTAAATAACGTCCGAAAATTTCATGCCAATCCGAGTATATTTACGAGAGTTAGAGCACGGACAGACGGCCAGACAAACCGAATGCATAAGCACTTTTCAACTTTGTTGGAAAGTGCTAATAAATCAGGTCACTTACTAAATTTCTATTAAAATACAAGTTTTCCGAAAATTCCACACTCCCACACCCCAAAGGGGAAAAAAATGTCGACTATGTAGTTTGTTTTTATCGTTATCGGATCTGCTTGCATCTGATAATGTTCTTAGCTATGCAGAAAGGAATCATTATTACGATGGAGTTATGAGTTTACTGCAGATGTTCTTGGGTATTGAGGGAGCGCAAGTGAATTATTACGGAATTTAATTTTTCAATCGTCCAAGCGCTGTGTCTTGAAAAGAGAAAAAACGGATTTTTTTTTTTTTTTAATTACAGGGTGTATATTTCGCTTTTATTGCCTTTTGAAAAATGTCTAACATGAATACAAGTTGTCTATATGACTTTATTAGTTTTGTTATTTCCCACAGTGTTGAATTCAGGGGGTGGCATGGGGGGACATTCCCCTTCGGAGCAATTAACTGCCCCCAACGGAAATTGAGATTGTGTTTTCAATGGTAAACAAGTAAGAAAAATCATGCGTTAAGCATAGATTATGAAGCACTTTCCAACACTTAATAAAATCTTTAACAAAACTTTGTTATTTAGGGAAATAAAAATGTTATACATCACTTATTTTAGAGTCATTTAATTTTAATTTATTTACTCGATGACAATATATATATTATTAGATGTTACTATGATCTGATTATTGGGAACTTTCAATATACTAAAAATAATGTTTAGTTAACTGAATAAAGAATTCTTAGAATTAATAATAATCCTAAGAGGAATTCTCCTTCTTGTAAACAAATTTAATTTCTATGATTGCGTTGTGTATAAATGTACGTTGCAGTTTGCTTCCCAAAACATCCAATTAGTATTATTGCTGTAGTAAGCATTCTCCCACGAGAACCGAATGACTCGTACACATTTGTTTATCTGCTGACGATCAGGTTTTATCCAATTAGCCTGATAGCAAAGGAAAGGAAAATACATGAGATTCGTTGTGGAAGTGATGCCGGGCAGACGGCCCAAAATCTCTCCGCTTGACGGTTAAGCGCAACCGGCCGACGAATGCGCCCCGGACTTACTCGGAATGGCCTAAGCTTCCCCCTTTTTACCCTGATATGTTGTACATAGATTCATTTAGCCCAGAATTCCAATAAACTTTTTATATTATTAAGTAGTGACTCCTGCAATTATGATCTACACCCACCACATGGGGGCCGGCCTATGAATCCTGTATTAAGCGGACTTAGACCCTGCTAACCTGAACTGCAACTCTCAGCGTCAGATCACCTGCTTTACGCGGCGCTGCATCTTTCGGCATACGGCATCCGCGTCTGTGTTTGCCCGCACTCTATTTGTTTTTCAAGAAATTATTGCTCGGATATTGCGAACTGTTTTGCTCCTCTCCATACTACAGCGCTTCTGGAATCTAAAGGATTGTTGACTAAGCCTGTTGCGGGCATCTATCGTTGTGTGTTCAACGGCGGACCTCATCTCTCTCTGCACCTGTTCGCAGCAAGCGACGAAAATCGGTTCCTTCCCGGCTGTAGTTCAACAGATGTCTTTTTAAACCGTGTTTCTTCAGTCTTAGCGGCGCGCGACATTGTGTTTTTTTTTCCCTCTCTTTCGCTTTATTTCAATGGAATATAAATGCTCCTCCGGCTCTCACTAAGAGCGGTCTTTTTTTTATTAAATTGGATACAGTATATGCCAGGTAAGCGATCACCATTTTGATTATTTTTTATTAAGGTGCAATTGATTTAATATATTTTATACGAAATGCAGTTAGCCGACATATCTTTTATTCGAAGCCAGATTAAATCGGCCAGAACTGATAAAATTAAACTGCTTCACCAGCTAATTTTTTCATCCGACGAACACCGCCAGAACTGCCAAAATTTACGATTATTTTCCGGATTTCCTTTTGCAGCCCAAACTCCAGAATATGAGGCGAAATTAACGGAGATTTCTGACACTTTTGATAAGCTACAGTTAATTACTGTAGCGAACCTGCTAAATCTCGATATTTCGGGAGAAATTCCCGAGTTAGCTAAGCGCATAGTAGATTCTTTAATAGACATCTCTAAATTGAAATCTTCATTTGACAATGCCTCGAATTCTGAATCAGATGAACCCAAAAATACTTCTCATATCAGTACAGAGACAGCTAACTTCGCATACGAAGACAGTGATACACAAACCGAAGCATTTCACCCTACACAACAACATTCCATTTCTTTTCACGACTTAGAGCATCTTATAACACCCTTTAGTGGTGCAAAACACGAGGATATCAAAGTTTGGATTGATCGCTTTGAAAAGCTAGCGAACTCTTTTAAACTTTCCCATTTTCAAAAATTCTTGTTCGCGGAACGTGCACTTTCTGGGATCGCATTACTATATGTTCGGGGTGAACCTAACATTTCCTCATATCCCTTACTCAAACAAGCGCTTTTGCGCGAATTTTCGAAATCCGTTTCCCCCGCAGAAATTCATAGGTTACTCTCGGTGCGACATAAGAAGAACTCCGAGTCATTAATGGAATACTTCTTAAAAATGAAGGAGTTGGCTCAAAGAGCAAATATTGATGACATGTCTGTCATCCATTACATCATCCAAGGTATCCGAGATCCACCGGCTAACAAATCTATTTTGTACGGATGCTCGCATTTAACTGATTTTAAACAAAAACTTCTCATATATGACGAAATTTCTGCTTCCGACTCGCATCCTAAACACAAAATTCATCACAATACACCTAACCGTGTCCCTCCCCCTCCCACCCCTACCCCCCCGAAAGATAGAACGCATAAACTAGTCTGTTTTAACTGTAACGAAATTGGACATGTTAGCTCAGTATGCAATAAGAAAAATCTAGGCCCTAGGTGCCATGCTTGCTCCCGTTTTGGCCATATCGCTTCCAAATGCAATGAGCGTTTTACTAAGCCTCAGAAACCGCCTGAGACCAACCCCCCTTCCCGCGCGGTCACTTCCGGAAAAAACGGACAGGTTCATACTGTCGAACTCACTCGCTCTTCCCACAGTATGCAAAAACCGGTCAAAATCGCTGATTTAGACATTACTTCCCTCGTGGACACGGGCAGCCCAGTTACGCCCAGTTACGCTTGCCCGCGAGGATATTTATCGGTTATTAGGATCACCCCTGGCACCAGTACCCCTTAAATTTACCGGATTCGGCAGTGGCGATGTTCGCCCCAATGGCTCTTTTTCTACCGATATTGAGATAGACAGTTCAGTCTTTCCCGCTAATGTTTACGTTATCCCTTTTGCTCATATGTCCCACCCTTTTATCTTAGGAACAGACGTTATAAGTCAAGGTACACTTGTATGTAATGAGAGTGCTATATCTCTGACAAAACAAACCCAATCAGATATTTTTATCAATCTCATTAATGTCAGTGATGATATCCCTGATGTAGACTTAGTTCATATAACTGATCGCGCAGTTCGCGAGGAAGTAGCTGATTTAATCAAATATTACCGTCCCACCAAATCGAAATCGACTAATTTAAAAATGTCTATCGTATTGACCGATGATAAACCAGTCTGTCAGCGACCGGGTCGAATGTCCATAGCTGAGAAAGAAATTGTCCGGAATCAAATTCAGCAGTGGCTACACGACGGAATAATCCGACCCTCTTCCAGTGATTACGCCAGCCCTATCGTATTAGTCAAGAAAAAAGATAATTCCACACGCTTATGTATAGATTATCGTACTCTCAATAAAAAAATTGTTAAAGATCGTTTTCCCCTCCCCCTTATTGACGATGTTCTCGATCAACTAAAACAAGCAAAAGTTTTCACAACACTTGACCTCAAAAATGGATTTTTCCATGTGGATATCGACCCCCGCAGCACCAAGTACACAGCGTTTATTACACATGACGGTCTCTACGAATTTCTTAAAGCCCCTTTTGACCTTACGCCCAGCCCTGCCGTTTTTTCAAGATTCCTAGCTTGTGTTTTCCGCACACTATTAACGAACGGTACTTTGATTCAATATATGGACGATTTTATAATCCAATCAGAAACCGAAGCCGAAAACCTACAGAAACTTCGACAAGTCTTACAGACTGCGGCCGACTATGGTTTAGAAATCAACTTTAAAAAGTGTCAGTTTCTACAGCGAAAAATTGAGTTCTTGGGCCATATCATTCAAAACAATACTATTGCGCCTTCCCCGTCAAAAATTAAAGCGGTCCTACACTTTCCGGAACCCACAAATGTCAGACAACTCCAGTCACTCCTTGGTTTGACAGGTTACTTCCGAAAATTTATTCCTAACTATGCTTCTATCGCTCGACCCCTCAGCGATCTCTTACGCAAAACATCGAACTTCGAGTTCGGACAGGAACAAAAACACGCTCTCCATAGCTTACGGCGTATACTTATACGAGCGCCCCGCTGCTACATATATTCATTCCCGGTTCTGATTTAGAGGTACATACAGATGCTAGTAAGCTTGGATTTGGTGCTGTTCTCTTACAAAAAGCCGATGATGGTCATTATCACCCGATTCAGTACATGAGTAAAAAAACATCCCCCCAAGAAGAAAAGCTTAGTAGTTATGAGCTAGAGGTGCTAGCTGTAATAGAGGCATGTCGTAGTAGCATATCATTCTCTAAACAAAAAAAAATTCGTAGTGTGGCAAGAGAAAAGGAATCATTGCAATTTTTCTTTAAGAACAAATTCCTTTTTGAATTCCTTTTTTTTTTTTTTTTTTTGTTATTGTCAATTTCAGGTTCCGACCAAAAAAAATTTCGCTACTTGCCGATTTGACTCTCAACTTGTTTCTAATAAGTAAAGAATAATTGAAAAAAATATTCTTACTTCTATATTTAGGAACATCAAAAAAAAGAAGTCCGTAAGAAGAATTCTCATGACGTGAAATAAAACGTAGTAATGCTATTAGCTCCAGGAACAGGAAGATTTATTTTGAAGAAACGGGGAAAGGCGACGTATGATGGCTGATGAGTAGTAAAAAAAAAAAAACTTAGAAAGTTTTTCTTAAAAAAAAATCTACGATAAAAAAAAAAACAAATAGAGGCAGGTGCGCCTCATACCAACATCTCAGAAACCAGAACGTTACTGTCTGACTCCCCGATCGGAGAAAAAGCAGCCGAAAAAAATTGGCGAGATAGACAGCGCCAACGGACGAAAAGAAAAACACGCCCGCGAATGAGAGCGGTAAAAATGACCGCCAAGTAAGATGTCAGTACGGCACGCCTACAGACGAACGCGCGAGAAAAGCGAGAGGAAAACCTCCTCCAACAAGGCGACGACGCAATTGAGAACAATTTATTGCATAATAATTTAAAATAGCTCGAATTACGATCGCAGGTACGGGAGAACAAAAAAAGAATGAATTAACGAACATAGTGGAAAATATATCAAATTAAAGGAAATAAATTAAAACTAACAATCGCGTAGACAAAATCCTAGAAATTTAGCTAGAAGAATAAATAAAAATTAAACTACGACTAAACGATGCATGTCATTTGTGACATACTCCTCCAAAAAGGGGTAAAAAAAGGAAAAAAAAACAGCCATCACCGTGTATGTACAAGGAGATGACAATCATCGACATACATCATGTCGGTATGAAAAAGGTACATCCACCAATAACTGCAACTTTCTACATACACATGGTATTTTGCAAACATTTTATACAATGCAAACTTGAGTTACATAAATTGTACTATGAAAATATTACATACATTGTTGAAAATATTACATACATTATACAGTTATGTTTCATCAATACATACTCATGATAGTGTTATCTTGAAACATCATAACATAATATGGCATTGTTGAAAATATTACATACATTATACAGTTATGTTTCATCAATACATACTCATGATAGTGTTATCTTGAAACATCATAACATAATATGGTTGCACATGTAAGGATAAATAAATATATTATGGTACCATAAATGAATAAACATTATACAAAAGAGAAAAAAAAAGGAAAGGGGGTTGTGATCACAACAAAAAAAAAGGGGGGGGGGAAATACATTCAATATACATTGAGATAAAGAAATATGTGTACTAAAAGAAAATGATGAAAATTGTTACACAAGGATTACAACACTAAAATTTCACATGCAATATTACCATACAGTGTTGATGCAACATTCCATCTTACTTTTGTAGCCTAAGCTGAGGAAATTAACATTTACAAAAAAAAATGTTATATCATGTAGTGTAGTCAAATTTCTCATTCAGGTGAGTCTGGAAAAGAAAAAAAAAAGTTAGAATATATGATGTGTGGTGTAGTAACATACTGGGCCATACAGTCTGCATAAACACTGAAGTGACACACGCTGACAACCAAAAGAGATTTTTCATGGTCCCTATAAGTGCAGAAAGTATATTAGAATGGTCTATTTCAATCTTTGTCTGGCTGCTGTCTGTCTTAGGTTGTATGTATTGGTGACCGGTATATGAGTGTTCTTTGTAGACGTCAACAAAATTCTGGCATCAGGTGCATTGACATCAGCAGGAACCCTCACTGCTGCTGGATCTTCTGGAGTTGTGGCATGGTCTGATGGGTCAACCTGAGGTAAGTGATTGTTTACATTGTTATTCAGTCTTTGTTGCACAGTTTTTGAGTCTAGAGCAGGTAGTTGTACTTTATTGGCAGGTTTTGAACAGAGATATGTTTTCTTTTTTCAGGGGTAATGAGCCTATTGATCAGGGCTCGAAAAATCTACATGCCCGGAATCAGTGTTGTTAGACGGCGACTTTTTAAAAATTCAGATTGGCACCACTTCTTTGGATTGGTAAAATTACGTTTCGTTTAATGACATATTAATCAAGAGGAATTTTATCCTTTAATAAAAGTGGTGCCAATTAAATTTTTAAAAAGTCGCCGTCTAACAACACTGATGTCGGGCATGTAGATTTTTCGAGCCCTGCTATTGATATGTACCTTTTGAACTTTACCTTCTGAATCTGCAGCTTTTTGTATTTTAAAAATTACTTTAGAGCATTTCTCGATGATTTTCATTGGAGTGTCAAGAACCTTTTTGAACTTTCCGGCTGTTTGTAGAAATACGATATCACCAACTTGAGGCTGACGAAGTTTTGCTTTAGGGTGCTGTCTAGAATTCTGTAGCTTTTGATAGTCAATTAAATTGCTGTATATTTTTTTGTACAGATCTTGTAAATTTTTCATTAAAGTGAAGTAGTCGTGGTGGACATCAAATCGGTTATTGTGTGTGTTTATGTGATTTGTTTCAAAAATATTGGTGATGTTTCTTCCAAAGTGAACTTTATTGGGAGACATTTTAATTGTGTTATGGTATGTGCTGTTATACATAGCTTCATGAATTTTTACTGCTGTGTTAAAATGATACCCATCTTGTATTAGTGTTTTTACTGTTGCTTTTATTGAAAAGTTGATACGCTCAGAGCCGGAGTTAGCTTCCGGGTGGGCCACAGTTGTGTAACGAAGCTTGACACCCAACATTTTATGGAATTCTTCAAAAATATGAGCGTGAAACTGTTTTCCATTATCTGATAATATTAATTCAGGACGTCCAAAGGTGACTATGTAGTCAAACATGGCATGAACAGCATTCATTGCAGTTATATTTCTTAGAGGATACAACCTTAAGTGTTTAGAAAAATGATCTATTATTGTCATTATAAAGAATCCATTTTTGAAAGGGCCCACAAAATCGAGAGAAATAAGTTGACCTGGTTGTGTTGGAATAATTGTGTTTTGAAAAGGTGCTGTAGGAATTCTTTGTGGTTTATTAGTGAGACATCTTGTACAAGATTTCACATAATTTACTACATCTGAATGTAACCCCTTCCAGAAAAACTTCTTGCTAATATTTTTGTACGTTTTGTCAATTCCATAGTGTGTCATATGATGGATCCTAATACATTTTTCTCTTAAGGATTTGGGTACAACAATTTTATATTGGATAGCTTCTTGATTTGTAGGAGTAGGATTATGAAAAAGAAGTAATGATGATCTGTCACAAATTATGTAGTTTTTAAACTTTGAAATGACATTGCTATTGATATCATCAATTATTTTTTAAGGTCTGTATCTTTACGCTGTTCATAAAGTAGTGTGGCTTCAGAAATATCGAGAAGTGCATCTTTAGGTGGGGGAGAATTAAAATTATTTTCATGACTGTATGCAGCTTGCTTAACATTATCTTTATCAATTGTATTAACATCTTCCACAACTGGCAGGATCTCTTTTGAGTTAATTAATTGAGGGTCTGAATTTATGTCAGTGAAATTATGTATTGTGGGTGTTCTAGAAAGGTAATCAGCTAAAATGTTCATGCGACCTGGAATGTGCAAAAAGGTAAAGGAATATTCACTAATTTCAAGTAGCCATCTAGTGATAATATCTGCTGGGGATGTGGTTCTCTTGTAATGTTTTAAAGGTTTGCTATCACTTAAAAGAATAAAATGACGACCATATAGAATATTTTTAAATGCGGCCAAGCCTTTGGCTATAGCCATTAGCTCTAGCTGTATAGGTGGATATCTGGTTTCTGCTTTTCTTAAGGCCTTAGAGAAGTAAGCTATTGGTAGTAGATCATTTCCATGTTTTTGTAGAATTACAGCACTGATGGCAAATTTTGATGCATCTGTATTAAGGTAGAATGTTTCATTGAAGTTGGGTTGCTGTAGGAAAGGTTTGCAAAAAAAAATCTGTTGTAGCTTTTGGAAGGCCTCTTCCTGTTCTTTACCCCATTCGAATACTTTCTTCGGTGAAGTCAGAGTGACCAGTGGTTCCGCAACCTCTGCGAACGACGGTATCAAATGTCTGTAAAATCCACATAGGCCCAGGAAACTTTTCAATTGTCTTTTTGATTTAGGAACTGGGAACGAATTAATTTTTATAATATTTGTAGATACAGGATAAATTCTGTTATTTTCTATGTGAAAACCAAGAAAATTGCATGATTTTTTGTGAAATGAACACTTCTTTAAATTTAATGTTAAGTTATATTTTTTGAATGTCTCTAAAAATTTTGTCAATTTTTCTAAAGTTTCTTGGAAGGAATTACTGCAGACAATAACATCGTCCTGATAACTGAAAATACCTGGTAAGTTGACTTCTTCAATAATGGTATCAATCATTGCTTGAAAAATGCTGGCTGCGGTTTTTAATCCGAAAGGTAGCCGTTTGCATCTATATGTACCCCACGGGGTTGTAAAGCAAACTTTATCTTGATAGCATTCCGGCAAGTGTACCTGATGGTACGCAGAAGGCATGTCTAAAAGTGTGAAAAATTGATAATTGGCGATATTGTTGATGAGTGTTTGGATTTTAGGGAGTGGATAGCTTGAGTGGTCTATGATGGTATTGAGGACACGTAGGTCTAGAGCCATTCTATACTTTTGGGGACCTCCCTCAGACTTTTTTTTTACTAGTAACATGGGACAGGCCCATGATGCTACATTCTTTTCGATGATATTGGCTTCTATCATTTCATTTATTTGTCTACGAGCTTCCTGTTGCAATGCATGTGGCACAGGGAAAGGTAATGCTTTAATTGGGTTTTCACTATTAAAATTAATTTGGGGCTTTATAACATCCGAGTGTCCCATTGTTTTTAGTGTAGCTGAAAATGCTTGAAAGTTCTCTTTTAGTACTTTATGCAATTTTTTTTTCTTCCTTATTCAGATGATTAATGTTTAATTCAGCAGTGTTAAATTCTATCTCTCTTTGTTTAATGACTTCAGGGTCTGGCTGGATTAAATTTATGTATTCTTCTGATGTAGGAGGTGGCATATCAATGGGTATTTCCAACTTTTCCTTGAAGGCGGGCTTAATTTCTTCAATTAGGTTGATTTGGCCGATTGTTGTGTTTTTGTTAATATGTAAGATATGTTCAGACTGGTTGTCTAAAAAAATATAAAATTGTTGTTCGTTAGTGTAACAATTGTCATTTTCAGGGAGTAGCACCCCAGAGTCCTGTGCTGGAGTTTTAAATGAATGGACAGAGTCATGGACTTTGTATTTGTCTACAGGAGTCAAAATTAAATCTTTGTTCATGAATGAATTGTCTAGGAAAGTCCGTACCCTGATGTAAGCAGTTTCTGATGGCTGCAGGGTTACTTTCTGTACAAGTGTCACTGGTAAATTTTGAGTTATGATGATAGGGACCTTTTCTTTCGGGACAAATGGTGGTACATTAAGTAACTTATTAAAATCAACGTCTGAGGGTTTTTTTTGAGATTTTATTTTACTTTTTATTTTGTTTTCAAGATGGTTCGATATAGTGAAATTTTGACTTGCTGACTTATTTGAAAAATATATAAAATCATCCTTAATTTTGCATACTTCCGTTTCGGGGAAGATTATTACGTTAAATTTTCTGACGAAGTCAAATCCTAAAAGGCCAGTGAACTTTGATGATGGTCTTAAGGTAAAAAGATAAAGTGGATGTCTAAAATGCATAGTACCAATCTTGAAAGAGAGTTCTACACATCCTTTAAATTCAGTCTCTGAATTGATAGTGGATATTTTTATATTCCTGGATAGTACCCGATATTTAAACATGTGTTTGTTTGCATCAAAAAAACTTTTGCATAAAAGAGAAATGGAACTTCCTGTATCAATTAGGAAAGGAGCTGTTTCATTGGCAATTTGAACTTGGATAACAGGAATGGAGGGTGCCATAATGTTTACATTGGCTATTATTTCTTCCTTAATGTTAGAATTTGGAATGTTATGAAACAGATTTTCTGGAGAGTGTGTGATACGAGTACTTTGTTCTCCAGTATCCAAAGACTCGATTAGTAGTTTGGGTGAGTTATTGCTGGAGTTGCATTGTAGTGAAAAGACTGAGAATTTATGGATGGAGATCTGCATTCACGGGCAGAGTGCCCGACACATAAGCATAATTGGCATGTAACATTTTCTAACTGTGTTGTCTGCGTGTTACGGAAGTTGTGATTTCGGTATGTATGGCGAAAGTTGCGCCGATTTCCACGACTGTGTTTAAAGTTATCTCTTCGAAAGTTACCTCTTCTGCCATGAAAGTCATGTGTCCGTTTGTTACGAAAGTTGAAGATAGGTTGAGAATTGTTTGTGGACTCATCTTTTGTATGTTCATTTTGGGGCTCATCGATTTTTGTTTTCTCACAAAATTTATTGATTGTTGTCTGTAAACTGTTTACTTGTTCCGTTAAAGCTAAAACACTATCTTTTTCCTCGATTGCAGGCGTATTTGATAATACAGAATTCTGCATCTCACAGTCCTGTGCTAATCTTGCCTTTTCTAGAGCCAGTTTATAACTTGTAATGTTATTTTGAAGAATGAGCAACCGATAGTTCGGGGGAATAATTTGTAAAAACTTTACAAAGAGGATTTGATCAAGTGCTTGAGAATCAGTTAGATTGTTGTAAATTTTGTGGGTTAAGAATTCTAATCTGTGACTAAGATTACTTATTGATTCATCTGGCATCATTTGTAAATTTTCATATTGCATGATGTGTGATGCCACTGAAGTTTGCGTAAAATGTGATTTGAGTTCTTCAAAAAGGTGATGTGAAGATTCAAATGGGCTAAACTCAAGCTTTTGCGCTATTAATTGTCGCGCCTTTCCTCCTAAATGAGATGTGGTGTATGCTAAAATGACATCATCCGACCAATTTTGAATGCGTGCAAAATCTTTGATTTGATTAATAAAAAAATTAAGTTCATCTGGGTTGCCATCAAATGGTTGAATTTTAAAGTTAGGCAGATTAGATTTTTTATTAACAGTCGGTGACTGAGTGGGGGGAATGTGGGGTGTTAGAGTCGGCATGGTTGAATTTGATGTTACACTACTGCCAACATCACTCTGGGCATCAGCCCTAGCTCTAGTTTTAGTTCTTCTTGGAGGCATAATTGATGAATTACTTTTTTTTTATGATAGAATAACAAAAGAACACATATAAAGTCAACTTAAAAAAAAATCACTTTTTTTTTATATTTCGTTATTAAACACAATCAATTATTTCAGTAATAATTATTATTCATACAACTTATTTTCATATAGTTTTCTAAACAGTTCACAAATTAACAGATAAAAAAAATGATATATATTAATTATAATATATATATGTTCTAAATTTTATCTGATCTTATTCATCTTTCACGTTACTTATTCAATTATTTCAAATACATCATACCATAACGATGTATCACACATTTTATCTTATTTAAATAGAACAAGAAAAAGTTAACTTTTAATATCATCCAAAAAAAAATGTGTACCGGCATGCGAAATGGTCATACGGCACCATCTGTCGTAGTAGCATATCATTCTCTAAACAAAAAAAAATTCGTAGTGTGGCAAGAGAAAAGGAATCATTGCAATTTCTCTTTAAGAACAAATTCTTTTTTGAATTCCTTTTTTTTTTTTTTTTGTGATTGTCAATTTCAGGTTCCGACCAAAAAAAGTTTCGCTACTTGCCGATTTGACTCTCAACTTGTTTCTAATAAGTAAAGAATAATTGAAAAAAATATTCTTACTTCTATATTTAG
Organism: Maratus speculifer; assembly: GCA_964019185.1. Classification (NCBI taxonomy): domain Eukaryota; kingdom Metazoa; phylum Arthropoda; class Arachnida; order Araneae; family Salticidae; genus Maratus; species Maratus speculifer. The sequence continues at coordinate 284,496,287 of OZ025298.1, read as the reverse complement.
GAACATCAAAAAAAAAGAAGTCCGTAAGAAGAATTCTCATGACGTGAAATAAAACGTAGTAATGCTATTAGCTCCAGGAACAGGAAGATTTATTTTGAAGAAACGGGGAAAGGCGACGTATGATGGCTGATGAGTAGTAAAAAAAAAAACTTAGAAAGTTTTTCTTAAAAAAAAATCTACGATAATAAAAAAAACAAATAGAGGCAGGTGCGCCTCATACCAACATCTCAGAAACCAGAACGTTACTGTCTGACTCCCCGATCGGAGAAAAAGCAGCCGAAAAAAATTGGCGAGATAGACAGCGCCAACGGACGAAAAGAAAAACACGCCCGCGAATGAGAGCGGTAAAAATGACTGCCAAGTAAGATGTCAGTACGGCACGCCTACAGACGAACGCGCGAGAAAAGCGAAAGGAAAACCTCCTCCAACAAGGCGACGACGCAATTGAGAACAATTTATTGCGTAATAATTTAAAATAGCTCGAATTACGATCGCAGGTACGGGAGAACAAAAAAAGAATGAATTAACGAACATAGTGGAAAATATATCAAATTAAAGGAAATAAATTAAAACTAACAATCGCGTAGACAAAATCCTAGAAATTTAGCTAGAAGAATAAATAAAAATTAAACTACGACTAAACGATGCATGTCATTTGTGACAAGGCACTTAAAAAATTCCGCGTCTACCTCCATGGGACACAGTTTCGAATTATTACGGACTGTCAGGCGTTTCAGAAAACTCTAGACAAAAAAGACTTGACACCGAAAATAGCTCGCTGGGCTCTCTTCCTCCAGGAATTTGACTTACGAATAAAACAGCTCTTGGACCTCGAAAATGTAGAAATGATCATGGATCATAAAAAACAGTTACAAGAGAATGCCAAACTTAATATTTTGAAGCAACAGGAAATTAACCGAAAACAATTCAATAAACGACGTAAAAAACCATCCATATATCAAATAAACGATTTAGTAGCAATTAAGCGTACTCAATTCGGCAGTGGATTAAAGTTACGAATCAAATTCCTCGGACCATATAAAATTACTGCTATTAAACCAAATGATCGATACAGCGTCATGAAAATTGGGAACCATGAAGGCCCCACTATAACAGAAACATCAGTCGACTATATGAAACCCTGGAATATGACGCAATAGGGTCAACATTCTCCAACCCATATATGCTTCGAAACGAAACTTTCTCCGCGCCAAGATATCAATCAACCACACCCCCCTTTTTTTGACAGTTGCGGAGAGCTAAGAGTCTTTCAACTAGTTCGTTTTTTTTTCTCTCTCTCCTCCGTAACGCCTTTTGCTTATTACGGTGAACATCATTAAGATTTGTTGTGAAATATGCATTTTTTTTACCTTTCACCGTTTATTTATGAATATTACTGTGTATTATTCAAGAAATCATATTTTTCTCCATTTTCTTTATCATGTGTGAATACAGCCAGCGTTCTTCTCCAAGTTTGTGTAAATATGCTCAGTGCACCAATTTTATTTTTGTGCTGTTCTCCAGTCACCCACATTGTGAATCTACAGTGAAATCACTCAGTGTGCTCCCTTATGTGTAAAGTGAACTGTCAAGTTACAGTTTTCTCATCTAATAGTGCTGTTTTGAAACTACAATTTTTATTAGAGGCACAATTTCCTTTTTTTAAAGCATTATTTTTTTTTTCGTTTGTCAAATATGCTCCATGATTATAAACCTTTTTTTTCTCTGCACGACCATGTTGGTGACAATATGTCAATGTTACCATCACATTTTTTTTATCACTCGTCCTTTCGCTGACATAACTTTTAACTAGTGACTATAGACAACTTTGGACAGTTTCACCAGGACTGCCAACACTTTTTGAAAAGAAACTATCGTTATGATCTCCACACTTTTACATCATATTGTTGTAATATATATTATCTGATTGTTATGTATGTTATTATCTTTTGATTATTGTGTATTTTATTATGTAATTTCTTTCCTGTATATTGTAATATTGTGCCCCCCCCCCGCCCTCCCTATTTTTTTTCTCTTTTTTCAGTTAAAGTCTAAATTTTATTGGCGTGACACGGATAACTTTAAACTCGGTATAACGGAGGGAAATTGTTTTTTTACCCGCCGCCCAGACGGGGCAAGGAGCGGTAGAATTTTTTTTAATGTTATATGGGTCGTGTGCCTGCGTTTTTTCAGACGGAAATTTCGCAGAACATCACAAGAACAGACGGTTCTTGTTGCCTCTGGTGAGATTAGCATTCAAGCAGACGGCTTGATACGCACAGACGGTGTCATGGCTACTCGCGCTGTTTTGCTTTGGTTTCGTTTTCCTTCCGTTCGCAACTTGTTTTGTTTCCGTGTACCACTTAAAGTTAATTTAACTTTAATTAATTCTGTATAACCGAATTTTGAAAAATTCACCGTTTTTTTTCTCTCAGTTTGACAATAATTTAAATTTTAAATTATTTTTTTTCTAATATTTTTTTTTCTCTCTTTGTGTTTTTTTTTTATATATTTATTTTTAAAATACATGTGCGAGGGCGCACTGTCGTCGATGGCCGAGTGTACGTTGCAGTTTGCTTCCCAAAACATCCAATTAGTATTATTGCTGTAGTAAGCATTCTCCCACGAGAACCGAATGACTCGTACACATTTGTTTATCTGTTGACGATCAGGTTTTATCCAATTAGCCTGATAGCAAAGAAAAGGAAAATACATGAGATTCGTTGTGGAAGTGATGCCGGGCAGACGGCCCAAAATCTCTCCGCTTGACGGTTAAGCGCAACCGGCCGACGAATGCGCCCCGGACTTACTCGGAATAGCCTAAGCTTCCCCCTTTTTACCCTGATATGTTGTACATAGATTCATTTAGCCCAGAATTCCAATAAACTTTTTATATTATTAAGTAGTGACTCCTGCAATTATGATCTACACCCACCACATAAATGATGCTCCAAAGTAGTTTCAATTATTATAAGTTAGATATCAATTAATAAGGATAGTAAGCAAGAATTCCAGAATTAAAGAAACTAATACTTAGATTACTAAGATAATATATTTATTTACAAAATTTAACAATTAGAATTTATTGATTTAGATATATTAACCAAACTTAATCATATTACAACAGGATATTCTTATAACAAATTAAAATTACAATTAAATATAATGAAACTCGTGCAGATTAAATGAATTCCCTAGGAGTAGAATTTATAGTATATTCCCCAAAACATAATAAACCACACTTACCCCTATTTCTAATACCCAAATCCCTTTTCTCCCTATATCAACTCCAGCATAATCGTCGGGAACCTCAGATCTGAGCAGATCCTTCATTGTCGACTCCAAACACCGCGGCTAGAACATTGGATCCGACGAATCTCTCCCAAACGAACGGGCCCTGTCATCCCGTAGAAGAAGCGAAGAGAGGGAACCTCCCCAACAAACACATGACTTACAGCCTCAAGCCATATTCGTTGCGGCCATACTCAGTTAAGGCCATTTGTAGCCAAACAATAGCGTACCGTAAGTGAGGCGCCGCTAATTGCGGCAGTTGCCGCCGAACCGCACGCGTTTCGGCAGCGAGAAAACGGTTGCGTTTTTTTTACCCGTCATCATTGAAGGGTAGTTTCGGGCAAGCTTGAAATGGCCCCTCATCATTTAAAAAATACAGGCCCAATATTATCCGACCCGAATATTAAATTAACGCAAGAAAATGTATTTTTTTTCTTTATTTATTTTAAAATAAGCTTAATTATTATAAATGTGGCATTTATTAAAAATGTAGATACATTATGAGATTTATATTTAAGACAGTAAAATAGTTTTTTTTTTATTTAAAACTATTTAAGGAATATATATATATCTATAAAAATGTAACAAACATTTACATTTAAAAAATGTAAAATATTTCTAAACTATACTTCGATATCTTTGCATGGCTATATTTTTATGTTTACGCTAGAAACAATGAATGTATTAATTTTCAATTTCTCTCGATTTTAATAGCTGAAATAAACAAAATACAAATTTATAGGAAGTACACAAGACTCGGAACAACACAAAATATTTAATTACAATAAGATGCATTCATTTATTGAACTTTTATATTGTGCAAAAAATCTACTTGAAATTTAATGATAAGCGTGATTTTTTTTCCCTCCAAATTTCATGAAAAAAATATTTGCTATGAACAAGTGAAAAAATATTGCTTTCTTTGTTTCAACAAGCACATTTTGTTGAATATAAGAGAGTAGAAAAAGTGGAAAATAAACTGTTTCTATAATACAATTTTTTAATATCATTTGAAATATATTTTCATGTAAAATAAAATTCTTTGAAAAGGAATTTAATGTTCTGAATTCAGTGTAAAATAAAAAATAAATAAAAATGTTTTTATCAAATTTCTTACAATTTATGTATATTTATTTGTTTTATGATTAATATTAAATTATTATTAAAAAACACAGATGTCATATACCTGGTTTTAAAGAAACAAAAACCTGGATTTGTTTGAAAACATTAATATTTTGCTATATAAATATATAATATGTTTATTATATAAATAAAAATTCCCTAATTTAATTAAAAGATTTTTTTATGAAAAAAATAATCATAAAACGCTTAATGATTTGGTTTTGAAATGTGCAATAATATTTTAAATAAATATATTTTTGTGAGCACTTTGGAATAAAAATTAATATTGTTAATTTCCGGAATGTAAATTTATTAAATAGGAAGAAAAGTGCAAGTATAATATGTTTGGTGCATTGGTTATAAGTGATAAACATGATGAATCATTGGATAAACGTTTTAAACAATTGTTTAAAACAACTTTCATTTAATGGTTCGTCACATTTACTAGAACGTATAAAAATAATTGTTTTCATAATAATAAAACCAAAGAACTTATATATGTTATAACTTCTTTAATAAAAATTTCCCACGAAATATTTTTTCGAAAGGAAATCTTTCGCCATTGCCTCCTTACAGAGCGGACAATGGCCAAGGTCATATGAGGTGCAGGAAAATTTCTCGGAAAAGAACTCGGACCCCCATATTCGCCCCCTCCCCTTCCTTTCAATTTTGCAGAGTCACGCATACGCATCTTCATTTCATTCATTTGGAATTGCACTGCAGTGAGGAGGGAATGGGTGGTTATTTATAAAAGTTCTAGGATTGTACAAGTAACTCATACAGCATATATGTGTGCTAGTAAATTATTTGTAAGTCTTATTAATTTTTGTTTATTCATTAAAGAATTGTAATTTTAATTTAATCTGTGTTTTTTATACATTTTGATTTTATTTTGTATAATTTAGGGAATTTATATATTAGATTGAACAGTATTTTTTAACATTTTCATTTCGGCAAATGTAAAATAATATTTATCTTAAATAACAGGACTTACTAATGCTATGTTACATTAAAATTATGTTTAAATTAGCAAATACTGATGCTTTTTACAAAGTAATTGATAGCGAAAGCTTGGGCAGAATAATTTAAATAAGGTTTATTCTTATAGGTGAAAAATACTTTATTTTCCCTTTCTATTTCTTCAAATACTGTAAAATTTAATTCAAATATTATAAAATTTAATTCAATAGATGACGATGATAGTTTGATGACTTATTTTCTTTTTGCTGATGAGCGTCTATATTGTTTTGAAATATTATATGTATATGTATCATTTGAGATTCTTTAAAATAATTTGCTTCAGTGGAATTTTTTTTTTAATTAAAGAAAAAGAGAGAAAGCTTGAGAAAAAACTTTTTTTTTCTTTTTCTAAGTGAGAAATTTGATAATAAAATTTGATTAAAGTAATTGAATAAAACTTAATAAAGTTTAGAAAATCAGAATAAAATTTAGAAAACTGATTAAAATATTGGTAAAATTTAAAATTTCCGTTAAAAAAAAAAATCCTGGTTATTTAGGAAAAGTTAAAATAATTTGTATATATTTTTCATCTTTGATAAACTGCGCCCTGAAAATTTATATATTAAAAAAAGAGAACAAAAACTTTAATTATTTTCTAAGTTAAATAGAAATTTAATGTATTACAATATAGGTGCATCACGCAATAAAAGTAAATATTATCTTACATTTGCCAAAATAAAAGCGTTTAAAAATTTCTTACAAAATAAAATCAATATATGTATAAAATGAATTATAATAAAATAACTAAATAATTCTTTAATGAATAAGCCTAAAATACTGGAAAAGACTTGCAAATAAATGTATAAAAAACAATAAACAAAAGTATAACACAAACACATTTTAAGTTATAATATACATTTTATATATTAGATCATATTAAGATTATATGCATAATTTGAGTAAAAATTCAAAATTTTTTCTGTAAAAAAAGGTTAAAAATACAAAGTGCTTTGTGTGAAAAAAAAGCATTAATGCTCATTTACATACACTTTTCAGGAAAACTATAAGTTTATTTAGATTAAACTTTATAAAAATTTTCAAAAACACAGTACATGATATAGTGAATTAATAAATTTGTTTATTTTTTCAATAATATACTTTTAAAATTTGCACGACATGCAAATATTTAAAAGGACATTGCGTATGAATTTTAAAAATATATAATTAAAAAAAATAATTCATTATGTCAGATATTACGCTTTGGATATTTTTTTATAAAGTTCATAATAAGTGGATTTATAAATTTTATTTATTTACTTTTAAATGTACCTAAGAAATTTTTTTTAAATATAAAAGCATTTTATCATTTAATTAACCTTCTAATATTTTTTTAGAATAAATTTTGAATTATGCCTAAATAATCTTTAGGGCAATTTAGTGGCTAGCTTTACATCATTAAATAACCTTAAAAGGTATTTTTATGGGCAGCTGTGGGCTAAATTTAATATTTGGGAAACACGACTGGCAGGGAGATGGCGAGCTTCCGTCAGGCCTTTATTTTTTATTGGCCTTTAAAAGAGTGAATGTGGCCAGTTTGAGGCTATACACCATTTATGGTAAAAAGTTTGTGGCGTGATTAGCTCGTGGCCATAATGCGGCCGCCGTGACACATTTTTTACGAAGCCGTTACGGCCAATGTTAGTGGGCCTCAATCAGACACTTGGGGCCAAGGCTATCGAAGCCATAAGCGGCCCGTTAGTTATGCGTTTGTTGGGTAGCAACTCCTGCACATGAGTTATACGGATAACAACTCAAGATCTTCCGTAGGATTTTACGCACCGTGCTGTTCGGCATATCCAGCATTCGGTCAATTCCCCGTGCACTGCTGATTCCAACATCACTGTTAGGCTGTTCTTGTAATGCTGTAGCCACATCTTCCACTGCCGCAGCCGAAACTGGTTTCCTTCCTCTACCCCGTTTAATGTCAAATGAACCAGTCTCTTCGAATTTAGCAATCATTTTTCGCAGACCTTTTGTGGTTATTGGACCCAATTTAATGGATTTTAATGTCTGAAACTTCCTAATAGCTGTAAGTGCACAGTCATCGTTCTTATAAAAAAGCTTCAAGAGCAGAGCGCGATCCTTCATAGTCAGAGTCATGATGAAGCATTTAGGCAAAGAGCTGGTGCTCTGCATTTTTATGGCAGCTAAGTCTCATGTACGCATGTCACATATTAGTAATTTGCATATATCTAGACAATGTGAACACTGACAGCGCCATCTATCGGCACATTTTGGAACTATTTTTTTTCCTTCGCCCAACAAAATTCCATTGCCTTACGATTGTTCTGCTAAAATATCAAGTCATTCTGACCAGTAGTTTTAAAATTATCGATTTTTAAAATCAGGACTTTAATTATAATCACCCGGTACATCTGACTTGTCTGCTCGACATGAAGCCTGCTTATAAGCCATCGTCAATATACAAGGACGAGATAGCACACAAGGAAATATTACAACACACGAGAAGTACAACCAGGAGCTCCACACAAAGTGTGTGTGCAATGGAGCCAGTGGAATTCGAACCCACAACCTCACGAGTAGCGACGTGATGTCTTAACCACTCAGCCACGGAGGCCCTTTAAGAATGCACATTTTCATACATTGACCACTGGATTGGCGATTCAAGCACTCGAATACGCCATCTGGTGGAGAAAAGGTGTAACTTCTCCATTCAGGATAACGCCGTGAAAGCTCATTGCATTACATGCGTTTTAAATTTGTTCAGAACAATTATTCTTTTGCACAATTTCAGATTCCCTGTGGAATTTGTTTTCTGTCTTATATGACGAAGTAAATATTATACGAATTTGAATATCTAAAACTTTTAAAAGCATTTACGATAAAGAATTGTTTCAATGGGACTTTAACATTAGTTAAAGGGACAGTTATCCTGTATCGAAGGCTGCGAGCAGCGCCTCTATAGGCCGTTTTCCTTCCCAATTGCCGGCCATTTGCCATTCTAGTGGAGAAGAATCGTTCGCTCGCGGAGAATCAACTTTTCTCCCCGTGTGCGTAATCTAATTATTCCTACATCTATGTATAGCACAAGGAAATTTACATCACAAGAGAAATACAACCAGGAGCTCCTCACAAAGTGTGCGTGCAATGGAGCCAGCGGGAATCGAACCCACAACCTCCAGATTAGCAGAGCGGCGTCTAGAGTAATCGCCAATCGCTGAAGACTTTTTCGCAAGTTTCTGAAAATAGTCTCGAAAAGCCAGAAAACCACAGACTGCGTTAAAGTGCTATTACACGTAAAAATTGCAAGCGACAAAAATCGCCTGCGTTTTTTTGCGTTCTTAGCATTTCATTGGCTGTTCGAGAAGAGTCTTTACCATCATTTGGATTTCCAAGCATTTGATTGGCTGTTGCCGGCGACTCGCTTCGTTCCACGCGTCAAAGACGCTCCGACAAAAGAGAATCGCGCGCTGCCAAGCAACTCCCTTGGTCCCATAGGATTATATGGAGACGCTTGCGATTTGACGCCTGCAGCAACGCATGTGTAATAGCACCTTTAAAGTGCTATTGCACGTGCGGTGCTGCAGGCGTCAAATCGCAGGCGTCTCCATGTAATCCTATGGAGAGAGGGGAGTCGCTGGAGAAGTACGCGACTCTTTTGTGTCGGAGCGTCTTTGACGCCTGGAACGAAGCGAGTTGCTAGTAAGAGCCAATCAAATGATGCTAAAGCCTCTTCTCAAACAGCCAATCAAATGCTTAGAAAACGAAAAAACGCAAGCAATTTTTGTCACTTGCAATTTTTAAGTGTAATAGCACTTTTAGAAACATAAAAAAATTATATATTTTTTAAAGATTTAAAAAAAATTATATTTTTTTATGCTTTTAAGTTTGGTTTAGACCTGATGGATACTCTGACGAATTAGCCTACTCTGATAAATTAATGCACTCTATTAGAGCTTCAGCTGCAATCACACTCAACTCGTTGAATTGGCAAAGATAAATATTGGCCGTGTTCAAAAGCGGCTTTTTTTGTGCGCGCGCGCTCAGAAGATTCTGCTTGGAGTAGGTGCTATCGAAGAAGAGAATTTTAAACTTATTCAATTATTGTATTATTTTTATGGTTCAGAATTGGTAAATACAAATACCATATCTCTTTATCCTTTCAAAATATGATTTTCGTAACAGAAATACATACCTGTGACCACTCAAATAAAATTAAAAGTATTCCGGAAAAGTATCACGTGACCTATTTCATGTAATTAAGCCCGATTAGCATTTAAAAAATGACAATCAACCCTGCTCAAACCTTGACGCGCGCGACACAAAAAAAAATGATGGGCGATTTGATCACGTGATTGTGCGTTTTGTGCTTATCTGTTATTGGTTGCACGTTGTTTGTTGTCAAAGTTAGTAGGTTGACTGATACAATTTAACAATTGGTGATTTAATTTTTTTAATAATTTAATTTTTATTTATTTAAAAATCATTTATCAGTTGCTTTATACTTTTCGTATTAAATAATAGAATACTGTTGATTCTATTGTTGTAATTAATAGAATGCTGTTGATAAACCAAGGTTGAGATATCCACACGGGGGACTAGCTAAGGGGGGGGGGGGCTACCCTCCCAAAACATTGAAAAATGTTATTATACTTTGCAAATTTAAAACTTTTATGTCAAATTTAATTAAAATTTTAATAAAAACTGCAATACATTTTCTATTTTTGATAGAATTTGCAAAAGTTACAACTCTAATTGGGAATATTATTAATTTTTTTACAAATAAGAATTGTATTACATTTTCAAAGTGCGTTAACTTGGCAAAATTATAAAACGAGTTGGCGAATATAAAAATTTGACTTGACAATATTAAGGTTTTCTCCCCCACCAATAAAAAGTCTTAGCGATGGCCCTGTATCCACATATTACAAGATTGATTTGTAATCTACAATACTGAATTGATTTCAATGGAATTTGCATTGTTAGTTAGATAATTTTTCAGAAGAAGTTTTAGTATGTATATATTTCTTATTTAATGATTGTATATTTTAATACCGTGCGGATAACAGGCCAAAATATGTCATAAAATATGAAAAACAAACGACATCCGAAATTATGTTAGTATAAGCAAAACACTTATTTATACTTTTAATAGAAAAATTATAAACATTCTAATCATACTTTATTCATTATAAAACTAGAAGGCAAACTCCAAATATTTCACTTCTTTAAAATATATGTATGCAGATATTCTTAATTTAAAAAAATGTATATCTTTTACATTTTGCTTTTATAATATTTTCCATTTTGATTTTAACACCGTAAAATATCCACGCATGCATTATATTTGCATCCTAATCTCAATAAAAAATTACTTCTAAAATTTTCAAAAAAAAAAAAAAAAAAAAAAAAAAAAGAAGAAGAAGAAGAACATTAATAATTATTTTATGCGTATACGGAATTTTCGCAGAAAACTTTTTTTTTTCATTTTCTTAATATATATATAAATCACTTTGGAACGATATTAATATCGTTCTAATTATCCTTTTAATATTCTAAATTTGGAATATTAAAACTTTCTCCGCAAAAATCTCATATTTAAATAAGTATTTTATTATTATAATAGAAATACATGTGCTTCTGTATTATTAATATAAAATTTACCTTTAATAAAAATGTCTTATTTATTAATAAAAAGCAACCAAAAAAAAATAAAAAACTCACAAACCAACTTTTGGCCCGCGCAGGTTTCGAACCCGTATCGTCTGGGTTCAAGCTCAGCATTCTGACGATTCGGCCAGCCAGCTCAGTTTCATTTGTAACAGATTATCTTTATAATTGGCACTACAAGTAATTACATCCTTGATCTGTTCTCCATCTGTTACTGAGCGAACAGTTACAGTAACTGGTGGCACAGTAGCGAGGACTGAACGCACATCCCACCAAGTATAAGTATCCACTCCATGTCCGTGGCTCCTAGCGTGCGCGTGCAGCGCGCGTAACAGCTGAACACGGCCATAAATAAATAGAAAACTATTTTGTTTGTTTTTTTTTTTTTAGCCGATCCAGTGGCGTGGTCGGTAGCGACGGCTCCTCCCACACCGCTGGACCCTGGTTCGAATCCAGCTAGCGGCATGGATGTCTTGTGTTGTCCTTGTGATGTGTATTAAAAATGTATGTACTGTATTTCATGTAATAATAAAGTGTTCTGTATTGGTTTCTGTGTATTAAGGATCATTCGAGGTAACAGCCATTGTAGCTTCTAGACCTCAAAACATTGTTCTCTCAAACCCTCAAAATGTTTGTTTTTTTCCAGAAATTCAGGTTTGTGAATTAAGTGTTTGTATTTATCAGTATACAAAATTCTTATTTTTTTTCCCACAAATATAATTTATTTTGTTCCTTTTATCCGAAAATTTTATTTTAATCCTCCGACTTAATGGAACAGTCCTCTTTATTCTATCCATCATTGGTCTTTCGTAGGTTTAATTTATTGGATATTATGAGATAGTGTAGGGGTAATTGAATGTTTATATAAATTCATTGCTGTTTTCATTTAGGAGCTTTCTTTAAGTAATGATAACTTTATGTTTGTTTGCAGCTAATAGTATCCATAAATTATTCATTTAATACTTCCAACTTTGGAAGAATCATCATAATTTTTCAATATTTCATATGATGTGTGTTTTAACGAAATAGTAATTAGGATTATGTTTTTAAAAATTATACGGAATGCTATTTTTATTTTTGAAGAGTCTAAATAAATTTATTAAAACATCCAAAGTTATATCGTATGTTTATGGGCTACATTAAAAATTAAAAGATTTTTAAAGTTTTTTTTTTTTTTTTTCTTTTAAGCACGTAGAAAACCCCCCATTTTTTTAAACTGTTATAATACCTGGTATGATTGGTTGATACATAAATATATAGTTATACTTACAGATATTAACTAAATTAAAGATAAAACATTGGTTTTTCTGATTTATTTTGAGCTTACTTGCTAAATCAAAAGAAGTAGAAAAGTTATTTTTATTGGATTGCCACCTTTTGATTTTACTTTAGTTTCTTCATGATAAACAATAATAAAAGAAACTTACATTTTGATAAACAAGAGCTTTTTATAATTAAACTTTATATTGAAAAAATATCTTCTTTGAGTTATTTCAAAAGAACATTTATGAGACTGTAAAGTTTTTCTTCCTATTTTTTCATTATTTTTCTTTGATTTTAAAATGTTTGTTTTATTCGTAGAAGAAACCATGAAATTAAAAAATTTTATTAATTAAAAAATTCTCATAATTGTCCTTCGTAAATAACGCTAGCCAGATTTTTTTTTCAATGCTAAATGTACTTATAAAAAGCTCTTGTTTATCAAAATGTAAGTTTATCTTATTAAATATTATGTAAAATAGGGTTATCCCGCCGACCAAAATACTATTGCCAAATTATAAGATTAAATGCCAATTATGGATGATCGTGAATGTCAATTCAATGACATTAAATACAATATGTCATTAAGTGTTATTTAAAAGGTCATTAAATGATTTTTATTGTGACTTTTTATTTGTATTTTTATTAATATTCTACTAGTTATTTATTGTTTTATTTAAAATAAAAATTACATCAATATATATAATTTGGCAATTTGTATAATTTGACGAAATCGGTTGACGGGATAACAGAGTAGTACCTAAAATTGTTTTTAAAAATAACATTTTAGTACCTTAATAAAATATTTGGACAGCTGAATATTCAGTATTCGGCCCAACAAATATTATTTAGTTCATCTGTCGGCTGAATATTTGGCATTTGGTATTCGGCCAAAATCACTATTTGGTGCATCCCTAGTAAGGACAATTGATAAACCAAGCTTCATCAAAAACTGAGGAGCCAAGGAAGATTTTGATCTGAAATTGTATTGATTTGACACAGAATGACTCTTCTTTTATTTTTACTAAATTCAATTTTAATTATGAGCAATAGATATATATATATTTTGCTTGTTTGTTTTGTTAAGAATTTATCAAGTTTTTATTTTGTTTTACATGATTAGGTAAATTGTTTTAATTAATTTCTAAATATTTCAATTTCAATAATTAAAAACACTTTATACCTATCAGTTTTACAGTTGCTTTAATTATTCTAGATCTTTGAGATTAAGAAGTTCAATAATTGTAAATCAAAACAAGTATTTGTGTTTTTCTAAAAACTAGCTTACAATATTATAAAGTAATGTTAAAAATAAATTTTAGAAATTAGACTAGAACTTTTAATTTGGCAACTAAAATTTTTACAGTAGTTGTTATTTGATGCCTATCTTTTATTTCCCAATTTCCATCTGATTAGACATCATTGCTTTGCTCTGCATCATCTTTTCAATAAGACCTATAATTTCCAGTAATTACTCCCTGTAATAGCATAACTGATCATTAAAAAACATTACAATTAGTGATAATCTATAACAAATGACATTTTTATTAGTGCTTATTAAGAAAAAATTTCTCTTTCAAGGGCACCACCAAACATGGTGTTCACAGATTTTGATGATTTCAAAATATGTTGTAGGGGTCATACCACTAATTATTCTGGTGAAAGGGTTTCTTCAAATGGGCCTTGGTTTTTGAGAAATTAGGGGTTAAAGTTCAGCTTATATTTCAAATGCCTATTTGTACAAACGCCACATGTGAATCCATGGCTCAGTGCCAGCATGCGGGGCTGCGAATTGGAAGGTTATGGGATCGAGTCCCTCCTCGGTTTTAATTTTTTCTTTTTACTTATATTTATACTATTTACACGATACAAATTTTAAGTATTTTTACTACTAGAGAAATTGCTACAGCGTTTGATATTTTCTTGATAAATTAAATTTACACTTTTGAATTTTTTCATGAAAATTTATTTATTTATTTATTTTTTTGCAATTTTTAAACTAATATTTCTATTGACAAAACTGCAAAACTAATTTACGCCTAGGACTTTTTTTTCTTAATTATTATCTACATTTTTTTTACTTCAAGCACAATTCTGAAATAATGATTTTTCTTTTTCCTATCGCTTTTTTATTTTATTTTATAGCACTTTAAATGAAAATTTATCTTATTTTGTAAAAATAATACAAAATAATTTTCAGGTGAAATTTCTTAAACGTTTTCAGGATCAGATAATTTAAGTAATGCACATCTTCGAAAGAGTAATAAAATATTAATGCAGTAATGCTAAAATACAAGTTGTTATCATTTGTCCAAATTTTCAATTTTCTGTAAATAGATTTATCTCAAAAGTTCAACCTCAACAAAATTTATCAGTTGCACACATAAGAAATGACAGATTACATTTAAAACTATTTTTTATTAAAAATCAAACCACTATTTCCTTGATTCAACAGGAATGCAAAAATTGTCTGTTATAATGAGATAAAATTTACGATACATATAAAAATACTATTTTTTTATCGTCTGCTTTCCTTTCCTCCGTAGTACAGAATAAATGAAGATTTCTTTTTATTAATCTCATATTTGCACAACTTATACAAAAGATGATTAAACTTTTTTTTTTTAAACATATTTATCACAAATTAAGTACTTAAGGAATATAAATTATGTAAGTTTTAAAAAATGAGATTTCGGACATAAATTAAATCGGATTTGCGTTTAGATTTAAAATTTTTGGTAAAAAATACTGATTTTCTCAAAAATTTCATAAACATAAACTTTAGTTTTTAAGGGGACAGTTTACTACTAAACTGATCAAAAAATCGATTTTTGTTTTTAAACATTAAATGAAAGCCTGTTTAATTGCGAATATTTTAATATGTCATTTTTACCCATACAACAATTATATTTTGAGATATTGTAAATTTTGTTAATACACCTGGCACAATTCCTTACACTAATGATAACTTTAAACTTTTTTCCCTATGTGTTTATATTTTCTTCGCTTTCATGTTTTAAAAAATGATAAAGCTTTTTTTATATTTGATACAGAGATTTAAAACTTTTTGTACAATTTTTTTTTCATATGCGTTGAATATGGGCATGAAATTAGTCATAACATTATTATTGTTATTAATAAAAGTTGTTATTAATAAATATATATAAAGAGTGTTAGATTTCACCACTTTACACTACTTATATCAAATAATTATATATAAGTATTACATTATCTAAAAATCCATACACAGTATTGTGTAATACACATATGAAGAAAAAACAAAAAATGATTTATTAATTTAAAAATATTAAAATTTAAAGTAGTGTAGATTTTAAAATATTCAAATTTTCTTATACTTTTTCAAAATTTTAATTAAATATGCATTTTTATTTATTTATTTGTTGCAAAATGTACTCTTATTTTAGAACCATATTTTTTTCAATAATAATAATAATAAAAAAAAAATTGAAAAAGTAAACTGTCCTCTTCAGAAAATATCAAGAGGTTCAAAGCTGTAGAATTCCCAATTCTGCTTAAAATTTGTAACGTGTAAAAAATATAAATATAAGTAAAAAGTGAAAATTAAAACCAAGGAGGGACTCGATCCCACAACCTTTCGATTCGCAGCCCCGCGCACTGGCACTGAGCCACGGATTCACATTAGGTGTTTGTACAAATAGGTATTTGAAATATACGCTGAACTTGAACCCCCAATTTCTCAAAAACTAAGGCCCATTTGAAGAAACCCTTTCACCAGAATAATTAATGGTATGACCCCTACAACATACTTTGAAATCATAAAAATCTCTGAGCACCATGTTTGGTGGTGCCCTTGTTAGAGTCTGTATTCTTTGAAATATTTATGTGATTTTCTTTTTTAATATAGAATGACTATCTATAACTTGTACATATTTAACACCTTGGGTACCTGCATTTATTATGCTGAGTGGCATCGAAAGAAAACATCAGGCATGTCTAAAGAAGAAGTAAGTTTTAAAAAACCATTTATTCTTTTAAAAAACTTTTTTTTGTATTAAATGGAAAATAAATTTCTCTGAAATAATATAAGCAAAGTGTATATAGAATAAAAGAATCCTCTTTTTAACTATCTCTCCCAAAGCAGAATATGCTTAAAAGTGTGACATACATCGCAGAACAACAAGCTTCTCTGCTGAACATTTCAAGTAATCAGTTAAAAAAATTCACCATTCAATCTAAGGAAAAATCAAAAATTCACAGAGGTTCTGAATTTTCTGAAAAATTAAGGCAATCAGTTAAAAAAAAATAAAAATAAAATCAATCGTATATATGAAAATATATCACGAATTTCGACAAATGGTCGCCGAAAAAAAAAAAAAAAAAATTAATCAATCGTGAGCAAAAAAAAAAAAAAAAAAATTGTCATTTTTATCAGAGGATCGTAGAAAATTAAAAGGCAAATTTCCTCAAAAGATCGCAAAAAAAAACAGCATATTTCATCTAAATATCATGAAAAAAGGCAAATTTTGTTAAAAAATTGTGATAGAATGGCAAATTTCACCAAAATATTGCAAAAATACCCCCCCCCCCCTGGAAAATTTCATCAAAAGATCGCAAACTTTATCATAAGATCGTGAAAAAAACCCTTATATTTTGTCAAAATCACAATAAACCCTGCAAATTTTGTCTAAAGATTGTGAAAGCCCCCACAAATTTTGTAGAAAGATCACATAACAATTGAATATTTCGTCAAAAGTTCTCAAAAGAAACACAAATTTTGTCAAAAGATCACATAATAACTGAATAGTTCATCGAAAGATCATGTAAAAACCGTAAATTTCGTCAAAGAGGTGCAAAGAAAAAAAAATAGTGCTGGGAATAGATTTTATCCCCCTTTGTTGTAATCTTTCAGAAAATTTGCTGTTAATTTCAGATTATTAAAAAAAAAAAATTGAGAATCACCTCTGGAA
Source organism: Maratus speculifer (assembly GCA_964019185.1). Classification (NCBI taxonomy): domain Eukaryota; kingdom Metazoa; phylum Arthropoda; class Arachnida; order Araneae; family Salticidae; genus Maratus; species Maratus speculifer. The sequence goes on along the minus strand of OZ025298.1, from coordinate 284,479,014 downwards.
AGTCAGTGCTCGATAGCTGGGGGGGAAAAATCTCAAAATTCTTTAAACATTCATTAAAAAAGATTGTGAAAATCATCAATTGGACATGAGAAAAACTCGTAGAATTCCCGCATAACATTTTAGATCAGCTAAATTTCATTGCAGAACATTGTAAAGTATTCTGCTTTGGGGACTATCTCAATTGGTTAGATCCAGGAGTGTAGAAAATATTTATGCTACCAATATTTTCCCCATTCTGCATGCAAATTTCTCCAAAATTTTACTGTGCATTATTGGTAAATGCTGTATTACTGTAGATATAGAAAATTTATTTTTCCAATATTTCTCAACTTATGTACAAGTATATAAGCATAGGTAATTCTAAATGGGAAAAAAAAAAAACTGAAAGATTACAGCAGAGTGTGGAAATGTGGGTGGGGGAAATCTATTCCCAGTACTACATATGTTCTTTTCATGACTTTTTGACAAAATTTGCATTTGTCACAACCTTTTGGTGAAATTTGTTTTTTTGTGATCTTTTGATGAAATTTGCAGTTATTTTGCTCTCTATTGAAGAAATGTGTAGTTATTTTGCGACCTTTTGAGAATTTTTGCAGTTATTTCACCCTTTTTTGATGAAATTCATAGTTATTTTGCAATTCCTAGATAAAATTTGCAGTTGTTTTGCAATAGTTGGACAAAATTTGGGGTTCTTTTATGATCTTTAGACGAATTTTGCAGTTCTTTTGTGATCTTTTGACAAAATTTTTTGTTCTTTTGGGATTTTTTGACAAAATTTGTAATTTTTTCGTGATTTTTTGATGAAATTTGTGATTTTTTAAACAAAATTTACAGTTTTTTCATGATTTTTTGACATAATTTGTGGTTGATTCACAATCTTTTGTCAAAATTAGTTATTGCTTGATGAAATTTGTATTTTTTTCATGCTTCTATGGCAAAATTCACAGTTGTTTTGCTGTGCTTTAAATAAAATTTCAGTTAGTTCGTGATTTTTTGACGAAACTTGCCATCCTTTTACAACCTTGTGATGATTTTCTCATTTTTTCCATAATTCATTGATAAAATACACACTATTTTTAAGTCTGAATTTTCAGATTGCTTTAAATTATCGGAAAATTTTGAGCAGAATCACCCTTGATGTATGGTACATATTATTCTTAGATGCATTTTGTGAAAGTTGCCATATGGATCTTTTTATTTGTAGTTTTTTTTTTCTATCTCTGGGAATTATGGAATTTATTGTTAAAATCAAAATCAATTGTATATGTTTCTGCAAAATTTCCCATGATCTTAGATCACTGGATTGACATATTCTGCACCTCTGGTTAGATCTTTTTTGATTCAGCCATTTTATAGTCTTGTCAAATCATCCATAATCATCTAAATATAGCTCTTTTATTTATTATTGAAGCAATAATTTTTTTTTTTTTTTTTTTTTTTTGTATGACACATTTGCTACAAATAGCACATTTGTACATAATGGTTAACACATGTTACCAAAAGATTAATTTGATATTTATTTGTATTTTTAATGATTTATTAGTTCCTCTGTTTGATAAAGTAACAATTATGTCATTAAACACTGCATCCAATGTTAAAAAAGAAGAATTGAAAAATGTTATTGTTTGCTGTTTATTTAAAACATACTTTTCTTTATTATGGATGTTAGTGGTTTTTCTTCAATGGTGGATCTAAGGGGAGGGGGGCGATGGTGCGATCCCCCCTCCCCCCCCCCCCCCCTTGAGCCCAAAAGAGGATCTGCAGAACGACTTTAGATGCCCGCACGGAAAAGTTTTTGGTTCTAAACTTGAGACCGGCGCGGCTCGGATCAGGTCGTGCCAATTTTAATTTATTATACTGGGACTGGTTCAGGTCTTCATACTTTCAGTGCCGGGTCGGGTCGGGTCTTATTTTTTTCTGCTGAGCTGGACCGAGCCACACTGCTTTTTTCCTGGTCATGTCTGGCGTGGACTTCCTTTCCTACTAGATGTATACATGGGTCAAAATTTTCAAGCCCAACAAACTGTAGTAGTCGACCGGACCCAAAAAGACACAAAAGCAAAAAATCAGAAATTAACTTGAACCTAGCAAAGAGTAGAAGTCAGTTGGACCCCAGCACGACCTAAGTAGAAATTAACCCAAACAGGAACAAAAATGGAAGCTAACCGGACCCAAACACGACCCACGGCAAAAAAGTAGACGAAACACTACCCACATTAAAAAATAAGCTCCGACTGGACCCTAAAACGACGCAAAAGCAAAAAATCAGAAATTAACTCGAAATGCTCGATAACGCTCGCCAACCCCTGTGAATTACTATACAATTCACTTAGGGATTGCTATGCAATCTCAGTTCACTTCACTCGCCTGCCACTATTTTCACCAACTCTAGCCAGAATGAGTGCCATCATAACATGCAAAATTTACAAATAGTTTTAATGTCTGAAAAAGTAATGGAAAATTTTGTTGAAAATGTGAATGAAAGTCTATTTAGCTGGCGCTGCTAATTGTTATGGATCAATTTAATATTATAATATAGTTTTTTTTTTTTTTTTTTGAAATGCTAAACAAATAGAAAAAAATACCTTGTAAATATAAAAATTTGAAAACTCGATGAAATATTCTTAGATTAAATTAGTTATAATTGCAGCATTTGCGAGAATGGAAAAAATTTAATTCGTTTTCCAGGGACAGATAGTGTTGCCTTTTTTTTTTAGCTACCTCAGATTAATTTCAGTCTGGAATAACAGGATTCAGATTAGCTGTATCATCATTTCTTTCATAAAACTCTAGTTTTTATTTTTGGTATAACAGTGAATTTTATTGATAAATTACTTTTAAATTTGTATTGTTTTAAATTATTTGATTTGCTTCTAATGTCTGTTTATATTTCATGCTTTTATATGTCCATTTAAATATGGCTTGATTATTTTTTGTTTATTGCAGGAGATGAAATTAATGTATGGCTTAATATTTTCTTTGAAATCTTTTGTACAAAAGTTATCACCAACAGATTGGTAAGTTAGGGAATTTATGATTAGTATTAATATTACTCTTTTATGACTTAGCTATTTTAAGTGGATGTTAGTGATTGTATTCTATTAAATAATGACACTAGTTACTTGTAATTTTTATGATTTCTGTAATTACTAACTAATAATAATAAAAAAAAAACTTTTTTACACTCTATACAAGAGACATCAACACTTGCCTGTGATCAAGGGTAGAATCAGCCAAATTACAAAAAACAAGTCTTATATAGACATGCTGGTGTGTGTAGGCACTTCAGGACCAGTGGGAAATTAAGTAGGTGGGACCTAATCTTATAAGGATGGAAGTCTCGTAGAATGTACCCGAATAATATTAAATTTTAAAATGGTGAACTTATTGCTAATATCCTATCAATGATTTTTTTTTTGTTGATCATCTCGCTATGGTTAGTCAAACTCTGGCTGTAACTATGTATCATAATTTGATTTATCTTTTTTTTAGAATATCTCTTGTATGTATCCTCAAATAAATTCAATTTTAGTTGTTTTAATTGTTTTATTTTTTTTAAATAATAGTATTTTGTTAGGTTTTTTATGTTAGATGTTTTATTACAGACTTGCCAAGTCTTCTGATTTTGGCAGAAGACTCTCAATTTTTACTTGTTTTCCCATACTTCTAATTTTTGACATGTTTCTTTTCATTTTTAACATTTTAAAATATTTTATTATTTTGCAGTCAAATGTAAAGGTAGTTCGTAATGAAAACTTCATTACAGGTGTAGTTGTTCTTTAGTATGATTGATCAGCAGTATTTTATGTTTAAACTACATTCAGATTCATTATAAATGATGTATCTTTAAGATTTTTTTACTGTTACTGTAGACATATTTTGGATTATTAATAATTTGTCTTGTGAGAAATCAGAATTATCACAAGTTTTTAGAGCGAAACAGTAGAAATATGCATTTATTTCTGAGATAGGCTTCACCATAAACCTGTAAACTCATAGTGATACCATTCTCAAAAGTGAAACTAGCAGCAAAAATATAAAGAAATCGCTACATCACTATCCATCAAGTAAACTAACAGGTCAGTGACAGTCGGATGAATAAGATGACCACCCAGGATGCCCTTTGATGAAACGCCGACTCAAAGTGAAAATGCTAGACGGTAGGCAGACCAGACTTTGAGGCTCCAAAAACGAGGCGTTCCTGAATGGCGCACATGTACCAATAAGGGTGCAACTTAGCAACTTTTTAATGACAGAAAAGTCATTAATGATCTTGATTGGTTTGTGATCTCGAGGGGGACTAGGGAAAACCATAGACGGACGAGAGGGGAGTGTAATGGGAGAAGTTTTTAAGGGTTCTCAGAGAGTGAGGAGTTCTGCTAGTGAGCTCAGAGAAAGATCCCAGAGAGCTGATCCGGAAGCGGAAGCCTCGGTGAAATTTTATGAGAGAACTCTCGCCCGTAGAGTCGCTTTTTGCTCTCCTCATGAGAGATTAGAGAACGCAATTCTCTGTGAGATATTTATCGAGCTTGCAATAGCTGATAGAGGAAGACCTTTCTTCCATATTGTGAATGTGCGAAAAAATCACGTAGTGTACATTAAGACACTAGCAAATCTTGATAGAATTATCGAAATTTATATGGACAACAGATTTAAATCGTGAATGGCTGGAACTTTTGATTTATTTAACTCTAAGAAGAATATGGTCGAAGCTGGTGGAAAAGAAGTCTACGCGCTTTATTAATTAATTAAATGCTGTAAATAATTATTCAACTTAGAGAATGTTTTGTGTTTCTTCGGATTAATAAACGATTTCACTATTAAAATAATTTCACCTTAATTATTGCCGAGTGGCATACCACGCTACCATCCTCTCGTGGGCAATAATTTAAAGTTCTCATAGTTTTGAAAACAATTGTGAGTTCTGAGGGTTAACTCTTTACAGTCTCAATTAAAGGCATGTCTAAGGTCTTCCCACAGTTCATTTTAAAGTATGTTAAAACATTGTTTGCGTAGGTGCATTCTACATAACACATTTCTTTTTAATCTTCAGTAATTACCAAGATCTATTTAAAATTAAACTTGTGCTAAAAAAAAAAAAATAATAAATTACATTGACAAAAATATCTCCTGATTTCTGAAATGAAATCTGATTATTATTATTATATTTTTATATGCTAATCTGTATATCTGTTTACATAGCAAGGTTTCTCTCTCTTATTCATGCTTAATGCCTTGTGTATAATACTAATTTTTTTAATTAAAGTTACCCCCTTTTTTTCCAGCAAAGAGGGATTTTTAAGTTATCAGACAAGCAAATATAGACTGAATTTTTATGAAACTGCTTCAGGACTAAAGTTTATTATGAACACAGATGTTGGTGCGACTAATGTTCGAGATCTCCTGCAAAAAATATATAAAGAGGTATGTGATTTGCCCCCACCTGTTCAAACATCATTTAATTCTGTCCAAATGATGATTACTTGTGTGTTTTTTCACTAATGTCTAATAGGGGTGCACCGGATATTCGGTATCTTTTTGGTATCCAGCCTATTCAGCCATGTTATCAAATATTTGGTAAGGCTGAATATCAAACTATTCAGTTAAGCCAAATATTCGACTTAGCTGAATATAAAACTATTCAGACTGGAGGCTGTTGAATTTTCGGTTTGGCTAAATATCAAAGTATTCAACCAAATTGAATACAACCTCTTAAAACACATTTTTTTCACAATTAACAACAAAACTTTTCACAATTTCTTCTGTTTAATGTGAATTTATAAATATATTTTTAAATAATCTGAAACAAAATCGTATTTAAATAAAATAGAATGTTTTTACATTATTTTTTTGCTGTTTGTAAAGTATAACTTAAGAAAATTAACCATGAGAAGGATTAAAATGGGGATTAATTAGGATTCTGATAGGAATAAATGATTTTCCAATGCAAGCTCTTAAATTTTGTTTAGTTTAGTAAATAATCTGTTTCTTGTTTTTTCTCAAATAACAATCTTTAAACAAAATAGAAAAACTCTTGGAATTGATATAAGATATCAACACAGACAATTTTTGTTCATGAAACCATAATTGTAATCAACTTATTGAGTCATAAGTACTCGAGGTCAAACTACTTTTTGTTACTTTGACAATAATAAAGGTATCATATTTTAACTGACTTGATTTGATTTCTATGAAATATGATATGATGAGAAGGGCTGGAAAATGTCACCATTCATAGGAAAAGAACTATGAGCTAAACATTCCTTTATTCAAAAATCAAAAGTGTTTGTACTGTGTCACTGATCAAAATTCATTCATTTTCAATATCATCATATTTTTAATACAAACAAAATTAATATGAAACAAATCTTGTTAAAATATCCGGTACTTCTAGGTTATCCCGTCAACCAATTTCGCCAAATTATACAAATCGCCAAACTAATAGCCAAATTATACATGTTGACATAATTTTTATTTTAAATAATGAAAAAACAAATAATTAGTAGAATATTTATAAAAATATTAATAAAAAGTTGAAATAAAAATCACTTAATGATATTTTAAACACGTGAATCGCATTTAATGTCATTGAATGTGACATTCACGATCGTCCATTATTGGCATTTAATCTTATAGTTTGGTGATAATTTTTTGGTCGACGGTATAACCTAGAAGTACCAAATATCCTCATTATTGATAAAGTTGTGAATAATTATTCAGTTTTGGCTTATTTCACACTCAGTATATATTTGATTGAATGATTTAATATTAATAGAATAAATGGTTGGATATATTATTTCTTGTTAAAAATATGCTTGTCTTGACCATATTATTCCCATTGAAAGTTTGTTGCAAGATTTTAAGACAGTCTGAATGTTTACTATCTCCGAAAATGATCGCTTATTCCAGATCCATATTAATGTAGGATGCTTTTAAAAATTTTCATACTAAATCAAAAGAAGTGGAAAAGTTATTTTTTATTTAATTGCCACCACCTGATTTTACTTTAGTCCATTCATGACCAACAGTAATAAAAGAAACTTACATTTTGATAAACAAGAGCTTTTTATAAGTAAGTATATAAAAAAATAATCCCTTGAATTGTTTAAGAAAGATAATTATGAGACTGTAAAAAAAATTTTCCAATCTTTTTCATTATTTTTCTTTGTTTTAAAAATGTTTGTTTTAATTCGCAGAAGAGACCATGAAATTTAAAATTTTATTATTTAAAAGAGTCTCATAATTGCCTTTCTTAAATAACTCAAAGGAGATCTTTTCAAATACTAAGTTTACTTATAAAAAGTTCTTGTTTATCAAAATATAAGTTTCTTTTATGAAACATTATGTATAATTATTTTAAAAAGCAGCATTTTAATACCTTTAAACTTTGAAATATAAAAAGTATTCAGCCAGCTGAATATTCAGTATTCGGCTTAGCAGTTACTCTTTGGCTAATTAGATATTTAATATTCGTTTCACTCTTTGGCTGAATATTGGACATTCAGCCAAAATCATCATTAGGTGCATCCCTAGGGTATAATTACATTTTGTATATCTGGCTTTATTTGTTTTATGGTAATTTATTATTAAGATTTGAAAATAAAGTTTTTGGTTAATAGCCATGTGAAGGTGTTTGTTCATCGGCCCAGGTGATTTACCAAAAATAGCACACAAAAAAACTCCAAAAAAGAGAGACTTATGTAATTACTGAGACATTTATTATAGAGTTAAGACACTGCAACTCCCCCCACAAGGGGGAGGGGGTTCTGAGAGCTCAAGTGAGCTACATCTTGACCGACTGATGGCAATCAGTGAAGTGACGACACAGCCTCATATCGGTTATCGCCAAGAGGGGTAAGAAGTTTTTTCATACAAAGATTTTGGCGATATTTGGTAGACCACACCTTCAGGATCGGCTTACTTTTGCGGTCTAGGAACCCAAGGATTATTTTTACATCTGCGAATATCTATTAGGGTTATAGAAATATTTTAAGCCTGGGAAATAGACAAGAGCTAAGCATGCCGTTACATACATTGGAGTTTTGCTGACCAAAATTTTATTATCCAGATGCGCAATTGAACAGATAAGAAAGCACAGTCAGGATAAACAGAGATAAAAGTATTTCTAGCTTTAAGCATTAATTGTGAGAATGAAAACAGGGTGTGGAAGGCAGATGTTAGTGAAAATGTGACGGATAAAAGATAATGAGCCAAGCCCAGAGTGTTCTTTATTTTGTTAATAAGTGCGGTATCTATTGGGCAGATGTTTTTCACAGACACAACAGAAATTTGTGAGAAAGGAAGTTCTATTATTATTTTCTACAGAGAGCTCCAAAAGTTAATAAGTTTTACTTCTATTAGTGGGAGTATGAAAGCTAAAAATTAACTATTAAATGTAGAATTAATTTAAACTAATGGGTTTATTAGTGAAAAGGGAAACTAAAATAAAATTAAGAATTTATTAAAGGGAAATAATTATTGCCTTTATGAAGGGGAAAAGATATGTAGCGATAATCTTCGCTACATAACTCACCCCGGGCCACCACAAAAAAAACTTAATACCTGTATTAAAGTTTTTTTTTGCTATTATTGTCATTATTTTGAAGATACTGAATGTGCCGTCCACCAAAATATATACAAAAACACATATCAAAAGACATACCAGTGTATATATGTAAGTACTACAAAAATGAGTGGTTATACTATTTGCTTGCAAAGTAGATAAATAAAAACAATGTCCATATCTATCTTTATAATCATCATGACAGGGAGCTCCTTAATAGTTCAAAATTGCCACATAGTATTTAATTAATATCGGATCCAGGGTTAGAAATTGGAAGTATTAAATAAGGCGTCAAATGACGCCTACAGTTTTTTTTCTAGGTGCCAAACAACATTTCATGGTTGCAATTTTACAGTGTATCATATTTTCTCATTTCTTTTCGCAACCATATTTTATGTGTTAAGGCAGGGGGAGGTGTATAAAAGAAATTATTAGTTCTTTTGCGATCTTTTAACGAAATTTTCCTTTTCTTACAATTCTCAGACGAAACTCTGACTTTTTTCGCAATCGGCCGTTTTTTGGGAATTTTGGCGAAATTTGCCAATTTTTCGACGAAAATTATTGTTTTATTGAAATTTTTTGACAAAATGAGTCATTTTTTGAAGAAATTAATAGTTTTTTGTGATCTTTTAACGGTATTTGCTATTTTTACACATTTTGCTACTTATTTTGCTATTTGCCACAAACGAAACTCGGGCCTTTTTTCGCAATCTTTTGACGAAATCGGCCGTTTTTTTGGAAATTTTTGACGAAATTTGCCGTTTTCCGCGATTTTTTGAAGAAATATGCCATTTTTTGCAATCTTTTGACGTAATCGGCCGGTTTTTTTTTTCGGAAATTTTTGACGAAATGTATCGTTTTTTCGCAAATTTTTGACGAAATCTCTCATTTTTTGAAGAAATTGGTCATTTTTCATGATTTTTATGACGAAATTTTACGTTTTTTTGGCGGTCTTTTGACAAAATTTGTCATTTTTGCGATCCTAAGACGAAATTTGGGTTTTTTTTCGCAATTTTTTGACGATATCGGTGTTATTTTGGCAATTTTTCGACGATTTCGGCCGTTTTTTTTCGCGAATTTTTGACGAAATTATGTGTTTTACGGACGCGTAAGAGTTATTTTTTTTTGCATTTCGTCTCCGATATTTTGCATAACTTACGTGATATAACACATACGCGTAATTTCTAAGAACGTTTGGGAAACAAAAGTTAAAGTAAAAAAAAGTTAGGCGTCATATTTGACGACTAGGTATAATTTTGTAGTCGTCAAATGCAATTATTTAGTTGCATTTGGCGACTAACGACCGCTAATTTCTAACCCTGATCGGATCCTTTATTCTATTTTTTTGTTGTGGCGCTGGTACCAGCTGTTTATTTTTTTTATGTCATGAGCAAAAATTGAGAAGTATATTATTTATTCTTTTTTTTTTCTATGAACACCTCTTAGATTTGTGTTTCATAACTTCTCTTTAAATTGATCCTTTTTGAGATCAAAAATGGCATAATTGCAAGCAAAAATATATTTATAACACAAAACACAAATAGTATCTATTTAAAACAAAAATAAAAGAAAACTAACTAAAATAATGTTCTAAAAATAATGTATGTTGTTAAAAGAAAACTGAATTTCGTGCATAAGGCACAGGACTACTAAAAAAAGAGATGCGACTGGCATGCCCATAAAAAGGTTGTAGCCCTTAATCTTGTACAAAAATACAAGTATTATGACTTCAGTTTAAGACGTCAGCCCTAGGGGAAGAGGGAGAAATGGATGAACCCATATTGCATACAATATAAGTCCGCCCTGCTCCTCAGTAAAATCGCTCTAATCTACGAAAGGAGCTCGCTTGGAAGTCACATAAAAATTTAACATAAAAGAATTGGTAGGCCAATTCAAGGTGAAAATGTCTCGCAAGACAGGAGTGGCGTGAAACCTTGGGGCACAATTTGGAACGGTTCACGACTTTTTGGGGGTAAATTAGAAAAAAAAATATATATATAAGATGAAATGTAATCCATCTCATAACTTAAATTGAAACAGTCAGTCCGGGTAAGATAAACACAATAGTCAGGTTTAGGTGCTACTACAACTGGAATATTTCAAAAATAAGAATGATGAAAGTTTTTTTTTTTTTTTGTTTGTTTTTTTTGTTTATGCATGGTACTATTCCACTGTCCAAAGTAATTTGTAATTAATGTTGAACTACAACGTTGTGATAAAATGCATGTAATGAAAATTAATTATTAGTGAACTAAGTGACCTTCTTTTCATGTACTGCCACTACATAAAAAGAGGTAAGTGTAACAAGGGAATTTACATGTAGTGTGAAAAAAAATCCAAATAAACATGCAATGTAAATTTTACAAACCAAAATGGACTAAGTGTCTTTTAAAGAACTGTAATATGTAAAGGGGAATAAATATAAACATTAACCAATTAAGATGAAATGGTTAAGTGTGAGCATGACAAACTGTAAAAATGTCAACTGTTTTTTTGTGTTAAAATGAGCCTTTTAACAAAAAGAAAACGAAAATGAACCGAAGAGAATTTAACGGTAAGTGTGTTAAAAGAAAAAATATCCAAGATATTTGTGTGAATGAGGTTTTCAACTACCTAATTACAAAGTAATTTTTATATTTAATGAGGGAAGGATTCATATCAGATGACAAAAGTGTAAAAATGTAAACACATGACATGACAGTGTTGTGTGTTATTGTGTTTTCATGAACCAGTTTTGAGAAAACGAGGGAAAGTCGTGTACAATCCTCAACCAGAGAAACAAGAGAAAAATGTAAGAACCACATGACCTAATATGTTGCACATGACCTAAAGTGTATTCGCATGACCTAGTGTATTGCACATGACCGAGTGTATGTAGAAAACAAAACAAAAACAATGTGATAGTGTAAGAAATCGCATGACCTTGTGTAAAAAAAAAAAAAGCACATGAAAGAAAAAAATGTGTGTAAAAGAAATCACATGACCAGGTATCTAATATACCTTGACCTAGAGAAACGCATATGACCTTGTGTAAAAACACATGAAAGAAAAAAAATGTGTGTAGAAGAAATCACATGACCTGGTATCTAATATACCTTGATTTAGAGAAAAACACATGACCTTGTGTAAAAACACATGAATGGAAAAAAATGTGTGTAATAGAAATCACATGACCTGGTATCTGATATACCATGACCTAGAGAAAAGCACATGACCTTGTGAAAAAAAATATGAATGGAAACGTGTGTAATAGAAATCGCATGACCTGGTATCTGATATACCTTGACCTAGAGAAAAGCACATGACCTTGTGTAAAAAAACACATGAAAGCAAAACTGTGTGTAATAGAAATCACATGACCTGGTATCTGATATACCATGACCTAGAGAGAAACACATGACCTTATGTGAAAACACATAACTCTAAGTTGAGGAAAGTAAAAAAAATATGTAATTATACTGTCAAAAATCCTTTTAAAGTTAAAATTTGAGAACCCCAAAAAACATTTACACCATGAAAAATGTATTAACTGTGGAAAATGTAGCCTGTATACAATAGAGTTGAAATATTGTTACTGTTAACTGCATTCCTGTTACTGCAAAAACAAAACATTAAAGGGAAAAGAAAGGTGTGCTTGATTGTGTAAATATGTTTAAAATGATTGTGTACACCAACGCGAAACAACCAAAACCAAGTGAAAAACAAAATTGACGACCCGCATCAAAATTTTCACTCTTACTTGCCTTCTTTCTATTACTCAACCATCTGGCGCAATAAGAAAAGAAATAAAAAGCATTTGTACACAAGATTAATGTGAAGAAAACTTGTTAAAATTTAAAGTGTAACAGGAAATGTGAGGAAACAAACTACAAAATGTTTTATAAAAAAATGAAAAACAACTCTGTCAAAATGTATAAAGAATGCTTAAAAAGCGTAGTGGATTCATCCTTTAGTATGATGTGTGTGACCAGGAAAATTAAATTTAAAAAAAAACATTATTTCTCATTTGAAATAGACTCAGTTGTATGAAGCAATTGTCTTTGTATGTTTATATATATCTCTTGACAGCTGGGCTGTTATGAGAAAAAGCTGTATGTTGAATGTCAAAAATGGGTATTACTTGATTCATTGCACCTCATGCAATTAATGCATTTTGGTATGTTTACACAATTAGGATTTTTATGCGACATAGCACAGACAGGGTATATTATGTCATTAGGACAGAATTTACTTAAATGAAATAGACTTTGACATGTAAAACATCTTTTTATATCTATGCACCTTTTAAGAGTAAACTTTGAGGACTGAATAATGATATGTTTATGCACAAGTAAAATTTCAGCTAAGTGGGATGGCATTAGAAAAATCCAGTTAAATAAATTACAATGCTTTATTTTTATTTTGTTTTGAAATTGAATGGGAGGCGAAAAATTATCAGCTAGATTTGAAATAGCCAAAAGAATGTCAGGTATGCTAAAATTTTCAGGCAAACGCATGATTACAACAGGTATAAAATTGGTACCATCTTTCTTAGGGGTACTGAAAATACTGGGATGAGAATTGTTACTGTCACATAAATCATTAACCTGTTGATCACTAGAAAAAGAGGGATTTGTATTGCAACTTTCACTTACTGTAGTGTGGGAAGATTTGTGAATGAGATTGTTGTCTGTCTGTGTGGACATATTCTGAACAGATTTTAGACAAGCTGTATTAACCGAAGGAGTGATATCTTTTTGGGTATTTGATATGTGAGGTTTAGTTTTACTTTTGTGTGCCTGAGTCAAGTCACGTACTCGTTCCAACAGTTTGTTATTTACCAAAAATAAATTTTCCTTTTCATGTTTTACTTTAGTGTATTCATCTTTGAGTACCTGAAAGGTCTCTTTCAAAATATTTAGGTCCCATTGGATTGTGAATTTGAGTTCCTTAAAATTAGACACAAGTGTGTCAGTGTTGTTTTGATTTTTAATTTGATTTTGAAATGCTGTGGCTTCAGTGATAATTGTGTCTGAAAACTTTGTTAAATTTTCCTCATAAAATTCAAGTAAAGGGGAAATTGAAACTTGTGATTGCCCAAGAGCAGACCCAAATTTATTATCTCTCTCTGACATTGTTTGGGAAGTAGTTGAAGCTTGTTTTAGCTCAATATCAGCCATAGATATTTTCAAAAGAAAATGCTCTAATATAAATCAAAAGAAAAAGATTTATAAATAAACTAGGTGCACCAAAACAAATTTGACTGTTAACCACAGTATTAAAATTAATAATTTGGGGGAAATAACATAAAAATGCAAGGCCAAACCAAAAATTAAATTTTGCATTAGTCAGAAAGCAAGCCATGTCAACTTACGAGTGAATCTAGACACATTTAATGAGGGGGGGGGGGGTAAACAAGATGTGAGCACAGAAAACATCTTTTAAAAAAAAAATGCAAACACAAAATTTCTTTTTTTTAAAAAAAACCTGTACTGCCTTCAAAAATAAACTAATTAACCCTTCAAAAATACCAATGCCAAAATTCCTTTTTTTTTTTTTTTTTTACACATGACCAACAGAAATTAAACAGTTTAAAAAGGCTTGTTTAAGAAGGTACTGGCAAAGTTAATGGCAAGGAAAAAAAATTTTCAGTAAAAAGGAGACCAAGAATCTCAAACTGCAATTAATTAAGGACAAGTAATGTCAGCTAACCATTAAAGCGCGAACACATAAAATAATAAAAATCTGTGATATTTAAGTATGCAACACATAAATAGTAAAACAACATGCATTGAAAATAATAATACTTTTGAAAAGTGAGCATGAAAAGAGAAGAATGCTTTCAAAAGTGCAAATTAAATACAAAAATTTAAAAATGTACATCATTTAAGTTAATAACTACTAAAACTTCAAAAATGTACTATATTTAAATTAAAAAAATCTTCTCTGTTCAAGCTGATAAAAAGAATAAAACAAACTAACTACAAATAATTTTTAGCAATAAAAGAAATGTACTGTTGACATGCACTCATGCACTTGTTCCACAAAGTAAAATTTTTGTTAATTTAAATTTTTTTTTTAATCACGTTTCAATTGTTATTATTTTTTTTTTTTAGCACAGCACTTTTTCTAGCAAAGATTCTTGAGAAAGAAAAAAAACTGTAGGTACAAAAATGGGTGCGACGACCCCTTATCGCACCAGTAAATGCTATTGTACTTAAAAACTTAATGATTATGGACATCACACAATTTCATGCCCAAAACTGTTAACCTTTGTACCGTATCAAAATAACTGCAGTCTTCAAATTTTGAAGTGATATTAGCGTTACAACGGAATGATATGCGTGTAGGTTCGACAACCTGCAACGCATAAATTTTTTATCATCCCTTTTATTTTATTCACAAACTTTTTTTTTATTCATTTTGCATTCACTAAACACGATGTTGTCACGGTTATACGATGGTGCAAATCTATTTTTACACACTTGACACTATTGTGTAGAGTCTGAGACATCACCGAGGCACAACAAAAATTACTTTTAAATAATAAAAAAATACACACGATACTTCTGGAGAATCCAGATATTTTGCAGAAAGTTTTTTTGTTTGTAGCAGATGATGATTTAATCAGAACTAATGGGTTTGACGACCCTTTCTTTAGCTAAAATTTCACACTGATGTAGTTACTGATGACAAAAATGTGGGCTCACACTAATCTGTTGCACACCTCACAGAAAAGTAGATAATTGAAATAGCATATTTCAGTTACATGCTTGTAAATGATGAGATCACAACACCCCAAATTACTCTTTTGTTACACTGTCAGGATGATTCATCATATGGAAAAACATAGCTGGAGATGACAAATTTGTCGCGGCACAACACCGGGTAATATGAAGACAGCGATGATTAACTCAGAGGGCTGGAGTCTGAGGGCGAAAACACTTGACCCACTTTCCGATCCTTCGAACTGGAAAGTATCACTTTCCAACCTTAACCTTGAATAGGACGAAAGAGTTGATACTTCGGTCGGTGTGACCGTTGTATAAGCATCTTGAAGAACCACCGAGAGAAAATTCGGTTCGGGTGTAGGGAATACATCACACAAAAATACAGGCGGCCTTGGAACTTCGGAAAAAAAGGTTTCTTCCTTTGAGCAGCTAGTTGAAAACAGTCTGTCGATGTTTGACGCATGCTTTTCGTTGAAGTTTTAAACGGTTTTTGTTTTAACTCTCTCGCTGTGTGTGTGTGTGTGTGTGTTTTTTTTTTATGACCGGAGAAAAAAAACAAAGGCCTGATGCACCAGATTTATGTGAAGGTGTTTGTTCATCGGCCCAGGTGATTTACCAAAAATAGCACACAAAAAAACTCCGAAAAAGAGAGACTTATATAATTACTGAGACATTTATTATAGAGTTAAGACACTGCAACTCCCCCCACAAGGGGGAGGGGATTCTGAGAGCTCAAGTGAGCTACATCTTGACCGACTGATGGCAATCAGTGAAGTGACGACACAGCCTCATATCAGTTATCGCCAAGAGGGGTAAGAAGTTTTTTCATACAAAGATTTTGGCGATATTTGGTAGACCACACCTTCAGGATCGGCTAACTTTTGCGGTCTAGGAACCCAAGGATTATTTTTACATCTGCGAATATCTATTAGGGTTATAGAAATATTTTAAGCCTGGGAAATAGACAAGAGCTAAGTAGGCTGTTCCATGTAGGCAGACGATACCGTGCTACCTAAATTAAAATGTCAGTGTTGAGAAACTGAAGAGAAGTGAAGTGTTTTTTCTGTTTTTATTCTAAAGTTGTTTTTGAGATAAATGCAGACGATAATGCAGCAGTGAGCTGCGAGTGAGTGTTATTCTTTGAATAAAGTGTTTTTTAATATAATCAGTACCTATGGAATAATTTGTGTAGTGTGTGCATTATTTTACATGGACCGCCGAGCCGTAAGGTGAAAATAATTATTTATGAGAGTGAAAAATCATGGAATTTGAACTATGTGCTGATGTTATATGAAGAGTTCTATTATAGATCTGTCAACGTTTAACATGAGAATCTTCGAATAATATCGTGCACAAACAAGTGAAATATTGTGTTTAAGATGATCAATTTAAGAATTATAATGAGTCGTCCTCGGAATTTCGCAGCGATTTGAGTGAGGTAAGAGCAATTTTTTAATTTATTTTGATTTAATTATGTCTGTTATTGATAATCTAAATAAACACGAGCTTAAGCTTGTAGTTGAGGAATTGGGTTTAACTGCTCCTGAAAGTAGTAAAATTATTGATTTAAGAAATATTATAGAGAATAGTGAATATTACTCAAATGAGCAGTTATTAAAAAGCATCGTTAATTCGGTTGTTGAGGAGTATAAATCACGAACAGAAACTGAGAAAACAAAATTAGAATTAGAAAAAATTAAATTAGCGCAATTAGAAAGGGAGTTAGAATTACAAAATTCGGAATTTGAAAAAATTAAACTAGCTCAGTTAGAGAAAGAATTAGAAATAGCCAAATTGCATAAAGAATCTCGGGAAAATTTGCCGTCCGTAACAGAAAAATCGGAAACGGAAATAGGGAACAATAACTTGGAAAGTTTTATTAAAAGTATTAAAACTTTAACTATTCCTTTACCAACGAGAGCTGAGTCATTTAATCTTTTTTTTCAATCTCTTGAGAAAGCGTTTCGAACTAAAAATGTACCTAAAGAGTTTAAGGCCGAAATTCTGTTAAATATTCTCGGCGAAAAAGCGAGCAATTTAATGATCTATTTATCAGAGGAAGAGTTGATTAGTTATGATAAATTGAAAAATATAGTGTTAAGGGAATTTCAACCTACTGCACAAGAATGTTTAAACAATTTCAAGAGTGCACAAAAATTACCGTCGGAAAGTTACGTTCAATTTGCAGCTAGGCTGAGTTCAATTTTTCAGTATTACTGTAATTTGCGTGAGGTAAATGATTTTAAATCATTATGCGATCTGATTGTTTCAGATAAAATTTTCAGTTCTTTAGATCGCGAATTAATGAATCATATCGCAATTAAACAATCAGAGTCATGTTTTAAACCACAGCAACTAGGAAGAGAATGCGATATTTTTTTGTCGATTAAAAATAAATCTAAAGGTGAATCAAATGTGTATTCGAGAAACACGATAAATGAAAATAAACGTATAGCGACAAATAAATTTCAAAATCGGCCTCAAAGGAGCGCTTCAAATATATTTTTTTTGGAAACAAAAAATGTCAAATGTGTCTTGTGTAAATCTAATGAATATCACGGTTTACATTCTTGTCCGCAATTCAAAAAACTGTCCATTAAAGATAGAGTAGAAGTTGTGAAATTAAATAAAGCATGTTTCAAATGTTTAAATTATAACTGTTGCGCACAGAAATGTGAGTCTAAAAATTGTGCTAGATGTAACCTACCGCATTCTGAGCTAATACATTTTTCTAGAGAAGAAAAGGAATTAAATAATCAAAATAAAAATGTTGGTCATGTGTTTCAATCGGCTGCAGGAATAAAAAATTCACAACCCGAGGAAATCCTTTCCTACCCTCCGAGTCAGACTGTCGCCTCTAGTTTTGTGAAAAATAAAACAAAATCCGTTTTATTAAGTACGGCGCGTATCCTCATTAAAGATAAGTTCTCGGAATGGCAGGAAGTTAGATGCTTACTAGATGTCGGTTCACAAGCATGTTTGATTACTTCGCAGTGTGCTAATCGATTGCAGCTTAGAATTAATAAAACGAATACTTTAATTTCATGTTTGGATGACACTTCTATGACAATAAAAGGCTGCGTAAATACAAAAATCGCGAATAGAGATAAAAGTTTTGAAAGAGAATTGACTATGCTAGTAGTAAGGAAAATTACAGATTTAATTCCGCAACAAGTGGTTAACATAAATGTTGAAGTACCAGATTTAACTATTTTAGCAGATTATAGATTTAATTTTCCTGATAAAATTGATATGTTGTTGGGGGCAGAAATATTTTATGAGTTATTAAGACCGGGACAAATATATTCTCAGAGTTCAAATTTACTTTTGCAAAATACCGTATTTGGGTATGTGGCTAGTGGATGCATAGAGCAGGAAAGTGATGTAAAAGTTCATTGTGGGCTAATTCGGGAGGAAGATTTAAACCAAACATTAAAAAAGTTTTGGGAAGTTGAAAACGTCGAAGTAGAGTTATCAAAAAGTAAGGAATTTGAGATATGTGAGCAACATTTTGCGCGTACGCATTTGAGAAATGAGGAAGGGAGATACGTGGTGAAAATGCCTTTAAAGGAAAATCCTTCGTGTTTAGGCCAATCTAGGGAGCTTGCTCTTAAAAAACTCAAATCGCTGTGGACTCGCTTATCAAAAGATAAGAAATACTTCAAATTGTATAAGGATTTTTTAAATGAATATGAAATGTTGGGGCATATGAAACAGGTTAAAGAAGTGAAAGAACCTGACGTCGTGTATTATGCTCCACATCATGGCATTTTTAGACCAGAAAAGTCCACCACAAAACTGAGAGTTGTATTTAACTGTTCTGCCACAACAACAAATGGCACATCACTTAATTCATTGCAATATAATGGTGGTGTTATTCAGAATGATTTATTCACGATTATGGTTAGTTTTCGAGAGCATACTTATGCACTGACTGCGGATATTCAAATGATGTATCGAATGATCAATATTGATCCTAGTCAGCACGCATTGCAGAGAATTTTGTGGAACGATAATTTCAAAGAAGAGCCTAAAATTTTTGAACTACAGACCGTTACATACGGTACGGTTAGTGCGCCTTATTTAGCAATGAAAACTCTCAACCAGCTATCGTTTGATGAAGGAGATAATTATCCGATGGCAGCATCGGTTCTTTGAGAAAATATTTACATGGATGATATTTTGTGTTGTGCACCTACGCTTGAAGAAGCCAAAGAGTTGCAGCGGCAGCTCATAGCGATTATGCATAAAGCAGGTATGAGACTCCATAAGTGGTGTACAAGTGATAAAAATCTTTCGCTGACATATAAAGAAGGGTGTAATTTTGATAATGAAGTTGAAACAGAACAGCTCTGTAAATTATTTATTGGCAGACTCAATTATAAAACTACAGAAGAGCCACTCAAATCTCATTTTGAACAATGGGATGAAATTGTTGATTGTGTTGTGAGGAGGGAACGCAATAAACGCAGATCACGTGGATTTGACTTTGTGACATTTAGACGTGCCCATATGGTTGATGATGCTCAAGCTGGTAGACCTCATAAAGATGATGGCCGTGAAGTGGAGCCTAAGAGAGCTGTTCCTCGTGATGATTCAGGTAAACCTGAAGCACAGATGACTGTTAAAAAACTGTTTAAGGGATCTTCATTTCTACAGAACAGTGATTATCCTCAACGTACAATAATCATACCAGAAACAAATGATGAGTTCAATAAAGAGCTCAAATTTAATGTTAAATCCTCGAATGAATTTAATGTTATAAGTTGTAATATCACCGAGAATTGTTTTATATATAACTTGATTAATCTTAGTAATAATTATTTAACGCTTGTGTGTATTCTTAGTTATATTTTCAGATTTGTGATGAATGCAGGTATGCCTCTTTATAAGTGTAATGAACCCTTGAGTACATCAGAATTGGAATTGGCAGAGAAATATTTAATTAAATTAGTGCAAAATGAAGCCTTCAGTACCGACATACATAGCCTTCAGACTAAAGGATCGGTAAGTCTGAGTAGCAAGTTAAAAGGCCTCAATCCTTACTTAGATGAATTTGGAATTTTAAGGGTTGGTGGCAGGTTAAGTAATAGTAATTTACATTTTTCAAAAAAGCACCCGGCGATTTTACCAAAGAGTAATAAATTTACTGTAATTGTTATAAATTATTATCATAAAAAATATTTGCATGTTGGTGCGTCAACTTTACTATCCTTAGTAAGAAATAAATTTTGGCCAATAAATGGTCGTGCAATGTGTCGAAAGGTGGTTCATCAGTGCATTCCATGTTTTAAAGCTAAACCAGTTATTGCAAATCAATTGATGGGCGATTTGCCCAGGGATAGAGTCCAATTAGACTATTGCTTTAATATTTCGGGTGTTGATCTGTGTGGGCCATTTATGATCAAAGTTGGTTATGCACGTAGGTCCATCTTACAAAAAATTTATGTCTGTATTTTTGTTTGTTTTGTATTTAAGGCTATACACATAGAAATTGTTTCAGATTTATCTTCCGAATCATTTATTGCGGCACTGAAAAGATTCATAGCACGCAGAGGTAAATGTGCCAAATTGTATTCTGATAATGCAAAAAATTTTATTGGGGCAGATAAAACACTTAGTCTTTTATGAATTAGTAAGAAAACCTGGTGAGAAATTAGCAGCATATTTGTCTAGTGAAGGCATTGAGTGGAAATTTATTCCCCCCCAGATCACCCAATTTCGGGGGTCTTTGGGAGGCCGCAATAAAATCCTTTAAATTTCATTTTAAGAGAATTGTGGGAGGTGCTAATCTCACTTATGAGGAATTTCTTACAGTAGTGATACAAATAGAGGGAATATTAAATTCGAGGCCTTTGAGTCCATTATCAGATGACGCAGATGATTTTGGAGTCCTAACTCCAGCTCATTTTCTTATAAACAGACCATTAAATGTCATTATTGAGCCTGATTTAACCAATATAAGAGAAAATCGCCTCAAAAAATGGCAAAGAATAACTAAAATTGTACAACTTTTTTGGCGCAAATGGCACCACAATTATTTAAGTGAATTACAACAGAGGAGTAAGTGGAGGTTTGAAAAGGATAATGTAAAAATAGGAGATCTAGTGTTGTTAGTAGAGGAAAATATATCAAGCAATAAGTGGCCTTTAGGCAGAATTATTGAAGTATATTACGGTAACGATAAGAAAATTCGCGTAGTTCAGGTAAAAACTCAGAATGGAATTTTTAAAAGATCGATTAGTAAAATATGTATTTTACCTATGCCTGAAACCCATAGTACTTAAAAAAAAAGTGTATATATATATGTGTGTGTGTGTGAGAGTTATATTGTTTTTTCTTTCAATTTTATATTTAAGTAACATATATAGTGAACTTTTGTATTTATTTGTGTAATTAGTGTACTTAGTAAAAAAAGAGTTATTATTGAATGTGAAACATGTCAATGGGGGCCGGTATGTTCCATGTAGGCAGACGATACCGTGCTACCTAAATTAAAATGTCAGTGTTGAGAAACTGAAGAGAAGTGAAGTGTTTTTTCTGTTTTTATTCTAAAGTTGTTTTTGAGATAAATGCAGACGATAATGCAGCAGTGAGCTGCGAGTGAGTGTTATTCTTTGAATAAAGTGTTTTTTAATATAATCAGTACCTATGGAATAATTTGTGTAGTGTGTGCATTATTTTACACAGGCCATTACATACATTGGAGTTTTGCTGACCAAAATTTTATTATCCAGATGCGCAATTGAACAGATAAGAAAGCACAGTCAGGATAAACAGAGATAAAAGTATTTCTAGCTTTAAGCATTAATTGTGAGAATGAAAACAGGGTGTGGAAGGCAGATGTTAGTGAAAATGTGACGGATAAAAGATTATGAGCCAAGCCCAGAGTGTTCTTTATTTTGTTAATAAGTGCGGTATCTATTGGGCAGATGTTTTTCACAGACACAACAGAAATTTGTGAGAAAGGAAGTTCTATTATTATTTTCTACAGAGAGCTCCAAAAATTAATAAGTTTTACTTCTATTAGTGGGAGTATGAAAGCTAAAAATTAACTATTAAATGTAGAATTAATTTAAACTAACGGGTTTATTAGTGAAAAGGGAAACTAAAATAAAATTAAGAATTTATTAAAGGGAAATAATTATTGCCTTTATGAAGGAGAAAAGATATGTAGCGATAATCTTTGCTACAAGCCAATGCCAAGTAAACCCATTCACCAGTTGCGTGCACACATTGAATTGTGATTAAATAAGAATAGCAAAAGACTAAAGTCTAGCATAGTTTATAAGGTCCCTTCCCTATCGTGTTATACTAACATACAAGCATACTCTGAAAAATCTGAAAAAAATTACAGAATGTTCTCATTAGGATATATGCGTTTATAAAAAGAATTTTGGCAGAACCTCCGTACCCTGTCCATAAAAGAAAAATGATAATTTTGTTATTTGGCAATCTATCATCGGTTGGCAATGAAAAGCAATTTCACAAAATGTTTTTTTTATGTCATATGCATTTTAATGGAAAAAAGTTTCATGTTCAACTTGTTTAGATAAATTAAATATCTTTGGCTTTGTCAGCTTTAGTTTGTTTTAAGTATAATTTCGTTCTATTGATATTTATATGTATTTACATCCAAATTTAACCATCAAAATTTGAGATTTAAAACTAAATTGAAATTTAAATTAATTAAAATTGTTTCAAGTTCAAAGTCCAGTTGAGCATTGTCAATTCGATTTAGTTGCTATGGAAACATCTGGCTTTTATTTTTGAATATGCTTAAATGTATGAAAATAATTTTACTGAATAAGAATTTTTTATATATGAAAATATTTTTTCCAGAGGTAAATAACTACAGCAACAAGTATTATATATATATATGCAATTTAATATACATATATGTATATAATTTATTAAACTCTCTCATTGTTTATGTTTAAATTCATAAAATACAATTTATAGGGATTCTAAAAATTCAAAAGTTTTCAGTTACATTAAAATTGTTTGCTTTTGGCGGGGAAAAGTGCTGTTCGCCAAATTGTGTGACACTTTCGTCTTTTCACGCCAAATATTCAAAAATATTATATTTTTTTACATGTTTTCTGCCGCAATTCCGCTGCTAATTTTCATTGATCCTTTATTACATACATGAGTAGTTTAATTAGTATTTTTTTCAAAAAAATCTGAGTATGCCCAGTATGGAGACCTTCATTGTAAGTGAAAATGTTCATTAGATTTAGCTACACATTTATACAATGTGTGCTGCATAATTTTTTTTCTGTCTTTTCAGATTTATGTTGAGTATGTTGTGAAAAACCCTGAATGCAAATTAGGAAAAGAGATAATTAGTGAAGTTTTTCAATCCCGACTTGATAAGTTTGTAAGAAGTTCTCCATTGTTTGCTGTCCGTACGGCATAAAAAGGATCTGTTTGCTTTAAGTATTGCATGACAAATGAACAGGACTACTAATTTGTAGTAAACAGTCTTTTCCATAAAATATTTTTATTGCCTACAATAGCTCATGTATGCTTGTGAAATTGTGTTAATTTATCAATTTTTTGTAATATAAACAGAAATGTTATTTGAGATCTTTATTTTTGTTGTTTTTTCAACATTTTGTTCTTCTGTACTTTAGTTATGTATATATTAAATGCATTAAATATTTTTCTTGTATATATTTTTGAATAAACTGATTTTTTTTTTTTTAATGTTCTTATTTTTAAGAATAATATATCAGAAATTTTAGTAGTTTAAAAAAATATTTGTTATTTAACCCTTTCCGGCACAGTGTGTCCGGTCTGGACACACCTAATTTTAATTCGAAACTTGCAATTGGCACCAATGATATTTTAATAAAATCTTGCTTTTACAATAAAAGCTTAAATTAAGGAGATCTTTTAAAAAATTGTTAGTGTATTCCGGTGTCATTCGATAATTTCTCATTTTACTAACAGAGTTTGTCCGCGCCGGAAAGGGTTAAACAGATTTATAACTATGGTCAAAATGCTTACAGAAACTGGCACCAAATTAGATCAGATAATAAGAAACCCTTTCATTGACTCTATAAATTATTATAATAAGCACATGATGATTCTTCTACATCATCATATGAAAGCACATGTTGTTACAATAAAGATTTATTGAAGTTTCTGGATTTTACTTATATTGGCCAGCATGAGAAAGACTTTTGTATCATTGATTTTTATCCATGGAAAATGCTACATCCATCTCATATTTCCATCTTAAAAAATCTTGTTGAAATTTTAGTTTAAAAGTGAAAGCGTATGTTTTAACTAGAACAATTTTTATGGTATAGCTTATAATACTTAGCATATCTGTAATATGTTGTTGCTGTAAAATATAGATTTATAAGTTATTTGTCCTTTTATTAACCGACTTCAAAAAGGAGAGGAGGTTATCAATTCGACGCGTATGTATTTTTTTTTTTTATGTATGTACACCGATTACTCCGAAACTATGCAGCCGATTAATTTGGTTTTGGTGTTAAATTAAAGAGCTTACTCTCGGATTGGTACCACATCCATTTCATAGAAATTGGTTCAGCAGTTTTTTAGTAATTAAGCAAAAACTATTAAAATTTGTGTTTTTTCGGTAATTAAAACTGTTGAATTAGTTCTTACGATTGAGTGAAGTCAGGATGGCCAAGTGGTTTAAAGCGGCTGATTTAAGCTCTGGTTCTCGAAAGTGACAATGGGTTCGAACCCCACTCCTGACATACGTGTGTACAATAATTTTCCGTATTATAATTTTTACATATATATTTTACAAATTAAATACTAATTATGCTATTAAGAATATTTTGTATTTAACCGTTAGCACAGAGTATCAGAGATCTTTTATCAACTCAATACTTTATCAGTGAAAGAGTGCTAAAATAATTGACTTGCAAAAAGTAACATGACATTGAATAAGATTTTTTTTATGTATGTTCACCGATTACTCCGAAACTATGCAGCCGATTAATTTGGTTTTGGTGTTAAATTAAAGAGCTTACTCTCGGATTGGTACCACATCCATTTCATAGAAATTGGTTCAGTAGTTTTTTAGTAATTAAGCAAAAACTATTAAAATTAGTGTTTTTTCGCTAATTAAAACTGTTGAATTAGTTCCTACAGTTGAGTGAAGTCAGGATGGCCGAGCGGTTTAAAGCGCCTGATTTAAGCTCTGGCTCTCGAAAGTGACAATGGGTTCGAACCCCACTCCTGACATACGTGTGTACAATAATTTTCCGTATTATAAATTTTACAAATTAAATACTAATTATGCTATTAAGAATATTTTGTATTTAACCGTTAGCACAGAGTATCAGAGATCTTTTATCAACTCAATACTTTATCAGTGAAAGAGTGCTAAAATAATTGACTTGCAAAAAGTAACATGACATTGAATAAGTTTTCGAACCTATTCCGTATTATAATTTTTACATATATATTTTAAAAATTAAATATTAATTATGCTATTAAGAATATTTTAACCGACTTCAAGAAGGAGAGGAGGTTATCAATTCATCGCATATGTATTTTTTTAATGTATGTTCACCGATTACGCCGAAACTATCCAGCTGATTAATTTGGTTTTAATGTTAAATTAAAGAACTTACTCTCCGATTGGTACCACTTCCATTTCATAGAAATTGGTTCAGTAATTTTTTAGTAAACGGGCAAAAACTATTAAAATTAGTGATTTTTCGCTAATTAAAACTGTTGAATGATTTCCTACCATGGAGTGATGTCAGGATAGCCGAGCGGTCTAAGGCCCCAGATTTAAGATCTGGTTCTCGAAAGAGAGCATGGGTTCGAACCCCACTTCCGACATACATGTGTACAACAACCTATTCCGCATTATAATTTTTACACATATATTTTGCAAATTAAATACTAATTATGCTATTAAGAATATTTTGTATTTAACCGTTAGCACAGAATATCAGAGATATTTTACCAACTCAATACTTTATCAGTGAAAGAGTGCTAAAATAATAGACTTGCGAAAAGTAATATGACGTTGAATAAGTTCACCAAATAGATTGTAGTCAAGATAGCCGAGCGGTCTAAGGCGCCTGATTTAAGCTCTGGTTCTCGAAAGAGAGCAGAGGTTCGCTCCATATATGCAAAAGCCTTTTCCGTATTATTCTTTTTACACATATATTTTACAAATTAAATACTAATTATGCTATTAAGAATATTTTGTTTTTAAACGTTAGCACAGAGTATCAGAGATCTTTTACCAACTCAGTACTTTATCAGTGAAAGTGTGCTAAAATAATAGACTTTCGAAAAATAACATGACCTTGAATAAGTTCTCTGAGTGGATTGCAACCAGGATAGCCGAGCGATCTAATGCGCGTAATTTAAGCTCTGGTTCTCGAAAGAGAACGTGGGTCCGAACCCCACTCCTGACATACATATATGCAAAAGCCTTTTCCGTATTATTCTTTTTACACATATATTTTACAAATTAAATACTAATTTTGCTATTAAGAATATTTTGTTTTTAAACGTTAGCACAGAGTATCAGAGATCTTTTACCAACTCAGTACTTTATCAGTGAAAGTATGCTAAAATAATAGACTTTCGAAAAGTAATATGGCGTTTTCACCGTTTCGATTGCAGTTAGGGTAGCCGAGCGGCCTAAGGCGACCGATTTAATCTCTGGTTCTCGAAAGAGATCGTGGGTTCGAACCCCATTCCTGACATCCATGTGTAACATACAGTATTTTTCCGTATTATAATTTCTTTAACTGACTTAAAAAACGAGAGAAGGTTATCATCAATTCGACCGCGTACGTACTTTTTTTTTATATATGTTCACCGATTACACCGCAACTATCCAACCGATTAAACTAAGTATTACGGTATAAATAACTAAAAAGTAAGAAATAAAATAAACTTTTTCAAAAAAAAATATAACCGACTTCAATCAACGCTCTAAAAAGAGTTAAATAATTATTTAAAGTACCCTAATGATGAATTGTTATCTAATAACCACACATCAGATATCATGTACCGACAAAAAAAATGGTTATAAGTTTAATACATAGAACTTAATATCCAGCAAACATGGTTTTTCGACAGAATATTTTTTACAAGAGATTAATTTACATATTTTTGATTTAATTTATGAATATATACATATAAAAAGTAATGAATTACTTTTTGAAGTTGGTGCCAAACTATTGTAAGTATAGTAAAAATTGTGGTTATATTATGCCTAATACCATAAATAAAATGGTAAAACTCATTATTGATTGTGATCGTTTGGCACCAACTTCAAAAAGTAATTCATTACTTTTTATATGTATATATTCATAAATTAAATCAAAAATATGTAAATTAATCTCTTGTAAAAAATATTCTATCGAAAAACCATGTTTGCTGGATATTAAGTTCTATGTATTAAACTTATAACCATTTTTTTTGTCGGTACATGATATCTGATGTGTGGTTATTAGATAACAATTCATCATTAGGGTACTTTAAATAATTATTTAACTCTTTTTAGAGCGTTGATTGAAGTCGGTTATATTTTTTTTTGAAAAAGTTTATTTTATTTCTGGTAATACAAAGCAATGGTTATTTGCTTTTTATTATATCATTTGTTGGCTTTCTTTTAAGAGTTTGGGAATTGATCTGGAAAATAATCTAAAATTATTTTCTAGATCATATTACAGTATCTTTTAAAGTACGTCTTGTGTTTTCAAGATTTAGGTGCCCTCATCAAGCTTGATTGTCATTTTAAATATATTACAACAAAAATTTTATCAAGCTGACTTAGTGAAGACCTTCACCTTCCCTTTGAAAACTTAGCAAACTTGCCACATGTGTGTATATTCATGTATGGACATATTTGTGAATGTAGGTGTTTTAGTTATGTGTAAATCTGATGCAAGTATGGTAAAATTTCCAAATTTGAGTCCATTTTTAGCCTATTTAACGGAGTGTAGTTGGGTGTATATTTAACTTTGCTACAGTAGACACTTCAAATCATCTGCACAGCTTGGGACCAGAGGTTGTGCGGATTTTAGAATTTTGCAGATTTCTGGTCATTACTTTGTTTATATTTTTGTAAGATGTAGCTTGAATGTAATTAATGATGCAATCTAAATTATAATGTAATAAAATTTTAAAATAAGTAATAAACTAAAATAATAAAAATTTAGATAATTTTTAAATCAATTAAAATATTAAAAGCAAAGATCAGGAAGTTAATAATTAATAATGTGTGACAAATATTCATCATAAAGATGAAATGTATTTTTCCTAAAATATTCAGTGAAATTTGTCTCATAAAGATACATTACTAATTCAATTCAAAATCATACAATAAGGAAGTTTTAATTCAGGTTTAACCAGACTTAATCTATACTAATAAAAGAACGAAACGCTCTGTCTGTGTGTGTGTGTGTGTCTACGATGACTAGCAAAATCTACAGCACGTACGAAGCTCAAAATTTTTTTGAGAGTAGCCCAATACCTCTCCTGATGCACCTGAGGCTCAGAATTTTAATTTTTTGATTAGTTTCATAGATATTAATTATGAAGCGGAATTCACTCTCATCAAAAAGTCATTTTTTAAATGTTCTGGGAAAGAAAACGTTTGCACATGCGCAGAAACTCAATTATGCATCTAATCGGAGGAAGAACCTTTTCCCCCCGTTTATTTCTGTTTTTGGATCATTTTGTTTAAATCCAAATCAACCAAACTGCTCGACGTAGTTAAACTTAAGAGACATATTTCGAAAGATCATATTTTTTTGGTCTCAAATGCAATAATCAGTTCGAAAAAATGTTGCAGTTAACCCTTTGAAAACAAATATTCAAAAATGGTCGTTTTTTCCAAAACTATTTTTCTGCCTTTTGTCAATGCCCCTCCAGGGCGTAATTTTAAAGATATAAACAAACCAAAAAGAAAATCTTAAAGTTGAAACTTTCTTCTGCCTGATGGTGTAATTGGTTTTAAAATATTTGGATTTTAATCCTTTCAAATACACTGGCAAAAGGTCATTTTGCGACTAGCAGAGAGGGTATTTTTTCCATGCTAAAATTATCTTAATGTGCATATTTTCAACTCAATCTTTTAAAATATTCTCAATAGACCAAATTTATACTCCCTACAAAAAATTCGACACGTTCGGATGGATAGAAATATTTTTTACAAAATAAAATGTGTGAAAAATTTGATGAAATCAATAAAAAACAGATCGTTTTCATTGCGGTTTTGACTTAGCAAAACGCAATCCTATAGGTACCGGTAAACAAAAAACATATTCTTTAATCTTAACATAATCTTTAATCTTATGCTTTAATCTTTAACCTTTTCAAATACACCGGCAAAAGGAGGCACTTTGCGAATAGAATATTTTTTCTATGCTAAAAGTATCTAAGCATACATATTTCAGCCCAAACTTTTAAAAGCATCTAAATAGATCAAATTTACACCTTCTTAATTTTTTTTTTAAATGTTCGGACGAGTAGAAATAATTTTTACAAAATAAAAAGTGCGAAAAATTTGAGGAAATCAATAAAAACCAGATCGTTTCATTGCGGTTTTGCCTTTGCAGGGCGCAATTCTATATACATCCTGACAAACCGAAAATATTTTCTTTAAGCTAAAACATTCTCATAATTTATGTTGCAATTTGTTAAAAAAAATATGAGATTTAACCCGTTCAAATACACTGACAAACACGAATTGCATCTCGGCTAAAAGTAATTAGATGCCTATATTTTAGCACAATCTTTTTCGAGCCTTTCAATAAACCAGATTTACATTACTTTAAAAAATTTTGGAACTTTCGTATGGATAGAATTCTTTTTTTACAAAATAAAATGTGTGAAAATTTTTACGAATTCAGTAAAAACCTGAATGTTCCGTCGCGGTTTCGTTCGCTTTCGGTTCGCATAATTTCCAAAAAATCAAATTACATAGAAAACAAAATACCAAACAGCATGTGCTTTCAATTCAATATCTTTTCGCAATTTTTACATTTTAAAAATATAAATTTTGACAAAATGGACTTAAAGATATAAAATCATAGAAATTTGAGTTTAATTTAAGGGTAATTTAGAAAGCAAATAACACATTTGAAAACTGAATAACATCACGGGCCCGGGCAACACCGGGCAGGACAGCTAGTAACCAATAAAACTTCATAAATAAATAAATATATTTGGTAAGAAGACTGTGATTACCAGTAATATCTTGAAATTTTTCAGAAATAAATTTCTTTCTTCATGAAAAAACATTAATTCAGTAATTATTAACACAAATTACAAATTAAAATATATGAGGAATTGATATATAACTTAAAAAAAAAAAAATTAAATTTTGTCCCCATATCTGAATTGAATGTTTTATTGTTTACATCCACAAATTATGTGCAGATTTTAGAGACTGAATATTTCCAACTGAGCGAAAAATTTACCAGGCTGGGAATCAAACCCAGATACTTGGCTTACAAGACCAATGCTTCACCTGTTAAGCTACCTGTGCGACAGCCAGCTGGGATTTTTCGCTCCGATAACCTTATTTGTCAATTTTTCGCTCAGTTGGAAATATTCAGTTCGTATTATTACTTTACCAATCAAGTAGATTGTGTTGAAAAATAATAGTATATCTACGTTCCCATCATCTTATGGAATTCCATTACCTGTGGTCTATTCTGTTGAGCTGTCTAAATGACAGACCAGATGTTATGACCAATAAGGTTATCTGAGCAAAAAATCCCAGCTGGCTGTAGCACAGTTAGCTTAACAGGTAAAGCATTGGCCTTGTAAGCCAAGTATCTGGGCTCGATTCCCAGTCTGGTCAATTTTTCGCTCAGTTGGAAATATTCAGTTCGTATTATTACTTTACCAATCAGTTAGATTGTGTTGAAAAATAATAGTAGATTTTAGAGAGTTGCAAATTTTAGGGTTACAGATTAGAGGAAGTCTACTGTATTGTAATTGTGTTACAGTTTTAATCACATTGTTGCCAGGATCGTTATAACATATCTGTTACTGAGACAAACTTTGGTTACATTTTTGTCCATTCTGAAAATTTAAAGAGGCCCAGAACAAGGCTTGTCATTGATCAACATTTCAGCATTTTCTAAACAAGTAAATAGCTCCAACACTTGAGTTTTTCTCATAGCATAATCTTCGTAAACTGTTTGCAATAGTAAAACTGCTCATATCTTATAGATCAAAAGGCAGCAGCACACAATCACCTCACCAAGTTCCAGAATGAATTAAGGGTGTTCTTAAATCAAAAAGAGCAACTTTGTGACATATGCTTTAATTTATTTTTGTTTGGAAATGCACAAAAATAGCAGATGTTGTTATTCAGAAACTGTCTAATTGCACTCAATTTTCTGTTTTTTTTTTTTTTTTTTTTTTTTTTTTTTTAACAATAGATCTTTCATAACAAGCCTTCAAATTTGATGTTTTTGAGCACATTTCCCGACGAAAGCAGAAAAACCGGTTGAAAAGCAGGAGAAAAACGGGTGATCACGTGATCGACGTAGTTTAGAACTGAATAGGTAATTTAATGATCATAAAATGGAAAACTAAGTTTGATTCAAAATCGCTTCCACAGTCAGGCATTCCAATTTTATATCTTTCTTTTAAAAAATGAATTTGCAAATGTGTCAAAACGTTTTACACTTGTTGAGCGGAGCAGTTGAGAACATCCTTAAAACTCCATTCACATGTTAAAACGCAATGCCGAGTGATATCTTGGTGAAAAGCACTGAAAAACTATTTTAGTGCTTATTTCATTGGTTTATCGTTGTGTTTTTCTGTTCCTAGTCTTCCATGTTTTCATATCTTTGGGTGCAGGAAAGCACATTTAGTAAACCTATGAGTAATAAAACCTAATAAAGAAAAATATATTAGCATGTTATTATTATTATTTTTTTACTTTTACTGCCCAAGAGAGACTGCTCAGACTAGCAAGTCTGTAGAGTATAAATGTTACTCCTGGTCCCTTTTTATTAAGGTTAAAAAAAAAAAAAAAATACAAATTTCAGCCAAAGCTGAGTCTGCCAAAATACACGACAGAGGGCAGAATGATATGCACAGGATATAAGTAATTATTACATTTGCAAAGTTTATAAAATGACAATAAACACATTAAGTATGACAATATTAATAAAGCTGTTGCGACCCGACAACGGGTACTGAATAACTGGGAATCCAAGCCCCAGTCTCACTAGGGAACTGCAAGAAGTGTAAGTCACCGATTTTGACGAATGTGGTATCTTTGGAAAGATCTCATCGAGAGCAGTAAAAATCTCAATGGAACTACCCGTCACAAATCAGCCGTTTTCGAGATATCCGACAATTTATGTCACGTAACTAGTGCATACTTGATGGGGGAGCGAAAAAAATTTTAGTCTCGATTTTAACGAAAGTGGTATCATTAAAAAGATATCATCACGAGGGAGAAAAAACTCAATAGAACTACCCGTCGGAAATGAGCCGTTTCGAGATATCCTATAATTTAAGTCACGTAGCTAATGCATACTGTTCTAGTGCACACTTAATGGGGGACCGCAAAAAATTGTTATATCGATTTTGATGAAAATGGTGTCGTTGCAAAGATATCATTGTGAGAAGTAAAAAATTCACTAGAACTACTCATCTGAAATGAGCCGTTTTTGAGATATCCGACAATTTATGTCACTTAATGTCTCAGCAGTGTGCATTAACAATGTGACACAAATTGTCAGATATCTCTAAAACGTCTCATTTCTGACAGATGAGTCCATTGAGTTTTTTAATCCTCACGGTGATATCTTTTCAACGATACTACTTTCGTTAAAATCGAGACAAAATTTTTTTGCAGTCCCCCAATAAGTGTACACTAGCTACGTGACATAAATTGTTAGATATCTCGTAAACGGCTGATTTGCGACGGGAAGTTCCATTGAGTTTTTTACTGCTCACGATGAGATCTTTCCAACGACACCACTTTCATCGAAATCGGTGACTTACACTTCTTGCAGTTCCCTAGTCAGCGATGGATTAAAACTGAGAGATCACATAAGAAGTTAAAGATGTTTTTAATCTTTGAGAGCAGAGTCAGGCACAATAAAATATTTGCTAGCCAACCGTCTGGAAGAATGTTATTATTTGAAAAAAAAAATCTATATAATGAAATAAATAAATTAAAAAAAAATTATACATACATATACACATATGAAGAGGTGCACAAAAATAAAAAAGGATTTCTTTGTAAAACCTCCTTTTAATTTTTTTTTACAAAACATCTTTAACATCTTCAATATAGTCTGAAATTCTGGAATTTCTACCATGAACTCGATGAGGTGATTGTCTGTGCTGCACTCTCTATTATTCTTTCTATTCTATTATTCTATTCTATTACTTTCTAGTCTATTATTCTTTCATCTAAGTTCAGCATTGCAAATAACAGAGTAAACAAATAAACAAACAAACAAAAAAAAAAAAAAAGCCTTGTGATTAGATAAATTTTCACCGGCAACAGCACTCAATGTCAGGATTGTAAAAAAAACCCAGTAAAGCCCACATTAAAGCAGGTTTTATTGTTTTTTTCTTTTTTTACAATCTATGATAGTATTATTTAATATTCAGCAGCTTTAATATTAATTTTTTAACCTTTGTGTTAAAAGAGTTGCACTATCCTTTCAAAACAGATTGTGAGTGTACTGCAAAATATATAGCAAAGCCAAAATTGATGAAATAAAGTAAGGTGCTTAATTCCTTTAAAAGTTTGTTAATATTATGGTGGAAAAATCCCAAAATCAGTAAACATAGCTAATTATAACATTTTTGAATAAGGTACCCTGGGGTAATAACGCCACGTTAAGGTTCTTAGTTTTAGATTGTATTTTTCAAACAAATATAGGATGTGATACAGCAACTCATTGACTATCTATATAAAATAAAATAATTTAACAGATATGTATTCATATAAAATGTAATGGCGTTTTTTCTTGACCAATGCTATTTGGCGTTAATACCCACCTATATGGGTAATAACGCCATGCAAACAAAACTATAAAATAAGACTGAATAATGGTATGTAGCGCCCCAATTTTAAAAATACTAACTCTACAGCTCTAGAAATTGACAAATTGCAATCTAAGCTATTGAAAATGTACAATTTTTTGTGACACTGAAAGAAAAAGAAAGCTGTGGTGGTGGCGGGGGGAGGAGGCAAAGGAATATCAGATTCTAAGCTACGTTTTGCTTAAAAATGACCATTTAAATAGAATTATTAGAAACATTGCACGGATTATTTGACAGGGTTGGAAAAAAATCATGATTTTTTTTTAAAAATAAAAAAAATCAGATTTATTTGATTTAAATCAGATTTTTTTGATTTAAATCGGATTTATTTGATTTTTTTAGAATCCTATATTTAATTACCGTGTTTTTATGTTTTTACAATACATGGAGCAGTTTTTTATAATGAATAACTAAAAAAGAAAAAAATATTATTTATAATTTAGAAAAATATTATAAGAAATAATTAAATAGTTAAGAAAATATTATATTCTAGTTACTGATTGGTACTAAAAATTAAACATCTAGGCTTTAATCTAAAGCCATTCTATTATTTTGTAATTGAATTGTGCATACTAAATAAGAAACAAATTTAAATATGCTGTAAATGAATAGAAAATGGTAAAATTTAAAAAACAAATTAAATACAGTAGACTCCCTTAAATCCGCAGCCCTAATATCCGCAACTCTCTAAAATCTGCGCATATTTTACAGATGTAAACAATGTAGCTTTCAGGTTAGGTAGAGGGACAAAATTTGACTTTTTTATTTTTATATCAATTCTATATATATTTTAATCTGTAACTTTCATTAATATTACTAAATTCATGCTTTTTCATGAAGGAAGAATAAATTTATTTCTGAAAAAATTCAAGGTATTGCCAATATCAGTGATGATCACAATCTTTTTGCAAAATGCATTTATACATTCATCAAGCTTTTTTTTTATTATTGAGTTTGCTTAAACCTGAAATAAAACTACTTTATTTTATGATTTTGGTGTGAATTAGTAGTGCACCTTTAAAGGGCAAATTTCATTGAATAATTTAGGAAAAAATGCATCTCATCTTTATAATAAATATTTAGTTATACATTATTGATTATTTACTTCATCTTTGTTGCTTTCAATATCTTAATTATTTTTAATTATCTAAATTATTTTTTTAGTTTATTACCTAACATAATTGTTTTAATGTTTTACTATATTATAAGCATTCATTATAATTTCAATTGCATTATTAATTACAATCAAATTACTGTTTAAAATAATGTAAACAAACCCATGACCAAAAATCCGCACAACCTCTGGTCCCAAGTTGTGCGGATTTGAGGGAGTCTAGTATATTTATCTAATGCAAGCTATTTATTAAGGGATAAAATTCACAATTCAATATTTTTTAAGCAAATAGGAAAAAATCAGGGATTTAATTGTTTGAACAAAAACACTAATTTAGAAGCTTTGTCTACTCCTAATTTATTATGAAGGCTTGAATGAACTAGTCCAAAGAAGAAAATTGTCTTTCTACTCCAGCAGATGAAGCCACGGCTGTTGTTATTTGGTAAATAAATTTAATTTCAATTTCACTGAATCTCTCTTTACCTCCCATTACATAAAAGGACTTCCACCAATCATAATCTGTCATAATATCAGAAACTTTTTTCTCAAGCAATAGTAATTTTTGGAATGGGCCATTTTTTGCTTGAAAATGTATTCTACAGTGGTGAGAAGATTTAAACAATCTTCTTTAATGAATGCCAAACCTTCATTATTTTCCCCGACACTCAGTGAAATTTCATTTCGATTTAAAACAGAAGGACTTAATAAAACTTCAGAAAAATGACAGCCATTAATAGCTTATTCATATCTTGCTTTAAATTTTGTAAATCTATCATTATCTAAAACATTTTCTAACTTTTTACCCAAAATTTTCCTTTGATATGTGCATTCATGTGATATTGCAAAAAATTGATTTAAATCAACTGATTTTTTTAAAAAAATCAGTTGATTTAAATCTAGATTTAAATCTTGATTTAAATCAGTCGATTTAAATCATGCCAACCCTGTTATTTGAATCAGCATTTATATTTCCATGTATGCATTCTATGCGATAGAAAATATTGATTTTTTTGTGAAAGTGAAAGAAAAAGGAGCGAGGGGGGAGCTTCAACAGAATATAACACCCTGTGTCCTTTGCTTAAAAAGTCCCGCTTAAATATGATTATAAGAAACATTGCATGGTTTTAACCATTCATAATGTAATATTTTAATCATGTGAAGTTTTATAATAACTAGAGTTATATGTAATAAATATTTTTTAAACCTTAACTGCTGTTAGCGTCTCACATACCGCTGAGTTTTTCAAGTTTCAGAATTTAATTTGCAATTTTTAGTTTAACTATAGATACCGGGAAATTTTTGTTTCATTTCGAGTCCTATTACTATCGCTAGAAACTTTTGAATAGCTAAATTTTATTTATAATAGTCCTGTATATAAGGTTCAATACAAAAATAATATTCTAAAAGTTAATTTAACATTTTATTCATCGTTAGATTAAGCGGTCTGACAGGCCGCTCACAGTAAGTTATGCGACAATTTTTGTCACAGCAGTTAAGGGTTAATACTATTATAGTAATCTAGTAAATAGTTTTTAACCCATAACTCCACACTAATGCGGATTCTCCAAACCTACAGTTAAATTGTCGACGTTTTAAAGAGCATGCATTAATAAATTTTTAATAAATTGAATAAAATTTTTTATTAAAAAATATTATCCCAAAGAGATCTCTTATTCAATTTTATACATAATTCATATGGTTATATATCATTATCTCTATATTAGCAACAAAATTAACCTTTAACTGCTGTTAGCAATCTGACTGAACACTGTACTCCCCCTTCCCCCCCCCAAAAAAATAGCGTTTAACTTGTATTTTCCAGTTTAACTATAGTTACAACTGAAATTCTCTTTCGTTTGGAGTTCTCGTAATATTGTTAGAAATATTTGAATAGATTAAATTTAATTAGAATTAATTCTGTACAAAAAGTTTAGCGCAGGAATAGTATTCTATGATTTTTAATCATGGATCGCATTTTAACCTTTAACTAATGTTACCGGTCTCGTAGACCACTATTTTTCTTTTAATTTTTTAGTTTAACTTGTAATTTTCAGTTTAACTGCAAACACTACCGAAATTTTCTTTCATTTGGAATTTTAGTACCATCACCAAAGACTAAAAATAGGTGAATATTAAGTATAATACACTTGTATAAAACGTTTAGTACAAAAACACAATCCTATGAGTTATTCCCGCCTTTTATTCATCTTTCAATTTTGTGGTCTCATAAACCGCATCACATTCATACGTTAGAATTTCTTTCACATCAGTTAAAGGTTAAATTTATAAAGTTTTGAAAAACCGAACGCTGAGAAAGCGGACAGTTAAAATTTCGAACTCAATTGAACAATCCAGTAGAAATTTAATAGAAACCTGATTTTGAAGATGTTCGAATTTGAATCTCGAAAACATCTTGATATAGTTTTATTTACAAGAGTTAAAAATTATTTTTTACATTAGTAAAAAAAAAATAATAATAATATAATAAAAAATAAAATAGAGAGATTATTTTTAAGTATTGGGCACCCCCCCCCCCCTTAATCTTACCATTTCAACAATGATGATAATGCTGTCCCATATTAATATATAAACCCCCTTCGGATATAGTTCGGCCACTATTGGGAATCAACCGGGGTAATAACGCCAATCCCTGGCGTTATTATCCCGGGATACTTATTGCGCAGTAAATCCTAAACTACAAATTATCTCGAGAAGATATCCAAAATCTTCTGCAACAATTTGAAAGTACATGAAATACACTACAAATTTATGTAATAAACAAAGTATTTCTGGATAAAAAATATAGTCTTCAGATCAAAAACCTTATCTCGCAAATTTTAGATCAAGCGTTAATTTTAGTTGCTTGTAAAAACAATAAGACCTAAAAATGAAACAAATTAACTCGAAGCTGTTTTTTGCGATTTATATGACTCAAAACCCTTCTGCGCAGAGCACATGGGTGTCATTTACTTGATTATTTCATAATTATGCAAAATATAAGCACTTGGCATTATTACCCCGCCTGGCGTTAATACCCCAGGGTACCTTATATGGAAAAAGACAAGATCTTTTATATCAAGATTTGACAATATAAAATTTCTTAATGTAAGTTCCCAACTGGATATAAATTTGACTAATTCACTTTTGGCCAGAGTTTTTTAAGTGGGAAAAGGGAAAATTTTCAAAAAATCCAACCTTTTTTTAAAAACTTTTTTTTTTTTTTAATCAGGTCTTTTTTAATCAAATATAATTTCCTATTGCATATTGTACCATCCATGTTTGTTGATAAAAATAAACAATGTTGGATAATACATAAGTATTATAACTTCATTCCACAATATTCAAATTAAATAATTACAATCAGTTATGCAGATAATTTAAATAATTCGTAAAATATTTTTAATAACAGCCCTGTATTATGTTCAAAGAATAAACTGTTCTATACAGTGAACCATAGATATCTTAAAAATATTGCCAAGCATCCTTTAATTGATGAAAGATTAAAGATGTGTTTAAAAAATGTGTTCTTACAAGGAAGGTCTCCATACGGGCATACTCAGAAAAATCTGAAAAAATTACAGAATGTTCTTCTCATACAGTTATATATGTTTATAAAAAAAATTTCGGCGGAATTTCCTTATTACGTCCGTAAAAAAATAATAAAAATTTCGTTTATTTGGCGATTTATCTCCGGTTGGCGAAAAAACGAAATTTTGAAAAATACGCTTTTACGCTTCGAATACTTTTTAAAGAAAAAAACTTTCTATGTTCAATTTATTTAAATAAGTTTAGTTTAAGTAATTTTAGTTTTGCATTTTTACTTTACTTTAAGTGTAATTTTGTCATATTCGTTTATATGTACTTTTAACAAAATGAAATTAATATATTTTATCATTTAAAACACAATTTAAATTGATTAAAATTGTTCCAAATTGAAAAATACACTGTTAAAAATCTGCTGCATTTTGTTGCAGCACGGTTACTTGGCCGTGAAATGGAGCTTTCTCATTGGTTGGAATAGAGATATTATATACAAGCGGTGGAGTGCGTTGCAACAAAATGCAGCAGATTTTTAGCAGTGTATGACGCGGTCAATTGACCGTGCTATGGAGCATTCTCATTGGTCAGAAGAGAGATATTCTATAAAAGTAGTGGAGTGACGTTGCAGTAAATGCTGCAGATTTTAAAAAGTGAAGTCAATTAAAATCAATTTTCAGATTCGTTAAAATCGTCTGCTTTTGGCGAGGAAATGCATTGCTCGCCAAATCCCGCGTCGCTTTCAGCTTTTCACGCCAATTATTCCAAACTATTTTATTTTTTTACATATTTAATAATGTAATTCCGCCGCTAATTTTCACTGATCTTTTATTACCTACATGAGTAGTTTAATTCGTATTTTTTTCAAAAGATTCTGAGTATGCCCCCAATGGAGACCTTCCTTGTTAGTGGGGAATACAGATAAAAAGTTATTTATTAAAGTAACTTTTAAATGTGTGATATGTGACAGATGTAAATTTTCCATATGGGTGAAAAAAGTCCAGGCCAGGATTCGAACCAGGGATGTATTGGCTGAAGCTGCCAATTCTATTCCAACTGAGCCATCCGGGACACAAACATTGGAGGACTATATCACCCCAATGTGGTTATTATCAGAGTTGTATAATATATATGCACACCAAACAGAAAAGTTTATGAACTTTACAGAAAATTTTAGGATAGAAACAATTTTGAATATTTAACACGTGAATTTTCACATTGTTACCAACAAGGAAGGTCTCCATACTGGGCATACTCAGAATTAGATGAAAAAAATACTAATTAAAGTACTTACGGATGTAATAAAGGATCAGTCAAAATTAACGGCGGAATCACATTAGAAAATATGTAAAAAAATAAAATATTTTCTAATATTTGGCGTGAAAAGGCGAAAGAGTCACTTGATTTGGCGAGCAGCCCTTTTCTTCGCCGAAAGCAAACGATTATAATGCAACTCAAAATTGTTGGATATTTAGTATGTGTGTAAATGTTATTTAATGAATTTAAACATAAACAATGTGAGACTTTAATATATTATATACATATATATATATTATATACATATATATATATATATATATATTGTATTACATATATGTATTACTTGTTGAAGTAGTTATTTAGTTAATCACTGGAAAAAATGCTTTCATAGATTTAAAAAAAAAATCATATTGAGAAAAATTATCTTCATACATTTAAGTGTATTCAAAAATAAAAGCCATGTGTTTCCATAACAACAAAATCTAATCGACAATTCTCAATTGGACTTTGAGCTTGAAGCAAATTTAATTAATTTAAATTATGAATTTCGCTTTAAACCTCAAATTTTGATGATTAAATTTGAATATAAATACATATAAATATCGACATAACAAAATTATACTTAAAACAAACTAAAACTTATAAAAGTAAAGCTATTTAAATTAAATTTATCAAAACAAGTTCAACATGAAACTTTTTTTTCTTGAAGTGTATTTGAGATAAAGTATTTTTTAAAATTACATTCCATCGCCAAGCGGCGATAAATCGCCAAAAAAAAAAGAAATTATTATTTTTTACGGTTACTGAATGGAAGTTCCGCCGAAATTTTTTTATAATATGTATATATCTACACGAGAAGAACATACTGTAATTTTTTCAGATTATTCGGGGTATGCCCGTATGGAGACCTTCCTTGTAAGCGTAGAACCAATATAGTGAAAAATTTCCAAGCCGGGGATCGAACCTGGAACCTTTGGAATAGCACTCAAAATGCTCTACTATTTAAGCTATGAGGATGATGACCAGCTTAGCATTTTTCACATCATATGCTAAGATGGGCATCGTCCTTGTAGCTTAATATTGTTGGAGTATTTAATATCGCGAAATTTTGTTGAAGTCAATAAAAATGCACAAATTTTGTCGAAGGATAGCGTAAAAAACCCCCCCCACAAATTTCTTCAAAATATCTAGAGAAAAATGTGAATTTCGTCGAAACACCTCGAAAAAATTGTGAATTTCAACAAAGAATCGCATAAAAAGCTCATTTCAACAAAGGACTGCATAAAAAACTCTATTTCTAAAAAAGACCGTGCGAAATTCGACAAAAAACTGCATGAAAAAAAATGCGAGTCTCAACAAAAAACGGCCTAAAAAACACAAATTTCGTCTAAAAACTGCTAAAAAAAGGGTGAATTTCACCCGTGAATCGCATTAAAAATGCAAATTTCGTCCATGAATTGCGTAAAAAACACGAATCTCGTCCATGAATTGCATAAAAAAATGTGAATTTTGTCCATGAATTGTGTAAAAAACACTAATTTCGTCCACGAATTGCAAAAAAGACGTGAATTATGTGCATGAATCGCATAAAAAATGCTGATTTCATGGTTCATGCATGTCAAATAATATAACATAATTTTATTAAATATTAAGTTAAAGTGTTTGGCCCAATATTTACGTGCGCAGAAAGTTTTTGATTTATACAAGTCACGTTATTATATAATATCATACGGTGTTAGAAGTAAAACCTTTTTTTTACGGCGTTTTACATTGATTTATTTGTGTTATTTCAGTGAAAATTACTTGTATATTAAGTTAATTAATAAAAATATAAGAAGATTTTTTAATTTAATACATACTTTCTGAGAATGGATTTACCCTGCCTCACCTTAAAAAAAAAAATACAATGCAATTTGAAAAACCCCAGGTTTTTTGCAACCCTGCTGTTCTGAACTCACAAGGAAGGTCTCCATACGGGCATACTCAGAAAAATTTGAAAAAATTACAGAATGTTCTTCTCATATAGTTATATATGTT
Source organism: Maratus speculifer (assembly GCA_964019185.1). Taxonomy (NCBI): domain Eukaryota; kingdom Metazoa; phylum Arthropoda; class Arachnida; order Araneae; family Salticidae; genus Maratus; species Maratus speculifer. Next base: position 284,436,737 of record OZ025298.1, on the reverse strand, counting down.
TATAAAAAAATTTCGGCGGAACCTCCTTATAACGTCCGTAAAAAAGTAATAAAATTTTCGTTGTTTTGGCGATTTATCTCCGGTTGGCGAAAAAACGAAATTTTGAAAAATACGCTTTTACGCTTCGAATACTTTAAAGAAAAACTTTCTATGTTCAATTTATTTAAATAAGTTTAGTTTAAGTAATTTTAAGTGTAATTTTTTCATATACGTTTATATGTACTTATAACAAAATGAAATTAATATATTTTATCATTTAAAACGCAATTTAAATTGATTAAAATTGTTCCAAATTGAAAAATACACTGATAAAAATCTGCTGCATTTTGTTGCAACGCACTCTCTTGCTTGTATAGAAAACGGTTACTTGGCCGTGAAATGGAGCTTTCTCATTGGTTGGAATAGAGATATTATATACAAGCGGTGGAGTGCGTTGCAGCAAAATGCAGCAGATTTTTAACAGTGTTGCACAAGCTACAACACCGCTAAAAATCTGTACCATTTTCTCCAGCGTCACTCCACCGCTTTTATAGAAAACGGTCAATTCACCATGCTATGGAGCATTCTCATTAGGCAGAAGAGAGATATTCTATAAAAGTAGTGGAGTGACGTTGCAGTAAATGTTGTAGATTTTTAAACAGTGAAGTCAATAAAATCAATTTTCAGATTGGTTAAAATCACCTGCTTTTGGCGAGGAAATGCATTGCTCGCCAAATCCCGCGTCGCTTTCAGCTTTTCACGCCAATTATTCCAAACTATTTTATTTTTTTACATATCTAATAATGTAATTCCGCCGCTAATTTTCACTGATCCTTTATTACCTACATGCGTAGTTTAATTCGTATTTTTTTCAAAAAATTCTGAGTATGCCCCCAATGGAGACCTTCCTTGTCAGAACGAGTTGTATAGTGTTGCTCACACAGCAAGAAAAATGCATTCTATGTTAATCAAGGACAAATAACATAATGTGTTGCTCCTATGGAAATAATCTGGCTTTGCCATTCCTTTTTGTTTCCCTCTAAGGGAAAATTCTGCAGTATCAGTTTAGATAATGCTATGGGAAAAACTCAAATGCACCTCTGTTTCCACTAAACATTGTTATCTATCAACTACTGTATACAGGGTGCTTGCGAAGAGAAAACTGCACCCGGGACAAAGTTTCAATTTGGCAACCCCCCTCCCCCAACGTGACGCTAAACATCCAAAAATGACGTTGGTAGTATAAATTTGACGCCCCCTAAATTTCTGTGCCCAAGGCGACCCCCCCCCCCCCCTCCCGATCCGCATGGCACTGACTGTTTATTTCCATGCATAAGCCAAGTATCTGATTTTTCAATGAAAAATTGTCCAAAACTGGAAATCTTTATTTAAGCCAATGTTAATAAAGATATTGAAAAATTCAGCAAACAAAAACTTAGTGCTGTTTTGTTCATAGATAATTGAAAAAAAAATGTGCTCTTCAAAATTATTGAACTTTTCCAGTTTGTTTTGCTGTACTGCCAAATCTTTTTAGTTGAGTCCCGCTCAGTCTGTTTTGACTTGCTTGTTATAAAATCCAAACCTGCAATATTTGGCTTGCATGATCACAAGAAATGATCATTTGATCTTTCAAAGCATCACCAGTGCGATGGGTCGAACTGGGAATACATTTTTGTAGAAGTTGTCAATTGCCATGATGGTGAATTGGGTACTATCGATATTCATGCTGAGGTACCAATAAAAGAAAGTGATTTTAAAGATTTGCTTAAAAATTAAGATAATGATTTGGATAATGAATGTTGATTGATAATTTTTTTCATGGTAAAAGAATGGCGATTTAAATTACTTATCGAAACATATGTATTTTTAATTTTTTTATATTTATATATTTTTTTTTTCATTTTGGAACATCAGTTTTTAAAATTTTCTTATGTATAAGTTAAGTCCCCAACTTTAGAGGCAAAAAAAAAAAAAAAAACAACAAAAATTTTTGGTTTATTTACGGAAATATATGTAGTTAGAAGACAACAATTAGCATTTTGAAAATTGACTTATATCCAGGGCCGTAGCTAGAAGTGAACAATAGGGGGGGGGGGATAATTTTTTTCCCTCTCTCTCTGACGCAGAAAGATAAATTAGTACATATTCAGATTGTAGTTACTATGTTTCTTATTAAACTGTTGTAATAACTTCACTTCATGTCAAAAAAGTATAAGATGATGAAAATTTTGAGTGTATAACTAGTGCAAAATTAAACATCATATTAGCTTCCTATGTACAAATAGGACGAGGAAGTGTTGAAAAATTTATTTTAGGTACAATTTAGTAATTCTACAAAACTGTGAAAGGGTCTCAAGACTAAATTAGATTGTTTAACAGAATTTCATTTGGATTTTCGGAACAAAAATTTCTTTAATGACCTTGGAAACTTTTCCAGGGGGGGGGGGGGTCTGAGCCGCCCATAGCATCCTCTTAGCTACGGCCCTGCTTTTATAATTTTTTTTTTAAATTTCTTTTCAAAGGTGAAGCAGTTATAGCGTTGTCGTTCAAAAGCAATGATTTGATAATAATTCTCAGTTAGACATTTTATGATAAATTCACTCCTATTAAATAAAATATTTTGTGATAAAATTTTTATGCATTTTTGTAAATTTATTTCATCCATTGTTACATCTTTATACATCTTGGGAGTGAAACTTTTCTAGTGATGCAACAGAAACTTTAATTTCTGCCAAAGGAGGAGTGTGCCTGTTTTCTTTTAGGATATGCACTTTTGTTTTCACATGGACAGCTTTTCTGATGGCTATAACACTGCGGAAAATGCGTGTCTCCAAGAAGTCGTAAACTGTGAGGAGAGAAATACCAAGCCATAGCCCTACGTAGCCACCAATGAAGCTCAAAATACCTATAGCCTGTGAGAAAGAGAAATAAAAGCATTTTTCAATGCATGTGTAGCTTTATGATACCGGGTGTCCCAAAAATGACTGATGGATTTTAAAATTCAATAGCTTGCAAACGGTGACAGCTATTTAAAATTTTTTTTGCAGGAGGGTTATGCATAATGCCAGGAGTTTTTTTACCGTAATTTTTTATTTTAGTTCACATCTCAAACAACAGATGGCGCTGACGGCTATCGAAGGCCAAGTCGACGCTTCCCTCAGCACTGATCATCTGGCCTTCAATCGCCGTCAGCGCCACCTATTGTTTAAGATGCGAACTAAAATAAAAAATTACAGTAAAAAAACTCCTGACATTATACATAACCCTCCTGCAAAAAATTTTTAAATAGCTGTCACCGTTTGCAAGTTATTGAATTTTAAAATCCATCAGTCATTTTTGGGACCCCCGGTACATACTTTAGTTATAACACATAAGAACTTGTTCACATTGAAAAAATTAATTTTATTGGCGTGTATTTGTGGCCAAAAAAGAAGTTTGTTTATCAACTGTTTGTTACAAAGATTCTAACCATTTGTTAAAATCTTATGGTTTAAACAACACTGTGATATGACAATTTGTTAAATTTCCATGAGGTTTTGAAATGTAAATGTATGGTTGTGGGAGAAAAAAAAAACTGTGCTAACTGCAACAAATTATTGTAAAAAAAAAAATGTTGTTGGTGCTAAATGATTGTAAATGAAATCTACTATAAAAGCATATATATACGATTTGCTTAGGTAGACATCTACTTATCATATAAACACCAATCTTTTTTTTTTTTTTTTCGATAACAATACACCTAATTTGACATCACAAAGAAATTCTATATCATCTATATCTATATTATCTATATCTTTTTCATTCAATTAGCCTGAATACAAATTTTCATAAAATTCGTAAGATTAGTTTCAGGGAAATTATTTTAAATTGAGCCTATTTTAAGAGCTGTATCCAAAGTCAAGTTCAATACTTCATTGTAGAAATACTACAGAATAATTCTGCCACTTCTATTAATGAATTATTTCTTGCCAATTTGATCATTTCACTTGTTTATTATGATGCAATCTGCATAATCCTTTATCTATCGACGGTACTTATAGGTACCATTAAAACTGCTTATTATAAAATTCTTTTAATGTGTCAATTAGTTGTAATACTATTTAGAATGAGTTACAGACACATTACTTTATTTTGTTCCAAAAGCATTATTGGTTACACAAAACAAAAATATTTTTAAAAGGATGATTTCTTTTGCCTTTGTATCTTTTCAGCTTTCTTGGCGCTGAGGGAGAGGGATGGGGATTTTTCAATTCGGAAATATTTCTATATTTATATTTTAAGAACATTATATTTGTACATTTTATAATGCTACTAAATGCTAAGAAAACGATTTAAAATAAAAGATCTGAGTAGGGTTATAAAAATTGCACAAAATCCCTGTAAATTCAAATTTAATTAATCCTTCCAAATCCTTCATAAATTTATCAAATGATTATGTAAATCTTTTAATTTAGTTTAAACAATTTACATTAAATGCTTTAGAATGTAAAATTTTCACGAATTCATAATTCAGTAGATAAAGGGTTAATATGATGTTCACCCAAATGTTGCAATAAAATGAGTAAATATATGTTTTTTTCAGATTATGCTTTTCCGCGCATCATAGACAGCCCCTTAAACCACCATTTTAACTTTTTAAATCATAATTTGAAAACTACTTGGAGAAAAATTTGAAATTGAGAATCTATTTATATAATATGCTAAATGTAACTATTCCGGGTTTACCCTCATCTTCGAGAAAAGCAATTTATGACTGCTGCATTAGACATAAATATTTAGATATACCATAAGTATGATGACTGTTCAAGATATGGAAATATACACATAATCTGCATTGTATCACATCTATTCTCCTTCTTTTTCTCCCAAATCTTCATAAACTATCTAATTATAAGTTTTAAATTCTAAATTAATAATAACAGATAACAAGGTATTATGAGAAACGGATAACCAGATATAAATAAACAAACGCTATTTTGGTGGCGCTCTCTACTGACAATCAATATAAATAAAAGAACTTGACGTAATATATAATTTGATTTTTATTTTTTAAACTTTGGTTATATAATTTTAGATTTTTTTCAATATAAATAAAAGTAAATTTAATCTTATTAATGTTTAAGAGAACTCTTATCTGCTTATTTTTTTAATTTTTTGTTTGCATTATAAGCAAAAAAAAAAAAAAAAAAAAAAAAAGACTTTTTCACCCACCAGATGTAATTGAATTATGAGATTGCACTTGTGTGACTGAAAATTATTTTTTCCTATTCTCTTTTTAAATTACAATTTTATTTTCACTCCAAGGTTATGCTTAAATGTTAAAAATCGAAATTTTATCTATTTCATATGTAGTATTGGCTTATATGTGGTACATGTGTTACATATTCCTTACATTTTAATTACTTTTATAAGAAACAAATTTTATTTACAATGCAATTAAATTTCAAGTGGATGTAAGCTAATCTGTTAAGAATTGATGAAATTGAATTAAAATTTTACGAAAAAAAAAAATAATTAAAATAATTTTGATTTTGTTTATACCCAATGAAATTTTAAAGTTATACAGTTAGAGTTTCGATTAAATACTTTCATAATTTCGTTCAACATAAATAAAATGAGCATTAGAATTTTAATTTAGCTTAATCAATTCCTGTAGTTAAACCATGCATCCGATTTTATAAAATTTGCAACGACTTGACAAAATTATGCAACAATTATATATTTAAAAATTTAAACGAATAGGTTGGGTAGTTTTTGCGTTGTTATATGCGGACAGACAGACGTGTCATCATTGAATCAGACGGAAATACTGAAAAAATACTGAACGACGACTATAGGTGCTACGTATTTATATAATTTTGAAAGCACCTAAAAATCATTGAAAAATAACAGAATTTTGACGCATTTAAAATAATTACTTTTCCAGTTTTATGAAAACATATGTTTATTAGGTCATATACTACAGAATCTGCTGTCCTGTGAATAGGCCTCCGAATGTCGTTTTAGGGCACACTGCTTGAAAATTCTGATGTATATGTTACAGGCCAAACCCGATTTTAGGCCAAACTAGATTGGCCTAGTCCAAACTAGTCTATCCTAATGCCCATCGGATAGACTAGTTTTTCCTAGGCCAAACTAGTCTATCCTAATGCTCATAGGATAAACTAGTTTTTCCTAGGCCAAACTAGTCTTTTCGAACGCCCATCGGATAAACTAGTTTTTCCTAGGCCAAACTAGTCTATCCGAACGCCCATCGGATAAACTAAATTTTCCTAGGCCAAACTAGTTTGGCCGAATGGTCATTAGGATGAACTAGTTTAGCCTGCTATTCATTGGTTTGAACTAGTTTATCCTAGGCCGAACTAGATTGTACTAGGCCAATTCAATTTGGCGTGATTTTATTGAATCTAAAGATCGCCACGGCGCCAACTTTCTAGTTTTGATCTAATTTATCCTAGGACGATGCAATTTGACTCGCTTTTAGCTCACATACTACCAAAGCCTGAGAGCTAATGTGCTCGTAGATTGTGTGTGTGTATGTAACCATGTACGTATGTATGTATGTATTTACGTACGTATGTACATACTTATGTACGTACGTCGGACTAATATATAGCGACTAATATAACGAACTAATGTGGAATTAATATAACACAAGCACCCAAGTGTTGGAATTTGGAAGCGATTTAGTTCAAATCAGCCGGCTTCGCCCGCTATCGGGCCCCTTGTTTTATATAAAATCTCGAAACGGGCGTATGTTGAAGCGAATGAACCTCGAAGAGAAAAAAATATGATGATAAATATTTAAAAAAAAAGATTCCGCATCGAAATACCACTATTTCCTAATAGTAATTTTTGTAAAAATGTTATATTCTTGTTGGAACATTTTGAAACTTACAGTTTATGAAACTTACAGTTTTGAAACTGACAATTTATGGCATTTGATATAAATTTATAAAAAAAAGTCACATTTCGGCTTGAAAGAGGGTGTGGATGCGAACAAAATCGCGAAATATAACGGAAATTCTAGCTTTTAAAGCACCGCGACCTCAAGTAACATATCTACTATTAGGTTGTTTAACGGAGTTTCATTCAGATACAGTTTTGTTAATAATAGAGTGCACTCCTTGGTGTTGGAATGAGAAACTAATATAACGTGGCTTAGTTAAAACTTGCTGGCTTCGCCAGCTATCTGACTGGCCTAGGCAGCGGGGTTATGGTTGGAAATTCGTTCGCTTCGATGCTCTTTCGAAAAGGAGGATTACATTCGGCGGTGCGTACTCAGCACGCTTGCTACGATTTGAATTTCGTTCGCTTTGAAGTTCGTTCGAAAAGAAAGAGGGCATTCGTACGTGTGCAGCACACCTGCTATACGCTGTCGCAAGCTGTAGGGATGCGACTGAAGAACTAATGCACGAAATTTAATAAAAATTTACATTCAGGTAGTCTCAGATCTAAATTGATGCTGATTAGTTTTTGGTGTAAATCGCTTATCAAGTGGAGCTGCTGTTTTGCATTTTTTATGATTTACGCATTAGCTTTATCTTAACTAATACACGAATTTCCATCAAACATCAGATTCAGTTCGTCCATGAGATGAGTTGGTGTTGTTTCTATTTTGAAGTAAATCACTCAACATGGCTATACTATGCTGCATTTTTAACAATTTTTACAATAGCTGTATCTCAAGAACTAATGAACGGAATTTAATATAAATTTATATTCAGATAGTCCCTGATATTAATTGATTCTGATTACATTTTCATGTAAATCGTTCAAAATTCACTATTCGTCAATAGTGTCATTAAACGCGGAACATATTTTTATAAATTTATATCATGTGTCATAAACTATCTTAAAGTTTCAACTAGATCAACCTAGAATTTCCGTTATATTTCCTGATTTTCTTCGCCCCCCCCCCACTCTTTCCCTTTCGTAATGGGACTTTTTTTACAATTTTTATCATGTGTTATAAACTATCACAAAGTTTCAAACAGTTTCAACAAGAATTTATAGTGGTATTTGACGCGCCATCTTTTTTCTTAAATATTTAACTTCATGTTTTATTATGTTTCTAAAAGTTTCAAATAATGGTAATATTTAATTATTAATTATCAGCTAAAACCTCAAAAAGTGCTGAGATAAAAAAAAAAATCTTGCTTCCTCTTACTCTACCCCCCCCCCCCCCATCCTAAATTTCAAGTGTCATGCTTTATTTAAGCTTTTCCTTATTTTTAAAAGGATTCGGATATTTAGTTTCTTAATATGAACAATTTCGCCTGAAGTGATGTGTGCAAAAACCAATATCTGTTACGAATTAAAAATCTTTTCATAAAACCGAAAGTCTCTATCCGACTAAAAAAAATCCGTTCTACGTTTACATCTCAGAACCCCCCAAATTAATCAGGTAAACGCCTTATCAGAAGGAACCTACATCCAAAATTTGAAACAAATCGGTAAATTCTCTGTGAAAAACCTATTTACATAAATTAAGAGTATTACCTCCCATTGCTCCTTTATTTATACGTAAACAATGAACACCCACAGTTGATCTTGGATGTACCTTATCAAAACGATATTATATCTAAAATTTTAATAAAATCCCATCATTTTGCATGGAAAACTGACTTAACTAAATTAAGGAGGTGTGTGTGTGTGTGTGGGGGGGGGGTGCGGATTAGCCTTTTGTTCTCCTCCCCTTATTCTTATTCAATGAACCCCTGAAACTAATCAGGAAAGTTCATTATCAGGAAAAATCTATGTCCAAAATTTGAAGCAAATTGGATATTTCTATCAGGAGTTATCGCATTACGTACACACGTACGTACATACGTACGTACATACGGCCATACGTACGTAAATTGTTACATACACATACACAGAATCTGCGAGCACATTAGCTCTCAGGCTTTAATAGTCTGTGTGCTAAAATCGCGTCAAACTGCATAGGCCTAGGATAAAATAGATCAAAATTAGAAAGTTGGCGCCGTGGCGGTCTTTAGATTAAAAAATATCACGCCAAATTGAATTGGCCTAGGACAATCTAGTTTGGCCTAGGATAAACTAGTTCAAACCAATGAATAGCAGGCTAAACTAGTTCATCCTAATGACCGTTCGGCCAAACTAGTTTGGCCTAGGAAAATCTAGTTTATCCGATGGGCGTTCGGATAGACTAGTTTGGCCTAGGAAAAACTAGTTTATCCGATGGGCTTTCGGATAGACTAGTTTGGCCTAGGAAAAATTAGTTTATCCGATGGGCGTTAGGATAGACTAGTTTGGCCTAGGAAAAACTAGTTTATCCGATGGGCGTTAGGATAGACTAGTTTGGCCTAGGCTAATCTAGTTTGGCCTAAAATCGGGTTTGGCCTGTAACATATATACGTACATCAAAATTTAAAAAGTGTGGTAGCATCTAGCAATCAATGTACTTAAAAAAATAGCAAAAAACTTTAAAACTTTTTTTTAGTCTTACTCGAGTAAACTCACCTCATATTTTGGTGTGTACTTGAATGTAGTTATTTCTAAATTCTCAAAAATTATATGAACCAATGTAGCACACCTACGGAAAAGAAAGTCGAAATAGAATTTAAACTACAATAAAAGCACATAAAAGCACATATTATGCTATTTATATTTTTATTTTCTTTTATTTTCTGCTGTTTGATGTTTATTGTCACATGTTCACAGCCTGTAGGTACATTTTAGCGAGCATGGTTTGGTGCATGTGCATCACCAACTTACTTACTCCATCGTTTAACTCATACACAATTATAACCACAAAGATGATTGGTGATTTATGACTTGTGATCAGCTAAGGAAAAAAGCTTTAAAATTAATTTAGTTTTAAAAATTTTTAAAATGCATAGTAAAAAAACAAACAATACATCTGTGTAAGTTTATCTATTTGATAATTCTATTATTATTGGTTTAATATTTGTTTACTGTTTTTCATTGAATTTAATATTGCATTGGCGATTAATAGGGTAATTTAGAAATCATTTTTAGATTTATTATGATTTCTAATCTGAAATTAATCGCAATTAATGTGTCTATTTAGTATTACCCTTGATAACGAGCTAAATACCACATTTCCAATACTTCGCGTTTGTTCCAATATTTGCCAATTCCTCTGTTTTGTTGTAATTTGTTATTTTATGGGTTATTCTATATTTTGATGTTAAATAGTATTGTATAATGGTTCCATATATATATATATATATACAGGGTGATTCTAATTTTTTTTTACAATAAAAGAGGGGTGATAGTACGCATCAAGACAAACAGTATTAAATAGGCGACCAAGGGTCCCAAACGTTTTCCAAAGGAGATAGCCGCCATTAAAATTTAGGGACCAAAAATTCAAATAAACACTAGTGAAAAATGCTCCAAGGTGCAGTGCAAAAGCAGAATATGATTTTAATTGAGCATTAAAAAGTAATGGACAAGTGCTTCTGTTAATTACTGAGCATGAGGAAGGATAAGGGATCCCTTCTTGGCTACAACTCACTTCAATGCCAACTTTGAAAAAATCATATTTGCGCTTTTTCCATATAAAAGAAATTTGCGGTTCTTTAGTAGAATTTTCCACCGTGCTTTAGATGTTAACCAGGGGTATAGTCATAAAAATAGCATAAGATATATGCTCTAAGCAGAGGGATATTCTAGAATGTGTATACTATAAGCTTTCTTGAAAAACAGAGGGTATATGGTGTTCTATTAAAAAGTCCAGAAGGTGTACGGCGTATAGCCTGTACTACATCTCTGATGTTAACTGCACTGTTCACTCTGCACTATACTACAAATCAATTTTCTGTGCAATTATACACTTAGGGTATGTTTGGTGGCAGTGCATGAATGTGACACCTGCAGGAACTAGGTATCTGGCATTATGTCGCCTTCCTTTACATTTATGTCTAATTAAGCTGCATCTTTACTGGTTACGTCTTTACACTATACATTTTTATAGTAACTGCGACTGATTTGTTTTCACGGAAAAAGCGCAAATGTGATTTTTTCAAAGTTGGCATTGAAGTGAGTTGTAGCCAAGAAGGGATCCCTTATCCTTCCTCATGCTCAGTAATTAACAGAAGCACTTGTCCATTACTTTTTAATGCTCAATTAAAATCATATTCTGCTTTTGCACTGCTCCTTGGAGCATTTTTCACTAGTCCTTCTATTTTTCCATATTCCATAGGGATACTGCACAACTTGTTTTGTATTTTATATATAGAAAACAAAATCTTATTTGTATTGAAATTAAAAAATGCTACATACTCTAATACTCTGGTGTTACAAATTAAAAAAAAAATTTAAACAGGTTTTTCTATACCAAAATTCTACGGTGGTTTTCAAAAAAAAAAAAAAAAAAAAAATCAGTTTTTTACTAAAGTGAATAAAATAATAAATCATTTCAAAGAATAGATTTTTCATTCAAATATCCATTATTTTTGCAAAAAAAAAACAGGAACTTTTTTTATGCAAGAGTAAAGTTTGATACAAAAACCATGCTTCTTTTTTTTTCTTAATCCGTATTTATTACGGACTTATTAAAAACGTACTCCACCGCTTTTATAGGAAACGATTGCTTTACTGTGTTATGGAGCATTCTCATTGGCCATAAAGAGACATTCTATAAAAGCTGTGGAGTGACTCTGCAACAAGTGGGTCAAATTTTTAACAGTGCACTGTTAAAAATCTGCTGCATTTTGCTGCAACGCCCTCCACCACTTGTATATAATATCTCTATTCCAACCAATGAGAAAGCGCCATTTCACGGCCAAGTAACCGTTTTCTATACAAGCAGGGGAGTGCGTTGCAGCAAAATGCAGCAGATTTTTAACAGTGTGCATATCCTTGGCGCTATAGTTTACAGGAGTGGTACATTGTTCAAAATTTGAAACTTTTGCTGCATCGCCACTCCATCGCTTTGATAGAATATCTCTATTTTGATCGATGAGAATCCTCGATAATGCATTTAAGTAATCGTTTTCTACTATATCGTTTCCGTATATTTATTTTTTCAATCAGCACCAAGGTGCGCACTTTATTAGAAGACGCGCTCTATTAGAGGGCGCATTCTATTAGAATAAATACGATATATACTTATAATAAATACACTTTGTTAAAGTACAGGGCCCCAATATTTGACAGGTATGCCAGGCATTTTTGCCATTGATGCCATTGTGCTAAAAACAAAATATAAATAAATGAAAAAAATGGATAAAATATAAATTTGGCATGGTGCAAAAAATTGCCTAATTTAAAATTAAAAATCAAATTTGACAGCCACCAGGGCTAGACACCGTGCATAATTATTCAGTAAATGATTCATTAACACTAGAACGCCCAGAAATTCTACTCAAGTTTGAAAATAATATTCCTCACCAGAATTTTTATTCAAAATTATTTAATTGATTTATTTAACGTAAATTTGCGTGGATTAGATTTAAATTATTTCAAGAAAATTTTTCTGGTTCGAATTGAAATTTAGTTACATGATTGGAGTCGAATCGACTCCATCCGGGCGTTCTAGTGTTAAAAAATGACAAAAATCAGCATGTCAAAAATTTCAAAAAAATTCATAATTCGTTAAAAAATTAAGTTAAAAATAAGAGAAAAAAAAGCATTCTGTATTTTTTTATGCTTAATCGAATGGTGTAACTGGTTTTTCTCTCCGATGATCACAAATACCTTAGATTGATGACTGACATTCTTTTATTTCATCTTGTAAAAAAACTGTTTAACGTAAAGCTATGAATTTTTGCAGGATTAATTAGCATCGCAAAATGTTTAAAATAAACTTTACCGCAACATTCTATCTGCAATAGAACGTTAGATATACCCATTTATGACCAAGTTTGGAAAATATGCAATTTCAGAAAAACCGCCCAGCGAAATAACGTTTTCTCGATGACTACCTCGGGATAAAAAGTTTGTCTTTTGTTTAAAAAAAAAAATTAAGTTTTTATCTTTAGTAGTTTTCGAGAAAAGTGCTGTGACACAAAATTTTTGTCCGATTTTCAGAATACTCTACAGTACACCTACAGTATGCCATAAAAAAAATAATTTTTGTGCTATGTTGTGCTTCTTGGTCAGACGAACATTTAAAAAAAAATCATCAAAATTGGATAAGTATTTAGTTAGTTATTGCAAAAAGAAAAATTGAAAAATCCGTGTGCACTATCGCTCAATCATATTATTGTTGCGCGCTGCCGCGCGCACAATGATAAACAAGTTGGAAATTGCACGTGAAGCGTAGCAAATTAGGTGCGTTCGTACGATAACGAAATTTTAAAAATATTACTTTCATATATCAATCTCATAAAATTGTTAACAGTGAATTACAATTAAAACGCTCATCAAACAATGTTCTCCCTATACCATTATGTAATGGAATACTTTTGTGTGGCTTTGTAAATCAATAACAAATGTTCTTTGCACCACAAATTATGTACGATGTATATTATAATATGTACTTTATAGTTGCATATAAATTTTATTAAGTTCGCATGAGTGTAACACGATTAAAATGCATTTGAAACATTTTTTCCCATTGACCGCAATGTAACGGAATACTTTTGATTGTCCCTGTAATTGATCTATGCATCCGATTTTCATAAAATTTGAAATAACTCGACAAAATTATGTAATAATTATGTATTTTAAATTTCAAACGTATAGAATATATTTGAAACTTTTTCCCCATTGACCATAATGTAATTGAATAATTTTGATTGCCCCTGTAATTGATCTATGCGCACGATTATCAAAATATTTGAAATAACTCGACATAATTATGTAATAATTGCGTATTTTAAATTTCAAACGATTAAAATGCATTTGAAACTTTTGTCCCCTTTGACCGTAATGTAATGGAATACTTTTGATTGCCCCTGTAATTGATCTATGCATCCAATTTTCATAAAATTTGAAATAACTCGACAAAATTATGTAATAATTATGTATTTTAAATTTCAAACGTATAGAATATATTTGAAACTTTTTCCTAATTGACCATAATGTAATTGAATACTTTTGATTGCCCCTGTAATTGATCTATGCACACGATTATCAAAATATTTGAAATAACTCGACATAATTATGTAATAATTGCGTATTTTAAATTTCAAACAATTAAAATGCATTTGAAACTTTTTTCCCCATTGACCGTAATGTAATTGAATACTTTTGATTGCCCTGTAATTGATCTATGCATCCGAGTTTCATAAAATTTGAAATGACTCGACAAAATTATGCAATAATTATGTATTTTAAATTTCAAACGATTCGGTTGGGTAGTTTTTGCGTTGTTATATGCGGACGGACAGACGGACGGACTGAACGACCACTATAGGTGCTACGTATTATATAATTACGAACGCACCTAAAAACGGAAAAATTGGTCGATTGCTTTGTGGTTTTCACTAAAGTTATTCTTTATGTCGGCATTTTCTTGAAATTAAATTATAAAGATAAATTTCAAAAATACCGATAGAGGGCGCTTTAGGCTTTGGAGTAAGGAATAACTATTTTTTGCCGGTTTTTTTTTTTTTTTTTTTTTTTTTTTTTTTTGGCATCTCATTAAATGTTTTCGTAAGCTTAGATTTAAACTTACATTTTGAGCTCAAAATCTGAATAGTTGGAAGTGGTTAAGTAGCACTGTGTAGAAATTGAACTGTGTTCAGAGGGTTCAAATTTCAAATGATTATAAAAAACGGAAAAATTGGTTCATTGATTTGTGGTTTTCAATAAAACTATTCTTTATGTCGGTATTTTCTTAAAAATAAATTATAAAGATAAATTTAAAAAAAATGTCGATAGAGGGGGCTTTAGACTTTAGAGTAAGGAACAACTATTTTTTGCCGTTATTTTTTGCATCTCATTAAATGTTACCGGAAGCTTAGACTTAAATTTTGAGCTCAAAATCTGAATAGTAGGGATTGGTTAAGTAGCGCAAATTGAACTGTGTTTAAGGGGGGGGGGGGGAGGGAGGTTCAAATTTCAAATAATTATAGAAAATGGAAAAATAGGTCGATTTGTTTGCGGTTTAAAATAAAACTATTCTTTAAGTCAGTACCTTCTTAAAAATTAATTTTAAAGATAAATTTCAAAAAATTCCGTTAGACGGCGTCTTAAACTTCAGAGTAACCAGCAACTAATTTTAACCATTATTTTTTGCATCTAATTAAATGCTTGCAAAAGCTTATTAAATATTTTTGGAAGCTTAGACTTAAACTTAAATTTTAAGCCCACATTCTGAATCGTTGGGAGGGGTTAAAAAGCGCAAACTGAAGTGTGTTCATGAGTTGAAATTTAACCCTCCCTCTCCCCCCTCGAGCACAATTCAATTTTTCGCTACTTAAACACTCCCAACGTTTCAGAATTTGCTCCCAGAATTTAAGTCTATGCATTTGAAAGCATTTTATGAGATTAAAAAATAACGGTTAAAAATAGTTGTACGCTACTCCAAAGTCTAAGGCGCCCTTTATCGGCATTTTGTGAAATTTATCGTTAAAATTTATTTTCATGAAAATGCTGATTTAAAGAGTAGTTTAAGCGAAAACCGCAAACGAATCGACCAATTTTTCCGTTGTTTATAATCATTTGAAATTTGAACCCTCTGAACACAATTCAGTTTGTGTACCTAACCACTTCCAACTATTCAGATTTTGAGCTAAAAATTTAACTCTAAGCTTACGAAAACATTTAACAAGATGCAAAAAATAACGCCAAAAAAAAGAGTTGTTCGTTACTCCAAAGTCTAAAGCGCCTTCTATCGGCATTTTTTGAAATTTACCTTTATAATTTAGTTTCACGAAAATACAGACATAAAGAATAGTTTTAGTGAAAACCGTAAATCATTCGACCAATTTTTCCGTTTTTTATAATCATTTGAAATTTGAACCCTCTGAACACAGTTCAATTTGTGCTACTTAACCACTTCCAACTATTCAGATTTTGAGCTCAAAATGTAAGTTTAAGTCTAAGCTTACGAAAACATTTAATGAGATGCAAAAAAAAAAAAAAAAAAAAAAAAAAAAACCTGGCAAAAATGTTGCTCGTTATTCCAAAGTCTAAAGCGCCCTCTATCGGCATTTTTTGAAATTTATCTTTATAATTTAATTTCAAGAAAATGCCGACATAAAGAATAATTTTAATGAAAACCGCAAATCAATCGACCAATTTTCCGTTTTTTATGTTTATTTGAAATTTTGGTCCCTAAACTTTAATGGCGGCTATCTCCTTTGGAAAACGTTTGGGACCCTTGGTTTCTTATTTAATATTGTTTGTCTTGATGTGTACTATCACCCCTCTTTTATTGTAAAAAAATTTAGAATCACCCTGTATATATATACACTCATTGCTATAAAAATTTGCGCACCAAGAAATAATTGTGGGATCGTAACGAAACTTGGGATGAAGGTACATATCAAGCAGATATGCAAATGATTAGAAATGCAGCGTGATTGCGCATTGTGTAATGCCACTAGAGGGCGTTGAACTTCGTCTTCCTTGGAGTATAAAATTGGCAAGCAGAACTTGTCTGAGAATACCTTTTCTTTTGCAAAGGAAACGCTGAGGTAGACATGCCTTTACGAAGCCACCGAAGACAATATCAGCATCTGTCAGAGTTGTAGAAGGGAAGAATCATCGGGATGATGGAAGCTGGGTGGTTAGCTCGGCGAGTAGCTCGTCAAGTAGGCCTTTCTGATTTTACTGTAAGGGGTGTAAAGACCAGTGGACTGAAGAGACGTCATTTACACGGCGACCATGCTCGGGACGCCCTCGACAGACCAGTCGTCGAAACGACCCACGACCGTCACATCATACGAAACGCACGCGTAGAACCAAGTGCCTCATTGGTCGCTATCCAGACACAGGCAGCACCTTCACTACGGACCCCTCTGTCTTCCCGAAACATCGCAAGGCGTCTGGCTGAAAGACATCTGGTATCATAACGCACATTACGTGTACTGCCAATGAACCCCTCCACCGACGCGTCCGTTTGGAGTGGTGTCGCGCACGACGAGATTATAATGCAACGGAATGGAACCAGGTCGTCTTCAGCGACGAGTCTAGATTCAATTTGAGCAGCGATGACAATCGTGTTCAAGTGTGGAGGCCCCGCTGTGAATGCCTCAATCCTGCCTTCGCTTTACAGCGACACACCGCTCCCATAGCTGGTGTGATGGCAGGGGGTGCTTACGATACACGGTCACCCCTAATAATGATCCGTGGCACAATGACAGCCTAGCGGTAACGTCCAGGCCTTCTTTCAGCCACATGTGCTGCCACTCGTGGAAGGGCTCCCAGGAGCCATTTTTCAGCAAGACTTCTCGGGCACATATAGCAAAGATTTCACAAGCCTGCCTTCGCCCCATTACCACTCTCCTCTGGCCTGCTCGATCCCCATATTTGTCACCAATCGAACATCTCTGGGATCATTTGGGATGGCAAATTGGACACCCTATGAGTTCGGTTGAACTCGAGGCGCGTTTACAGCAACTGTGGAACGAAAGGCCTTGCGCAGTTAACTTATTTTATGGTGTTTAAAGAAGTTTTTTCACTTCAGTTGGGGAACGAGATGTCTCAGGACATCATACGGAACTTGTATGCCTCAATGCCCGCTCGAATCGCATCGTGCATTCGCTGTAGACGGGGTCCAACAGAGTACTAAAACTTCCGTTCATTTGTACTTTTTTCTGAAATAAATTATCCTTTTTTTTTGGTTTTTTAATCATTTGCTTATATTACAGTAGTACTTACGCTTGTAAAATTTCGTTTCATTTGGACGTCTTTTTCTTGGTGCGCAAATTTCTATGGCAATGAGTATATTATATATAATACATATAATATATATACAGTCGAACCTCGTTAACAAGAACCTCAAGGGGAATCAAAATTTTGTTCATGTTAACAGCAATTCATGTTATCAGTATCAAATCTTTATATTCGTCTTTATAGGGGACTGTGAAAACAATTCATGTTAAAAGTAATTCACATTAACCGTGTTCATGTTAAGGAGGTTCGACTGTATATATATATATATATATATTTATAATCTTATCATATCACCGAGTGAAAAATTGACTACAAAATTCTATCTTTGCATACATGAACCAAGTTAAATGGAAGAGTGTGAAATAAAAATTTGTTATATTTTAATCTAGAGAAAGAAAACACTATTGGTGAAAATATTGTTTTTTTTTTGTTTTTTTTTTCCATGGCAATCATCCTTCCTCCCCCCACACACGATCATGAAAAAAGATTCCCGATTATTAATTTTGTTGTATAGGTATTACTATTGCAAAACCTGTGAAAACGGAACCCGTTTAATGCGAAATTCTGTCTAAAAATGGAAATATTTTGTAATCACTGTGAAATAAATAAATAAATGTATTTGTTACAAATGACATTTGTTACTAAAAATTGTTTTTTAAAAAAATGTATTGATCAATAAGTTTTTTCAACCTTGGAACTTCAGGTTTATTGAAGACTTCAGGTCTATTTTGAACACCATTTTTATTTTCTGTATGTATAGTAAATTATTGAAATTTAGGTTTAAGTAAACCCAGAGTTCGGATTACTTAGATCAAGTTGTGTTTTACATGAAGTAAGCAATTTAAATAGTTTATGAGTTCAAGCAGGACAGAAATTTGGATATAAAATATGGGGTGATTATAAAAAAAATATTCCGATATATGAGCCATTAGTTATCATACTATTCGCAAAAACTGAATGAAATTTAGTTAAAAATATTTTGAGTTATGCGCTCAAGAATTATATGAAAAAGAACAGTTAATTTCTAACAGTTATGATTATAGTGATAAAATTTCGAATGGTAATACAGTAGACTCCCTCAAATCCGCAAAGCTTGGGACCAGGGGTTGTACAGATTTTAGAATTTTGCGGATTTCTGGTCATTGATTTGTTTGCATTTTTGAAACATTAATTTGATTGGTGGTTAAGCATTGTAATCAATTCATATAATAAACTAAAACATTAAAATAATTAAGTAAAATATTTAAATAAATAAATAGTTAAAGAGCAAGTTATTATTACAAAAAAGTTAAGTAGAATAAAATTTTAGAAAAATATTTAAATGAAGTAAATAATTAAGATACAGGGTGATTATAATTAAAGTCCGAGTTTCAAAACGCTCTAAAAAGCGAACCACTCGTTAGAATGGCGTCAAAATTTAACAGCGTATTATTGAAGAAGGGGGAAAGAACATGAACCAAAAAAGTTCCAAATTTTAGCGACAGATGGCGCTGTAAGCGTCAGAATTTCGACTACAAAGGACAAATCGTAAAACAACGGCTAAGGCGTAAGTTACACGATATAAACCAACTGTATTGTTCAGTGTGCATGACTGTACGCGTGTGATACTGTTAGTTACGTAAGCCCGTCCACCCACGGCAAGGTCGTACCACATCGGATGGGAAAAATCGGTTTTTAATTGTCCTGAGGCCAAAAACCGCATAAAAAGCATCCATCCAATCGGTTTTTAAGTTTGGCGAGACTGGCGCAAAACATGTTCAATATGCTGTCCACCGTTGTGCGCAACAAGATTAAATCGGGAAACAACATGTTCCACAACCGATCGAAGTGTATCCGGGGTCAAGTTCAGAATGTGTTGCGCAATGCGTATCTTTAATTCAGCTACGTTGGCAATCGGAGTACTGAACACAATATCTTTCAGATAACCCCACAGCCAGAAATCACACGGATTAAGATCAGGTGATCGGGCCGGCCAAGCTGTAGGGAAATGACGACTGATAATTCTAGCATTTCCGAAATGCCGCCTCAACAACTGCTTCACTCGATTTGCAATGTGCGATGGAACGCTATCTTGCATAAAAATGATACTATCCAGACATTCACGCTGTTTCAGAGCTGGAATGACGTCATTACGCAAAAGAGACTCATAGCGCTGACCATTGACGGTAATGGTAACAGGACCTAAAGCACCCTTTTCCTCGAAAAAATACGGCCCTATGATAAATGATGCCGTAAATCCGCACCACACAGAGTGACCTTTGCAGGATGAAGTGGTACTGGGTTCGTTGCGAGTGGATTTTCTGTTGCCCATATTCAGCAATTCTGTGTATTGACATATCCCGTCAGGTGGAAATGGGCTTCGTCTGTCCACAGAATTTTCCACGGCCAATCATTGTCCACCTCCATGCGAGCGAGAAATTCCAAAGCAAAACGCTCTCTTGCTGGCAGGTCAGAAGGGAACAACTCCTGCACATGACAAATTTTATACGGATAGCATTGCAGGATGTTTCGTAGAATGTTATGTACCGTGCTCACAGGCCTGTTCAATGTTCGGGCAATTCTCCGTGCACTGCATGGTTGCTCACCACCGCTAGACTCTTCCTGAACTGCTGTGGCCACTTCTTCAACTACAGCCGAATCACATCTTTTCCTTCCTCTACCAGACTTCACATCAAACGAACCTTTATTTTCAAATTTTTGGCACCAGACCACTGACAGTCATCGGTCCAGCGCCTTTTTTCGTACCCTTGAGAGTCCTGAATTTCTGCAGAGCCATTGGTGCAGAATCACCGTTCTTGTAATAAAGCTTTACAAGCAGAGCACGACCCTTCATTGAGACACTCATGGCCAACGTCTGAGAAGTGAAATGAGGAAACGCCGTTTACGATATTTTAATTTACATATACTGACGCTTACAGCGCCATCTGTCACTCAAATTTGGAACTATTTTTTGGTTCATGTTCTTTCCCCCTTCTTCAATAATACGCTGTTAAATTTTGACGCCTTCTAACGAGTGGTTCGCTTTTTAGAGCGTTTTGGATAGTTGGAGCGTTTTTTTAGAGCGACTCGGACTTTAATTATAATCACCCTGTACAATACTAAATATAAATAATAATGAGGAAAAATCAATCTTTTTTTATAAAGAAAAAAATTTGGCTTTGTTAATAAACAAAACAACCTTCATTAATTAAAAAATATGCATTTTATACAGCAAAAATTATCCTGCAACTCGAAGTATTTACACTACCAAATGGTCTTTGAAAGTTATAGTATGCTGCAATTACGATACGATAATGATTATTTCGATTAAATATCGATCATCGTAATTGGTAAACCGGATGTAGATCCCAAATTCGTTTCTTAACTAGCAGGGATATGAAAATAATAATAGAACTATTAAAATAATAATTTTATATAGCAAAAATTATCTTGCCACGCCAGTTGTAAACACTATCAAACGGCCATTGAAAGTTATATTACGCTGCAACTACGATATGATAATGATTAATTCGATTAAATATCGATCATCGTACGTCTAAGAAACTTATTATTTAACACTGCGGAATTTAAATTGAAATACATTAAAAAAAAGGAAGAAGTTGAAAAGGATTTAAAACTATATATATTTAAAGAATTGTTTGTATTGTGTTAGCCGCTGGCTTCAGCGCCATGTTTAATTTCATTGTTTACATCTGAAAAAATGTGCGGATTTTAGGGACGCGTATTTAAGGGAGTCTACTGTACCTACTTTTTTTTATATGAAAAGAACTGTGCCATCCACCAGAGCACGACATTCTATTCTAATGACGTCACATTTCACACTGTGTCATCCGCTTTGATCCCAGCCTATTGAATTTTCTTCAATAAAAGAAGAAGAGACCGAAGTATCAGTGGCGTAACTAGGATGGGTGACATCCGGGGCGGAAGTAAATGGTGTCATCCCCCCCCTTCTGATCCGTCATATTTTTTCAATCACAATTCTACGTTATGACCCACGTTATGGCACAATTCTACAAATGACCATACCATTCCTTAAAAAATAAAAAGGATAAAAAAACAGGATTGATTCATTACTCAACCAATATAGTCCGCATAAGTCAATATAGTGTCTATATGTCGAAGAAAATTCTTTCTTTTAAAATTTTCTTTTGTTACCCACTCATTGGATAGGTAGGTTTTTGCTTCCTGGTGCATGTCTTTTTTAGATACATCATTCGGTATAAAATTTCACACTCTCAAAGAAAAGAAAACTAACTCTATTGCGTTGTGCGCTAAAAATTTCATTTTATTTCAGAATTCCTTTCCAAAATCTTATAAGATTATATATATAAATTTGCAAATAAAGATTGGGTGTCACCCCCTTAGAGGGTGACACCCGGGGTGGACCGCCCCTCCCCCCCGCTTGCTACGCCACTGCAAAGTATGCAGATTTCCTGATTCGGCATAAAACATCGTCACGTCGTCGCACTAACATAAGTACTGTGAAAGGAATGTTACATACAGTGGTGGTCAGAATTATAAGGACAAGACAAAAATCGCCATATCTTGGGTACATTTGGCCGAAAACTTAAGCAAATTTAATGGTTGGATGGAAATCAATGAAAAATATTTTTATAAGTTTTTATGGAAATACGTGAAAAATTCATATTCATAAAATTTATTATGTATTTATACAGCCATCTGGTATGGAGAAAATTATAAGAACAACTGTATTTTTATATTCTAAAAAGTTTTTGCATATTTTTTGCTTTGTACACGAAACTCTCGGACGATATAAATGCGTAGTAAGCGTTTGGAATCGTCATTTTCTGTTTTTCATTCATTACGCTAGGTACAAAGCTTTCGGAGTTTGAGAAAGGCAAAATGGATGTATTTAAAAGTTCAGGACCTTCTGTACACCGAATTGCGACAAAGCTGAATAGATCAAGAACAGTTATTTACAGTTAGTTATCTTAAGGATCCTGTAAATATGGACGGCAAAGACATAAAGATAGGCCTTCTTCTGTTTCTTTGGGGGAAAAAAGAATCATAATAGGGCGAGTTTTCTCTAAAAAAATAAATCTCAACAGACATAAAAACGTAAATTGAATTTGGAATCGAACTGTTAAACGTGTTTTACACAAAGAAAATAAGGTTCACTATGGTAAACATATGTCGCGACCACCTCTTACAAAAGTTCATATACGAGACTGACTATCGAATTTTCCAAAAAATGCATTACTATAAGAAAAAGTAGAATGATGTTGTCTTTTCCGATGAGAAAAAGTTTAATTTGGACGAACCAGACGGTTTTCGCTATTTCTAGTATGATCTTTGTAGAGAAAAAGAAATTTTCCCAAAACATCCATTTGGAGATGGCTCAGTGATGGTCTGGGGGAGGTTTCGCAACTGGTATAACTACTCCAATAGTTTTTGTGCTAGGTAGAATTAATTATGTGAGTTATGTTGATGCATTAGGGATTAATATTATCCCGGAAGCACCGTTAATAATGAGTGAAGACTATTTTTTCCAGCAGGACAATGATTTCAGTGCATGTTTTCAAACCTTCAAAATCGTGGTTTGATGCTAATTTCGTGAAATTACTTGATTGATCGGCCAGAAGCCCCGATCTGAATCCAGTGAAAAATCTGTGAGGTATTAGGACAGATGACGTATACGAAAATGGTATACAAATTGAAAACAAGCAGAAGCTCATGTCTTCCATTGAAAAAGCCTGGTTAAAGGTTTCCACGAACTTTCTTAAGGAGCTGTCAAACTTTCATGACGTCAAGACTAATAAAGGTGATTGAAAAGAAGAGTAAGATTAATAATTATTAGTATGTTTCAAGCCAAAAACAATCATTGGTATTATAATTTTGTTCAATTTTTACAATGACATATTTTGTTGATTATGGCAAAATATTCATATTTTGCATTTTCTAATGTTTAGCATTCTACAATGACTTCTAACATAAAAAAGCATTTTACGTATAAATTTCCCTATATTTAGTTCAGAAATAAATTTTTTCTGTGCAATTTCAATTGTTCCTATAATTCTGACCACCACTACAATTTTTCAGAATAATTGTGAATTAATTCTATTATGTTAATATTCTCAAAACAGTAGATTCAGGACTGTTTATTATTATACAAGCCCACTCTATCCCAGTAACTACAAATTTCAGTATCATATACAAACGTGCTCGCTAAGACGGGAACATTTCTAAAACAGATTTTTTCTCTTGTTTCTATAGATTCCGTTTTCAGAGGTTTTACTGCATAACAGGAGAGTATAGTTGTATAGAACATTATGTAAATGATTCTGAGAGAAAAAAATACACTTACGACAAATCTTTAGTCAACGTACAGCTTTTCTAAAAGAAAAAAAATAATGAAAGAGAGTGAGCTGTATATGTCGTAATCAAAATAATGAGAATAAAGATCATTAGAAATGGTATCAATGAATTAAGTTTTGCGCTCAATAAAACCAAAACTACCCACAAAATGCTCTATCAACACTTTCTTAGCGGGGGGCGGGGGAGGGGGGAATCTTGTTGAGCATACCAGAGAAGATAGGTATTGATACAATTTTATTCTCACACTTATTTAAAAAATATAGCAAAAGTACTCATTAATGATGAAAGTGTTTCACTCAGTGGCGGCTCGTCCATTAGCGCTCAAGAGCACGTAAATCCCCAAAGGAAATCGTAGAAATAATTTATCAAATTAAATAAAACAATTATATAAAAAAACTATATTTTTTGTCAATCTAAAATACGAGTGTCATTTACTAATGATTCCCCCCCCCCCTCTCCCTTTCTTTAAATACATCATAACAAACCTTCACTTAAAAAAATTTCAACACCGAGCGCGTCCAGTCTTTTCTTGATAGCACGTGCGAGTGAAAAAAATGTTCTTCAAGGAAAAAAAAAAGGAGTAATGCCATTGAAATATCGGAGATGTGTAGGAAGCGCTCTCTATCAAACAATGAGGACACCAAAGCTGTACGTCATTTTGAATAAAATAATTACCAAGGGAATAACCTACACGCAAACCGCAACAAAATTGATAAGTTTGTCCAATGTTTATGAGCGTTTAAAATCTCCTCCTCGGTTCACAGTTTAATTTTCACTGGTTACCCTATCCTCATGTTTCCGATTTTGGGCTTAAAATTTAAGTTAAAATCTAAACTGTAGAATAATTTCAACCCCATGCACAAAAGAACGGTAAAAAGTATTTCTCCGTTACTCTAAAGTCGAAAGCGCCCTCTATCGACAATTTTTGAATGTAACCTTTAAAAAAAATACGTGATATAAAAAATGATTTTAGCGAAAACCTCAAACGAATCGACCTTTTTTTCCATTCACGTATAAAAACATTTCATATTTATTTACTTAGAAGGTGTCACAAATAAAAATTAAATTAAAGAGTTGACATGTTTCGGTTCATTAATAAGAACCGTATTCATAACATATAAAATCAGTAGAAAATTAAATGACACTGGATATAAATATAATTTAAAAATCAAAACAAAACATTGCGCCCGCTATGATCGTGAATATAGCCATTGCCAACGCGGCATATAAATATAATAAATTTTGACCATATATTAAATTTAAAATGTATAAAATTAAAATTAAAAAAGTAGAAAAACTAAATGACTCTGGATATAAAGGTAATTTAAAACCCCCAAAACATAAAATATTGCGCCCTCTATGATCGTGAATAGCCAATGCCATCGCGGTTCCTCCTATTAGACTCATCCTTTAAATATTTATTAAGTAATTCTAACCACAAACTCGGAATGTCATAAGAATAAGAATCATTACAAACTCTATCCCTCCTAGAATATATCTCTATGGATTCACGGATGATTAATTTTCGGAATAAACTGGAAATGAACACTAATCTACTATCTTTAAAACAAATTTTAACCCCCCTCTTTAAAAACAATCTTGATAACGCAGTCTTATCCCTACCAAATTTTATGTCACATTCATGCTCTTTCTTTCTAACCCCAAACTTTCTACCTGTCATACCGATATAAAAATTAATATCCCCCTCTTCATTCTCATACGGAATTTCATATACCCCTGCTAGATCATCTTGTGGAACCGGATCAAAAGCTCTGTATAGAAGATGTTTTAACTTAGGAGGTGGCTTAGCAATTAATTCTATTTTAAACTTTTTTAATTTAGCTTTAAGCCTCTCAAAATTACCCTTTATATAAGGAAACGATAGTCTTTTAACCCCAATCTCTTCCCCCTTCTCACAGGCATTATCAACCAAATAACAATTAACCTGAGAATTATTTTTATCCCTATAATTTTTAACCAATTTATTAATTTTATCCTTTTTGTAACCTTTCAACTTAGCAATATTAAAAATATAATTCAACTCTTCATGCAAAAATTCACCAGAACAAATAATAAACGCACGATTAACCATGAACCGGAATGTAGAAAACTTATACCCAAAGGGTGAATACGCAGAAAATGGAATAATATGCTGACTAGTTATATCTTTCCCGTAAACTTTCCTTTTTAACATAGAACCCTCTCTAATAATCCACACGTCTAAAAATGAAATAGCACGATCATTTTCCTATTCAAACGTAAATTGAATATTCCTATCCAGTTTATTAACTTCATCTACAAAAACAATGAAAGACTCAACTCCCCCCTCCCAAATTAAAAACACATCGTCAACATACCTCTTCCAAAATTTAGGAACTTTCTCGAACTTTGCGAAAATATTCTCTTCAAAAGGCCTCATTTTAAACTCAGCTAAAAAACCCGAAATAGGAGAACCCATAGGGGCACCCATGTTTTGTTTATAAATTTTACCATCAAAAGCAAAATAATTACGCTGCTCACCGGGCCAATATTTTGGTCAATACAACAACAACAACAAAATAATTACTTTGTACAATCAACTGTAATCCATCTTTTAAAGTACATTTTATACTGTCATTATATATTTCTGCCTTGTCAATCCTCTTTTTAATATCATCACAAACTTCAAAAATGTCAATCGACGGAAAAAGTGATTTGACATCCAAACTAGCTAATAAACAGTTATGAGGAATTTCAAGTGTCCTTATGCTTTCAACAAAACTTGCAGTGGAAGATTGTTTTTAAAGAGGGGGGTTAAAATTTGTTTTAAAGATAGTAGATTAGTGTTCATTTCCAGTTTATTCCGAAAATTAATCATCCGTGAATCCATAGAGATATATTCTAGGAGGGATAGAGTTTGTAATGATTCTTATTCTTATGACATTCCGAGTTTGTGGTTAGAATTACTTAATAAATATTTAAAGGATGAGTCTAATAGGAGGAACCGCGATGGCATTGGCTATTCACGATCATAGAGGGCGCAATATTTTATGTTTTGGGGGTTTTAAATTACCTTTGTATCCAGAGTCATTTAGTTTTTCTACTTTTTTAATTTTAATTTTATACATTTTAAATTTAATATATGGTCAAAATTTATTATATTTATATGCCGCGTTGGCAATGG
The DNA here is from genome assembly GCA_964019185.1 of Maratus speculifer. Taxonomy (NCBI): domain Eukaryota; kingdom Metazoa; phylum Arthropoda; class Arachnida; order Araneae; family Salticidae; genus Maratus; species Maratus speculifer. The sequence goes on along the minus strand of OZ025298.1, from coordinate 284,409,478 downwards.
CTATATTCACGATCATAGCGGGCGCAATGTTTTGTTTTGATTTTTAAATTATATTTATATCCAGTGTCATTTAATTTTCTACTGATTTTATATGTTATGAATACTGCTAGAATTCGAAAATAGGGTTAGTTTAAAAATTACTTACTAACCATGCATGTCTTCATTTTGCGGGTTGCATCTACGCGATGCTTTTGGAGGTCTTGAATTGAATTCATACTCATCTGTTAAGATAAACTTATTCTAAGTTCAAATTAATCTAAAAGTCCATATATTATAAAAAATGTCTTTTAATTCCAAAAGCCACATCCATCATTACATCCAGAGAACTCCATCGTTCTCATACACTTGTCAAAGTTCTTCGAATAATAACAAACAAAATCAGACGATATTTTCATTTTCTTAATTTACGCGTTCAATTAGTTTCACTTCATTTCATTTTACAACATCCTCCCCCCTTTGAAACTTGGGGAGAGTTTCAAATACATAACACTTATCATTAAAAAGATCCAACCTCTTTGGAGCTTTTACACATCTTCCAGAAGAGGTATATTTCTTAAGTATGACACTATCAGGAGAAGACACATTTTCATGATCATCATGCTCACTGGAACTAGTTTTCTCTTCACCCGACGGTTTGGATGCAATTTCAATCATTTCATTCGAATATATTTCTAAAGGAAAGATGCGCTGCACCGGACGTAAGACCGTGCCGTGCTGAGTTTTCAACTTAACAGCACGAACTTTACCATCCCGTCCTGGAATTAAATGAATCACCTTTGCTAAAGGCCAAAATAAACGTTTTTTGTTATCATCCCCAACTAAGACTACTTCTCCCACTCGCGGTTCACGTGTATGTTTCTCAGTATGTTTTTGAACTAATTCGCTGAGGTATTCCTTTCTAAAACGTTGCCTAAAATCTGTAAGAAGTTTAGCTCTGTAATTCAACCTCCTCCTTAAGCTTTGAGAATCCAATTCGATAATATCTGAATTACTGAAACTTCGGTTTTCAGTAAGAAACATAGCGGGAGTGAGAGGTACTAGCTCCAGTGGGTCCTCTGAGATATAGGTTAAAGGTCTGCAGTTAATCACAGAATCACAATCACATATAAGTGTATTCAATTCTTCATAAGTCAATACAGATCTACCTAAAGTACGTACTAACAATTCTTTTACAATGCGAACTAACCTTTCCCACCAGCCTCCCCACCAAGCTGCGGTGGGAGGTATAAATTTCCAAACAATTTTATGCGTCATGGTTTCTTTTAAAATTTTATCCCAATTTAATTTCGAAAGTTCATTGGAATCCCCTCTAAAGTTTGTTCCGTTATCACAATAAATAGTGCTGGGCCTACCGCGTCTAGCTATAAAACGTCTAACAAGGAAGGTCTCCATACGGGCATACTCAGAAAAATCTGAAAAAATTACAGAATGTTCTTCTCATATAGTTATATATGTTTATAAAAAAAAATTCGGCGGAACTTCATTGCAGTGTCCGTAAAAAATTAATGAAAATTTCGTTTATTTGGCGATTTATCTCCGGTTGGCGAAAAAACGAAATTTTGAAAAATACGCTTTTACGCTTCGAACACTGTTAAAAATCTGCTGCATTTTGTTGCAACGCACTCCACCGCTTGTATATAATATCTCTATCCCAACCAATGAGAAAGCTTCATTTCACGGCCAAGTAACCGTTTTCTATACAAGCAAGGGAATGCGTTGCAGCAAAATGCAACAGATTTTTATCAGTGAATACCTTTTAAAGAAAAAACTTTCTATGTTCAATTTATTTAAATAAGTTTAGTTTAAATAATTTTAGTTTTGCATTTTTACTTTACTTTAAGTGTAATTTTGTCATATGCGTTTATATGTACTTATAACAAAATGAAATTAATATATTTTATCATTTAAAACACAATTTAAATTGATTAAAGTTGTTCCAAATTGAAAAATACACAGATAAAAATCTGTTGCATTTTGCCGCAACGCACTCCCTTGCTTGTATAGAAAACGGTTACTTGGCCGTGAAATGGAGCTTTCTCATTGGTTGGGATAGAGATATTATATACAAGCGGTGGAGTGACGTTGCAGTAATTCTCATTCAGCATTCTCATTGGTCAGAAGAGAGATATTCTATAAAAGTAGTGGAGTGACGTTGCAGTAATTCTCATTCAGCATTCTCATTGGTCAGAAGAGAGATATTCTATAAAAGTAGTGGATTGACGTTGGAGTAAATGCTGCAGATTTTTAACAGTGAAGTCAATTAAAATCAATTTTCAGATTCGTTAAAATCGTCTGCTTTTGGCGAGGAAATGCACTGCTTGCCAAATCCCGCGTCGCTTTCAGCTTTTCACGCCAATTATTCCAAACTATTTTATTTTTTTACATATCTAATAATGTAATTCCGCCGCTAATTTTCACTGATCCTTTATTACCTACATGAGTAGTTTAATTCGTATTTTTTTCAAAAAATTCTGAGTATGCCCCCAATGGAGACCTTCCTTGTAAGTGCTAGCAGGAAAGCATCAGAAGATAGCGAATTGACTAGTTCAAGGTGAATCGCGCGATAAACGGCACAAGTAAACAATGCTATCCAAACTTTCTCGCCATTTTTTAGAAATAAAGGCCCGGCTAAGTCTACTCCAATAATTTCAAAGACAGCACAATCTGTTACGCGATCTGGTGGCAAAGGTGTTGGTTCGCTTGACAAAGACTTTACCTTAAAACGTTTACATGCAATACAGTCGTACAGTACATTTTTAATAGTTCTTCTAGCTCTAATTATCCAAAATCTTTCTCTTATTAAAGATTGCATTGTTCTTATCCCTGCATGACAATTCTTTTGGTGTACTGATCTAATCAATAATTTAGTAAATTCACATTTACCTGGCAACAATATTGGATACAAAAATGATTCTCGGTCATTTCTTTCAGTTATTTTAGTTTTTACTCTTAAAATTCCATTATCATCTGTGAATGTTACAATATCATTTAATGACCTTTTATTATACAAATAACAGCTCTGAACTAAACGGATTAGATATTTTTCAGAATTTTCAATTTCATCTTGAATAAGATTAGAATATTTACACTTATTAGAAACATTTCGGCAATTATTTACAAATCTCAGAATCCAAGCAAATATTCTTATCATCTTATCATAATTAGATATATTATCTAAGAGCTAAAGGGGTGCGTCTTTAGCTAGATCAATATTCGTAATTTCAACCTTTTTTCTTTCTAAATCAACATCTTTTGGCTGACAGTCAATCGCGCCAGTTGGCCAACATTCAGGATTTTCTTTTAACCACTTAGGACCTTCCCACCGTCACGAACTAAGCATTTTCTGTGGAGAACATCCACGTGAAAGTATATCAGCTATATTCAAATTTCCTGGAACGTGCTTCCATGACTCTATATTGGACATCTGCCGAATTTCTTTGACTCTGTTGCTCACGAAAACCGACCAATTTCCATGTTCCTTTATCCACCAAATTGCGGTAGTAGAATCTGACCAGAATGTGATTTTTAGACCTGGCATATTTATTGCCTTGACGATAGAACTCGCAAGTCGAGTACCTATACAACAAGCCATTAACTCTAAACGCGGCATGCTCAAAGTTTTGAGGGGAGCAACCCTAGACTTCGCTCTAACAAGCGTAACCTTGACTTCGGAATCAATTATTGATCTAGCGAAGACGCACGCTGCATATGTCCCTTTACTCGCATCAACAAAAACATGCAATTCAGATGAAGCATTAATTTCTAAGTATCGAGGTATAGCTACTTCTTTTAAAACATCAATATTCTTCAACCATTTCAGAAAAGCACTCACAATGTTACAAGGTAATTCTCGATCCCATGGGATTTTCTGTTTCCATGAGTCTTGTAGCAATAATTTTGGAAGCAATGTAGCAGGAGAGAGTAAGCCAATAGGATCAAAAATCTTTTGCACAATGCTCAAAATTAATCTCTTAGTAATTTTCCTTTCACACGTTAATGTTTCTAAATCTAAACAACATTTCAAAGAATCATTATCTAAATTCCAAATAATCCCCAAAACTGAAGTATCCCCAGTATGTTTATCAACATTTTTGCAAGCTACATTGCTTTCAAAACAACGCAAATTGAAACACCCTTTAGACATTAATAACTTTGCATTTTCAATAAACATTTCAGCTTCATTAATGTTAAAAACACCTGATACACAATTATCTACATAAAATAAACATTTTAATTTTTCAGCAGTTTCCTTATATTCAGGAGGACTATTTTCTAAAAGATGCATTATAGATGCACTTAATAAATGAGAGCTAGAAGAGACACCAAAGACAACTCTACAATGTCTATAAATCAATTGTCCTTCATTACATGGGAAATAGAATCTAAGAAAATCTCTATCTTTAGGCATAACAGATAACATTAAATAAGCCTTTTCTATATCTGCAGTTATACCGATAGGATACATTCTAAAACGATCAAGAATATCAGGTATTAATTCTATAAGATTAATGCCTTTATACAAACATTCATTTAACGAGGGTTTCCCTTTCTCAGAAGCAGATGCATCAAATATAGGGCGTATTTTTGTGGTTTCCTTATCTAACCTGATAACGAGCCTATGCGGTAAATAATGACATTCATTACTTAATTCATTTTCTGGAACACGTTCAATAATATTCATTTTTTCCCAATTCTTAAATATTTCCTGATATTCATCGAAAAATCCCCCACATTTCAATTTATTAATCATTTTTTCATATCTCTTCCAAGCTAAAACTTTATTGTCGGGCAAGTTCTTAAAATTACACTTCCATGGAAGCCCTACTTCATATCTGCCATCGGTAAGAATTTTCATTTTTTCTTTAAAATCGTTTAAATCAAAGTTTTCCCGTTTTTCAAAACTCTGAATGGGGTCAGAAATTCCTATGGTTTCAAGTTCCCATAATTCATTCAAAGGAATATTTCTAACGTGCATAGACAATGTTGTCAAAACGTTATGTTTCTTGCCACATGTTTGTTTCCCCATTACTGTCCAACCGAGCTTGGTTTCTATGGCAGTCAAATCGCAATTTAATTGAATTAAATTTCCTGTCAATAATTTTCCTATCATATCAGCCCCCACCAAAAGATCAATTTCAGATTCCTTACAAAAATCATCAGATAAATTTATTTTATTTCTTTTTAATTCATTTAAAATTCTGTAATCTTTAATTTTAGGTACAAATCCGCAAATCTTTTTTTCGGAAAATGCTTCAAAACAAAACGCATTATTTCCATCTAATTCACTGATTTCTACAGAAAACACATTATGTTTTTTAGGTTTCGTTTCATCCCCCCCGAACAGCGCGTGAATAATTATTTCTTTTCTTATAGGATACATTTTTAGTGATTTCGTTATTCTCTCGCTTACGTAACTACTTTGGCTCGCTGAATCTAGCAGTGCGCGTACGACTTTTTGGTGACCTTGCGATCGAATGCGCACGCCTAGCGTTTGCATATACACAACTTTATTTCTACTACAATTAGAAAGAGAATTTTCAGATTTTAAAGTATCATCTTGATTATTATTTATATTTTGTTCTGGACACATTATTTCAAAATGAGGTTTATGGCAATAATTACATTTTAATTTATTTTTAATATTACAATTCTTACTCAGATGACCAGCTTTTTGCAAACAAGTGAAGCAAATCCCCTTTTTTAACAAAATCTTTTGTTTATCAGTTAAAGACATTTTTTTAGCCCCAAAACATTTATTAGAGGGGTGAAACCTATCACAGAATATGCAATTGTTTTTCTTACCTTTATTTTCTATACTCACTAATGCAAAGGCGGTGGCTGGATCAGGTTTGCTAATAATTTCAGATGAAATGTTTTTTTTTCTGACAACAGAGTCAAAACCCTTTCTTGCTAAAAATACCATTTCATCTCCTTGAACTTCTTGGCGTAGAAAGTCCATCAGTTTTTTTAAAGTTCTGGAATTCTCACTGGAATATGTATCATGATTTCGGCTTCTTTCCCAGGTCAAAAGAACTTCTTCAGGCAAGCAGCTCTCAACCAAGGGCATGAGAAAGTATCCATACTTCTCTTGAGTTCTTCCCAAACTTTCTAAGGCACGAAGTTTGCTTTCTAATTCATCGTATAAAGAGGCTAAGTCAACTTTCATTTTAGGCGCAGTGGCATTTTTCATTACGAGGGTTAATAATTCCCTGACGTAAATTTGCACAAGAAGATCATCTCGTCCAAATCTCTGTTTCAATTGATCGATAGCCTTCGGATAATTTTCCGCGGTAGCTGGATAGCTTGATATTAAACGCTCCGCTTTTGATTTCGGTTCCATACATTGGAATAGATACTGCATCTTATCCTCCGCGGCAATAGAATCGTCTTCATGTATTTTCTTGAACTGGCTCCAAAATGATAAAAATTCCTTTGGTTCGCCGTTAAATTTTTTCAGCTCGATCTCCGGTAGTTTAAATTTGCGTTTTACTTCTTCGCCAGGAGATGAAGAAAACTGTATCTTTTCATCAATACGAGCACATATTTCTATATATTTTTCTCGATATTCTTCTGCACCTTCAAAATCTTCGGTAAACAATTTTTCGTCCTTATCTTGTAACAATATTTCCGAAATTTTACTTTGACAAGTGTCCATCCGTTGAAATTTATCAAACAGTTGAGTTTTCAAAATAGAAAGTTCTTTAATTTCACATGTTTCTTTAGTTAATTCAGTTTCAATTTTCTTAAACGTGAGAGTAAAAGCAGCTCTCAGTCCTTTTCTCTGAGTTTTCAAACTACTCAGATTCATTTTTTCATTTAAAATTAATTAAAATTCAAAAACTCCTGTCCCGAACCGAGGGTACCAGTATGTTAGAATTCGAAAATAGGGTTAGTTTAAAAATTATTTACTAACCATGCATGTCTTCATTTTGCGGGTTGCATCTACGCGATGCTTTTGGAGCTCTTGAATTGAATTCATACTCATCTGTTAAGATAAACTTATTCTAAGTTCAAATTAATCTAAAAGTCCATATATTATAAAAAATGTCTTTTAATTCCAAAAGCCACATCCATCATTACATCCAGAGAACTCCATCGTTCTCATACACTTGTCAAAGTTCTTCGAATAATAACAAATAAAATCAGACGATATTTTCATTTTCTTAATTTACGCGTTCAATTAGTTTCACTTCATTTCATTTTACAACAAATACGGTTCTTATTAATGAACCGAAACATGTCAACTCTTTAATTTAATTTTTATTTGTGACACCTTCTAAGTAAATAAATATGAAATGTTTTTATACGTGAATGAAAAAAGGTGAAGTGATTTTGTTTTAGTTTTTGAAAAAACGAAAGCTAACAACAGTTTTAACATTGATCTTTTTTTCCGTTTTTTATCATCGTTTGAAGTTTTGGACATTAAACTTTAATAGCCCCTAGCTCCTACAGAAGACATTTGCGCCCCATGGTTTCCTATTTAATAATGTTTCTCTGCATGTCTACTCTCCCTCCTCAAAGTTTGTCGGTCTGGTAGCGAAACACCCTGTATATCCATATATATATATAGATATAGATATCTGAAATTTTTCGCGCTGTAACTCTCGAATTTATGAACCGATTTGGATGAAATTCTGTATGTGCATAGTTGAAGTACTAATGTCTCGACCGAGCTCGTTGGCCAGCTTCAACCGCCATCTTGTTTCAAAATGGAGGTTATTTGAATTTGTGACACTTATGGAAATTTTTATGTTTTCTACTTTTCCCTTAAAATGACCTATGTTATTAACTTACATTGTGTGACTGTTTAAAATGTCTTTTGATGTTTCATAACATTCTGTTTAAAATGATATATAAGATTTTGCATTTTGTGAAATGGAACTTTTTCTATTAGTATACAAAGTTAAAAAACAAAAAAATCTCAAAAGAATCAAATGGCCGCCATTTTGAAACAAGATGGTGGATGAAGCTGTTCAATAAACTCGGTCGAGACATTAGTACTCCTGTTATGCACATAAAAAATTTCATCCAAATTGGTTCATAAGTTCAAGAGTTACAACATTACAAAATGTAGGTATATATATCTATATATATGTGGATATATCTATATATATAGTATAGATATGTAAGTCAACATTTTAACAGAGGGTGGTTTTGGGATCTAGGGGTCATCATCGACGAAAATATAGCAAAATTTACGGATGGGCTTTCCTTGGACGGCTGCAATAGATAGTTTTTTAGCTCACAGGCTATCATAGCCTGAGAGCTTATGTGCCCGTCCGTTCTGTATGTACGTTCGTACGTAACGCGATAACTCATGATAAAAATATCCGATCCGCTTGAAATTTTGTATGTAGGTATATCCTGACAAGGCGCTTCCCTGATTAGTTTTTGGAGTTCATTCGATATGTATAAGAGGGGGAACGGGGGGCTGATGCCCCTCCCCTTAGTTGATATAAATGGGATTTTCATGCAGAATTAAGTTTTCGTTCAAAATTTAGATTAGGATCATTCTGATGAGGCGATTCCGTGACTGTTATTAGGTGTTCATTGAATAAGTATAAATAGGGGTAACAGGGGTTCTAATGCCCCCCCCCCCTTTAATTTATATAAATGGGTTTTTCAAGCAGAATTTTCAGATTTCGTTCAAATCTCTGAATAGTTTTGGAAGTTTAATGGTTAAGTATAAAAGAGGGGGATAACTCCTTTAAAATTATATAAATGCTAAATGGGTTTTTATTAAGAATTATCTCATTTGCTCTGAATTTTGGATATAGATTTTTTATATGATAAAGCATGTCTTTGATAGTATAAGAGGTTCAATGATTAAGTATAAAAAAAGAGGAAAGGGGAGAGCTGTTTCCCCTTCTTAATTTTTTTTCGAACGGAATTAACCCTTGAAAATATAAGGCTTTAATGTACAATTAGTATTTGTAGCCTGTGAGCTCAATGCCATCAGTTTAACTGGGCAGTATTCTTTATTACTTTATGTAATGAAAGCTACCTAAAAGTGTCCACAATTTTGAACCACGACTGTACTTTCGTTTTATTTTATATTGTGATTGAATCCCTTTAAATATAATCCACGAGTCGCCACTGGTTTCACTTTGAAAATGTTAAGGGTTTATTTAATACGTTGAGTGCCATGTCAGTCATTGATGAACTAACAGTATAAAATGCGATATAAATTTTAAACAGTTACATTCTAAACAAATTTTAAGTAATTTTTGAGATTATCATGAATGTTATAAATGTTTCTTACCAAAAAAATGTAATGGTTTTTATTAAAACGCAGAGAACATAAAAACGGTTTTTTTTCGAGGTATCACGAAATGTGGCAACTTGCTTAGTTCACTTTATGGCCATTCTTCTACGAATTATGACGCATTTTCTTCGTAGCATAGTTTACAATACCGTTGCACTTTATAGACTTTTACTTTTTTTAATTTTATTTATTTATTTAATAGACTGTGTAACGGGAATATTATTTCGCGGCTAAAACAGAAAGACAGATAAAATAGACTTGGCATTCAACGTGTTAATGAAAATGTTTCTATTTTTATAAAATTTGATAATTTTTTTTTGTGTGTGTCACACATAATGACCAACACATGTTTAAACGTCAGGTTTCTTGAGAGAAGCAATAGACCCATCTTCTCGCAATATCCTTCAAATGGCCTCCCAGATTGGCTATTAGATTTTTGTTACGGTGCATATTATTGTACTCTCAAGCAGCAAGTATCAAAATATGAAAATTCTGTTTTGCAGTATATTATCGCAGTGCCGTAAATAGGATGTTGGAAACTTGAGTGATGAATTTAGACGCGTTCTTTATGACTTCAGAAATCGTTACTCAAGAATTAATGTTAGTCTTTTTTTACTGTTACAAAGTTATTATTTCAGAATTCAGGCAATATTGCATCAACAATAGACGCTTTCATTCGTGACGTTTGATAGAATTTTAGCTTTAATACTGACTATAAACAAACCGTTGCTGTGCTGTGTTTTCTGTTTTTATTATATTTTGTAGCTATATCTTGCAACTATATCTCACAGATATGTTTTAATACTTACAATGCAGTAGTAATTTTTTCTGCGATTTATATTTGATAAGAAATAGAACATAGCAACCGTTTGTTTGGAGTCAGTTTCTAAGCAAAACATCATGACTGACGTCACACTGAAAGCGTCTATTGTAAACTGTTTTGTATAGATCAGTTTTAATTGACGCCACATCCTAGCAACTACCTTAGCAACCAGAAGTGTTTTTTATTTGTCCTTCAAGTTTCGCTGATTGTGATTGGTTGACTTATAATGCAGGGTACAAATTGTTGATTATCATTGGATGGATAAAACTTGGTGGGCTGGTGATCACGTGGTTGAAACTGATCTATTAACGTAATCCACTAGAGATGAAACACCAGTTGTTGAAATTGATGCCAGTCTTGCGCTAACCTCGATTTAGTCAAGAAAATTCTAGAAAATTTTTATTATTCATCTCCATCCGCCTTAACAAAACGTTCGTATTTAATTAAACTAGTAAATCTGCAGATCAGGGATGTCATCATTGAGAGTCATTGGTTTTTAAGGTCTTTCTCCGGAACAATTGATTGTAGTATATCTTGGATTTCATTTTACACTGTGGTTTTATTAGAATAAGTATCAGTTTGGAAAGGGATTTTATGTTATACTAATAGTGAAATAGCAATCTTTACTTACCTGTCAACATCTACATATGATAGAGGAGGTGAATAAAACCTCATACAAGAAAGGTACTTATGGAAATGTAAACTGAATTTACTATAATCATATTTTACTTAGAAATCTAATGTTTTTATAAATTTGTCTTCAGAAAAAAAAAAAAAATGTGATAACCAGATTATAGATATAAGGTCTTTTCTAAATAAATCCTAATCTACCCAGGGAAAGTAGCATACTAAAATCACATCAAAGGCTACATATTTGGAGACTATAAACTTATATAAACCTTTTATATAATGATCCATAATCATGTTCACTGCCAATTGACTATTTTGGGAAACGTGATATATTGCTTACAGTGGTTTTTGTGATATCCTTTTAATAGTATTTATGTTTCATTTAAACCATAATGTAGTCGTCATCGTTCATATTTGCAGCAAGCCTATCTCGAAGACGAAATCACGAAAAATGAGCTAATCTTTTATTTTTCTTATTATAAGTTTTATACCATTAATCTCCAGCAGTGTTTCCTTATATATTTTCATTCAAGAGAAAAAAAGTAATAAAAGTTCGCACCTACCTCTCAGGAGCTAGTTGCTGTGTATCCGTTATGTAATTGCAGAATTAAAAGAACTAGACAACGCGATGGAAACACACCGACACGAATTTCACTTTCTTGAGTAATTTAATCACGGCACACATCTAAAATAAATTTAAACAAAAATTGGGTTAGTTAAAACATATTAAAGAAAACATATTCGTGAAGCTCTTTAGCTTTCACGGTTAGGAAGATTAAAATATTTTAGCCAGCCTCAACAATTGGCTTGGCATCATAAAAACTGCTCGCAAAAGCGTAACAGACGACGAGAGTCTAAGATAAAAAAAATTGAGTTCTACAAACAAAAGAAAACTGATGATTATACAGTTTTATTGTCTCTGGGTTTTAATAATATGATGTCCGGCGTGCACACAATACTAGCCTGTGTGGTGCTGTCACCTGTTGACTGATTTGAGAAGTAATCTAAGCGGATTACCGCATCTTTGTCGCTTCACAGTCATATTTTGGACTTGACACACAGATTTATATATGATAAATAAACACGAATAAAAAAAACAGATGAATTGCGTTACATGCCTCACTTGAAATTAAAATATAATTTATTCTAGTCATAGTAGTTTCACACAAAACAGGGATTTCCATTTGTCTAACATGAAATTCTGTGCAGGAAATCTAACACCCCTACTTTTTGTGTGAAATTGATGACTCAGATAACTGCAATTCTTTATGCAAGTGTTCGAAATGAGTTTTTTTGGAAGGGGCTTAGTCATAATATCTGCTAACATCAACTTCGACGGACAGTACGTTAATTTAATTACACCAGTTTCGCGCAAATGCTTGATGTGGTGATATTTCACTTCAATGTGTTTCGTACGCGATTGAGATTTTTCATTTTCTGTCAGCTTGATCGCTGATATATTGTCCTCGTAAACAGTTATCGGTAGTTGTTGTTCCAGTTCTAGATCTTTAAGTAAGTCTAGCAACCACTTGAGCTCCTGAGCGGCGTTAGAAATGGATATATATTCCGATTCCGCAGTTGAAAGCGCTACACATGATTGTTTTCGAGAAAGCCAGGTTAAAATATTTTTACCAAGTCTAAAAATGTTTCCAGTGGTGGACTTTCTGTCCATCCTATCGCTTGCGAAGTCCGCATCGCTGTATACAGTCAATATTGGAGGTTTAGATTTATCTATGATAAATTTCAGATCTTTAGTGGTGAGAAGATATCTTATCAGTTTCTCTATGGCTTCCCAGTCAACTTCTCTCGGTGACTCGTTCCTCCTCCCCAGTATATTTACTATGGAAGCAATGTCGGGTCTGGTTAGAGTAGCAATGTACAGTAGTCCCCCCCCCCCCTACTGCCTTTCTGTATCTCGTGTTATCCTCCATAGGTTTCCCGTTTGGGTCTAAGCTGAAATACTTAAACATTCCTCCCGGCTTTCAACGAGAGAAGACATGCTTTTTGCGCTCCTGCATTTTTAAAAGCTGAGCCCGAAATTTTGGTCGTAAGACACAACAAGTCAGATATTCGGATAGCCTCAATCAAGAAGAAGAAGATGATGCCAGTTTAAAGAGTTTTCCTCAACTAATTAGTGATTTATTTAACTAATTAAGAAAAGCACGGTGTAATTAGACCGTAAAGTCCCACCGTAATCCAGCGGAGGAAGAAACGTAGTTGCAAGTCTAGGCTGGGTCACTGTTTCGAACATATGACCCAGCCCAATAGTTTTCTCGTGCCAAAAAACGATTGGATACAAAATTTCCTTAAAATCAATCCAGCCGTTCTATAGATATAAATAGCTTTATCCTGACCCATTATGACCCAAAATGACCCAGTAATCGAATTTTCCCGAACATGGGACCTAGCCCAATGGTCTTCTCGTGCCCGAAAATGGTAAAATCCAAATTTTTGCGAAAATCGTTAGAGCCGTTTTTGAGATAAAATTTACCCACACACACACACACAATTTTTGCTCACATTATAGTATAAGATGTTGAGTAATTGTTTTGATTTAATTTTTCTATTAACTGAAATTCTTTCGATGCGGCCATAACGGATCTTACTTATCAACTTATAAATATTTAATATCGTAATTCGATGAGAAATTGTTTTTATTTTTCTTTATAGTATATAAGAGATTTTTTCTGTTTATTTTTATTCATTCAAATATAACGAACATATCACTTGTTATGTTTACTCATTAAATTTCAACTCATATATATCATATATTTTCAATAACGTTGAGAAAAGAAGAACAAATATATTTTTTCACAATAATTATATGCATTAGTAATAATACGATTTATTTTTATAAGGCCATTTTTATTTATTTATATCATATCATATCATATCATATCATATATATTATAAAGCAGAAGTTCTGAAACTTCCAAACGAGTGTTTTCAAAAACTACCCGATGGATTTTTTTGCCGATTGCATCATTCGGTAGGAAATATTTTTCCGAAAGTTTATGATTCAAATTTACAGGGATCACTCTGATTTTTCGTAGTAAATTTCGTATTTTTCGGTTATTTTTGACAAAAGGGTTGCCAGTAGCTGTTTTTGGCGAAAATTATAATTGCTAAAAGAATTAAAATGGCTATATCTATTAGAAATATTACAAATATCTTGCAAATAATAGAAGAAAATAACTACTGATAATATTAATAATAATAAAGAAAGACCGCTTAAATGAGGCGTAATATTATAAAAATATATTTATCTTGAAAATGAAAAAAATATTTGTAATACTTAAAAAATAAATTAACGCGAAATATAACAATTGGTTCAACTTTTGGCGACTTATCCCTGGTGTTAGAATAAAACATGAATTTCAGAAATTGATTAAATGAATTTTTATTTCCCTTTTTATTATTTTCTTTCTCTTTTTTATCTTATTTCCGTATAATATAACTTACAGCAGAAAAAAGCAGATCTGATTGTAAAAGACAGTGTAAGTTATGAGTTACTATTCGTTTCTATACCATTTTCATCTTGCTTTTGTCGCCAAAGAATGTGTTTTTAAGCCGAAAATGCACTACTGACTTAATGCCTGACTTAGGTTCTTAATGGTCGCAATAATGTTGTTTTTTTTTCAAGTGAAGATAATTTTTAGAGTATATTTTAATATTCAATCGCAAATTATATAGATATGAGTATAACTCTTTAATTTCTTTTTGCAAATGTTTTCATTGTTAATTTTTCTTGCGCCATTTCGTCAATTTCACTTACAGGAAAAATTTCAGTTTTAAAATTTAACAAGTTGGAAATTGCACGTGAGTACATTTTATTTCTACTTTTATATATGTTCTGCTAATTTGTTTTCCGTTATTTAAATGAAAATTTATGCTAATCTTTATAAACTGGCTAATAGTTTGGCGATTTGTATAATTTGGCGAAATTGGTCGACGGTATAACCAAGCATTACTGAAGGAAAAATTTTGCAGTTCAAAGTAAATTTATGCAATTATGCGTTATTACTATAGATAAATTCAACATCTTGAAATGAAAAATTCCCGCTGAATAAAATTTACAAGTCTTTTTTAATTGACCATTTCCTCTTCAATATTTCTTCAATCAAACTTTCGCGATTCTCTTTCGCGCAGGCTAACAAAAATGTATTTTAAATATTTTATTAGATAAAACGTAAATAACATTTTTCTATTTTTTAAAAAAATATTTTTAAAATCTAATTCTACCATTATGCGTCTTACAGGACAAATAGCAGAATTACTTTTAAAAATGGTTTTATCTGTTAATAGTATGTTATTTGTTTATTTGGGTGTTTGAATTTACTTTTAGTCATCAAACAATGCGATTTTATAACCAAGAAGGCATAAGCCGAAGCGATGTTCACAATTACTAAATTCTCTCACTCTCTTTTAAATGTGTGAGAGCATTTTTAGGATATTTTTTTTATGTTTAATTGTAAATATATAAATAGCAGTTATAGCAAAAAAATGCGTATAATGTTTAAATTTTAGTATAAATGTCTTCCTCATCCAAACTGTAAAATAATTTAATTGCAACTTTTTAAAGTTTTGGCGCAGATGTCATATATGCACCACATTCGCACGATTGCAACAAAATGGCGATTTTATGCCACACATGGTAAACCGACTATGGTTGTTTATTAATAAACTATTTATTAACATTTTGTATTTTAAAATAATATAAATCATTTTGTTCTATAGCTATTAATTAAACATTTTTATTTTTTTTTTTTTTCAAATAATACAAAATAATTAAAAAATATTTATGAAATTGATAATTAAAAACCAAGTTCTCCAAATTGGCGCCAGAAAAAAAATGCGCCAATGTGGTGCATACATGACATCTGTGTCAAAGTTTTTTCTTATACATAAGTAGGGACAATGCAGTATAAATACCGATTAAAGTTTTTTCCAAATGGAAATTTTGTCACGGATTTGGTCATATACTCATCGAGGTATCTCACTGGCGCCAAAATGGCATTATTTGCCTCATATGGTAACCCAGCTATAGTTGTTTATCTGAAGATAAATTGTTTATTTACTTTCATTTTTTTCTTTTTTGAAATGTTATTTGTTGTTTTGTTTTACAGTTACTTTTTATTTATTGTTAATTGCCGTTAAAAATGATAGAAAATAATAAAATGTACATAAATTTCTTTGGTATTCTAAAACGAGGATTTTGCCACAGTGTAGTTGCAAGATAATCGTGCTAAACCTATTGCGTATATGATGTCTGTGTATGAATCTTTTGTGAAATATGAAAAGTGTAAATTGGCTATTACTTGATTATCACGTCAACTAATTTCGCCAAATCATTCGCCAAATTATAGAAATTTACATAATTTTATCTTAAATAACTAGAGAAAATGCTTAAATACGAAAGAGCAAATAATTTTGTTTACATTTTTCAGGAGGAAATTTTGCAATAATAAAGTAATTGTTGTAGTGAGAATTTTAATGTGTTTTTTTTTTTTTTTTTTTTTTTTTTTTTTTACCGTTGGCAACTTGCTGTAACGAAAAATGTTTTTTTTTTCCTGCTACTGTTTTGTAAGAGCTGGTTTTGTGAAAGCCATGTTAAGATGGTATTCAAATTTTTGAACCCTTCCCAATTACCACCCCCTTGGGCCGATTTTGCTCATTTGCAATTCCCACTGAGATATTAACCATCTCAATGTACTTGAGGAGTTTGAAGATGATTCTTGCATAATTGTGCCTTTTATCGCGCGGACAAAATGTAATATATATGTATAAACTTTTTAAGTGGGAGTAGCTTTGGGTTCCTGGCTTCACATAATGAAAAGTTGTGAAGAAATTTTTCAGAAGTTGTACCATGGTAACGACTGTAATAATTAATATTTCTTCAGATAAGGGAAAATTTTAAATCCTGTTGCCATAATGGTCTCATTTCGCTTCTAAATGTGCACTGTTAGTAATAAACTAAAATACTTACTTCTAAATAGCTGGTTTTTGCGCAACGTTTAAGATAATTTAATATGACAATGGTATCTAAAACGTTTTCAGCAATGAGCAAGGGGCTGCTGGAGGTCAAAATTATTTAAAATACAAATTTAAATTCACCAGTTCGTTTCATCCACGGTTGATTTTGAAATATTGACCAGCGCAGCGGGCATAGCCTGCTAGTTATATTATAACCTTATGTGTTAATATCAGTCTCGTGATCGATTTGTTGGAAATGTATTAAAAAACTATGCCTTATAGCGCTTTACGCCACATAAGGATTTTTGTTTAATATTGTTTTATCAAATTTAATTCATCATATTATATATCTTTCAATAATAATAAGAAGGCAAGATAATCTTACCTTTCATTCTTCTGGTTCTTCAAAATATTCCATTCTTCATGGCCTCCATTCTTTTGGAATCTTCGATTTAACGTCACCTTTTTATAACTTATTAATTACTTTAACCGTTGCTGAAATTGTAAATAGTTAATTAATATGTGTTCTTAATGAACAATGGGGTCGAGGCAAATTTTGAATTGAATAATAATATTGTATTAAACACGAATTACATAGCTGCTTTTAGCAGCGAAGAAATAGACGTTTACATCATTTACATCCACACAGAGAACTAAACAAACACTGAAAAAATTAAAATGTCAAAAAAAGTTCGAAATGTTCTTTTTCGTTTATTTTGGTTTTGGTCGTTGTCACGTGACTTCACTGCAGTAGAAAAGGAATAAGCGTCCTTGAATAAATCAGTTTATTTCGTTGTTGAATTGTTCCGAAATAGGGAAAAAATAATTTCTTTTGCTTTTTTTTTATGACAAAAAATGAAATCTTTGTGAATAGATCTAACTTGATTTTATTCAGCTGAAATAGTGATTAGTTTATTTCAACAAAATCAAAGTTAATCCACAACGATTTTGTGGAGGGAATTCTAAATATAAATTATAATAAAGGCAAGCCGTTTAAAAAAATCGTATTTTAATATGTACACAGCCTCTTTTTAGGCAAATACCACAACAATAATCTGTACTTTATTTGTATATTTTTGCAGTTAAAGTCAAGTTACTATTATCAACAGTAAACTCATCAACACCCATTTTCGTCTAAAGAGGACATCACTTTGAAATAACCTCTAGGCTTAGATTTTAAGTGAATATGTAGCGTGGCGCCTTTACTGGGCACTAGAAGATATTAACTAATCATAAAAAATCGTTCCATTTTTCGGATTTTCTGGTTAAAATACTATTTTTCAAAGTGTTGTACCAAGGACTTATAGAGTGGGAGGCGCCAGTGCATACTCACCTCATCAAGTTCAGGAATGAAAATCTGGAATTAATTTGCAGGTGATGTGCCCAGGCAGGGTTCGAACTGAAGATCCCACGGTCAGAAAGCGAGCGTCTTATCCGCCGAGCAAAAGGCTAGCTCGATCGCTTCCTGCGAGAAACTCGTTCTATTGACCGCGCACGATGGCCGCCACAGTTAAATATCAATTCGTATTAAAACTTAATCGGTCTGCCAATGGATATCTTGGTAAAAAACACCTAAAAGCCTGATTTTAGCGGTTGAGTCATACGGTTTACTATTATGTTTTCCTGCCCCGAATCTTCCATGTTTTCATACTTTTGGTGCAGGAAAGCAAAATGGTAAACCGTATGACTCAAACGCTAAAATCGGATTTTTAGGTGTTTTCCACAGAGATATCCATTGGCAGACCGATTGAATTTTAATATGCGAATTGATATTTAACTGATCCTAGATTTTTACCCGTAAATTCGATGAGGTGATTATCTGTGCTGCCGATTCCCGGTCTATTGAGGAATTTTTTTATTTTAATAAAAAAGTTAAAAAAAATGTAAGTATCTTATTTTTTCGCTGAATGCTAAAGTTTCAAAAAGCTGAGTTAAAGGATTTGGAATTTTTTGCTGTGATAGCAGTGTTGAATTAAGGGGGTGGCTCGGGGGGGGATATTCTCCCCCGGAGCTATGAAATGTCCCTCTCGGAAATTTTGAGATTTTGTGTTTTCAAGGGTCAAAAAGAGCATCCCCCCCGGGACTCCATAATGTCCCCCCTGGAGCCACATATGTCCATCCCGGAGAAAAGTGTCTGGATTCAACACTGTGTGATACCATCTTGAATTTGTGTGTCACTTACTTGATAACATATACTTTTTGATAAAATTTGTTTTTATTACTCTTTTTAAAAACAAAAATACAATACACAATATTGAATTTGTTTCAAAAAAGTTTACTTGCAGGCCTTAAAGCGTTAGCTAGTCACTATAACTTCTATTTAGAATCACCCGGTGTATTAAATTATTCAAGCTAAAAAAAGAAAAAAAGAAATCTTACCCTTGTGCCTTCACTGTCTGCCTCTTGTACCTGAACCTCATATTTTCTCATTCTGCGGAAAAAAAGAAAAAAAAAAAGAAATATCCTTAAACTTTAAATGAATGCAAAAATTTTGATCGAAAGAAATGAAAATTAAAAATATGCAAGATAAAATCTTACTCGCAAGGTGAAGAACACATTTTAGAACAGACTTCCCTGGTTTCTCGGGCGAAATGTTCCTTCTCTTAAATGGAGAGAAAAAAAAATTAAGTTCTTTTAAATTATAAAGTTTAATTTACTCTAGCACAGCGGCTCCCAAACCATGGGTCGCGGCAAATGTTGTGGTGGGCCATGGAACAATCAAGATTTGTCACAAAAATATAACTTTTATTTTCTCTGTTTAAAAAATATAACAGTTTTAACAGTAAATCATATTTCAAGGTGCAATACTTAAATTTCATCTTGATAAATATACCATATAAAAATATTTCCTTTTCCGTAGATAAGATGGTCGATAGCTTAAACAGGTAATACAACAAGTTCCATACATATTTATACCCTTATATTAAGTGGGTTGCGAATATTTTTTTTAACTTAAAAGTGGGTCGCTTACCAATAAAGTTTGGGAACCGCTGCTCTAGCAGATACATATTTATCTAATTCACAAGGAGTCTAAAAACTCCATTTGAACTCCAATAATTTATCAAATATATTGACTGGGAAGCGGCAGGACAGACAATCACCTCATCGAATTCATAGCTGGAATTTTAGAATTAGTTAAAACTAGATTCGCATATTAAAATGGAGTCGGTCTGCCAAGCCAAGTCATATCTTGGTGGAAAACACCTTCATCATCCGCCATATCGTAAGCTCGAAAACTAAATTAAATACCTAAATATAATTTCTTAATCAGGAAAAAATGATTTCTCATACAAGATAAAAAGTTACTTTCAACCAACACAAAAACTGATACCTTAATTTCTACCCTCGATAAGAATGCCAGAGTTTTCACACTTTTGGTCGTGCGGAACTGTCATTTTTATACTTCTACATGGAATCTGTTCAGAACGATACTGGTAGAAAGAGAAAAAATATTTCTCATGTAAAGCTGTTATAAGATTCACAAACTTTTCAGTCGATTTTAACCCCAACTTTTTCCCGTTCAAAGAGAGAAAAAGGTTACATTTGTCTTTAAAAAAGTTGGAGGAAAAGCAGGAAAATCAGTACTGCTAGTACCAGCCGTTAATATTTATCGCCTATTCGTATCAATCGCTTACCTGTGATTCGCTGAAATGTTCGATGTTGGATGAAATGTCTCGGCTAGGAGAGACTTTTTTGGAACTGCAGAAAAAAGTTGGGGGTCATTGCTGTTTGCTATCACATTGGGTGTTATCAAGATATTTCGCGAAAAGTTGGAGAAAATCAAGTGTGGCTCAAAAGTCTCTTGAAATATCGGTATGAACAGCGTTCAGGCCGTCTGAAGAAAATGTACAATACAGAAAGAAAATGCTGTGAAAATAGAACTTGTATGTAATCAAGGTGCCTTGTAATCCGTTCGAATTTTTTAAGGAGTCTTACATCCTTATTTTGACAAGAAAAATTCTATTTGATATTTAGGTTGCAGAATATATAGTAGTCTTCTATTTAGAAATTTTGCAACTAGAGCTATATTTGAACTTAATTTTTAAATTTTTCATTTAACTATTCTACTTACTAACTTCCTTTATTTAAGATCAAAATCTTAAAATTTAATTCTTAATCTTTTATCTACACATACTTTTTTCTTTTATAAATTTAAAATTTTTCATTTAATTTTAAATTTATTGTCATTTAATTCTTAAAAGGTTTTAAACTACATCTTTTCGTTTCTCATTGGCTGACATTTATACAAATACAAGTTAGCCAAACAATAGAATGGGTATTAAGTTGACCACAACTAATAAGTAATACCCTGTTCTCACTATGGATAGTTAAGATATCTCAGGCCTGGAACTCTCTCAGAGAGTTCCACAAACTGTCTCAGAGAGTTTCAACTTGCTCGGGCTAGATACAGGAATTAGAGGTCTGCACGGGCCGAAATTTCCAGGCCCGAGCCCGGCCCGAAAGTTAAAATTTCGGCCCGGGCCCGGCCCGGCCCGAACGAAATAAATATTGGCCCGACCCGGCCCGGCCCGAAAGTTGAAATTTCGGCCCGAGCCCGGCCCGGCCCGAACGAAAATAATATTGGCCCGACCCGGCCCGGCCCGAAAGTTAAAATTTCGGCCCGAGCTCGGCCCGGTCCGGAAAAAAGTTTAAAATTCGGCCCGAACCCGGCCCGGCTCAAGTGAATTTCTACAGAACATTGATCTTTAATCTTATGGAAAAGTTCTGACCAAAAAAAATTATATTAGTCTTTTTTTTTCATGTTTATAATCTCCATTTATGCAGAAGTGCCGTAGGCTGCGATATTTAGGCTTTTAAATGAATCTTTGTTTGTTGTATGTAAATGTTTCAGTTATCACTAGTATTATTAATCCATATTCCCTGTAATGGAGACATAAAATCGAAAAAGCGGTATATGGTAAAATTTCCAAAGACGAAATCGCTTTGGAACGAAAAAAAAAAAAAAAAAAAAAAAAAAAAAATACATTCCCTTCTTAACAGATGTAAATGTTTAATATATTTTTTTCTCCCGTATTGTTGTATTCATTTTGCATGGATGAACATTTTAAAAGAAACTTTCAGTTTTCAGTTAAAAAAAAAAAAATCCGTCATAATCATGTTTTTTTTTTTTTTTTTTTTTTTTTTTTTTTGTGTGTGTGTGTGTGTGTGTGTTTAATTCTATTTTAAAACGCCTAGTAATCTACGATTCTTTAAAAGGAATGAATTCTAATGTTTAATTGTAGAATAATGACGGCTTAAAAGTATATGTCTTTTTTGCAAACATTTTTGGACAAAGCTAAATATTACTGATTTATAAAAAGTCGAGAAAAGGATTTTCATATATGAAGATTCAATAGGAACTGATTATTTTGGTCCATGAAAACTAGGAAGAATGGAATCAGTCTCGGCTTTGCACGGAAAAAAAAAGTTAGGCCCGGCCCGTCCAGCAAAAAAATTAAGGCCCGAGCCCGGCCCGGCCCGAAAGATTAGTGACCCGGCCCGGCCCGAGTCTTCAGAAGTAAGGCCCGAGCCCGGCCCGGCCCGAATGCCATTATTGGAAATCGGCCCGAACCCGGCCCGCGGGCCGGGCCGGGCTCGGGCTTCGGGCCGCGGCCCGGCCCGTGCAGACCTCTAACAGGAATAACTACTCTCTTTCATTGGCTATAAAGCTTCTCTTTTACTGATTGGCTGTTGTGGCTGGCATTTTTGCCGATCCCACTGAAGCTAGCATAGGGGAGAAAAATACGGGCTTCTGATTGGTCGAAAAATTGTTTGCAAAAAGATCATCTTGAATGCTAATGTGCGTATTAGGAGCGTATATGGGTATATCATTAAAATAATAATAATAAAAAGAAATTGCAATTTTTTTAAAAGTAATATAGAACAATTGAGTTTGACGGCGTAAAATGAATATACTACTGTTTCTAAATAAATTGTTCTGATTGTGTATATATGTGCATATCATGTTAAAAAAAATAGAAAGAAGAAATGGCAATTCTATTTTTATTATTTTATAAAAGTAATACAAAACAATTGTTAAACATCCTGATTAACTTCTTTAATTATAAATTCCGAATTATCTATTTTTTTATCTATTAATAAATATGTAAAAACAGAAGGAAAATCCAGCTTTCAAAAGCTTTTCAAACAGAAATGGATAATTAGATAAACGTAAACTCAACAAGTTGGAAATTGCACGTAAAGCGTAGCAAATGAGGTGCATTCGTTGATAACGAAGTTTTAAAATATTCAGATCTTGCTGATATAGTAGAGCGTACTTTGGATACAGTATAGTGGTCGAAATCTTTGTGTTCCTGTAAATATGCAGGGAGTAATTCTTATTATACTTCATTAACGTATATCTTATTCATAAAATGTGAAGTAGTTTAATATAATTAAAACACCCCCCAAACAATGTTTCCCCGTATAACATTATTTAGTGGAAAAAATTTTGTGGCCCTGTAATTTAATAATAAATATTCTTTGCATCACAGATTACACAAAATGTATTTTTAGTACATATTTCATAGATTCATGTCGATTCTATTATATTCAAATGAGTGTAACACCATTAAAATGCATTTGAAACTGTTTTCCCCATTGACCGTAATGTAACGGAATACTTTTGATTGTCCCTGTAATTGATCAATGCATCCGATTTTCATAAAATTTGAAATGACTCGACAAAATTATGTAATAAATATACGTTTTAAATTTCAAAAGATTAAAATGCATTTGAAACTTTTTTCCCCATTGACCGTAATGTAACGGAATCCTTTTGACTGTCCCTGTAATTGATCTATCCAGACGATTTTCATAAAATTTGAAATGACTCGACAAAATTATGTAATAAATATACGTTTTAAATTTCAAACGATTAAAATGCATTTGAAACTTTTTTCCCCATTGACCGTAATGTAACGGAATCCTTTTGATTGTCCCTGTAATTGATCTATCCATACGATTTTCATAAAATTTGAAATAACTCGACAAAATTATGCAATAAATATACGTTTTAAATTTCAAACGATTAAAATGCATTTGAAACTTTTTTCCCCATTGACCGTAATGTAACGGAATCCTTTTGATTGTCCCTGTAATTGATCTATCCACCCGATTTTCATAAAATTTGAAATGACTCGACAAAATTATGTAATAATTATGTATTTTAAATTTCAAACGATTCGGTTGGGTAGTTTTTGCGTTGTTATATGCGGACGGACAGACAGACAGACAGACGGACAGACAGACAGACAGACGGACAGACAGACAGACGGACGGACTGAGCGACAACAATAGGTGCTACGTATTTACATAATTACGAACGCACCTAAAAATGAAGGCAAGCAAAATTATTCAACCAATCAGAAGCCCGTACTTTTCTCCCCTATGCTAGCTTCGGTGGGATCGGCAAAATGTTTGTGGCTGTGGCTGTCTTTATTTTAAGTGCCTGCCAGTGGCGTAGCTAGGATGGGCGACACCCGGGGCGGATGTAAGTAGTGTCACCCCCCCCCCCCATAAAAAACTCCAATTTTTCGATCACAATTTTACGTTACTCCATATATAATTTCAACATTTTTTGCATGCCGGATATGATTTTATAGATAATTCGAAGAAATGGATACAAAATTGTAATTTAAATACAAAATACTAAAATAGTCCATACATTTATGGGAAAGCCTATTTTGATTTTTTAACAAAACTTCTGTAAACTTATACTGTATTTTTTTATCGTAATAATCTTGTATTATGATTCTATACGCTTATTATTTTTCCCGTGACTATTGCTTCGTTTTTTAACTGTTATTTCAAAAAATCACCTGTCCATATACTTTTGAGTTGCAGTATAACCAAAAGCATAAACTTTTGATTGTAAACTATAGTTTACAACCAAAAATTTAAGCTTTGTTGGAATTCAAGGGTGCAGGCACAGACTAAAGTGTAGATTATATTATCTTTTAATATAGATTATATTGTATGCGGGGGAAATCACTTTATAAAAAAGGCAAAAGAATGCACAAGGGCGGATCTGGAGAGTCCTCAAGGGGGGGGGGCGATTTTAGAAATTTGGAGACTCGACTTTAATGCGTGGATCGGGGCTATTTTTTCACTGCGGGTCATGTTGCTTTTATTTTTTGCTGCGGGTCGGGCCTGGGTCCGGTTGACTTCTAGTTTTTGCTGTGGGTCGGGCTTGGGTCCGGTTGACTTCCTTTTTTTCTGCTGGTCGGGTTAACTAATGTTTATGTTGTGGATCGCGTTAGCAGGATTTGCAGATGTTTTTATTCAGAAACTATGACGTTATCCATTTTTTGATACAAACAGTTTAAGAAAATACAGTAGAACCCCGCTAATCCGGATCTTTTTTTTTTTCACGCTTGAGTAGCGATTAGCTAATTTTCATAACATTAACCTATTTCATCGTCGTATTCTGGATAAAAAAAAAAAAAAAAAAAAAAAAAACTTTTTCCGAAATCTTTTTGGAAGAAGACCTTAAGTTTTCTTATTTAAACTAAACCCAACTAACTACTTATGTTCAGTCGGATGCGCGGCAGTACGGTTCGCAAAAGGTATAGAAAACTGGCACAGCAGAAAATTACAAACTTTTTCATTACAAAGTAAACTTTTTTACTGTCTGTAAATATTCAATTAACATAAAGGTGATTTTGAGTAAGTATGTCTTATTTAATTTAATTTTTTTTCTAATTTTCTGGATTTTCGATAATCCGGATTGTGTCTGCTCCCAATTAATCCGAATTATCGGGGTTTCACTGTACTGTGAAAATTGTCGTTTTGAATAGAATTTCTGGACGCGACCGCATGAGAAGGTAGAAAAATCTGCAATCATTTGGCGTACGAAGAGAAAACTGCGCCCGTGGCAAAACAAAATGTGGCACCCCCCCTCCCCGACCCATTTTTTTCTTGTAATAGGCCAAAAATTACACTGGTAGCATAAATTAAACACCCCCTAAATTTCCGCGTCCGGGGCCACCGCATCCTTCGTCCCCCCTCCCCGCCTTTCGCACGGCGTTGCATATTGTCTGTCCCACATATCTTGAGAACAATTAAGTCTAGTCCAGCCCGGCTCGTCTATATGTAGAAAAACAATACAAGCCTGATCTCGGACCGGTATGAGCCTGCTAAAAAAATATTAAACCCGGGTTACACACAATATAATTCTCCGATGCTGATCTCTTACACTGTAAAAGTTACATTTCTGTATTGATGTTGCCAAACTAGTATCGTCTGGGGACGTACATTTATACTTATTCTCATTAAAGCCATATAATTGAAAATAGCTCATATTTTAACGTTCATGCTTATATCTTTATAAAGGGCAATTAGGCCCGCTAATTTTTTTTTTTTTTTTTTTTTTTTTTTTTAATCGGCTTGACCCATATAGCCCTTTAATTTTTTTTTGCCGGCTCGGCCCATTTATTTTGTTTGTTGGCCCGGCCTGTTGGAAAAATTATTCTAATTTTGCTGGCCCGTTAGAAAATTCGGAACCATTTCGCCGACTCGGCCAGGCCCAGGCACGTGCATACATCTAGGCTGGGCCGGACACGAACCGAAATTTAACTTTCATTCCGAGCCGAACCCCGACCATAGAAATTTTGGTCAGTACGGACGAGATAAATTCGGGCTCTTATTCCACTGCCCGGTCCCGCCTGAGCCAAAAACATTTTGCGGCATCAAGAGCAAAAGCCCGATAATGAAATTACACAGCAGAAAAAATTGCAAAATACTTATAAAAAATGTTCCAAAAGTAACTATAATTTTAAAGCTTTTTTTATATAAAAAAAGGCTGTTAAACGAAAAATTAAATTTAACATTATCAAAAGAACAGTTTGGTATAAAATAAAAAATATACTTTACGCATAAAAGGATTCTCCTATTTTGTCTCTGTTTTAATAAGAAAATATTATGGACAATGGACATGTTAATGAAGTGTGTTTCATGAATAAATGCATGGAACCTGTAGAAAATACTGTCTATTATCTGTCAAATCGAACAACATTTTTAAATTTTCTGTAAAAATGCACATTTTCCACTATAACCATTCATTCTGCATAACAAGCCTTCATTATAGGCATGATCCAGAAAATAACGTCAAATTAAAAATTTCAAAGTTCAGCACTTTTTTAGGAAAAAAGGAAACATTACTCGATCAGTAGAATATGGTAAATACATTTACTTACCGCTACGGCATCAACAGAGATCCCTAAAGAAATGATATGATAATTACTACAGTTATTTCCATATGAAAAGAGATTACGACTTGTATACGTGTGCACATTAGAAATTTAAATTATTCGGTAATCGCAAACTAAAACCAAAAGAAAATATTCTTTTCGCGTTAGATGTCTAAATAATAATAAGAATAAACGTTCCAACTGCAAAATAATCTCTGCCACAGACAAAAATCGAACTAAAGACAAATTTATTATTCCCGCCTTTTTTCGTAAGCGCCGGATCGTCGCGTCGGTCGTCAGCAATGCTTGAACATAAATCTACAAATGTAGATATGAATAATATATATATTTTTAATGCTTTACTTTTATTTTTATTAAAATAGCAAGACATTGATTTGAAAAGGAATAAGTATTAATTTTAAAGGGGGAAAAAGTTTGTTTACATTTTTCTATTCATCAATAGATAAAATTTTCAGATTTCAGAAAAAATATGTCCGAATCTCAGCATAAAAACAGAGCATGATCTCATATCGGACACGGGCTAAATCTGAATCTGTGTCATCTCTAATGTAGACATCTAAGAAAAATGACTCCAAGCCAGACTCGATCTGAAAGAAAAATAAGTCAGGCCCAAACCAAATCTGCAGAAAAATAATGATCAGGATAATATCAAATAAATGACGGCCGAGTTCTGAAAGCGGTAAGACCAGACACAGCCCGAGCCTCGCGAACTTAAAAAGGAGAGGCGCGGGAGGGGGGGGGGGGGGGCACCGAATTCTAGTTAGGATCCAACTCATTTCTTGCAAGGATGCATGTATTTTTGGGAAACTTTTATTAGCCCAAGAAGTGAAGATGATCGCCCCCTCAGACCCGCCATTAGGCCCAACCCAAATCTGCAGAAAAATAATGATCACGATATGGCCCGGTTCTGAAAGCGAGAAAGCCTGACCCAGAACGAGCCTCGCGAATTTAAAAAGGTACGGCCTGGGGCGGGCCGCGCCGGATTCGAGTTAGGCTTCAATTCATTTCCTGCGTGGATGCATGTCTTTTTAGCTCACAGGCTATCATAGCCTGAGAGCTTATGTGCCCGTCCGTTCTGTATGTATGTGCGTATGTGCGTATGTGCGTAACGCGATAACTCATGATAAAAATATCGGATCCACTTGAAATTTTGTATATAGGTATATCCTGATAAGGCGCTTCCCTGATTAGTTTTTGGAGTTCATTCGATATGTATAAGAGGGGGAACGGGGGGCTCATGCCCCCCGTTAGTTGATATAAATGGGATTTTCTTGCAGAATTAAGTTTTCAAAATTTAGATTAGGATCATTCTGATGAGGCGATTCCGTGACTGTTATTAGGTGTTCATTGAATAAGTATAAATAGGGGGAACAGGGGTTCTAATCCCCCCCCCCCCCGTTAGTTGATATAAATGGGATTTTCATGCAGAATTAAGTTTTCGTTCAAAATTTAGATTAGGATCGTTCTGATGAGGCGATTCCGTGGCTGTTATTAGGTGTTCATTGAATAAGTATAAATAGGGGGAACAGGGGTTCTAATGCCCCCCCCCCCCGTTAGTTGATATAAATGGGATTTTCATGCAGAATTAAGTTTTCGTTCAAAATTTAGATTAGGATCATTCTGATGAGGCGATTCCGTGACTGCTATTAGGTGTTCATTGAATAAGTATAAATAGGGGCAACAGGGGTTCTAATGCCTCCCCCCCCTCTTAATTTATATAAATAGGTTTTTCAAGCAGAATTTTCAGATTTCGTTCAAATCTCTGAATCGTTTTGGAAGTTTAATGGTTAAGTATAAAAGAAGGGGATAACTCCTTTTAAATTATATAAATGCTAAATGGGTTTTTATTAAGAATTATCTAATTTGCTCTGAATTTTGGATATAGATTTTTTATATGATAAAGCATGTCTTTGATAGTATAGGAGGTTCAATGATTAAGTATAAAAAAAGAGGAAAGGGGAGAGCTGTTTCCCCTTCTTAATTTTTTTTTCGAACGGAATTAACCCTTGAAAATATAAGGCTTTAATGTACAATTAGTATTTGTAGCCTGTGAGCTCAATGCCATCAGTTTAACTGGGCAGTATTCTTTATTAGGAAACTTTTATTATCCCAAGCCTTAGATCCGCCATTGCATCTCCCCCCTTATGATCTGGATCGATCCCAGACCGAGCGTTTACCTCAAGGAAGAGCCGAAATCCACACCAGGCCCGCCCTGAAAAAAAAAAGTGTGGCTCGATCCCACTCTACAGGAAAAAGTAAGACTCGACCCGCCTCGGTTCTGAAAGTGTAAAGACCTGACCCAGTTCCGTTACTTAAAAATGGCGCGGCCCGACCCGGTCTCGAATTTAAGTCCAATCCTTTTTCCGTGCGGGCATCTAATATCGTTTTTCAGACCCTTTATTGGGCTCAAGGAAGGGCGATCGCCCCATCGCCCCCCCCCCCCCCCCCCCCTTAGATTCGCCATTGGGAATGCATTGCATTTATAACACAGGAAATGACCAAACCTTTCCTTATTTACCTTCACACTTCCCATGTAAGAAGCTACAGGGGCGACTGATAACTCATTCCATAGTTCGCATAAGTCAATGCAATGTCTATATAGAATCCTTGCATTGATGTCACAGCAACGGCTGATACTCTAATCTGGTGCACATCTGGAGCCCAAACAAAACATCTTAACTCCCCGCTTGCTGTTTTAAAGCACGTGTGGTATTTCTGTTTAATTTTGACTTTTCTTACTCTTGCATTATTTTTCTAAGTACTTAAAAAATGAAGCGTAAATCACTATTTTTATAAATGGGAAAACAGCACATGTGCCTTATGTTTGGGCGCCAGATGAAGCATGTGACGTCACATGCAAGGGGTCTATATAGATTTTTTTTTTTTTTTTTTTTTTTTTTTAGTTTCCTTTGGCTCCCCATTCGTCGGAAAGGTAGGTATCTGTTCCTGGTGCATATCTTATTTAGACACCCAATTCTGTGTAAAATTTCAGATTCTCCAAGAAAAGAAAATTAACTCTGTTGCGTGATGCGCTAGCAATTTCATTTTATTTCAGAATTCTTTTCTAAAATTTTATAAGATTATGTATATATTTTTTTAATAAAGATTGGGTGTCACCCCTTAGAGGGTGACACCAGGGGCGGACCGCCCCCTCCGCCCCCCGCTAACTACGCCACTGGTGCCTGCGCATACGTTACGTTTGCTTAGATCATAGATACAGTGACATTCGCTGACAGGTAAGTTTTTCAGTGTGAACAGGCATCCGATTCCGGGAGGGTACCAATTCAAAAATGGCGACCTAAGACCCTAAGATATCTTATGTTTCTAGTGCGAACAGGGTATAACCCCTCAATTCAGCTCTACTGTTCAGCACTGTTATGTAGTAGCTTTCTTTAAATGCAGAATTTGCAATTAAATACGAAAAAAAAAAAAAAAAAACTTCTATTATAAATTTGTGTTTAAAATGCACGCGCTCTGATATATGGAGAAAAATAAAATAATGGTCCTGGGAATGAGTAATTTGTGATAAGAAATAATGATAAAAATATGAAAATAAAAAAGAATAAAACTGCATTATTTGTGAATTCTATTTACTTGCTAGTAAAATTTTAAATTAAAATTTATAAATTAGAAATTTGTGTTTGAAATGTACGCACCCTGATATCACGAAAGTAATAATAATAATAAGGGTCTTGAGAATTACTATTTGTAATAAGAAATAATGATAAAAATATGAAAAGAAAAAAGAAGAAAACTGCGTTAGTTGCGGATTCCATTTACTTGCTAGTAAAATTTATAATTTAAAAATGTACAGTTTGTAATAAAATCTTCAGATGAGACAAACATTAAATATTAAGAAAAAATAATTTCAAAATAAGTAAAAGCGTTTTTTATTTTTTATTTATTTTTTTTTACGTACAATTATAAAAGCAAAACTTTATTCTAAAATTATGAGGCTTTGTGGCATTTAGAGATTATAATATGTATACTGTAGCAGAGGGGGGGGGGGGGTCAACTGTGATACCTCTAATTTTTTAGAGATATAGCCGACTTGTTGAATCGCAAAGATTCGATGATTAGATAAGGCAATTACTACTATAAAATTTTAGTGGTGTCGAGCATGCCATAGTTGGCCACCTTTGTACTATACCATTACCCTTCATAATTTCGGGATCATATGCGAAAACATTGCTATGAATTCAAATATACATTATAATTAAAAGCGTCTTTTATTTTTATTATTAAATCTGAACATTCATAAGAGCTATGATGTACTTACTGTCCCTACAAATTGTTTCGTTGTGCGGGTAATCTACCCTTCGCTCCACACATCCGAATTTTGAGATGGACATATCCAGCTTGCATTTTTCCTTGCACATCTATCTGGGAAATAAATGTTATCCAGTTAAAGACAAGTAAGAAAAATCATGCGTTAAGCATAGATTATGAAACAAAACTTCGTTAACCAGGGAAATAACGTATTATTGTTCATATCCAAATATGTATTCCAATACTTTTGAAAAGCCTGTATTTGATCTGTCGGTTGATATATGATTATATAATGGTAAAATTTTATTTAGCAAGAAAACGCCTAACTGGTTGAAATTTTCCTTTCAGCAATTTACACTAGTAGATGGAAACATACTTGAATACTTTTGTTTAGCCCTGTAAAATACATAGTACCTTTAATAAACGAAAGTAATTTACTAAAGTTTAATTTAAAATAAATTCTCTTTAAACTATTTAAATCAAATTTCTAGATATTATCATCCAAAGGCGACCATGTATCTAGTTCTTTGCGTGACCCTGTATATCATTTTATATATATTCTACAAACATTTCTTAGTAAACTAAATGCAGTTCATCGTAAAAAGGCATACCATATAAAAAAAAAACACCTTTAAGTAAATTACGCTCATGTTCAGTACTTTTCCGAGATCTTTTGTGTAGCCCTGTACATATAAATTCTGTAACAATTTAGCATTTTGTATAAAATAAACCATATAATGTGCATACATCTAGTGAAACTTAAAAGCGTATAATTAAAATGCATTTCTTCCATCTAACAGCCATCTTCCATAAATATACATGATTTCGGATAGAATATACTATTTGAAATCTTTTGTGTCTCCCTGTAAATGCTATGCACTAGTATTATGCATGAAATAACTCATATTAATCCTCAGCAACGTATATCAATATGATTATATATGAAATCGCTTACCATAATTAAAATATGTCGCAAACAATTCCCCCCTTTATTATTATGTATTGGAATTCTTTTGTGTGGCCCTGCAAATGAATAATAACTATTCTTTTCGCTGCATACTTTACAAAATGCATATTTTAGTGCACTTTGTAGATACATATAAATTTGAAGATGTTTGACAAGGTGTAACATCTTTAAAATTCATTTGAAACGATTTCCCCCCATAGACCGTAATGTAATGGGAAATTTTTGACTGTCCCTGTAAATAAACTAATCATGGCAGAACCTTCCTTTTCAATAGGATTCGTGTTCGGTTAAATGTCAGTAATTCCAAAAATTTCATGACAATGTATATTTACGAGAGTTAGAGCGCGGACAGACAAATCGAATGCATAATCACTTTTCACCTTTGTTGGAAAGCGCTAAAAAAAAGAGAGAGTACCTTTTGACAATAACACGAGGTACAAATTTCGGTAAAAAGTTATGTTATACTTCATGTTTAAAAGTTTAAAAATTTGTAAACGTAAACAATATTTAAATTATTTAAAGGCGTTTTTATTTACTGTAAGACACATTAAAAAAATGTAGTATTTTCGAGCATTCATGCTCATTATCAAGGTTAAAAACTTGGTTTAAGTTAAAAACTATCATCAAGTTTTTAACCCTAATGATGAGCATGATATGCTGGGAAATACTACGTTTTTAAATGTATCGTACTGTTAATAGAAACATCTTTAAGCAATTTAAATATTGTTTACGTTTACAAATTTTTAAATGTGTAAATTTGTATTTATTGTAGGTGGATTAAAGGATTTCAAGAAATTGATATGTGATATCATTTTTTAACGTGCCTTATATTCAGTGTTCTCCCTGACATTTGATAAACGTTAGTAATTTGGCTAATTAAAAATAAATAACATTCGCCAAATGAAAAAAGTATTAGCAAAATAAATTCGCCCTGTAACACACACACACACAAAAATGTTTAACACTTTAATGTACCTTATTTTTTCAATATGTTCTAAAATAACCAAAGTTTTTATAACTGCGACAACGATTTTTATTAATATAATTTCAACTATCCGCTACAAACATATTAAAAATATGTATATATGCATATATATGAAAAACGAAAAAGAAAAGAAAGAAAAAGCAAAAATTGAGAACTAGCAATTTGGCGAATCTAATCGCTTTTTTACTTGCCAAATGAAGAATTTAGTCGCAATCTGGAGCAATGGCGAGCTACAGCGAGAACCCTGATTATATATTTTTTATAACATGTCTTCCAACTACTCACCATCTATACCAGAGATCAGCATAACCTTTTATGAGTGTTGGGCCGAAATTATGTTAGCAAAATTAATTCGCATGCTAGTTCAATTCGAGTAAATTAAAATCTAGTAAATTTAAACATTTTAGGATAAAAATAAGGATTATAATGTAAGATAATATTTAATTTAACTGAAAAATGTAAAATTTACATATTGCAAAAGTTCAGACACTTTTTTAATTTTTTGCCAACTGTTCATGGAAAAATGCAAATTTCTCAGTTATGATGTCATATGTCTGAAGTATTTAAGCATACTTCGATATAGCATCAGTTAGTGAAGATGCCTCGAGCTAAAAATATTCAATTAGATGTGGTAATTGAAGTAGGAAAGCTGAAATGGAAAAGGAAGACTGTTGCAGAAATTTCAGCAGCACTGAATTGTCCAAAGTGATCTGTCTATGAAGTATAGTCTAAGGGTGACGCCTTTAACCCTTTGCGGGGCAGGGCAAATTCATTGCTTAAGTATTGAAATTAATGACTGACACCGGAATTTGAAAACAATTTTATTTGTAAATAAGAAAACGCTATGCTTCACGCATTCAATAAACTGTAATTTTCTTTAAGAGAATTCCGGTGCGAATGGGGCGTTTGGGAATTAAAATTAAGTGGTATATCTATGAAATTACCGCCCCTCAAGGGGTTAAAACAAAATATAAATCTGGAAGACCTTGTGTGATCAAAAAATGAGATGGCAAAATAATCCATAAACTGGCATTTACACAAATGATCATTGCTATTCACATTAAATGTAAGTCAGGACTTTCTGTGTCGACGGATATGATTCGTAGATGAATTAAAGAAAGTGGTAAATCAATTTACATGAAAATGATAAAACAATCAGCTTTAAAATCTCGCTAATTTCCGAGAATGCAATGAACTTTACAAAGATACGTCATATGGACCCAAATGGCACGCTATGCTATTCAGAAGCAAAAAAAGTAAAATCTGAATGGCCCAAACGGATGGGCATATTATTGGCACGACTTGCGTAAAGAGCCTGCGACTTTCTTAAGTCGACAACAAGGTGACATTTTAATGATTTGGTCCTGACTTTGCTTTAATGCTCGAATATCTCTGGAGTTACTGAATGGTTGCCAAGCAACACAAGACTACATACATACGTTGGAGATCAATTTGTAGTCATTTGGGGGACTTTTAGCTAGTCCAAAGTATGGATTTTAGCAAAATAATGCCTCTATCCATGTTGCATACAAAACAAAAACTTCGTTTAACTCTGAAAATACTACTGATCTCAACTGGCCGGCGTGTAGCCCTGATCTGGATCAAAATTGAAAACCTTTGTAAAATCATATGTCGTACGGTTAATGCAAATTTTTGCTTTTTTTTTTTTTTTTTGTTAATTAGCTTCGAGCTGCTATTAAACATGTTTGGTACAAAATAGACCCCCAAGTGATGCAGCATTTAGTTTCTTCGATGAAAAGTCACATTCTTGCACTAATTGCAGACAATGTAGGTGCAACTCGATTTTAATTTGTAGTTACTTTTCTGTAAATATACAAATTGTCTATACTTTTGCCACATTGTTAATTTCGTTTTTTTGTCATTATATATTATGTAAAAGGTAAAATTTAAAATTTATTGTTTGTGAGTAAAGGATAAGTCACAAGTAATGTATGACAGAGGAATTACAAAAATTCGGTTCATACTTCTGAATATAGAAGCGTAATCGATCATTGTCTAAACTTTTGCTGAGCACTGTATATACCAAACGAACTATACATGCTCAAGTGGATTTGTGCCATGGGGCCCACCCTGTCACAGCTGAAGATAAAAAACTTTATAGTTACAAAGTAAACATTTATTCTCTTTGTAAATATTGATTATGTTTAATACAAAGGTGCTTTTCTGTAAGTATGCTTGCTATTATCTTTCCACAAATCAGATCTCGATAAATGAATGTTCACAGTTTTTTTTCTTAATAATGCAATAATTATCTGTCCTCATATGAGGCCCGTATGCACGAGAGGGTTAAAAATGTTCAAATCGAACTAGTTAAATAACATCCAAAATTCCAATTAAAAAAAATTGTTTAAACGAAATTTAAAATGCTTAATCATTAATAAATCGCAATAGTTTTTAAAATATAAAGAAAACTGAATTTCAAAAAATATTATCAATGTCAGTGATTATTTATTACAATATAATAATAATAATAATAATAATAATAATAATAATAATAACTAGCAAAAGCCATGCTTTGTTTGGATTCGCGAAGCATTATTTTATAAAACAGATATTTGAAAGTAACAATATATTTTTTTTTATTATTTTTGCATCTTTATTAAACAAAAACGTTATTTTATGTTTTGGCGCATTTTAATTTTTTATTTATGATGAAAAACTGGCATAATAAGATATTTTCGAAGCAAACTTTTACAATTTTTTTTTAAATTTTCAACTAAAAGCTCTTTTAAAGATGTTTTTACAATTTCAAGTAGCCACTGGTGTTTTTTAATTGTTTGAAATATGCATGTTTCCAATCTTTGTAATCAACATCCGATAATCTTTGATAGCTATTTTAGAATAATATATTTGAAGAAAGCTTGAAGAAAGTTACTTCTTCAAAATCCTATTTTCTGGAAAAAACATTTGAAATCTGCTTTCGTTGATACTATGAATTTTTAACTGTAAAACATTTTATTTTAATTTCTTCGTTTTTATACATGTTAGCGTATGAGAATTGCTGTAATTCTCTCCGCGTGGGAGAACTTTTTACTTTCTGCGAATGGCAACTCAATTAATGGAATTACCTTTTAACGAAGCGCTCTCTCATCCTCGCAGTGACGTTTTCCCGAATAATTATTGTTGTGTTTGCGAACTTATTAAAGTCTTATTTTTCTATAAAATCCTTCTGATTAATGAGTCGATATTATTTAGCCACAATGCGACCTTCGCAAAAATATTTATAAAGAGCTTGAACCAACAACTTCACGCAGATCTTTAATTTTTCATTCATATAACAAATTTAAGAATTAATTTTATTTGTTTACAATTATCTTGTTGCCAGCTTACAAAAAAAAAAAAAAAAAAAAAAAAAAAGATCCATAATACAATTCTTTTAAAATGTTTAAGTGTCATCTGTGCAAACGATTTTGCGGGATAATGAAAACATGTTTTATTTAATAAATTAATCATGATTCTATCTATAATTATTTACTCCATGATTTAAACTTTTTTTTTCTGAAAATGTACGCGTTTCATTTTTTATTTGCTAAAATGCGTCCGTATTGGAAATGCATGTAAAATAAATTAATTAAAATAATAATTTTTTTAACGTTTTACTGTAAAAAAAATTATATTCTGCAAATCTACAGATCATAATTTATTTTTGTGTTTAATTTGAAGTTAAAATATTGAATAGTTTTTTTGTAAAGCGTACGACAAATTGTAATTTGAGTGGACTAGTAGAGGATTCGCTTCGCTCATCCTAATTATGTCATTTTATTGCACTTTAAATATTACATTTATATGCCTCCCCGTTTAATCAAATACCCCGCTTAATCGAATATTTTTTCTGCAACCGTCGATATTCGTTATGCGGGAACGACTGTATATATGTATACACACATATATATATATAGTTGAATAATAATGAGTTTTCATATGTTTATTTTCATACAAATGAGGTAAAATTGAAATTAGAGACTTAATTGTAAACTACTTATATGTAAGCATATATGTTACTTCTCTTCATTCTTTTTACTCAACTAATATGTAGCGTATAAAGATGAATGAAGTATCCTTGGATGGGATTCTTTACTCACATTTGAGTTGCATTCTTAACTTATGTTATACTTTTAGGTCAAGTAAAATTTTACATATTATTTCTGATATCAACATGACTTTTCTAAACACTAACAAAATGTGCAACATTGACAGGGGCATTTTACGAAAGATTTTTTTAACATCTTTTCAACAAAGTACATTCATATGTCGTTAAAACGAGTTGCTTATTGAAACTAGTCGTTGGGTGGGGGGAGGGGGGACACCGTAATACCTACCCATCATAGGTATGCATAATATAAAATATGAAGATAAAACATGTGTAAACTATTTATAAAATGCATTGCAATTCCAAAATAAAATTTAAACGTGTATTTAAATATTTTTAATACACAGTAATGCTCGATTACTGAATTGTAGGTACTGCTTAATAATCTCGTCGATCAATTTCCACAAATTATATAAATCACCAAACTAGTTGCAAATTATATAAATTGGCATACTTTTTATTTTAAATAACGAAGAACTAAATTAAAAATCACTTGATGATGTAATAAACACGTGTAGCGTGTTCATTGTCTAGTGAATGTGCCATTTACGATAAGCCATTACTGGCATTTAATCTTATAGTTCAACGATAATTTTTCGGTCGACGGGATAATCAAGTAGTGAAAAAAAATCCTTATAACTCAAAAAAACTTATTAATTAACAGTTTACTGCAACGGATTAAGCGTCTCATTTTTAATTAAAATATATCTTTGAATTATGAAATTTGAATGAAATACAGAGTCATGCAAAAACCGAAGATTGTGGAAAATATGAATACAAATATCTCGGCAACTTATATAATCCGATTAACTTGATTCTTTATGCAAAATTAATATTTTTTGTTTTACTTTTATATTCATTCCTTATTTGAAAAAAAAATATATATTTTTTTTATTATTACAACGAATATTTCGAGAGTCCGAAAAAATAGTTACGGATAATCGAGGTTACTGATATTCAATAGTTATTGTGGATGCAATATATGCCACAATATAACTGATATACTAGGCATTACATACTAATTACACACCAAATTTTAAGTGTCTATCTCAATTTGTTCGGGGGATAGAGCGTTTACAGACACACAGAGAGACGGACGACATTTTTTTAAATATGTTTTTCGTAGCCTCAAATGTCTAAAATGGGTAAATCCGTCAATATTTTTTCAATTTTTAAAACGATTACTTTAAGACTTACCCTATATTACGTATGATGTGAAACTGAAAATTACCGTTAATTATAAGGTAATGAAAAATAAATTAGAAAGTAAAACCAATAATTGCAGTGAGAAAGCATCACACGGGTGTATTGCAGTGGCGTAGCTAGCGGGGGGGCGGAAGGGGCGATCCCCTCTAAGGGGTGTCACCTAATCTTTATTTGAAAATAAAAAAATTAATCATATAAGATTTTGGAAAGGAATTCTGAAATAAAATGAAATTTTTAGCGCACGACGCAATAGAGTCAGTTTTCATTTTTTTTTTGAGAATGTGAAATTTTATATAGAATGGTTGGTCTAAATAAGATATGCACCAGGGAACAAAAACCTACCTATCCAACGAGTGGGTAGCAAAAGGAAATGTTAAAAGAAAGAATTTTCTTCTACATAATAGACATCACTTCTACATAATAGACATCACATGGACTTATGCGGACTATGGGTTGAGTGAGGAGTTGCTTCTGTGTTTTTTTTTATGCAGGAGGATAAAATGTAAGTAAGGAATGGTATGGTTATTTGTTGCGACGTAGAATTGTGATTGAAAAAATATGACGGATCGGAAGGGGGGGGGGGTGACATTATGATGGCTGGGGGTAACACCATTTTCATTCGTTCCGGGTGTCACTCATCCTAGCTACGCCATTGGTGTATTGATTGTATTAAATGCGAAAAAATTTTTTCCAAGCACCTTCGTCGTTCCAAGCCTAAACTCGCACTCTGATTGGTTGTTGCTCTCGGCACTGTTTTCACGTAACTTGGCGAAAAATACTTCGCTCGTAAGTGAACGAGTAAACCTAAAACCTAACCTACTCATTCTTATTCTTCCTTCAATTTGTGCTCTTGTGTATTATTATCTTGTGTTATTTTATAAAATGGCTAATGCTTTACTTATTAATAAACGAGAACCGAGTACTTTGTACTCGGTTCGGAAGGAAATCAAACTCCTCGACGGAAGCATCTATCGCTACGCCAAGTATGATTATCGCCAAGTTATATGAAAACAGTGCCGAGAGCAACAACCAATCAGAGTGCGAGCTTAGACTTGGAACGACGAAGGTGCTTGGAAAAAAAAATTACGCGTATTAAATCATGGATTAATTTTTTTTCACTTCGGGTTCGGGTTTGAATATTTTGATTTCGGCTCAGTTTCGTTTTGAAGTGTGTTGAGTTGCTGTTAGGTAACGTGTTAACTGTAGGATTTTGCGGTTAGAACCGAGTACTAGTCGGCCTATGCAGGGTTCCAACTGATACACAAGGATTAAAAAGGGAGTAAACAGATGATTTGCCTTTTCAGTGACTGGACCCATTCCACCTTTAGCTTTCCATATTCTCTTGTAGTCTGTACAATTACTCCGGTAAGGATAAGGTAGAAGCAGCTTTTCAGCCTAGATTGGAAAAAGCAAATGAAACAAATCAGGACCAAGCTTTTACATCATACGCATTTTCTTATTTGAGCATACAAGGATATGTTTAGGAAGATTTTAAGGTCATTTAAAGGAACTTTCACAAAATAATTTATCTTAAAACAGGACATTTCACAAAATTTCTTATCTTCAAACAGGACCCTTCACAAAATATATTATCCGAAAACAGGACCCTTCACAAAATTATTTGTCTCTTAAATAGATCATTCAACGAATTTTTTCACCTTCTAATTGAACTTTTCACAAATTTTACCATTTAAATGTAAAATCTGGCTTCTAAATAAATAGTTAAACTCACCAAAGAACATATTACTTAGCTTTTTTATATAGTATATGAAGTTGAAGGTAGACCCTAAATACATCAAAAATTTAAAATTCACAAAATAATAACTAGAATTTTCACAAATATAAAGAAAATTTTCACAATTTCACAAAAAAAAGGACCCTGTCAGAAAAGTCTGCCATAGTTTTTGTTTAGAAAGTTGTTTTAGAAAGTCGAAATCTGTTATACGAGCTCAAATATTACGAGAATTCGTTTTTAAATCTTCATGCGGCGAAAACTGACGAAAATATCGATTTTTTTATTTTTTGCTTAAATTATGTTTTTTTTATCCTCAGTATAGTTTGATGAAGTTTCGTAAAGGTCCGAGTATTATAAATACAGTTTGAAGTTATTTTATTACATCGCTGTTCCTTTAACCCTTTCCGGCACGGGCAAACTCTGTTAGTAAAATGAGAAAATACAGACTCCCCCCACAATTTACAAAATACTTTTTTAGAAATTAAAAATCCCCTAATTAAAGCTTTTATTATTTAAGCAAAATTTTCTTAAAATATTATTGGTGTCGTTTGCAAATTTGGAATTAAAATTAGGTATCGCGGACTGGGCAGAGTGTGCCGGAAAAGGTTATGTCGCATTCCACTTCACTTAAAAATGTTTTTCTCAGTTCGTGTTTTTCGACGAATAGGCATGCCCAAAGTGATAAAAAATTTATGTGTATTTTTCCACTGACTCGAATTTTTTGTTGTTCTTTATGATCGATTTGATAAACCGAAATATTGGATTTACAATAAAATAAAAAGTTTTCTTTTAAACATAAAAATGTTCTGTAAATTTTTTACTGTAATTGTACACGTATTTTCACATTTTATTATTTTTCTCCCTAATTAATTAACTTAGCTCACTATTAACAGCTCATTCCTTGATATAATAATAATAATAATAATAGCTCAAAATGTTCAAAGTTCACTTAATTTTTTCAAATTTTGCAAGAGAAATCTTGATAATCTTTAAAAATTTCTCGATAAAACTATTTTCCTTCGTGAGCCCTTTATTATTATATAAAAAAATGCACCTTAAAACACTTAAATAATAATAATAAAAAAAAACTTGGAAATTGTACATCAAACGAAGCAAATGAGGTGTGTTCGTACTATTACGAAGTTTTAAAAATATACAGATCATGCTGTAATAGTATATACAATACTTTGGATACTGTATAGTATCCGAAATCTTTTGTGTTTCCCTGTAAATAATACCTGCCTTCTATTATACAGGAATTAAATTGTATTAAACCTCAACAAGATATATGAATTTCATAAAATGTGAAATAGTTTAATATAATTAAAACATGATCCAAACAATGTTTCTCTCTATAACATTATTCAATGGAATTCTTTGTGTGGCCCTGTAAATTAATAAAAAATATTTTTTACACCACAGATTGTACAGAATGTATATTTTAGCATATACTTCATAGATACATATAAATTTCATTATGTTCGAAAGTATGTAACATCATTAAAATCCACTTAAAACTATTTTTTCCCGTTTGCCGTAATGCAATGGAATATGTTTGATTGTACCTGGTAATTAAACTATACATCCGGTTTTCATAAAATTTAAAATGACTCTACAAAATTATGCAACAATTATATATTTTAAATTTCAATCGATTCGGTTGGGTAATTTTTGCTCTGTTATATGCCGACAGACTGAACGACGACTATAGGTGCTACGTATTTACATAATTACGAAATCACCTCAAAAAATCAAAGGATACCAAGTTCTTTTAACCTTTTAAACCCTGACCTGTATACAAACACAAGCGTGTAGGTGAATCTAAAGTGAAACAAAAAAGACTATTTCTTCTTTTTGAGCGATTTAAAACCGAATTTGCACATTTGAATAAGTTAATTAGCTTCAGCTGTTTTTCTAATAAACAACTAAGTGCCACCAGCTGCATGGCAGGCTTATATTTTTTGCTTTTAACAAGATGATATTCAGTGTTCTGATATTTGACCAAGGTTAATAATTTGGTTAATTAAAATAAAAAAATTCGCCAAATGAAAAAGTAGATTAGCAATATAGATTCGCCGTGTAAAACAAAAAAATTATCTTCAATCCTTTGATGTACCCCCTTTTTATCAATATGTTCTAAAATAACCTACGTTTTATAACTGCGACAACGATTGTTATTAATCTAATTTCAACTATCCGCTACAAATACATTAAAAATACGTAAGTATGCATATGCATGAAAAACGAAAAAGAAAAGCAAAAGTTGAGCACCAGAAATTTGGCTAATCTAATCGTTTCTTTACTTGCCAAATGAAGAATTAAGTCGCAATTTGGCGCAATGGCGAGCGACAGTGAGAACACTGACGATATCATTTGAACACGAAATATACAGAAAATGTGTACAATCGTAATAAGTTTTAAAATTGATTTTTAGCGTTTGTTTGGATTTAATTTTTCTTTTCCTATACTTTATTCATTACTTCAATTCATTTTAGCCTTGATAATTGTAATTAGGCTTTACAAAAGCAGAAAAAGAAAACTAATGACTTGCATAATTGTGTAAGTTCTGCATTTACCAATTCAAAAATAGTTGCAATTTCTAATGTTAATAAAATTTTTATCTTTAAGTAATTTTTTTTAAAGTTATGTTTTTAGCAATTTATTTTCTATTAATCTCATTTTTAAAGTGGATTAATTTTAAATTAATAGGTTTGTACTATTCACGATTTCTATGTAAAATAGATTGTATTCGAGGAATAATATGCACATGTAACGAACTGTATGTTTCTGTTCTGAGGTATTGATGCCATATAAAATACATATACTTACAGTGGCGCCAACTTTTGAAAAATATTGGGTTGGCTCGAAAATATTGGATGGGCTCACAGATATTTTGATAAAATGGTACAACCAGTTTGTTTTTCTTTGAAGGGTGGACAGATGGGGAAAGATGATACGTTTAAGTGAAGCTATCATGTTTTAAGATAGTTGTAATTTTAAAAAATTATATTCTCATGCGTTTTTCCTTATAACGCACTAATATTTATTGTAATATCATCATGAGCTTGACTAGAAATTGTAAAGCTGAAAGTTAAACAGTTACATTTCAGTCATTTTTGATTTCTGGATGTCAGTCGGACAATTAAAATGCGCGGTCATTGTCGAAATAAATTTTGTTCTAAGGAGAAAAATGAATAATAAAATAATAAGGATATAAATAACGAAATAGAACAATGAAAATTAGGCACACTGGGATTCTAAATTATTGGGTGGGCTGAGGCCCCACGGGCCCATATAAGTTGACGCCACTGTATATTTACATGAGTTATATGCATGCCACAGAATAGAATATTATAATATATAGAATATTATAATATTATATAATTAATATTTTAAATTTGTGAAATTCAATCCATCTTATTGGCACAATCAGTAAACCACCAGGAATGAATAATAAATTATAGAAATCAACAAATGCTTGGCAGATTCCTTAGAGTCTAAATTTACCAAGAGATCAGAGAAAATTTTCCATCTATGAGCAGATGATTTCTTTTTAACACTTTCCAACAAAGTTGAAAAGTGTTTATGCA
The DNA here is from genome assembly GCA_964019185.1 of Maratus speculifer. Taxonomy (NCBI): domain Eukaryota; kingdom Metazoa; phylum Arthropoda; class Arachnida; order Araneae; family Salticidae; genus Maratus; species Maratus speculifer. Next base: position 284,365,713 of record OZ025298.1, on the reverse strand, counting down.
TTCGGTTTGTCTGGCCGTCTGTTCGTATGGCCGGATGGCCGTCTGTCTGCGCTCTAACTCCCATAAATATTCTCGGATTGCTATTAAATTTTTATATGTTATTGATGTTTATCCTAGAACGAACTCTATTTAAAATGAAGTTTCTACCATGATTAGTTTATTTACAGGGAGAGTCAAAAGTTTTCCATTACATTACGGCCTATGGGGAAAAATCGTTCAAAAGAATTTTAAAGGTCTTACTCCACGTCAAACATACTCATATTCATACGGATTCGCAAAGTGCACTAAAACATGCATTCTGTAATGTATGCAGTGAAAATATAGCGATTATTCATTTACAGGGCCGCACAAAAGTATTTCATTAGATAATGGTAAAGAGGGAATTGTGTGCGACATATTTTAAATATATTAAACTATATTTCATGTATGATAAAATTGATATATGTCACTGAAGCTTAATATAAATTCTACGATACTGCCTTGCATAATATGAAGACATAGCATTTACAGGGCCATACAAAAGATTTCAAATAGTATATTCTTTCCGAAGTACCGTATATGTGTCCGATGATGGCTGATGGAGGGATGAAATGCACTTTAATTATGATATGCGCGTTTATGTTTCACTAAATCTTTGTACATTATAAGGGTGTGCATAAATGTTATAGTTGATATACATGGCTATCCAGAAGAGTTCTCCACGTTACTGAGTATGAGCGTAAATTACTTAAACGTGGTTCTTAAATAAGTTATACATTTTTTACGCTGAACTGCATTCAATTTACTGAGAAATGTTTGCAGAATATAGATAAAAGGAAGTACAGGGCCACGCAAAGAATTCGGTTCATGGACGCCTATGAATGATTATTTATGAGAATGTGATTACAGTTGTTTTAAAAGTGTTTTAGTTTACAATAAATTTTAGTCTAATGCTGACATGTAATAAAGGTACAAGGTAAACTACAGGGCTGAACAAAAGTATTCAAGTTTGTTTCCATCTAATAGTATGATTTGCTGAAAAAGAAATTTCAAGCTACTGGGTATTTTTCTTGCTAAATTAAATTTTCCTATTATATCAACTGACAGATGAAATACAGGGCTGTTCAAAAGTACTGGAATACATATTTGAGTATATTTGGCTATACACTATTATTTCCCAAATAACAAAGTTTTGTTGAAGATTTCATGAAGTGTTGGAAAGTGCTTCATAATCTATGCTTAACGCATGATTTTTCTTATTTGTTTAGGATGTGCCACAGTAAAGCAGTACTCTGTACGGATGAAGAATTTGGTTGTAATAGTACCATCTGGGATAATTTTAAATTTCGTAGTATACCAGTTGAAAAAGACAAAATGATCCACAATGATCTAGGCTTAGGACCTGCCGTGGTCCTCACTTAGCACCAGATCTATTTTTATGTATTTTGATCGGTATCTCAACAAATCCAAATTCTGAAAAAAAAAATCACGCCAAACCCAGTGCATATATAACATTTGTGCCGGGATTTTGGACCTATGCCACATTTTTAAAAATTTCTCCGGCTTATATGTTCGAAGAAAATCAAAATAAATTAAGGTGAATAAAAGTTTTCAAAAATAATAGTATTTGAGAATAATAGTAAATAAATATTCATAAAAATTGTAATTTAACAAATTACAACGACTATTTGGACAATGATATTTTCAAAGACTCAAATTTTAAAGACTTATAAATAAATTCTATATTAAGTAAAGAATACTGCCCAGCTAAACTGATGGCATTGAGCTCACAGGCTACAAATACTAATTGTACATTAAAGCCTTATATTTTCAAGGGTTAATTCCGTTCGAAAAAAAAAATTAAGAAGGGGAAACAGCTCTCCCCTTTCCTCTTTTTTTATACTTAATCATTGAACCTCCTATACTATCAAAGACATGCTTTATCATATAAAAAATCTATATCCAAAATTCAGAGCAAGTTAGATAATTCTTAATAAAAACCCATTTAGCATTTATATAATTTAAAAGGAGTTATCCCCCTCTTTTATACTTAACCATTAAACTTCCAAAACTATTCAGAGATTTGAACGAAATCTGAAAATTCTGCTTGAAAAACCCATTTATATAAATTAAGGGGGGGGGGGGCATTAGAACCCCTGTTCCCCCTATTTATACTTATTCAATGAACACCTAATAACAGTCACGGAATCGCCTCATCAGAATGATCCTAATCTAAATTTTGAACGAAAACATAATTCTGCATGAAAATCCCATTTATATCAACTAATGGGGGGGGGGATTAGAACCCTTGTTCCCCCGATTTATACTTATTCAATGAACACCTAATAACAGTCACGGAATCGCCTCATCAGAATGATCCTAATCTAAATTTTGAACGAAAACTTAATTCTGCATGAAAATCCCATTTATATCAACTAACGGGGGGGGGCATTAGAGCCCCTGTTCCCCCTATTTATACTTATTCAATGAACACCTAATAAGTCACGGAATTGCCTCATCAGAATGATCCTAATCTAAATTTTGAACAAAAACTTAATTCTGCATGAAAATCCCATTTATATCAACTAACGGGGGGCATGAGCCCCCCGTTCCCCCTCTTATACTTATCGAATGAACTCCAAAAACTAATCAGGGAAGCGCCTTGTCAGGATATACCTATATACAAAATTTCAAGTGGATCGGATATTTTTATCATGAGTTATCGCGTTACGTACGAACATACATACAGAACGGGCGGGCACATAAGCTCTCAGGCTATGAAAGCCTGTGAGCTAAAAAGCAATAATAACATCATTTTTATGATGATCACAACGTAGCTTACGTAATAACAGAGTCCTATTAATTTGCCTCGACCTTTAGAGTCACGTTAATATTTCTGGGCCAATTATAGACAAATATTCAATGAAATTCAGTTTAACAATTTTCGATAATGTAAATTTTTAAATTTCTAAACATTGCACATTTTTAATTTTTGCACCGTCATATACAGAAAAAAAAATTTACTTTTAAATGCAACTTGTTTGAAACCTGTATCTAAATTTGTCACTGAGTTATTAATATTTTTGTAGTTTTTAATACTTTTTTTGTCATCGTGGCAACAGAAATATTTCATTTCTAGACTTTAAGCATCGACCAATCAGAAAACGAATAAAATAAAAAACAGAAGTATTCCATTTTTTGGCATTAAACATAGACCAATCAGAAAACGAATAAAATGAAATAAGTTGCGGAATTCAGCCAATGAAACATTCAGATATACCTCAGATTTCACAATTCTCTACCGAAGACAAAACTATTTTTCAAATAATAATAATAATAATAATAATAATAACAACAATAATAATAATAATAACAATAATAATAATAATAATAATAATAATAAACACAAATTTGAAGGAAGAGGTATAATCTAAACAAATAAAGTGAATATGTGTCCTATTTGTCAGGCCAACGGCTCTTAAGAGCGGTGAGAGAATTAATCAAGAGAGCGGTGAGAGAGTTAATCTTATAAAATGAAATTGTAGTGGTCGAGTGGAAACGTAATAAGAAAGTAGTACTGGCGTCAACGTGCCTGCTGCAGACCCCAAGCAGTGGTCAAAGGAGGAAAAAAATTGAAAATCGATGTCTCTTGTCCAGCCAACGTTATGAGGTACAGTGCATCAATGGGAGATGTGGAGATTTGCAACCAGCAGATGGAGGCATACCGAGCCTAGTTTCAAACAAGAAAAAGGACTTTGAAAACAACGGTCCTTGACCTGGCTGTAGTAAATTTATAGTTTCTCTAAAAACGAGATGCGAAGGCAAACAAGTTATCCCGTAAAAGCATTTGATTTACTATCGCTTCGATTCAGTTCGGCTGAGAACTTGTTCTATGTACCAAGAAAGAAAAGATCAAAGGCTGTCCTCAGCGACGGCGGATAAGAAGAGATTAAAGATGATATTGTTGACTCATGCAGATCGAAATTTTACCATCCACCCATAAAGATACCATCCGAAAGTAAGAGGTTAGATGGAACTAATCATTGGCCCTGTTTAGGCGGTTTTAAATCTGCCAGGAATTGCGGATTTCAAAATTGTTAAATTCGCACAAGAGTGAGATGCGAGGTTTCGTTTATGTGTGTCCAAAACCAAAAGTTGTTTAAAAGATTTCCACTGTGGCTGATGAAAGTTATCTGAATCAACAATAATAGTTTTTGCTTAAACTTTTATTTTTAGATATTTGCACACATAATTCCTAACTACAAAATTGTGTATGTTTAGTCGAAAAACGGCTGCGGTAAGGCCGAATCTATACATTTGTGTGGTTTCACCCTTGGCATACCCTGATATTGGGTATTAAAAAAAAAAAATCATATATAATCTATCGATTTAGAGAAACCACCCAGACTTTTAGTTTCTACAAAAAAACTTTTGGTCGTAAAGAGTAACAAAAAAAGAAATGGCTCACGTAATATAAAATTGCATTGTAGAAAACTGTAATGCAACGAAGCTTTAAACTACAAAACAATAACTACAAACTAATTTGTGTGCCTTTATTTTAAGAAAATGTATTTTTAATGCATTCCAACATAGTTTGAAAAGAGTTTATGAACTCAGTTTTTCTATCTGTCATCTTCTGTACTCCAACTCACTTAAATGTATTCGGATTGAATGCAATTGATATTTTAATGATGTTTACTGTGGTACAATTGATATTGAAAATGAAGCGTGTAGCATTTATAATTCATTTAGAGGGACACTCAAAAGAAATCCGTTACATTACGATCCATGGGAGGAAAAATCGTTTGCAGTGTATTTTAATGATATTAATCTTTTTCAAACTTACTGAAATTACATGTATTCCTGAGGTGCAATGCAAGATGTTTACTACAGGATAGTGTGTGCATAGCATTTGCAGTTTATTTACAGAGATACACAGTAGGCAATATTCTGTATGAAGAATAACTGCTGGAAATGCATTTTCAAATTTAATTTTTTGCATATTATTCTGTGTGCAAAAAAAAAAAAAAAACTTATATCGTATTTACTCGTGTATAACGCACACTTTATTTTTCAAAAAATTAGGGCAAAAACCGTATGTGCGCGTTATAGTATACGGAATATTTTTTTTCTGTTGAATGTAATCACGTGATATACATATGAATTAAGAAATGTATTCAAAGAAGACACTAAAAGTAGGAAATTCTTATTTAATAGAAGTATTGCTCCATCTTTATTTCACTCCTAGCACTTTTTTATACAACAATGTTAGTGACATTGTTTAAACGCTAATTTGCTGTTCTTCTTGCTATTACTGCTGTTGTTCTTGTCATCAGTGGCACAATCAATATCCTCGTAAATCATATTGTTTTCAATTCTATCCATCTTATTGGAAATTTGAGTCACTTTGAAGCTTTTAATCCAATTTTTCATACGCTCATCTGTCATCCACCCTTTTTCCTGCGTTCTTAAAATTATTCCGGCTAAAAAAGATTCTTCTGTGATAGTTTTACGATTAAAAACCACATGTGGTATCAACCTGCGTCCGTCAGCCTTGATGATCAGCATAACAATGTATCGGTGCATGTCTGCTCTTGTGCGCGGAAAGACGGCATAAACGGTTGTGGTTTCCGGCGTATTACAGGTTCGTAATGTAGCGGCGGTGCGTATTAACGTAATTAATAAACTCACATGCTTTAATGGACTGTACATACTTTATTTTTAAGATATAGCGAAGCATTGCTTGCCCTTCTGGCATAACAAAAAAAAAAAAAAAAAAACAACTAGGAAAACACAGGCAATTTGCGTTTCTATATTTACATACATTAGCGAACAAGTATGATGCCAGATTCCAAACATAAATTGCAAATAATCGAGTTATTTGTAACATACCCCCCGACCCTCTAACACGTAGTCTTCAAAGACTTAGAAGCATCTTTTACCAGAAGTTTTGTAAAGTGATATTAGTTTTATTTGCTGAAAATAAATTCTATCTTCATGTATAGCGACCAGTACTTTACAAAAATTTCGTAGTAAACCATCTAAAATCACTTAAATCCCTTGATGCGCACGAACCCTGTATTAAACCACAATGGAGTTTGATCTGCATTGCGGATTTGCGACATTTGATATCCCTTTTAATTTTTTAGCCTTGTAACGTACTGAAAGAACTTTCCTGCTCCCAGTCCTCCATGTTTTCATACTTTTGATTGAAGGGCAAACACAATGATAAACCTACAAGTCAACCACTGGTGGAATTAATTTTTGGCTTATGCACCACTTCACTTCCGGCAGATATGGATCATTAGATTCCTCTATTTCTACTCTTCCATAAAACAAAGGTTTTTTTTTTTTTTTTTTTTTTTTTTTTTTTGGGCTTGATAACATAGATTTTTGTGTCGTCGGCTCTTGGACTATTGTCGCTATTAAAAGGTTTTTGATTTTTGAACACGTTTGTTCTTTCGGTCTTTATAAGCTTAATTTGCATAGATTTAATAATTTTCTCAATATTTCACGCCGATGCATTCATTAATTGTCCAATATTCAGTCATAATGCAGCCAATATAGTTTTGTTGCTAGAATTTCCTTTTATTTTCAGATAAACTAAAATGGTACTACTTGGTTATCCCGTCGACCAAAAAACTATCGCCAAACTATAAGATTAAATGCCAATAACGGATGACATTAAATATGATACACGTGTTTCAAATGTCATTAGGTGATTTTTATTTCGATTTTTTATTAGTACTATTATTAATATTCTACTAATTATTTGTTTTTTCATTATTTAAAATGAAAATTATGTCAATGTGTATAATTTGGTTATTAGTTTGGCGATTTGTATAATTTGGCGAAATTGGTCGACGGGATAGCCAAGTAGTATCACTAAAATTAAAGATACACGTGAGGAAAATATTGCATTTTGTATCATCGTATCCACAAATAATAGGATAACACTGCCAGCACTCTACTTACCAAGCGGACGTAGATGCGATAGACAGTACCCATATTGAGAAAGAGCCCCTCGCTGACCGGAGATGGTACGTGATACGGTGAGTGTATGCTGAGTTGGGCACCCCGAGACAGATGATCTGGATGGTATTCCGACACTTCTAGGTTCAGAAGCAGGTGGACTTCTGCAAGAAAGAACTTGATGCTGTAAAATCTGAGATTGATTTCAATTATTATGTTATGTTACATTAAGTACCAGTTAGTTTAGAACGTTTTTTACTCCTGCACCCCCTTTCAGTTAGTGGGATGCATAAGATATAACCTACGTTGGAGCAAGGACTGTCCCCATCATTTTAATATCATTACTTCTAAAATAGGTTAGTTATTTGCTGAGATTGTTTAAAAATCGCTATTTAGAATGTTTTTAGAACGCTTTTCGTGGATTTTCACCCCTTTTAAGTTTTGATTTTTTTAGCAAATGCTCTTAGTGATCATTTATATCTTATAAGTAATTAACATGCCAAACTTTATATTTCTAGGATCTTCAGTAACACAAAAAGCACATTTTATAGAGCATTTTTGCTCCTGCACCCCCTTTTAGGTTAGTGGCACAGACATAAGATATAGTCTATCTTTGAACCGGGGCGAATACGATTGTTTTGGTACTATTACTTTTGATATCGGTTCGGTATTTTCAGAGATTAGCCCCGATACTCGCCAAAAGTGACGCCAACTTATCACTATTTTTGGTGTATTGTGGAATTCCGATAAACTCCCATTATAATCCAATAATTTATCTTCTAACCCATGCGCGGTGCCCTGGGTGCCCGGGCACCCCCCCCCCCCCCGTTCACGCAGACACATGAAGTATTTATAAACCTAAGTAAAATAATCATCATTCATAAAAAAAGAATAATTGAAAACAATGTAATTAAAAACAATTAACAATTTTTATTTTTCATACATCCTGTTCATATATCATTTCTGCGGAACACAACAACAATTTCTCAAGTATCATGATGGAACAGCTGATAATTAATATTCACATTACATTTGTATTCATTTATCAATACTAGTATTAAAAAATGCTCTGACGAGCACCAAAAAAGGTTAATATGTTATAAAGTATGAAAAAGTGTTTGACAAGAGCTTCTAATTGAGAATGAGAAAGAACAAGGGGTCCCTTCTTGGCTGCAATTCACTGTCGATGCCAAATTAAAAAAAATCATATTTGCGCTTTTTCCATATAAAAGAAATTTTCGTAAAACTTTCTATCTTTACTTTTTAGTAAAACTTTCAATCGTGCTTTACATGTTAACTGCATTGTTGACTCTGCACTGTAATTGCACTACAAATCAGTTTTCTGTGATGTTTTACACTGTGACAGTTTATGGTGGGACTACGTGAATGTGATACGCTACAGGCAGTGTTGAATGCAGGAGGTGGGCCGGGGGGACATTCCCTCTCGAAGGTATCAAATGCTCCCCTCCCCCCCCAATAAAATTTAGATTTTGTGTTTTTAATGATAAAAAAAGTATAATCCCCTTAGAATTCTATCGTGCCCCCCCCCCCCCCGAAACCACAGAAGACCCTCCCGGAGAAAAGTGTCTGAATTCAACACTGGCTGCGGGAACTATGGTTTTTGGTCCTATTTTGCTTTACATTCATGTTTAATCACATGGTGTCTTTTCTAATTATGCCTTTACACTACACAATTTTATCCTAACAGTGGCTGATTTCTTTTATATGGAAAAAGCGCAAATATGATTTTTTCAAATTTGGCATTGACAGTGAATTGCAGCCAAGAAGGGACCCCTTGTTCTTTCTCATTCTCAATTAGAAGCTCTTGTCAAACACTTTTTCATACTTTAAAACATATTAACCTTTTTTGGTGCTCGTCAGAGCATTTTTTAATACTAGTCATTTAAATTTTTTAATAATTATATATTGAATATAAGAAAACCTCAGTTGCTTTTAAATAGTCCCAGTACTTTTTCTTATTTCGCTCAATATTGAACTATTTAATCAATGGACAAAAAACGTGAAAAAACAAATTAATTTTAATTTATTCGTACAGAAATTGACAGATTCAATTAATTTTAGATAATACATATTTTGTAGAAAAATAATGCGAATAGAAATTTTTATTCTTTTCGCATAGGATTCGTGGCATTTTTATCTAAGGTACCCTGGCGTAATAACGCCAGGCGGGGTAATAACGCCAAGTGCTTATATTTTGCATAATTATGAAATAATCAGGTAAATGACACCCATGTGCTCTGCGCAGAAGGGTTTTGAGTCATATAAATTGCAAAAAACAGCTTCAAGTTAATTTGTTTCATTTTTAGGTCTTATTGTTTTTACAAACAACTAAAATTAACGCTTGATCTAAAATTTGCGAGATACGCTTTGTATATGTGAAGACTATCTTTTTATCCGGAAATACTTTGTTAATTACATAAATTTGTAGTGCATTTCATGTACTTTTAAAATGTTGTTGAAGATTTTGGATATCTTCTCGAGATAATTTGCAATTTAAAATGTACTGCGCAATAACTGTACCGGGGTAATAATGCCAATCCTTGACATTAATACCCCGGTTGATTGCCTACAATGGCCGAGCTACATCCTAAATACTGATTCAAATAAAAACAGTTAAAACTGTGCAATGTTTCTCATATTTCTATTTAAACGGTCCTTTTTAAGCAAAAAGAAACTCACGGTCTGATATTCATTTGCCTCATCCCCCCCTCCCACACCATACCTTTATATTTCTTACACTTTCACAAAAATTGAACATTTTCAATATCTTAGAATGCAATTTGTCAATTTCTAAGTTTGTAGAGTTTGTATTTTTAGAATTGGGCTATTTACATGCAACTATTCCATCTTATTTCATAGTTTTGTTTGCATGGCGTTATTACCCATATAGGTGGGTAATAACGCCAAATAGCATTGTTCAAGAAAAAACGCCATTACATTTTATGAATACATATCTGTTAAATTATTTTATTTTATATAGATAGTCAATGAGTTGCTGTATCAGATCCTATTTGTTTGAAAAATACAATCTAAAACTAAGCCGTGAAAATTGGTAGAACCTTAACGTGGCGTTATTACCCCAGGGTACCTTACTTGTTTTAAAAATTAGATGTTATAAATATGAAATATTTCCGCTATTAGCGCGATTTTTGTGATCATGGCACCCAAAGGTCGCTAAACATAATTTCGTAGTCAATGCACATAAAAACGAATTTTCCCATTTAAATTAAAAAAAAAAAAATAAGTGAAATACAGTAAAACCTCCATAACGGACACTCCCGAATAGCGGACACCTCTATTTAACGGACAGTTTTCCAATCCCCACTCCCAAAATTTAAATTTTTGTATGTTTAACCTCTGAATAACGGACATTCCGAATAGCGGACACTTTATTCGGCAAAAAAGGATGAAAAAATATTTTTAAACAGAAAAAAAATGGAAAAAGTAAAAAAAGCCTCTGAATTTATCAGGACAACGTGTCAGAGATTTTGTGATCACAGTTATATGTAAATAAAGAGCTGGGGAAAATCCCCCTTCCCCCCAACGTCCAGTGCTAAATTCAGGGGATTGCCCGAGAGAAATAATCTCCCAGACTATTGAAATGTCATCCAAGAACATTTTGAGATTTTATGCTTTTAAGGATCAAAAAGTGCAGTCCCTCCCTCCTCGTTCGGAACTCTACAATGTCCAATAACATCACACAGAAAAACAAATTACATGTAATCGCAAGGAAAAATTAATTTTTGTAACAGATTTTTTTTTTACAATAACATAATAAACAGTGGATAAAAGTGTGTACAATTTTATTTCAATTTTATTGCTTAAAAAATAATTTTAATTTCTGATTAATTATATAATAGAGGTTTTAGGACATATAAAAGTTAATTAATGAAACATTAAGCATTTCTTAGCGGTTTTTGAATCTCTGAGGTTTTCCCAATAGCGGACACCTCCGAATACCGGACAACTTCTGCGTTCCCGAGGTGTCCGTTATTTAGAGGTTTTACTGTATATGTATACCAAATGCTTCCGTAATCATATAGATGTGTTGATTTCTCTATCAGAATCCTCAGATTTAGTGAAGATACGCAAGTAAATAAAATTATGAATAAAAATAACATGTTGCAATGCTTAGCATGCATTTCAGGGAGACCGAACTGGTCGCAGGGGCGGCTAGTAATTATAAAAGGGGAACAATGATTTTGGTGTTTAGAAAATAAAGCCATTTCTGTATCAAATTTACCCTCTTGATGATCTTGATTTTGACATATCAGGTCAAAGTGTTAAGATATGTCATACCTTCTGTTATATATTGAGTATTAATAAAAGCATATGTTGAAAAAATTAAAGCGGAGATTTTTGATTGATTAATGATCCATAAATTCATAGAGGGCGCAAATTTTGCATAAACGATGCACGAGAATAAAGCATTAGCTTGGCAAAAATGTGAAGAAATAGTTAAAAATTTCTTTGGGAAACATAAAAGTGAAAACTACAAAGACGTTGTTAGTAACATGTAGTCAACTTTTAATAAAGAAACAGACTTGTTTAATTTCACTAAAGCATACTAATATCAGCTTATGTACACTGTTGGAAATATGTTTTTAGAATTTAATGGAGCTAAAATGACGTGAATATACTTAAAAAAAAAAAAAAAAAAAAAAAAAAAAAAAAAAAAAAAAAAACACTAGACCTTATTAAGAAAAGCACACACACACAAAAAAATAATAATAAATAAATAAATAAATAAATAAATAAAAGTAATGTTGCTCTGTGGATTAATTTTTACTTAGCATGGTTCCTTTGAATTTTTTATGTGCTCTTGGTGGGCTGTTTTGCTGTGCATAATTTATATCATATTGTCAGGGATAATCTGTATATTGAAAAAAAAAATTAAGAGGGTGGAATGCACCTACTTGTTGAGATTGGTACTTTTATGGGTTTACCGTCAGGTTTTCCATACAAAGAATACAGCATAAAGCAGTTGAAAGGGATTTCATACGAGAAGCTCAGAGCAGGAACTAAGACAGGATCTGATCTGAAAAACAAAGAGAAAAGTGAGTGAATGAAGAGCTTCACTAGACAAAAGTGTTTATAAAAAAATCTAATACTTTCGATACAGGGAACAGATTAGAAAAACAAATAAATAACGTCTGAATCGATAAAGCTGAATTGGACAGTAAGTTCCTGTAAGTTATAATATGAGAAGTAGTCATACACTGTTAAAAATTTGACCCTTTTGCTGCATTGTCTCTCTCTTCGCTTTTATAGAATATCTCTCTTTTGACCCATGAGAATGCTCTATAATAGGGTGAAGTAATCGTTTTCTATAAAAGCGGTGGAGTGACGATACAGCAAAAAGGTCAAATTTTTAACAGTGTATAGTTTTCTATATGCTATGCCAAATTACATTGTATGTATTAAGCATTTTCATGTAATATCATAAAAGAACGTGACACAAAAACATTTAAGACTATGGATTACGATAATGACTAATGTGTATCTGAAGCATATCTAGTGGCAAAATTTCGACATTATCGAATGTATCTCGAAAATTACGAAATATAGCAAAATAATATTACTTACAAAAGAATGGAAAGCCTAACCATCCAGTGTTAAATCACTTTTTTACATGTAAGAATAACTTTATCATAAGCCCTGATATATTAGATTTTCGGTAAGAATCATCGTCTGAATTTTGTCTGTAAATAGTTAAAAATTTGCAACTTTTGTTGCATAATGATTCCATCGCTTATATTGAGCATCTCTAATCTGAACAATGAAAATGCTCCATGATATGGTCTAATAATCGTTTTTCTATAAAAGAAGTGGAGTGATTGTGCAGCAATAGCTGCAGAGTTTTAACAGTGTAAGCATTATATGATTGTAGTCGGCTCGTCGGGACCGTCAATCAATAAAGTAGCTATAAACAAGAAAACAAAAAAAAATCATGCTTCAAGCATAGATTATGAAACACTTTCCAACACATTCAAACTAATGTAACAAATCTACACCCTATAAAAAATTAAATTATTAATCACATTTCACCATATGGAAATGTATAACGCATTTTAAAACCGAATTTCAGCTGTTCCCATCTACAATCGGAAAATTCTTCGAATTTTTGAACCGCCCTGTATATGATATTTAGATTTCTATCCATTAACAATATGCATTTCAAAATTTAGTTCATTTAAAAGATACATATATTTCAGAAAATTTCCCATCAGAAATTTCCTGTAATAAGGAGAATGGTATGCGAATACTTTTCTGCACCCCTGTATATGAGTTATAGAATTTATATATAAAGAGTAATATTAAAAAAAAAAACTAATTTTATTTAAAAGCGCATGCCGAATTTTAAAACGTACTATCTAGTAATTATTACGCAAAGACAGTACTGTAAACGATTTCTTTTGTGTGTCGCTGTAAATTAATAAACAAGTAAGAAAAATCATGCGTTAAGCATAGAATATGAAGCACTTTCCAACACTTCTTGAGATCTTTAACAAAGCTTCGTTAACCAGGGAAATAACGTATTATTGTTCATATCCAAATATGTATTCCAATACTTTTGAGAAGCCCTGTATTTGATCTGTCGGTTAATATACAGACTATATAATGTTAAAATTTAGTTTAGAAAGAACACGCCTAGCCTGTTGAAATTTTCCTTTCAGCAATTTATGCTAATAGATGGAAACATACTTTAATACTTTTATTTAGCCCTGTAAAATGCATACTACCTTTAATACACGAAAGTATTCTGCTAAAGTTTAGTTTAAAAATAAATTTTCTTTAAACTACTTAAATCAAATTTCTAGAAATTATCATCCAAAGGCGACCATGTAACTACTTCTTTGCGTTACCCTGTGTATCATTTTATCTATGTTCTACAAACATTTCTTAGTAAAATAAATGCAGTTCATGGTAAAAAGGCATAAAATATTTAAAAACCACTTTACACTGTCAGAAAAATTCGTCAATATACACTAAGTTATCGTTATTTTTTCACAAATAATTTCTGTTCTCCCAGAAAACGTATTTGTTCTGTGAGTTCATTCCGAGCGTCGAAAAATGAGGAAAAGTTTCCGTTTCTATACAGCACGCATGCGCATTGGGTCTGTTAGTAATAAGTTCGAATTTATTTTTAAAATGAAAAACAAAAATATTCTATTGATTAAAATGTCTAATTTAGTTTTAAAAGACAAAAATGTTTTCGAATTTAAAAATAAATAACAATTACTTTCTTTATTCGTTCAAAAATTCTCACAAATAGAACATCCATGTTTTTTCTCTAACATTCTACGTAATATATTTAAAATTCACATTTTTATACTATATTAATACTAAACGTAAAAAAAACCCAGCCACAGTTTCATTAAAGATGAAATCTCTCCGAGATTAACTGCATAATTAAAAGCTTTTTAACGAAATACACCAACCCACACCATATGAAATGAAGAGTTCTATTTTAACGCAAAATCATCATGAGCAGCCGTAGCGCCGTGGATTAGCGTTGGTCTGGTAATCCTGGGGTCCTTGGTTCGATCCCCGCCTCTTCCGCATTGATTTTTTCCAAACTTTTTTCAAGTGACGGATATTTTTCCTCTTTTGACAGAGAAAAAAATAAACAGAAAATCGTCAATATACAGACAATTTCTGGCAGCAGTGCTGCCAGTGCATTTTCTGTGAAAAGACGGAAGTTTTTTTGAGAGTGTAAAGTAAATTACGCTCATATTCAGTAACCTTTCCGAAAGCTTTTGTTTAACTCTGTATATCTAAATTGTGTAACGATTAGCATTTATATAAACCATATGATATGTATACATCTAGGGAAACTTAAAAGCGTATATCACAATTAAAAATGCATTTCATCCATCTAACAGCCATCTTCCATAATATACAGGACTGCGGATTGAATATACCATTTGAAATCTTTTGTGTGTCCTTGTAAATGCTAAGCACTACGTATTATGCATGAAACAACTCATATTAATCCTCAGCAACGCCTATCAGTTTGATTATATATGAAATCGTTTACCGTAATTAATATATGTCGCAAACAATTTCCTCCTTTATTATCATGTATTGGAATTCTTTTGTGTGGGCCTTGTTAGAGTTATTTGTAATTTATCTTTGAAATGTGGCATCATACTAGTTCGTTATTCTATGTAACCATAGAAACGCAAATTGTCTGTGTTTGTTGTTGTTTTGATTTTGCTAAGAGTAAGCAATGCTTTCGCTATGACTAAAAATAAAGGATACAGTCTACTAAAGTATGTGAGTTTATTAATTAAGTTAATACGCATCGCCGCATCACACATCTGGTCACGTCTCCCGGAGTCTATATATATTTTTTTTCTTCACTTCGAAAAGAAAAGTTCGAAAATAATGAACTGTTTTCATCCTTGAATTTTATTAGAACATTATTTTACAAGCTGGACTGATGAAAAAAAAGAAAGAAAGAAAATCGTCTGCCGCAGCAATCAAGGTAATGAATTATTTATTATTCCTTTTGCTCTTACTATAAGTTTTTGAACATGGAAAACATTGAAAAATTAAAAAAGAAGCGTGCAACATTACGCACTTCAATTACGAAATTAATTAGTAAATTAGAAACATCAATAAAAGATAAAAATAGTGATATTGATAGTTATTTAGAAATTTCGGAACAATTAAATGACAGAGAACAAACTCTAAAAAACCTAAATGAAGAAATAGAATCTGGTATTAGTTTAGAAAAAGAATATGAAATTGACATTAGTGCTAGCGAAGAATACCAGGAAAAAATTATAAAGGCCAAATTTCAAATTAAAAAGCAACTTAAACATTTAGAACAAAGTAAAGTTTCCAATGAAATTCAACCAAATTCTACTCAAATAAACAACGCGATAAATATTAAATTACCCGATATATCTCTTCCGAAATTCTCGGGTAAACCAGATGAATGGGGTCTATTTAAATTACAATTTAACAACTTAATAACTTCAAATGAGCAACTATCAGATGCGCAAAAGTTGCATTATTTATCAGCGGCATTAATAAGTGATGCAAGAGCTTTGATTAGCACAGAAGACACTTTTTCATCTTTATTTCAAGCATTAAAAGACAGATATGAAAATGATAGAATAGTAACAGAAATACACATCAATTCACTCTTAAACGCAGATAAACTTACACAGCCTTCCGCTAAAGATCTTCGAAATCTAGTCGATAATGTAAAAAAAAGCATTCGCGCCTTGAAGATTTTGAATTATAATAGAAATAATCTTTCAGATGTTTTAATATTGAACATCATTCTCCAAAAGTTAGATAGAGATACTCGAAAAAATTATGAAATGACGATAAGTTCAAAAGAAGTTCCGAAGTTAGATGAATTACTTTTATTTTTAGAAAAACGATCTCAATATTTGGAAAATATTCATACAGTCACGTCTGTTAAACCTTTCAGTAAGGATCAGAAACGTTCATTTAATTCTAAGTCATTGACTTTGTTAGCAGAAGGTCCACACATTTGTTCAATGTGTAAAGGCAATCACATTTTAATGAGATGTTCCCAATTCTTAAATTTACCTGCAAAAAAAAAGGTTTAATATTGTTAAAATGAAAAAATTATGCTTCAACTGTTTATCATCAGTTCATAACATTAGCCAGTGCAAAAGTTTAAGCACGTGCAGAAAATGTAACAAACGGCATCACACATTGATCCACCTGGAACGCGGTGAGGAAAATATTGATACTAATCCGACAATAGCAATTCAAGATGAAAATACTATTAGTAGTAATCTATCGCCAACCGCAAACGCATTTACTCCTCATAGTTACACAAATAATCAGACGTCTGTTACCGCTTTGGATGAAAATACACATTCATTTGATAACACGCATTCAACTATTAACAATACTGTAATGAGTATGATGTCCTCTTCTAGTAAACAAGTACTGCTTTCAACTGCGATAATATATGTACAAAATGCTAGACGAGAATTAGTTCCTCTTAGAGCATTGTTAGATTCAGGATCGCAAAATAACTTTATAACGAAGGAATGTTCTGAGTTATTGTTCTTGAAAGGAAGGAAAATAAACGCATCAGTTTCAGGGCTAAATGGTTCAGTTATGAATATAAAGGAAAGTATTATAACAACCATAGCAAATAAAAACAGGAGTTTTAATGAAACATTGCAATTTTTTGTTGTTCCTAAAATTACACGCATAACACCAGCTACATATCTAAACATCATGCCTATTAAGCATTTACAAACTTTTCAGTTAGCTGATCCACAATTTGATAAACCAGGTCCAATACATGTTTTATTATCAAACGAAGTATTTTTTAAATTAATCGGACAAAATAAAATAAATATGCAAAATTTGGTTTTTCAAGAAACTGTTTTTGGCTATGTTGCCAGTGGTTCTACGTCTATTCCGCAACAAAATTTTAATAATTATTGTGGTCTTGTTCGATCTGTGGATGATTTATCCAACACTATGCAAAAATTTTGGGAAATTGAAGCGGTTCATGATAAAAACCCAATAAAAATTAAAGAAGAGCAGTATTGTGAGGAACATTTCCTGCGTACACATACTAGAAGAGATAGAAGAGATGATGAAGTAGTAATTGTGGAAAATTCTGAAATGGGTAGTTTGCTGTTGCAAACAAATCGTGAAAAGAAAATTGCTCAATCTATAGACCGAAATGGAAAAAGTCTCTATTCATTTGAATCAAATAACAAGAAAACTATCGATAAGTTTCAAAATATGAACGTGAATAGTTCATTACCACAAACAAATCCTGAAGCGGAAATCATATTATCTTTAGAACGAAATGAACAGAATATTTATTCCTTTGTTTTAAATGAAAAGAAAACTATCCAGTATCAAAATACAAATATGGACAGATCATTGTTGATAGCAAATCGTTTAACAGAAAATAAATCACCTTTAAAAAGTAATGAAGCAAGTACTTTTTCACATACATTAAATGAAAAGAAAATTGACCATAAGTATCTGAATTCAAATTCCGGTGAAGTACAAAGAGAAGCACCAGTTCAACATCAGGTTGATGATAATAAAATGTTTATTGACGGTAAGGTTGAGCCTTTTGATAATTATACAGTGGGTGATGCAAGTAAACAACATGAATTACATAATCTTCTCAATACAAACATCCTACAAGCAGCAGTTGTATCGAAGATTGATTCTGGAAAGAATACTGAAATTATCACGCCTAAGAAAATGATCGCTCATGGAGAAAAAATTCAACATATTCAAACCAACGATTTTCAAAATAAAGGCAATATTAGTAAAAAATCTCCAGTATGCATTCAAGCCAACAAAATTTCGCATTCGCCTGTGATATCTTCTCCGAAAAATTCTCAACCTGAATTCAAAGTACCGACCCCTCCGAATCCAAAAACACCATCACCAATGGATTCGAATCTCAAGACACCCTTAACAAGACAGTTGCAAAATTCTGGGGAGCCACAGGTTGATATAGAAGGTTCAAATTCTGCTCTTTTCAAAGCTGATTCTGCTTCTCCAGGATTTGCCTATACTACTCAATTAATGTACCCAATGAATGCTGTAAATACCATCAAACACCCAGCAGACCTTGTGTTTCGAGGACTATCCTTTGACAAATTAATTGATTATGAACTTTGGTGGCATGGCCCTCTCTCCTTGAGAGAAAGAGACAGTGAATCCAAACACAGCATTGATTTAGAACAAGTGAAAAACAATATAGACTTTTCATCAGAATTAAAATTGAAAAAGAGTACAGCATTATTAAGTTTAAATTCTAGTGAATTTGTAAATGAAATTTTAAGTATCAGCAATAATTACACTAAAATATTACGTGTTTTAAGTTATATTTTCAGGTTCTTAGATAACACAAGAAAATTAGATGAAAAAAGAAAGGGACACGTAAGTATGGAAGAATTATCACGAGCAGAAATATTTTTAATTCGGGAAATCCAAAAACTTGAATTTAAGGCAGAATATACTGCATTGTTAGAAGGTAAGCAAATCTCCAAGAAAAGTAAATTGCGATTGTTAAACCCCTTTTTAGATGCCGATAATGTGCTAAGAGTAGGAGGGCGTTTAGATAATGCAGACCTAAAATTTGCTGAAAAACATCAATATATTCTGCCAGCTAAGAATAAATTGTGTAGCCTAATTGCAATTTACTATCATAAAAAATATCTTCATATAGGTGCACAAGCATTGTTATGCTACTTGAGACAAAAATACTGGCCTCTACGGGGAAGAAATTTAGCTAGAAAAATAACGCATGAGTGTGTAACTTGTAGTAAAAGCAACCCCATAACCATACAACAAATCATGGGTTCCCTACCCACTGAGAGAGTACGTCCTAGCGCACCATTTAATTACGTGGGAACAGATTTTGGTGGCCCCTTTTTCATAAAATATAAGGGACAGAGAAAGGGAATTCTTAATAAGGTGTATTTGGCAATCTTTGTTTGCTTTGTAACTAAAGCAGTGCATCTCGAACTAGTGTCAGAATTGACTGCAGATGCATTCATTGCCACCTTAAAAAGGTTCATTGCTAGGCGTGGAAGGTGCGCAGTAATCTTTTCAGATAATGCAAAAAATTTTGTTGGTGCTAACGCCGAGTTACAGAGACTTCATAATTTACTAAGACATCCTGAGGAGAAGTTAGCGAATTATTTATCAGAAGAGAATATTATTTGGAAATTTATTCCACCCAGAGCACTTAATTTTGGCGGGTTGTGGGAGGCAGGAATAAAATCGGTAAAATATCATCTAAAGCGAACGGTAGGTAATGCAAGGCTAACGTTCGAAGAATTATTAACTGTAATTGCTCAAATAGAGTCTATATTAAATTCACGGCCAATCACTCCATTGTCTTCAGACGTGAATGATTTGGAGGCCTTAACACCAGGCCATTTCTTAATTGGAAGGCCTATGACAGCCATCGTTGAACCAGAATTAATTAATGTTAACGAAAATAGACTATCTAGATGGCATAGAATTTCAAAATACATTCAATTGATATGGAATCGTTGGAATAAAGAATATTTAAACACGCTCCAACAACGCTCCAAGTGGCAATTTGAAAAAAATAATGTTAGCATAGGAACCCTAGTGTTGATAAAGGAAGATGACCTCCCTACAAATAAATACTTACTAGGACGCATTATAAATATTTTCCCTGGTGCAGATGGTAAGATTAGGGTCGTCGAAGTTAAAACCGCTAGAGGAATACTTAAAAGAATTATTTCAAAAATTACGTTATTGCCACAACAAGTCTCAGAAAATTAATTACGAAATGTAAAAAAAAAAAAAGGGTTTTATAATGTATTTTTATTTTTAGTTTTCCTATTATTGTATGTTCATAATTGTATTTTTCATTGTTAAAAGAAAATTGTTGTATTGTACCATATTACTTAAGCATTTGTAATGTTAATATTTTGTATTGTATAGTTTATTGAAGTTGACCCTTCAATGTCGGGGGGTATGTTAGAGTTATTTGTAATTTATCTTTGAAATGTGGCATCATACTAGTTCGTTATTCTATGTAACCATAGAAACGCAAATTGTCTCTGTTTGTTGTTGTTTTGATTTTGCTAAGAGTAAGCAACGCTTTCGCTATGACTAAAAATAAAGGATACAGTCTACTAAAGTATGTGAGTTTATTAATTAAGTTAATACGCATCGCCGCATCACACAGGCCTGTTAATGAATAATAACTATTCTTTTCGCTGCATACTTTACAAAATGCATATTTTAGGGCACTTTATGGATGCATATAAATTTGAAGATGTTTGACAGGGTATAACATTTGAAAATTCATTTGAAACGATTTTTCCCCATAGGCCGTAATGTAATTGAAAACTTTTGACTGTCCCTGTAGATAAACTAATCATGGCAGAAACTTAATTTTCAATAGGGTTCGTGTTCGGGTAAACTTCATTAACGTCCAAAAATTTCATGACAATCGGAGTATAATTACGAGAGTTAGAGCGCGGACAGACGACCAGACAAACCGAATGCATAAGCACTTTTCAGCTTTGTTGGAAAGTGCTAATAAAAATGCTATGAATGCTCTGTTTTAACGTAATCGTAGTGAAATTCCATGATTTATATCAGTTTCAATACATTTGCAATAGCGTAATGTCATTAAAATATTCTCCAAACTATTTTTCCCTATATAAAATAATGTAACCGAATTCCTTTGAGTGCCCTGTAAATGAACCATTAATCGCATACACTTCATATGTATGCGATACCAAAACATTACCAAACATTTTTGCCCACAATACCAAACATTCTTTGCTGACTCTAAATAATTACAAGTGTTATAATAAAAACGACATTTTTACATAGGAATTTCAACAATCCTTTCGACCCTATAATACTTTCATAAATAGAGTGTCAAGGCACTGCGACAAGCAGACGCACATTTGATAATATTACTAACACATGTAACAAAGTTCAATATATTTGAAAGATAATTTTCAAGTTCAATATACTTAATTTGTTCACCACTGACAGTGATACCATGTACTTGTACGCGTATGAACACGCTTGGACATGCATTGCTAGCGATTGAGTCTTAAACACGCGTAATGTGATTTTTTTAAATTGAAATAAATTGTGTCTTGCGCACATGTATTAGGTCTATTAATAAAGATACAATTGATTATAATGATACATATCTACAAATGATTTGAGATACAACTAAGCCTGTGATTAATAATTAAAAAATTAACATTTCGGGGCTTCTAATAAATTTAATTTTGCATGTAAGATGACATTTCGGACTAAATAGAAGACGATGTACATTTTTGTAACTGACTTTATTTTCTTATCCCCCATAGCTTTCGAGATAAAGTTTCATCACCAGGGTCGCTTCATTTGTTATAAAATGATAACTATTAGTCCTTTTATTCTAAGTGGACACATATACCACAAATTTAGCTGTATTCTTTCAGACGTTATTTTTCGACTTTCTTAAATTTAGCTGGTTCCCTGCATATTCTAATTTTAAAATTCCTTAAAATGGTATGCGTTAACTTGTGAAAAATAGCTGCCATTCTTTACTTAATGAGTGTAGAAAATAATTGCATCAATTAAAATCGTCTTTTAAATCTTATTAGGGAATTTTCCCAGGTGTAAGTTATGAATTTGGACGAGTGTGGTATCAGTAGAAAGACCTCGTCATGTACGCTAAAAAGTGCAATGGAACTACCCGCCCGAATCCAACCATTTTCGAGATATCAGCACTTGAAGTGTGGATGAATAAATAAATAAATTGACCGGCAGGTATATAAATTGTTCGCAATTTAAAAATTTCTTTGCATTGTTTTTAATCTATCTGCCAATACCTTTTCCAGAGCTACGAGCGAAATCTTTTACACCCACATATTGCCAGTTATTTCCCCTCTTTTATACAGACACTTCGCGTTGTATGAAGTTTTTGCGTACGGTTGCATCCGGAGAGTTTTTCCATGTGTTTTTGTTATTTCCAGCACTTTGTTTTATGCAAATTTTTCGGCAAATGTGTCATGTGACGTAATGGATAAACTGTATATTTATATATATTGTGTAAAATAGAATGTTCTTCTTTGACTGAATAATTTATATACCTGCCTGTCAATTTACTTATTTATTCATTCATACTTCAAGGGCTGATATCTATCGAAAACGGTTGGAATCGGACGGGTAGTTCCATTGCACTTTTTAACGTACGTGACGAGATCTTTCTTTTGATACCACAGTCGTCCAAATTTACAACTTACACCTGGGAGCGTTCCCTCCTTAGTGTTTTCCAAAACTAAAAAATGCGTTTTTTCGTACCGGAAATCACTGAGAAATAATAAAATTCAAAGTATCGTTAAAATAACGATTCCGCCTCTAGGCGAATCCGATTGAAAACCTTTGGAGAGTATTTGGACGAGAGGGGAATGCGAATGGGAATCAGTTGCGAATTAAAGCAACAAATAGATCAGAGTTGATTTTCTTTACAGCCACAATATCTTAAAACATTAGTTCGAAGCATACCTGATATGATTTTAAAGATAATTCAAGGGAATGGATTCAAAATTTGAATTTAAATACAAAATACTCGAAAAAGCTATACAATTTTAGGATAGTCCATTTTGATTTTGATCATTGGTACTACTCTGTTATCCCGTCGACCAAAATACTATCGCCAAATTATAAGATTAAATGCCAATAATGGATGATCGTGAATGTCAATTCAGTGACATTAAATACGATACACGTGTGTTTAAAACGTCATTAAGGGATTTTTATTTCGACTTTTTTTAATATTCTACTAATTATTTGTTTTTTATTATTTAAAATAAAAATTACGTCAATATGTATAATTTGGCTATTAGTTTGGCGATTTGTATAATTTGGCGAAATCGGTCGACGAGATAACAGAGTAATACCGATTTTTTTTTTTTTTTTTTTTTTTTTTTTTTTTTTTTTTTTTTTTTTTACAAAAAATATTTTAAAACTTACATTATATTTCTTGTTGTAATAAACTTAGATTATGATTCCATATGTTAATTAGTATTTTCTTGATTATTGTTTCTGTTTTCGAACTGCTATTTCACAAAATCGTCTGTCCATATACTTTTGAGCCGCATTGCAGAAACAAAATAACACTAATTTTAATGTTAATGTTGATGCAGTTTATTTTTCATGTTTGTCTGTAAAACATGTTTGTTGAACAGGAAACTGTTGACTTGAAAACGGGGAGAATCCGAGAAAAAACTATATTCTGGTTTGAAAAAAACTGATTAATGCGTTCTAAAAACATATAGGAAATGCTTCTGAAAATTAGTGGCAGCAGAGGAAAATTAGTTTTTATAAATGAATCTGTAAATCTCGAAAATATATTAGTTTGTGATCTTTCTAAAGATAAAGAAAGCTGGTGGAATAGTAAGTATGGGGTAAATTAAAGTACATTTTCGTCGTGGTTAAATTTTGTTTTTCTTGATAAAAAAATATTTATTAACCTCCGATGCTATTTCTTTCAGACAAGCTAAAAAATGTCGTGTCATCAGCCCTGAGTTTTCTACTCAACCAATTTTGATAGTTATTTTTTTAAATGAAAGTTATTTATTTGTAGTTGTGCCCATTTTAGTTATTTTTTAATTTATTTCCTTTTTTATATTTTATTTTTAATTTTAAATGCTTTTTACGATATTTGTTCAAAATGGTGGCAACACAGTTTAGCTTTTCTCTCGATAATAAAAATTTATTTTCCAAAATGATTGCGTATAATTATGCACTAATTGAGTTAAAAAAATATATTTACTGAGAAATAATATTAATAATGTAAATAAAATAATAGAAAATAATTTATGATAAAAATTAATGTCAAAAGCAAAATAAGGAAAATTCCAAATGTGGAAAATGATGTCATTCAGCAACCAGATAAATGGGAATTACAATATTATTACGGATGCCTTTTTCATATTACTAATGACAATAACTTTTAAAAAACATTTGAAGAGAAAATGACGTCACTATTTAAAACATCGGATTTCTACTCATAACGATATTAGGTACTACTCTATTACCCCGTCGACCAATTTTGCCAAATTATACAAATCGCCAAACTATTAGCCAAATTATACATATTGACATAATTTTTATTTTAAATAACGAAAAAAACAAATAATTAGTAGAATATTAATAAAAATGTTAATAAAAAGTCGAAATAAAAATCCTTTAATGACATTTTAAACACATGAATCGTATTTAATGTCATTGAATGTGAGATTCACGATCATCCATTATTGGCATTTAATCTTATAATTTGGCGACAATTTTTTGGTCGACGGGATAACCTGGTAGTCACCGATATTACAGTTCAATATTTCTTTTCATTATGGACACTGAGATTGAGATTTTACTTTCAGATGACTTCAGTTAGTGAAAATAATGTCACAGTAAAAATGAAATTAGTTTTTTTTTTTAATAAAACTATTTTTCTGTGAGTGCATATAAAAGAAAATTTCTGGATTTCGCCGGCACTCAGATTACAATTTTAACTGAAGATGTGCGAATATTTGCAAGCAAAATTGTAACTGGCAAACTTGACATTTAGTTTGTAAATATATTTATTATATATTGATTCAATAATGTAATTACTTTTGCTTTTTCTTAACCCAAATCGATCGGGTCTTTTAAACATTTCATTCGTCGAATTCGACGGGATTCCACTCGTTTTATTGTTAAATTGCATTTCCTTTTACTCGGAGTCTATAAAAAAGCATTTAAACTAAAGAAAAACTCCGTTTTTGATGAATCTAGTCAATGAAGAAGTAGCACGTCAAATTGTATCTCTTTATTAGTCCGCAATTTCAATGTCTCAGAGAGAAATTACTATTCAATTGGGTATTTCACGCCGTTCTTTTAGCTATTATATTGATAAACAGAAGAAAAATGAAATTACATCATTGCAATCTAAACGGGGTCGCCCTTCTAAAAAAACCTCTATCGATTTATTTATTTATTTATTTATTTTTATTTATTTTTTTTCTAATCGGAGGCGAAACTGAATTCTGCAATTGCAGAATCTACATTCAACTTGTCCTTTTTTTCCACAGTGTACAGATATGTTTGCAAACATACGTATTGTACACTTTCTTACATTTTATATACATTTTATAGCGTACACTGTAAATACGAGAAATGTTTCTAAATGTAGCAAGAAGAATTACGAAAATATGTCACCCATAACGGGACATTGGTGAACTTTGTCGTATCGATTGTATGCACGTGTGAGATTAACCCATTCGAGAGCAGCATGTTTTACATGAATTTTATGATTGGCACTGTTTTTCTTTAAGCACCACTTTCACTTGTACTTTGAAAGAATGTCCAATAGAAATCAAAATTATTTTTTAAAAATATAGTGGCGTCAATAAAGTAGTCATCTGAGGCAGCCCTGCGAATATTCACTGACTACAATTACGACCGAGAGGCTAATCATCTATAAAAATCTAGCGTTCGATAAGAGTTAAAACATTCAAAGAAGGATGCAAGCTGAATGCAAAGCTGAAAGTTTTCTATAGAGCAGCTACACGCTGCGAATGCATAGTTGCCAATCTACCCATAATTTGAGTAAAATTGTTTCAGTGTGACTTAGGCCAAACATCGTATTTACTCGTGAATACCGTGCACCCCGTACTTAACTGGGAAAAATAGTGATTTTTTTAAAAATTCCGTACATAACGCGCACCGTAAATTTGATATGCAAATGAATGAATGACCAAATGAATTTCATTAAAGAAAGTTGAAACAAACATTACATCAGGCCATAAACGATGCAAAAATACCTTTTTAGACTTCAGATAGGTATAGGGCATAAATCATGGAAAGAATATTTCAATTAAATAAGATTTTCCGAGTGATTATGTCTTCTTTGAATACATTTCATGATTCATATGTATATCGTGTGATTACATCCAGCAGTAAAAAAATATTCCGTGTATAACGCGCACCTAGGAGTTTTGCGCTTTTTTTTTGGAAAAAAGTTCGCGTTATACACAAGTAAATACGGTAAGCGATTTTTTCGCGGGGAAAAATGTGTAACAAATAAATTTATGTAAAATAACACGGTGAAATAAGAGACTTTTTATAGTTAATTTTTCTGATTCGCTACATGTGTATTTACTACGCAGGAGATATCGATGCAGCTTTACGGAAATTATCGGTAAGTTGCCAAGTATGTAAATATAGAGAATTATTTTAATACAAACATTTTATTGTAGTACATTCAAAGAAAGGCTATTTAATTTTATTATTCAAATCAGATTTAAATATTCTCTAACAATAATCATTAATGCAGCCGACATGCTTTGATCTCATATCCAGTAAATAAGATTTACCCCAAAATGTCTGTTTTAAAAGACCTGAATACCGAAAAAAAAAAAAAATATTCATTCAGAAAAGCATTTTTCATTATAAACCTTGTAAATAACAACATGCTTATATTTAACATTGCATTTTCCGCGTACAACGTCATTTTCTGCTATTATATTTTTTTGAAACGTTGTTTCTTTATCGTATTGAAACTTAAAGCAATTTAATATCCGTGGTTAATCTATACTGAATGTATAATATTTCATACCACCTGCTGTTTGCTAGTTAGGATTTAAAAACAGAACATAAAAAAATAAAATGGCATAAAATATTCCATTATTTACAATATTTTAAACAGGCTGTCCACGTATCGTAATGCATGGTGAATTAATGCATTATCGTAATCCATAGTCTTAATGTTTTTGTGTCACGTTCTTTTATGTTATTGCATGGAAATGTTTACCATATGCAATGTGATTTGGCATAGCATCAAAACTTTGAAATGAAGGCGTGTTTCTCTTATTACGAGTTTGATTGATAATGTGCTTGTACTTGACTTGAAGTTGTAAACAAATTAATGGTAGTTTGACAGAGGATTTTACGGATTTATCTCGTGAGCTACTATATCGATTTGTGCATTGGTAATACGTTATTATATGTAAGAATTTACGTCAAAATCTGAAAGGCAATGTCAAAAATTTTTGTAAACAGGCTTTATTTTAGAAAGATATTAGTTACCACAAGATAGTCCCAATTAAAATGCCATTGATAGGTTTTATGTACGCAATAAGAGTGACTAACAAGGAAGGTCTTCATACTGGGCATACTCAGAATTTTATGAAAAAAATACTAATTAAAGTACTTATGTATGTATATGTAATAAAGGATTAGTTAAAATTAGCGGCGGAATCATGTAAGCACGAAAGCATGTAATATATATATATATATATATATATATATTGATATTTTCGAATATTTGGCGTGAAAAGACAAAAGAGTCGCACGATCTGGCGAGTAGCCCTTTTCCACGCCAAAAGCAAACGATTATAATGGAACTCAAAACTGTTGGATATTTTGAATGAGTGTAAATGGTGTTTAATGAATTTAAACATAAACAATGAAAGACTTTAATTTATTATATACATATATATACATATTGTATTACACACACACACACACACACATATATATATATATATATATATACATATATTATTTTACTTGTTGATGTAGTTATTTAATTAATCACTGTAAAAAATTTTTCATAAATAAAAATAAAAAAAATCATATTGAGAAAAATTATCTTCATATACATTTTAGCATATTCAAAAAATAAAAACCAGATGTTTCCATAGCAACAAAATCTAATCGACAATTCTCAATTGGACTTTGAGCTTCACACAAACTTAATTAATTTAAATTATGAATTTCCTTTTAAATCTCAAATTTTGATGATTAAATTAGAATATAAACACATATAAATATCGATAAATATCTATGTAACAAAATTATACTTAAAACAAACTAAAACTTACAAAACTAAAGTTATATAAATTAAATTTATCAAAACAAGTTCAATATGAAACTTTTTTTTCTTGAAGTGTGTCTGACATAAAGTATTTTTTGAAATTACATTCCATCGCCAACCGGCGATAAATCGCCAAATAACGAAATTTTCATTATTTTTTTACGGTTACTGAATGGAGGTTCCGCCGGAAATTTTTTTTATAAACCTATATATCCACACGAGAAGTACATTCTGTAATTTTTTCAGATTTTTCGGGATATGTCCGTATGGAGACCTTCCTTGTAAGTTAAACAAATGCATTTAAGTTTATATTTATGTTATTTTTATTTAAAAAATATGTTTTACCTACTGGGTCAGTTCATTTCAAGTTGTCCAGTATTTTTGTTACTCGAACTTTTTTCAAAAATCTGAATTTTTTTATACAACAACCCTAACATGATGAAAGTTCAAAATGACTATTATTGAAATGTTTGACTATGTTGAAAATGTTTTTTTGTGCATGATGGTCACTTTTGTTTCATACAATGCAGCAATTTGTTCACATTGAAGAGTTTACTGAATTGTAAGTATCTCATCTTTTATTTCGCTAATTTAGTTGAGGCTTACAGAAATTTGTTCTGAATAAAAGGAGCTAAAAGACGCGTGTAGTTTTAAAATTAAAAAATAGGTGAACTGGCTTTACTTTCCTTATGGAGGTAAATCTTGATCCGCCTGCGAAATTTTAAAATGGAGGGCCAAAACCACAGTCCGGTGAAATCCAAGCGCATTATTGGTCATTGAGCCGCGTCTTTTTCAGAGAATAATCTCTTAGCGGTAGGGGAAATGTCGCCTTATTCCTTTTTCCGAAAAAAAAAAAAAAAATCGTAGCGGCAATTTTGAAGTAAATCTGATCTGTTTTCATTTATAATCAAAATTTTTCACTCTCGTTCTATAAAATGTCATCAAAATATCTTAACTGAGTTAATTTCGATGGTTTATCGTAAATAAGAACAGACGGTAACAATCGCTTGAAAATTACTTTACCCCTTCTTCTTTTTCAAATGGAGAAACGAATTCGTGATTTTCACCCTTTCCACACGACCAATGAGGTGTCTGGATTTTATTTGACTGTGAATTTGGCCCTCCATTTTAAAATTTCGCGATCCGAATTGATGAATTTTCGATTCTATATTTATACTCTGCAAATGGTTCTAGATACCCTAATTGGACTAAAACTACAGCGAAAACTACGAATCACAATTCTGTGAGTCACAAACTAGTTTGAGAAAATCAAAGCAGAATGAAGGATAGAGGTCGCTTTTACGCACACCACTGAGCTCGACAATAACACGGAGGGCTAACTCCCTATTCTGATACATTGAATCCAGCGGTCCGCCCATGAATACAATGCCAAAGATTTTCCGACGAAAATCTTTGGCAAAACGTAGTTTTCCTCCCATAGGATAGTATGGGGTAAATATTTTCAAACTGAATTTTCTTTTAAAATTAAGACGAAATTGTTACCATTTTCACTGATATATATTCTTTAATTAAAAATCTATTGATTTTACTTAAATTCATTGCAAATTTTCAATTTGATATTAGTTAAAAAAGAAATTTTAGTTAAACTCAACAAAAAATAAAGAAATATTTGTTAAATATTGCTGATAAAAATATCATAAATATATAAAAATAAACAAAAATAATAAAAAGTTTGCAAAAAAGCTTCAAAAAATGCTTGTAATATTAAGAAAATTAGAGGACTCATTACTTGCACGCATTGAAAAGTGTAATGCGGTCCCGGCAGAAAGTGGATTGACCGGATCGGCGAGTAGGCCCTCCGTAATATATATGGAGCTCAGTGACGCACACAGGTACATATGGACAGAATACTATCACCCATAAAACTAGACTTCTTCTATAAGATAGTAGCAGGTACCCTACAACCTTTCATCAAACACATTTTTTCGAAGGAATGACCAGTATGGTTAGATGGATGTCAGACAAATATAGGGGCCTTCCACGACCGAGTGATTAAGGCACCATGCCGCTAACGCTAGTGCGAATCCCAGAGCATAGGAGGTTGTTTGGATTCGATTCCCTCTGGCTCCATTGCACACACTCTTTGTGTAAAGCTCTCGGTTGTATCTCTCCCGTGTTATAAAATTTCCTTATGCTACACTGTTAAAATTTTGAAACTATTGCAGCATCTTTACTCCACCGCTTATACACGGTTAAAAATTTAAAACTTTTGCTGCATCGTCATTCCCAAGCTTATATATAAAAAAATTACTTCTTTGTGTTATGAAGAATTCTCATTGGTCAAAATAGAGATATTCTATAAAAGCAGTGGAGTGATGTAGCAGCAAAAGTTGCAAATTTTTAAGTGTGAATAGAAAACGATTTACTTCATTTGTATTATGGTACTTTCGATATGGATTTCGGTATGTATCGATATTTCACTTGTATTATGGAGCATTCTCATTGGTCAAAATAGCGCTATTCTATAAAAGCGGTGAAGTGACGATGAAGCAAAAGTTGCAAATTTTTAACAGTATATATCTCGTCCCTATACATTGACGATGACTTATAAGCAGGCTTTCCTGTCAAGCACACAAGTCAGATGACTGTTCAATGAAGATAAAATAAATAGGACCAATATAGATGGGGATGCGGACTTCTGTTATTTAATTTTGCACAAGAGGAAGTTCAAACAGTTCATAGCTATTGGTAAACAGCTTATGTAGAACAGAATAACGAAAAACTATCATGATCGAGATTAACATGTTTTTGCTCTGATTAATTGAACGAAATCAAAGTTGGTAATAGTATTGAGCTAATGATAATGAATAATTAACATTTGTAACTATTTTAAAATTAAAATGTATGAATTAGAAGAAAGTTTTGGAATTAGCAAATCCAACTAATTTTTCTTTAAAATTCCACTTTTAAGAGTATACACTAGTCACGCAAAAATACTCGCAAGCTAATTACAAATCTATGTGCGAAAGTTATTTTCAAATTTTTCGTTTGCTGTTGAATATTTTAGAATGATTTTTTTTTTTTTTTTGGCATAGGATAGCTCTAGTCGATCTCTAACCAAACAAGTTTTTAATAACTACAGCTCATATTCAAAATATTAGAATAATTGAGAAAAAGTCATAAGAAAAAATTATTTGTCATTTATTTATTTTTTATACTAAGTAAATGCAATTAAATTTCTTATAAATTAAATCTGGAATGTTTAGATAAGATTTTAACATTTATAAAATATAAAATACAGCACAATAAATTAGGTATACAGCTTCCTTAAACACACCAGAATATTAGAATAAAATTTAGATTGGTTCAAAATATTAGAATATTTTATTTTACGCAACAATATTACCTTATGCATAAGAAGTAAATGGTATTTAATATTTTGTAGCATCCCCTTTAGCTTTCATAACAGCGTACAATCGATCTTGCATACTATATGCAAGGTGTTTACAAACATGTCTATCAATATTAGCCCAAATAGACTTTATACGTACCACTAACTCAGTTTTACTTGAAGGAGGATTTTCTTGAAGTTTTTTCTTCATTATACACCATAAGTTTTCGATGGGATTAAGATCTGGTGAATTTGGTGGCCAAGGAAGTACCTTAATGTTGCGTTGGCGGAACCAATTCTTAGTTGACACCGAGGTATGTGGGGACGCTAAATCTTGTTGAAAGATGAAATCATCTTCAAATAAATCTTCTGATGATGGAATCATGTAATATTCTAAAATTTCTTGATATATCAGAGAGTTAACCTTTTCGTAGACGATGCATAACTTTCCAGGTCCTTCTGCACTCATACAACCCCAAACCATGACACTAGCAGCAAATTTTACGGAACGTTTAAGGCATTCTTTATCAAATGCTTCTTGCTTCATTCTCCAAACTCGAATACCTTGATTACCATATGAAACACAAAACATACTTTCATCACTAAATAATATATTTTTCCAATCTTCATTGCTCCATAAACGTCTTGATTTACACCATTTCAGTCTTATACGCTTTTGTCTTGCAGTCATGAGAGGTTTTGTTTTCGGTACACGAGATTCAAATTTAAATTTATGGAGACGTCTTAATGTTGTCGATGTATAAACTTCAATTCCTTCTTCTTTCCATTTTCGGTGCAAGAATCGCACACTTTTAAAACGGTTTTTCTTAACTATACGCTTCAGTTTCCTGTCATCTCTAGCAGATGTTTTTGGTTTTCGGCCACCATTTCGGCGATTATTTTGAAATTTTCCAAATTTTGAATATTGTGTTAGTATTTTACTAACGCTCGATTGCGAACAATGTAAATAATTCGCTATAAAACATTGATTTTTACCGTGCGGATACAAATCAACCATACGAAGTTTAGTAGATTCAGGAATGTCACTCACACGGCCCATTTTAAGACGAAAAAGAAACAAACTGCAAAAAAGAATACTGATTTTAAATAAAATAGTCTGAATTTAATTAATGATGCCACCAGTTAAGAATTGGTAATAATTAAAGGAGAATTAATGTGAAATATTCTAATATTTTGAACCACTTGAATAAATATTCTAATATTTTGACTTTTCAAAATAATTTTTTTTGCAATTAATCTTTTCAAAAATGATATTAAATTTAAGATAACAAGTAAGTTTAATCAACAATAAGTTCTTAATAAAAATATCGTTTGCATATTTTCATTAAAAGACATTAAATTACCAAACGATATTTTCAATTTCTAATAAAAAGGTAATTATTCTAATATTTTGAATATGAGCTGTATATTCACTTTCGGAAGTGGTTCCAAAAGTTAAAATAATTTTCTAGAAAGAATTTGCAACAAAAATCGAATAATTAAAAACTAGCTCGATTAGATATCGATCTATCTCACGAAAAGAAAAATCCTTTAAAAAAAGTAAAATGCAAGCGAGATATTTGAAAAAAAACGTTCTCTCAAATTTAAAATTAGCTTGAGAGTGTTTTTGCTTGATGGATGGTAGACTTTTAAATAATGCAAGATCTTTTAATGTATGTAAATTTGTACTTTAACAGTAAATTTTAATACAGTGTACTCTAACAAGGAAGGTCTCCATACGGGCATACTCAGAAAAATCTGAAAAAATTACAGAATGTTCTTCTCATGTAGTTATATATCTTTATAAAATAAATTTCGGCGGAATCTCCTTATAACGTCCGTAAAAAAATAATAAAAATTTCGTTTATTTGGCGATTTATCTCCGGTTGGCGAAAAAACGAAACTTTGAAAAATACGCTTTTAGGCTTCGAATACTTTTTAAAGAAAAAACTTTCTATTTTCAATTTATTTAAATAAGTTTAGTTTAAGTAATTTTAGTTTTGCATTTTTACTTTACTTTAAGTGTAATTTTGTCATATACGTTTATATGTACTTATAACAAAATGAAATTAATACATTTTATCATTTAAAACACAATTTAAATTGATTAAAATTGTTCCAAATTGAAAAATACACTGTTAAAAATCTGCTGCATTTTGTTGCAACGCACTCCCTTGCTTGCATAGAAAGCGGTTACTTGGCCGTGAAATGGAGCTTTTTCATTGGTTGGAATAGAGATATTATATACAAGCGGTGGAGTGCGTTGCAACAAAATGCAATATTGCACAAGCTACAACACCGCTAAAAATCTGTACCATTTTCTGCAGCGTCACTCCACCGCTTTTATAGAAAACGGTCAATTCACCCTGCTATGGAGCATTCTGATTGGTCAGAAGAGAGATATTCTATAAAAGTAGTGGAGTGACGTTGCAGTAAATGCTGCAGATTTTTAACAGTGAAGTCAATTAAAATCAATTTTCAGATTCGTTAAAATCGTCTGCTTTTGGCGAGGAAATGCACTGCTCGCCAAACCCCACGTCGCTTTCAGCTTTTCACGCCAATTATTCCAAACTATTTTATTTTTTTACATATCTAATAATGTAATTCCGCCGCTAATTTTCACTGATCTTTTATTACCTACATGAGTAGTTTAATTCGTATTTTTTTCAAAAAATTCTGAGTATGCCCCCAATGGAGACCTTCCTTGTAAGTTATGAAATAGGTATATATAAAAAATAATTTTTGTACTTACGTGCAGTTTTCTTCTTCGTCGTCTGTTTCAAAAGTACAGCTCTCTACAAGATTTTCGTACTGGTGCCCTAATTCTTGTTGTTCTCTGCGAGAGAGTTGACGATAATCTTCAGTTTTTTGCAAGGGTACCTGCATTGAAAAATTAATTAATAATGACCTAATTTGATATTCAAAACTGAATTAAAATCTAATAGAAATAAAATGGTCGCTAGTTCTTTAAAAAAAATTCCTACAAAGAGAAATAAGCATAAAAGAAAAAATAGTTTAAAAAATCCCACTTTCTTTTAAAGTTTCGTAGTTGAAAAGTAAACACAGAACCATATTAAGATTACTTCTGTGTCTTTCTGTATGTCGCAACCATTTACTGTAGTTTTAATTGGCTGAAGTATTAAAGGTTATTGACCCACATATTTAAAGATTATTAACAATTCACAAACATATTTAGATAAATGTAAAGGGGCTAGTTAAGTTTCAGGAAAAAAAAAATCTTTGTACATCGTGTGAGGTATCATGTGAAAGCTTTCGTAAAGCCAATATCGAAAAATACTTTTCTTTTGACTTTAGGTATTACATTTTCAGAGATATCGTCAAAAATATAATGCAAAAATATGCACCCCACCCTCTCTATTTCCGAATCTACTGAAACTAAAATTATATAAAAAAAATTAGGAGTAGTGGAATTTAAACCTTGCAAGGAAACTTATAATAGCGCTTACCCATAGGTCACATAGTTTATGAGAAAAGCGCATTTTTTCATTGCACAAAAATTTCAATTTGCAGGCATTCAGCAAAGAAAAATGAGGAGCGCTGAAAGTTCTTATCGTCGCAGAAATATAAAAGGACTGTTGATAGCGATTTTCGATAAAGAAGAAAGGTAATTAGTTGAGATATCAGATCCTGATTACCGAATAGGCACGAGAATCAAATTCTTCGCTTAGAAAATTTTCTAGAGGCCCGAAATTTTATATTGAATTAATTCCATTGTAAAATGCTGATTTCTTTTCAAAATTATCAATCTTACAGTGTAAATTAAGAAGTGTTTAATAAAATTAGCTTTCATAACAAATTACTTTTTCATGTAATAGATCAAATTCAACCACCTCATCGCAGTTCTTCAGTTTGTTCATTATTTTAGATGTGTGTTTATTTTGTATACCGAGATTAAATAATACTGAATTTGGCTTGCACGAGAAACATAAAATATTGATAATTTATTAGCAAAATCGAGAGAAATATTTCAAAATATTGTTAATTTATGTTGTACATGCATTCTGATTTTTTTTTTTAATTCAACTTACTTTTTTATACTCATAACCATGTAAAATCCTTTTTGCATATTTTTCGCGAAATTATCCAATTTTTGTGTAAAAAGAACATAAAAAAAGTTGTTTAATGAAGTATTGAAATATATGTCAATTCAACTGCCTTACTCTTTGGAATAACAACATTTGTAAGCATTGGTACATTTCTAGGCATGTTGAATTTTGAAAACTCTTTTCGATTGAAGGGGGCCTTGAAATGAAACTGTGCTTCCCACAGCTTCAGAGGTTAATCAGGCCCTGTGAAATATTGACACATAAAAACACGTCCGATTTGGACATATATCATAACACATGCGGTTTGCTATATCCTGCATCGGCATTTAAAGTTAGATAACAAATTTTGATGATGTATTTGTATACTGCAATGTCCAGTTACTAATTCATATATTTATTGTACTGAACCTCTCTGTGCGCGAACAATACTTGTACTTGCTTGGCTATTTTATAAGCCTTCAATATATATCTTGAAAATCACACGTAATTTCACGACTGTGACTCATGATTATAAAAAAATCTTTTACAATACTGATTAACTACAGTTGTAAGAACTCCGGTTGGCGGAATGCCAAACCGATTCAATTTGCATTGTAAGGAGAATAGCCTCTGTGGCTATGCGGCTGAGATATCTTCTATGTACTTATGAAAACTGTGTTCAGTACTTTTTCTATTTTCTGTTCTGAGTAAAATTTTGTTTTAAATTAAAGAAATTGTGTATCTTCTATCAGTTCTTGGATTAAACCTTTCCGAAGTTTATATACATATATATATATACTATATTCTACATGTTTGTGAATTTTAATAAAAACATGTTTATTTTATTTTATATTTATATTTATTGCTAAAACGTAGATTTAATGACTATTTGGTGACTGACTTGGCGGCTATAAGATATATTCGTCAATTCTATCAACCTAAATATTCAGATCGAATTAAACAAATAATGTAAATAAATAATTAACAAACAATGAAGCAAATGATGTAAAGAATAATGCAAATAAATAATGTAAACAAATAATTAAAAAAATCCTTAATTTAGCAATTTTTTAAAATTACGCCAATCAGTCATTAATCCCCTAAAGTCTTTAATTCTGAAAAGATTAAGTTACACTATATTGTGAGGGAAAAAGTTATTAAGTTTAGTTTAATAATCATATCTTTAAATAATTGTTTTCACTTCATTTTTCTTTTTATAACTTACTAGGTATAGCCCGTTATCCATTGGGCCAGCGTTGATATTGAATTTATTCAGATGTCTTCTAAAGTCGGGATTTTTCGCTAATCCTTTGATTTCATTGAAGGCTCTGTTGTAACAAGATCCAACGACGATGTATTTTCTGTTGTAATCATAACATTTCTTTTCATTCAATCTGTGAAGTCTCTGTTCTTCGTTCTCTTCATATAATTTTCTTTTCTTATACTCATCATTTCTGGACAATCGCTCTCGACGCTTTTCTTCTGATTCTTCGCTGAGAATCTTTCGATTTATTAATCTTTGCTTACTTAATCTTTCTCTTCTCTTTTCTTCAGTCTCATCGCTGAGATTCTTTCGATTTATTAATCTTTGCTTACTTAATCTTTCTCTTCTCTTTTCTTCAGTCTCATCGCTGAGAATCTTTCGATTTATTAATCTTTGCTTACTTAATCTTTCTCTTCTCTTTTCTTCAGTCTCATTTTCTCTTCTTTTTCTATTCTGCTCTCTTTTCTTCGCCAGTCTTTCTTCTCGGTGTTCTGGGGTTTCGTTTGCATATCTTTTTTTATTGTTAATGAAGAGGTCTTCCATTTGTTCTTCCATCTGTTCTTCTTTCTGTTCTTCCATCTGTTCTTCCAATTGTTCTTTCATTTGTTCTTCCATTTGTTCTTCAATTATATTCGACGATTCACTGTTTGAGAGCCTATCTGTCCTTTTATTTATAGAAGTTCAAAATGAAAAAAGATTTTCTTAGCAGACGATTTTTTGTGATAAATACATTATCTGTTTTATATTTCTTCTGCTTTATTCCTTTTATTTATAGAGTTCAAAATGAAAAAAGATTTTCTTAGCAGACGATTTTTTGTGATAAATACATTATCTGTTTTATATTTCTTCTGCGTTTACCTAAGCTGTGTAAAATATAAAGAAAAAAAATATGACACTCAAATGCAATGCATTCACTGTTTGAGAGCCTATCTGTGCCTCAATTAATTAATTATCCTCTTTATTCCTTTTATTTATAGAGATTTTAACAGAATAGAATTACAATGTAATATTTAAAAACATATAATGCAATGATAGATAATCTATAAGATAAACATAGATAAACAAAAAGATATTCTAAACAAGTAAGAAAAATCATGCGTTAATCATAGATTATGAAGCACTTTCCAAGGCTTCATGAAATCTTTAACTAAACTTCGTTATTTAGGTAAATAAGGATATAAAGCCAAATATGTATTCCAGTACTCTTAAACAGCCCTGATTTGACCAGCTAATATACATACTATAGAATTTGAAAATTTAGTTTAGCAAAAAATGCCTAGTAGCTTGATATTTCTCTTTCAGCAATTTATACTAATAGATGGAAACATACTTGAATACTTTGTTCAGCCTTGTAGTTTGCCTGGTATATTTATTACACATCAGTGTTAAGATAAAATTTAATTTAAATTAAAAAATCTTAAAACAACTGAAATCACTTTCTCATAAATTATCATTCATGTAACGAATTCTTTGCGTGGCCCTGTATATCATTTTATCTATATTCTGCAAACATTTCTTAGTAAATTTAATGCAGCTGAGCGTAAAAATTCATAATTTATTTAAGAATCACCTTTTAGTAATTTATGCTCATATTCAATAACGTTGGCGAGCACTTTTGGGTATCCCTGTATATTAACAATAGCATTTACACACCATATAATACGCATAAATTTAGTGAAACTTATACGCTCATAGCATAATTAAAATGCATTTCATCCATCCATCAGCTATCATCAGATACATACACAATACTTCGAAAGAATGTACTATTTGAAATCTTTTGTGTGTCCCTGTAAATACTATGTACTTTATATTAGGGAAGGCAGTATCGTATAATTTATTTAAGCCTCATCGATATACATCAATTTTATTACACATGAACCAGTTTAATATATTTAAAATATGTCACACACAATTCCCACTTTTACCATTATCTAATGGAATTCTTTTGTGGGCCCTGTAAATGAATAATAGCTACATTTTCACCTAATATTTTATAGAATGTATATCTTAATGAACCTCGTAAAAGCATATAAATTTTAATATATTTGACAGGATATAACATCTTTATAATTCCTTTGAAAAGGTTTTTCCCCATAGGCCGTAATGTAATGGAAAATTTTTATTCTCCCTGTACATAAACTAATCATGGTAGAAACTTCATTATTAATAGGGTTCGTGCTAGGGTAAACGCCAATAACGTCCTAAAATTTCATGGCAATCCGAGTATATTTACGAGAGTTAGAGCGCGGACAGGCCACAGTGGGGCAAAATCCCGAAAAGCTGGCCAAAATATGAAAATGTTAATCAAATTGTACGAAAATTCGTATACAGGTGTTTTTGAAGATGCTAAGTAAAACTAGAAAATTAAAATTGAAAAAAAAAATGGCGGATACAATATGCCGGAATAAAAATTAAAATGTCTCGAAAGTTATTCAATTTATATGCAATTTCGTAAACTTTTGAGGATGCTAATTAGGATTCAAAAGTTAAATTTTAAAAATAAATAAATAAATAAAATTACAGATTAAGAGTAAAAACAATAAGATTTAAATAAAATTTAAAATTTCGAGGTAAACTTAAAAGGGAATTTTCAGAAAACCAAGACATATTTAAACGAAATTTAAGTACGTTAATGGAAAGTAAAACATTAGTCTATTTAATTTTTATATTATTAAAATAAAAACGAAAATATATTCCAGAAATTAACCTTTAGAATCAACTGTAGTATAATAAAAAGATTCTTCAGAGGTCAAGGTGTCGAAATAGTTAGCAGAACTTGTTAACGGTATTGGAAGATACTGTGACTCTTAGGATAAATGATTTTAATTTCTTCTACGATAATTTACCTAAACTGGAAAGGAAAGAATCTGATGACATTAAAAGACGTAAAAATAGCTTTTTTTCTCGCTACTGCATCTTTGCGATAAATCTTCTCAATGCCTTTTGATCAGTTTGTTGCATGATTCTTGAGTATCTTATGGCATTTGACAAATTGGCAGTAATGAAAATAATGTCATTTCTTCGTCATTAAAAAGTAGTTTGTGTACTGAAGTAAGCATATAGAACCAGGGGTGCTGCTCAAATCTACGAGCTATTTGTAAGGGAAATTTTTCGAAGTTTACCAAATAAATAACATAGCTACAAGAAATTACTTATGGCATAGAAGCGTTTAATCAAATCTTCGTATATGCTCGTTTAGAAACATATAGTTGCGTTTTCAAAGAATCGTTGAATGTATTTCCATCATTTGTGCTTCCAAATCTGGGATTTAGTTTCTCGACGAGAAGACTTGATTGTAAACGAAATATTTTTTGCATATTTTATTTTGCAATTTCAGTGTTCTTCTTTTCATGCAGAGTACGAGCTTTTCATTTTTTCTATCCAGTTGTCTGCCAGTTGTAAGGCCTCTCTAAACATCTTTGCATGTAACTTAGATATTCTGAATTCTAAATTATCTCAATTTACTTTTAATAAAAAATGTCAGATCGGTAAGATGCTGTTTTGATGCTGTCTTACATCGGGAGCAACGTTGAGTATTACACTAAATCGTTTTTAACGACTTTTTCTTCTGTATCAATGATTGTATTAAACAAAATAAGTTGATTCTGCTGGTATTTAATGCAATCCCATTCTTTGACAATTGCTTCCGTATTTCTTGAAAAAGAAAAATGGATCTTGATTGGCCCGATAAAATCAGTAAAATGAAGATCTCGATATTTTCAAATTGACGATTCATGAATTATTCGCAATATTTATGTATTCTAGTAGCACGGAAGAAAAGAAAAATATATTAGACTTCCTGCCATCTTCATAGGTAAATATTTGTTTAAATGTACTCAGAATAGATGTGCCATCACATCCTCACTTGCAAATCAAATCCAAATTACTAATAAAAGCGAAAGCGATATTCATAACGATTTTCACTCGCATTAATGAAATACGCTCAGTAGTTTGATCTAGCAAATATAGCCATTGACAAAATAATTCTTCTAATTATAATAGAACAAACAAAATTACTACCTATAAAGATAAGAAAATATTATTCTACCGGATCAGTAATAGAGAATTATTTTCATTTTTTCATTACTAAGCTTACTTATCAAATTAATGTAATCTTATGATTATAGTACTTATTTACAATATAATAGGAAATAAACTATTATAAAATTGAATAATTCAAAAATTTTAAAAATATTTATCAGCTAAATTATGTAAAAAGTAGTCAATTTCAAAATTTTTGAGGCGACCGAAAAAGTGGCATTTTTACTTGCGGTTACTAAAATGTGCGTAAAATGCAGAAAGGCAGTTTTAGGCAGCTGGTTTTTTATGAATCACTAGCCCTCTAAGCGTTTGGCCCGTAGAATTCCGTACACTAAGCTCCAGGTTTCACTGCAATATAAGCAATGTTTAAGATATTATAATTCTATCTAGACACACGGCAGTGTGTCAGCCAAGTTCAAAAAGTAAAAGTCGACACACCGGCCGTGGGTTATATTACCCGAACCATTTCGGGCCACTTTTGACCCCTCAATAATTTAAATTCTATTTGACCTACACAATTGCAATTTTTTGTGTCGTGTAAGACCATCTTCTAATTTCCTAATCCTATAAATTTTTAAAAAAATCTTTTACCGTTCACGAGAAATTGACGTCTGAAAACCACTGTTTTTCCCACTGACTCACTCACTCACTCATAGAAATGTTTGACTACTTCCAGGTGACTTAGGAAATTGAAATTTGGTGTGGAGGTAGGTTATTGGATCTATAAATAGGAAAAAATCAGAAATCACCATTAATTAAACATTAATGGTTGTTAGAAGATAAATTATTGGATTACAATGGCGGTTTATGAGAATTTCACAAAATACCAGAAATAGTGCCAAGTTGGCGTCACTTTTGGCGAGTATCGGGACTAATCTCTGAAACTACCGAACCGATTTCAAAAGTAATGGAACCAAAATGATGGTATTCGCCCCGGTTCAAACGCAGACTATATCTTATGTCTGTGCCACTAACCAAAAGAGGGTTCAGAAGCAAAAAACACTCTAAAAATGGGATTTTTGTTTTAGTGAAGGGCGTAGAAGCAAAAAATTTGTCATGTTAATTATTTATAAGATATGAATGATCACTAATGACATTTGCTAAAAAATACCAAATTTAAAAGGGGTGGAAATTCGCGAAGAGCATTCTGAAAACGTTCTGAATAGCGATTTTAAAACAATCTCAGCAAACAACAAACCGATTTTAAAAGTAATGATATCAAAATGATGATAGTCCTTGCTCCAACATAGGCTATATCTTATGTCGATGCCACTAACCCAAAGGGGGTAAAAGAACAAAAACGTTCTAAAGATGCGATGTCTGTATGTTAAGGGACTAGAATTATAAAGTTTGGCATTTTAGAGTTCACAGGAATTTCGCAAAATATCAGAAATAGTGCCAAGTTGGCGTCTTTTTTGGCGAGTATCAGAGCTAATTTCTGAAACTATGAACCGATTCCAAAATTAATAGTACCAAAATGAGGGTATTCACCCCGGTTCAAGTATACGCTATATTTTATGTATATACCATTAACCATAAGAGAGTGAAGAAGCAAAAAACATTCTAAAAATGAGATTTTTGTTTTACTAATAAGCATAGAAGCACCAAATTCGGCATGTTACTTATTTATAAGATAAAAATGATCTCTAAGGGCATTTGCTAAAAAATAAAGAATTCAAAAAGGGTGAAAATGCACGAAAAGCATTCTAAAACTGTTCTAAATTGGGATTTTTAAGCAATCTCAGCAAACAACCATCTGATCTTAAAAGTAATGATCTTAAAATGATGGTGACATTCCTTGCTCCAATATAGGCTATATCTTATGTCAATGCCACTAATCCAAAAGAATTAAAAGAGCAAAAAAAATTCTAAAAATGCGATGTCTGTATGTTAAGGGCTTAGAAACATCAAATTTGGCATGTTCATTACTTATATAAATGATCACTAAGAACATTTGTTAACAAATACAAAATTTAAAAGGGGTAAAAATGCACGAAAAGCGTTCTATAAACGTTCTAAATAGCAATATCAGCAATATTGGAAAGTTAGCGAACCGATTAAAAAAAAAAAAAGAAAAAAAAAAGTCAAAATGATGGTGGCAGTCCTTGCTCTAACAACAGTATTGGATAAATTGCCAGATTACAAAGGGAGTCTATGGGAATTTGGCGAAATACCAGAAATAGCGCCAAGTTAGTATCACTTTTGGCGGGTAATTTTTGTCGTCAATTTGGCGATATATCGCCAAGTTGGAGACAAACTTTTTTGGTCGTCGAGATAATCAAGTAGTACCCAATCACATAAAAGAAACATCCTTATTATTGGAATTTAATGGAACATAAGCAATCCTAATGTTAAAAGTTTTAAATTTGATTCAAAGAAACAGTGAATAAACGCAGGAAAAAGCTGTAAGATTAATTAATATTAAATAAAACTAATTTAATATTAAGCCAATTTATTTCAAAAAGGAAACAAATACCGACTTATTTGACAAAAAATAATGATATCCTATCAAAAACATGAATGTGAAAAAATGCCAAGTTCGTTAAAGATTTCGCTAATAAAAGAAGTGATTTGACAAAAAATAATGATATCCTATCAAAAACATGAATGTGAAAGAATGCCAAGTTTGTAAAAGGTTTCGCTAATGAAAGAAGTGAGATCTAACTGCAAACCAAGTTCTTTCGAAGCTCCTTAAATCATAGCTCCTGTCATGCATAATATTCTTCAATTACTTAAAATGAGTTGGTATGTTACTTGTTATTCAATAGAGCGACTTGGCAAGTTTTCAGCCCCTAACTTTAATGTTTGAGTAAGTACTTAATGTTTGAGTACCTAACTTTAATGTTTGAGTGAAATTTAATCTAGAATCTGATTGGGAAAGATCTAGTCATTCAAATGTTCGAATAACTACATTGAAGTTAAGGTATCGATAAATTAATTAAGTGATCAACTTTAAGTTCTGATCAATTAAATAGACAAATTTGAATAACAGAAAACTTGTAAGTCGCTCTATTGAATAACAAGTAACATACCAACTCATTTTAAGCAATTGAAGAATATTATGCATGACAGGAGCTATGATTTAAGGAGCTTCGAAAGAACTTGGTTTGCAGTTAGATCTCACTTCTTTCATTAGCGAAACCTTTTACAAACTTGGCATTCTTTCACATTCATGTTTTTGATAGGATAT
Organism: Maratus speculifer; assembly: GCA_964019185.1. Taxonomy (NCBI): domain Eukaryota; kingdom Metazoa; phylum Arthropoda; class Arachnida; order Araneae; family Salticidae; genus Maratus; species Maratus speculifer. The sequence goes on along the minus strand of OZ025298.1, from coordinate 284,321,448 downwards.
CATTATTTTTTGTCAAATCACTTCTTTTATTAGCGAAATCTTTAACGAACTTGGCATTTTTTCACATTCATGTTTTTGATAGGATAAATTTAATGAATTTTTAAAGCATTGAAGAATGATTAAGACTCTCAAGGATTACATTTATATTCCTAAATAAGATTTTTTATGTAATATTGAAAGAATTATATTTTATTAGCAATTAAGACAAAATGCAGAGAAAACAACATTACAATTTTACCCATTTGCAAGACGCTTGGAGGGCTAGACAATAGCCCAAGTTATTATTTCCATTAAATTTCGTTGCGGAACACTGTGGAACATTTAAACTTTTTGATGTTTAAAAACAAAAAAATAAAAAAATTTCTAAATTTTTTTATCAAAAATGACAATGAATTTATTACTTTTTACGTGCTTAAAATAAATTTTGTAATACATGCAAATAAAGTACATACTATCATAGTGTGAATCCATTTCAAATCATTAAAATCGGATAATATTATAAAATATAGCACGCGTTTAGAGGAACTGTTGTTTTGCTGTTTTTGTTCGCTCTAAATGATACTCCTTCAAGCATCATTTTTGAAATGATGCTGCTTGTAAGGGCAAAGCAAAAATCTTTTTTAAAATACAGATTCTGACTCTCCAAATATTATTCTAGCCAACTGTACAATCGAAATTCCCTAAATCGTAACTTCATTTTTCGACTTTTGGCCAGCTTTTTGGGTTTTTGCCCCACAGTGAGGCGGACAGACAAACCGAATGCATAAGGACTTTTCAACTTAGTTGGAAAGTGCTAAAAAATGCGACATATCTGGGATATTTAATAAACAAACTCATCCTGTAATTGCACGGACTTCCTGATTTTCGACATGGACTAACCCTTTTCGCCTATGCCCAGTTTTTGCTCCAGATTTCTATCAAACGTGGTACATCAGTACGTTAGTTTGACGTGGATACTTAACCCAATTACGGAAAATTCATACATTTTTTACGCATGCTAAAAAGCGCGAATATTGAATTATTAAAAAGAAATAGATACACATATAATTTTCGTCTACAAGTATTCGTCTACACGTACGTTCGAATACACGTACAATTTTCTTTTCTAGGTATGGCAACAGGAAAGAAAAAATTACTTAAACTATTATTTTACGATTTATAAATTGATTTCTTAAAGAGTAGTTATAATTTAATTAATATACGAAATTCGAGTAGATCTGGAATACCTATGTTTATTCATCAGTCAGGTTTTAACAATTGTCTGTTTACTGATGGATATGAATGCATAGAAATACAACTTTTCAAAGTGTTTCACACATGTACATTGTGATTTCAATCAGGAAAGCACGCTGCCTAATCTACTTGAGCGATATAATTTTTTTCAAGCAGTTCATTACAATGAATTCAATGTGGTTTGGCATTATCAGCTATAAAAATGCAATTTATTCTGATGAAACTCCAATTAACAATTTTTTCTGCTTACTAGGGGGCTCCGCCTCCTGCTCGCTACGCTCGCCAACCCCGTGCGTAATCGCTTCGCGATTCCAAGTTGTAGGATGCCCCTGCTTGCTGCGCTCGCCAATACCCCATGGTATGAATAAGCAGTTGCAGATCTTTCAAATGGTGTGTCACACGACTGGTGTTGTAAAAAAATTAAAAATGTGCTCCCCGTGGGGGACAGAGGGGGGTGACACACAAGACATCCATAATATGAATAAGCAGTTGCAGACCTTTCAAATGATGTGTCACACAACTGGTGCTGTAAAGAAATTAAAAATGTGCCGCCCCCCCTGGGGGGAGCAGAGTGTGGGGGTGACACAGAAGACATCCATAATATGAATAAGCAGTTGCAGACCTTTCAAATCATGCGTCACACGACTGGTGTTGTAAAGAAATTAAAAATGTGCCCCCCTGGGGGGGCAGAGTGGAGGGTGACACACAAGACATCCATAATTTGAATAAGCAGTTGCAGACCTCTCATATGATGTGTCACACGACTGGTGTTGTAAAGAAATTAAAAATTTGTATTTGTAAAATTTGTAATTAAATATTACAGTTATCGCCAAGTTGGCATCACTTTTGACGACTAATTTTGCTCGCCAAATTTGGCGATATATCGCCAAGTTGGTGACAAACTTGGCGATGGTAACCTTTCCCTCTTTATGGTAACCCATACGGCGATGCATAAACGGAGCCCTTTCCTGATTGGTCTATTCGACTCATGGAAGGAGTGGTCCGCCCGGACTCGTTATTTCCGGAAATCTTACACATCAGCATCATTCTAGGAGTCACTCCTTTTAGGGCTAGTTTTTTTTTACTATAGAAGGATATCGTGCCAAGATATTACTAGCCAGAATAAAATGTTTTTTTTTATAAATCGATATCCATGAAACGCTAAAATTTTATACTGAAACTTTATAAACAAGATAATAATGCAAAATTACTACCCTTCTGCTCAAATTGAACCAAGATATGCCGAAACAGACTAGTTATTCTTACATGTTCTGTTAATATTTTTCTCCTGAATATTTAAATCTTAAAATTTAGTGACGTAGTATTATAAAAGAAAATATGCAAGCTAATATGTTTATAGAGTCTCAATAGTTCATGTGGCATCATTTTTTGCTTTACTAAATTTTAATCTGTCGGAAGGCCCAGGCAGGACCAAAATATTTTATGTATGCAACTTTTGCCCCAATTTCATCTCAAAACTCGATGACGTGATAATACTACGAAAATGACGAATTAGCGCTCTTTGCTGTTCAAATCGTTTCAAAAGATGCCGAGGAAGTTCAGTCCTTCTTTCATGTACAGTAGAGCCCGCTAATTCGGACTTCGTTAATACTGATCTCCTGATAATCCGGATCGGTCTAGTCGATTTTTTTCTTCTAAATTTGTGAAGAGATCGTCAAATTTCCATAATATTAATTATTTCATACTCGTATTCTGAATAAAAAAGTCTTTCCTGAAGTCTTTTCGGAAGAATACCGAAAAGAATTTCCGAGAGTCGTGGAAGAATTTATGGCCTGCAAATTGCGATTTGTCGAATAATAAGCTTGAAACAGAAGGAGGAATAAGCGAGAATGAAAAAGAAATTACACCTGAAGATTTTATGAGCATGTTAAAAATAATAATAATAAAAAAAATTGATGGTTACTCAGATGTTGATAGCAGCACTTTTAGCAATTGGTTGGAAGCAGAAAATAATTAAGATTACGCCTCACTTACAGATAACGAAATAATCACATTGTGCACGACTGAAGAGAATGAAAATGAAGATTATAGAGACGAAAACAGCATTAATCAACGATGATCCATTAAAAGTTATTAACCATAATGTAGCAACGTCTCATTTCGAGCAATTAATCGTTTATTTTGAAAGTCAGGCGGAGACTATACCCAACGAATTACTTATGCTCAAGCGGATGCATGACTGTGCGGTCCGCAAACAGCATACAAAACTGGCACAGCAGAAGATTACAAATTTCATAATTACAAAGTAAATATTTTTACTGTCTGTAAATATCCAATATGTTTAATATATAGGTAATTTTCTGTAAATCATCCAGTCATCCATAATACGTCTTATTTTATTTGATTTTTTTTTTCATTCTCCGGATAATCCGGATTTTCGATAATCAGGATTGGGTCTGGTTCCAATTAATCCGAATTATCGAGGTTTTACTGTATTATTAATTTTTTATTGCTATATTTATTATATAAATTTATCTTTAAGATCGAGGACGTAGTTTCTTTTGCCGCCGATGACCACTCTAACAAAAAGTCAGAATTTGCCCATGAATAGATAACAAGTTGGAAATTGCACGTGAACGCAGCAAATGAGGTGCATTCGTACGATAACGAAGTTTTAAAAATATTCAGATCTTGCTGATATAGTAGAGCGTACTTCGGATACAGTATAGTAGTCGAAATCTTTGTGTTTCTGTAAATATGCAGGAAGTAATTTGTATTACACCTCAGCAACGTATATTTTATTCATAAAATGTGAAATAGTTGAATATAATTAAAACACGCCTCAAACAATGTTTCCCCGTATAGAATTATGTAGTAGAATACTTTTGTGTGGCCCTGTAATTTAATAATAAAAATTATTTGCATCACAGATTGTACGGAATGCATATTTTAGTATATATTTCATAGATTCATGCCAATTCTATTATGTTCGAATGAGTGTAACATCATTAAAATGCATTTGAAACTTTTTTCCCATTGACCGTAATGTAATGGAATACTTTTGATTGTTTCTGTAAATGATCTATGCATCCGACTTTCACAACATTTGAAATGACTCAATAAAATTTCGTAATAATTATATGTTTTAAATTTCAAACGATTAAAATGCATTTGAAACTTTTTTCCCCATTGACCGTAATGTAACGGAATCCTTTTGATTGTCCCTGTAATTGATCTATGCATCTGATTTTCATAACATTTGAAATGATTCGACAAAATTACGTAATAATTATATGTTTTAAATTTCAAACGATTAAAATGCATTTGAAACTTTTTTCCCCATTGATCGTAATGTAACGGAATCCCTTTGATATCACCATAATGTTCTAAGGATAATAAATTATAATTCAAGCAAAAAATTTAGAAAATCTATATTTTCGCCATTTTTCTCCAAATGTAGGTTATTAAGTCCCCTTAACTATTGTATGCGTACCTTGAAAGGTTGATCATGAACAGAAAATCACACCGTGGTTGATATCAAATACTCCGCTAAATCCGTGCACAACATTCTGCAGATGTCTCCTCTCATAGCATTGTTGAGTTAATTTCTTAACACATTCGCTGCCGATCACGCGCCAACGTTAAGGGGCCACTCACGCGCCAGCGCGTGATGTGGGGTGATGTCTCAATAGCCAGTTACGCGCTGGCGCGAGAAAATCTTTCACTGATTCTTTGTTATAAAAAGTAAATCGGCTTCTGGGAAAAGCCCACTTTTACAGTGCGGCATTAACTATCATCACATCTTCACGTAAGCGGCAGCGAACGTGTTAAATTCATGTTTCACTAGAAATTAACGGGGACTTGCAGCAAGCGTTTTTTAAGCGTATAATCCGGCGTATAATCCGCGGATAAAACAATTCTTTTTGGACCCAGAAATTTTATTTTCTAATTGAAGCTAAATACACGGCGATCTAAAATGTTAAATTTTATTTTTATTAACTTCTGGATCGAAAAAGAATTGTTTGATCCGCGGATCATACGCCGGAAATTACGGTACTACCTCTTAAGCCTAATTTGCATATCAATACGCGCATCACGCTAATCCGGGAATTAGATAAAGCACTCCCTAGTGATTTGTTGTGTTTAAAACGAAGAAATTCCGTTCGGTTTTCCCGGATTATAGAAGATAATGCTCGGTGCACACGACATAATTATTTTTTTTTAATTAAAACTCTAATAGATTTTTTACATTTATGCATTTTTAGATTGCTCATTAAGAAAACCGAAGAGTATTTTTAATAGAAAAATATGAACCATGTAATCAAATAAAGATTTGAAATTTATAAAAAAACTGTGTTTTCGTATTTGCCATATGCCGGCAGTTAACAGCCAAAGAAATTGCTAATTATTTCCATATTTATAGCTGTTCCATGTGTGTATCCATGTCGCGCCACCTATAATTATTTTTTTAGTAAGCTGAAATCTGAGCTAATGTGAATTTTGAACAAAAGGATTTGAGAAGTATGTGTTGTTTAGAGCACGACTCTCCGTTTTAACTGTTAACGAGTTAAATAAAAAGAATGTGGCAGCATACGATGATAGTTATCTTTTATTTATTGATGAAGTATTAATTTCCTTATGAAATATTAATTGGAAACAAACACGGAACTATTTACGTTGTTTACAGTGCAGACGTTTTAATTTTTCGTAAACGGGTTGCATGTGATAAAGATAGATAAAAAAAAATCAAGTTCGGAAATTATTTTAAAACCAATAAAATAGCAGCATATTGAGATACAGTTTAAAAAAATTGCATTTAAAAAAATTGCATTTTTTTGCGTGTGTGTTCGACAGTGTAGAAATTGAATGAGTGTGATGTTTAGAAGTTAATAAAACAGCAAAATTTATTGTTGTTGCTATCGTCAATATGACGTCAGCGTTACTCATGGGCATGTTTTCATTTTATGGTATAAATTTGCTTATGCATAAATATGCTCATTGCATTTTTGTACTGAATTCGAAACCTTTTTACTGCTTGCAACGAGTCACTTCCACTTCCTGGCACGATTTCAGCCATGGCATGATTTAAATGGCCGTATGCTTCTAAATGCTTCTTATTTTTAACCCATCCAAGAATGGTGGTATGTTTCTGAAACCACTTAATTTTAATTCCCAAATGCCACAATACCACCAGAATTTTGAATGTAAAATTTTTCGTTTATTATGCACTACATGACCTTTGATGACCGGCTACTTCCGATTTTAAACATTTTGTCAAATATCTAGAAAAATACATGAGGAATTATTCTGCCACTCCAGGTGGTAAACAGGTCATACATTTTCGTAATTTTTTTTCCCGAAATCCTATAATGTGCCGTCAGCATATTGAAAAAGAATGAAAATCTTTTGGATAACCCTGCAAAAGTGTTCAAACTGCAGTTTATGTTTAAGTGGCTTATTTTTATAAACTGTGTTCATTTTTTATGCGTATAGCTTGCATACTCGTAGAGAAATTAGGGTTTTTATAAAAACGGTCCCACATTTTTCCAAGTTTTTACTTTCTTCTATCTTCAATAGAAGAAAGTATTGTAATCGAAATTTTTTTCGACTTCCGGTTTTCGACGGATTTACACGTTTTAGGGGTCAGAGATTCCAAAAAACATGTTTTTACAAAATGTCTGTCTGTCCGTGTGTCTGTCTGTATGTCGCCATTCTACCATCAAAAAGTGTATGAAGTTATGCATAGAATTGAACCAAATTTTTTGTGAGTGTTTTTGGCTGTGGCAAGCTGGTCCTCCTTCAGTTTTGAAATATTCCGCCGGAAGGGGGCGCTGCAATAGCGATTTTTGTGCCATTTTCAATATTGTACCGACCAAAAGTACATGAAGTTATGCATCGAATTGAAAGAAATTTTTTGTGTAAGTGTATGGCTATAGCTAGTTGGATCGCCCTGAATCTGAAAAAAATCCGCCGGAAGGGGGCGCTGCAATACCGAATTTTATGCCATTTTCAATATTTCACCACATAAAAGTGTATGAAGTTAGCTCTAGAACTGAAGTAAACATTTTATATATGATTATTTTTTGGTAAGGCAAGTAGGTCCTCCCTGAATTTGAAAAAAAAAAAATATGCCTATCATTCTATTGTCCATCGGCTCGTGCAGAGACGGAAATTCGTTTTTACTCCGATTAATTGATTGAAGCAGAAATTTAAGATGAAAATCAAAATTGGTAGGTATTGAATTAAAATTATTAAAGCATTAAAATGAGTAACTTTTTTTTTAAATATTAAAATGCATGTATGAGATAGAAGAAAGTTTTCGGATTGGCACATCCAACTAGTTTGCTTATAATTTGCAGAGTTCTTAATAAAAAACAATGTTCTTTTCAGAAAATATGAGAAACGACATTGTACATAATACTCTGTAATCAGAATTTAAAAAATACTAAAAAATGTATGAAAAATGAGCAGGTTTACGAAATAATTTTTCATTGCGCATGCGTAGAAGCTATCAAAATTTTATTTTCATGTTGTGTTAGCTAAATGTATAGAGCAATTTTTGTGAAAGTCTCAAAAACTTAGCTTGAAATTTCTGAAAGTGTTCGTCGATAGAATAAGCTCAAAATCCGTTATTCCCAAAATGAAGCAAAAATATGAGGAGTTGTATCCAAATATAGAAATACGTGCCATATTCGGTATTCTATATTGACATCAATGGATAAATTGATACAACCCTTTATCTGCAAATTATAAGCAAAAAAATGTGAAAAAAATTGGGGCTATTTTTATAAAAACCTCAATTCTCTACGAGTATACATGCTATCCGCATAAAAATGAACACAATTCATTACAATAAGCCGCTTAATTATAATCTACAATTTGAACGCTTTTGTACATTAATTTTGAGAGCGTTATCCAAAATATATTCGTTCTTTTTCAATTTGTTGAAGGTTACATAAGGAGTTTCGGAAAAAAAATCTTCACGGAAATGTATGACCTGTACTATTGTGTTAACACACTTAGAGTTTCAGGATAATTCCTTATGTCTTTTTCTAGATGTTAAACAAAATCTCTAAAATCATAAGTAGCCTTTCACCTTTGGCGTAAAGTGTATTTGTAAAATATGACCTTTTCTTGTTAGGAAAAAAAAAAAAAAAAAAAAAAAAAAAAAAAAAAAAAAATGTTCGTAAATTCCGGCAACATTCAATCACTTTAACATTGTAGAAGTGGAAGTGCTTTGTACTTAAAAAGGTTAAGGGACAGCTTCACTGAAACTCTCCGATCGCTAAATACCATGTAAACCCGTGGGAAAACATAAAAGCGTGATGATTCATGATGATGGGAGTGCTTGGAGGAGCTTAGCCCCCTAAAATATTTTGAGCCTCCTCTGGTAAAGATTCCAAAGTCACTAAATGAGTTTATGTTCAGAAAATCCAAATGAAATTCTGTTCAAAAAACTAATTTAACTTTGAGGCTCTTTCACAGTTTTGTAGAAATATCAAATTGTAACTAAAATTAACTGTTTCAACATTTGCTCACCCTATTTGCAGGTATGAAGCTAACATGTTGTTTAGTACCGCAATAGTTATGCACTCGAATTTTTCATCATCCTATTTTTTTTCTTTGCATAAAATGAACTTATTACAACAGTTTAATGAGAAACATAGTACCTACAGTGTGAATATGCACTAATTTATCTTTCTGCGTCAGAGAGAGAGAGAGAGAATGAGAGAAAATATGAGCCCCTCCTACCTTCTCTTGAGTCCCCCCCCTCCTATTATTCACTTCTAGCTACGGCCCGGCTTCGGTGATACAAACAAATACTCCTAAACGCACACAAATACAGAGAGAGGGGAATAAACTTACCCGCTTGGTATCATTAACCAATTTACAGTATTCTGGAAATCTCCTGCAAAATTCTGGATAAGAATCAGGAGTGCCGCACTTGTCTGGATAACGTTCACAAAACATCGATGAACGTATCCTGAAGGGATTGGAGAAAAGGTTAACAGACATTGAGATAACAATGGAAGAACATTCATCATTAATTGAACACTGAAAAAAAATGGTGATCCTTTTACTGATTTTTCCTGCATTTTATGTTTTAATGTTTCAAGAACTTATGCTGATGCTTTGAAAGCGAACAAGAAAATAGAAACCGAAATTTTTGTCACGTGCACCACGCAGCCAATAGCAGTTCAACTTTATCGAGATTTGAGAAATTTTACGGCACCCTTGTTGGAACCAGGGTGACAGCATTTTTAGTTGTAAAATACAATGATTTTTCCTGGGCTTTGTATTGTAATGTTTTAAACGTGCTGCGAAATCGAATTTAAACACCGATAATGTGAAAACGAATTCAAGTAACAAATGAAGTAAAAATCGAATATTTTACCCCGCAGCCACTTACAACACAACTTTTACTAGATATGAGAAATTTTACAGCTTTGTTAAAGACAACAATTCGTAAATTTTACAGCAACTATGTAAGTAGCTGGGATGCTAGCCACACTTGTATAAAATCAAAAACTTTCTGCGCACGTAAATATTGGGTCCAAAAACTTTCTGCAAATTAATTTAATGTTTAATAAAGTTACGGATCATATTATTTTGACATGGAGGAAATTCGCGTTTTTTACGCAATTCATGGACGAAATTTGTAGTTTTTACGCAATTCATCGACGAAATTCTCGTTTTTTCCGCGATTAATGGACGGAAATCGCGTTTTAATATTATTCATGGATGAAATTTGTGTTTTTTTTGCGCGGTTCTTTGTCGAAATACGCATTTTTACGCGATTCTTTGTTGAAATGTGCATTTTTTACGCGATTCTTTGTTGAAATGTGCGTTTTTAGACGATTCTTTGTTGAAATGTGCATTTTTTACGTGATTCTTTGTTGAAATGAGCGTTTTTGGAGATTCTTCGTTGAAATGTGCATTTTTTACGCGATTCTTTGTTGAAATTCGTGATTTTTTTCGAGGTCTTTTGACGAAGTTCGCATTTTTCTTTGACGAAATATGCGTTTTTTCGTGAACTTTTGATGATATTTCTCTCTTTTTCCGTGGAACTTTGATTAAATTCGTGTTTTCTCTGTGATAACTTGACGAAATTGGAAATTTTTCTTTTTTTTGCGAACGATTGACGAAATTGATTCTTTTACAACAACCGTTTGTCAAAATTTGCGATTTTTGGTGTCTGAAACTTCGGACTTGTGAATTTTTAAAAGTTTTCGGCATAAAATGCTTTAAATTTTCAGAAAATTCGAAAATCGGACCTGCTTTTAATTGTGCGCTAACCGTGAATAATTCGTACATAAAATTGGGGGGAATATTTTTAATTTTTTGGCACTAAAAAAGTTATAAAAATTGTTTCTTTCTTAAAATTTTCTGCACACGGTATGCGCACGTGCGTCTATATTATACAGCTCTTTTGTTAGCATCTTTTGGTATAAAATACAGATTTTTTTTAATAGTGAACACTGTTCTATAGAATAACTATGATGCAGCTCGCATTTTTGAACAATCTCAAGTGATTTCTTTTACAAGAAAGTAATATTCACAAGTAGTATAGTAAAAGTTGTGAAAACGGTGCCTATCGATAAGGATATCTTTTCTTAAACTATAAGAAAAACCATTGTCCCAACGCAAAAATTTTCATACAATTACACTTATCTAAAACAGAGTCATTTTATTGATTCCTACAGATTCCAAATTCACACCATTTACTGCATTGCATAATTCGAGAAGATTTTGGACGGAATTAAACAAAACTAATATTGGTGATAATCTGAGGCCTGTTTTAATCTCCATGCTAGTTTTTGCTCGCATCGTTAATTTATACGATTTTGAAATATTTGAGGTTAATACTATGTGCTTTCAGAAGATTATCTTTTACAGTGGTGCCAACTTTTGAAAAATATTGGGTTGGCTCAAAAATATTGGGTGGGCTAAAAAAAAAAAAATGTGCAAAATGGTAAGATTAGTTTGTTTTCCTTTGAATGATGGACAGATGGTGAAAGATGAGAATTTTAAGTCAAATGTTTTAATAAATTTGCAATTTTATTAAATAATATTCTTATGCGTTTTTTCTTATAAAGTCATTTATATTTATTGTAATGTCACGATATCATGAACATGACTACCGTAAAATGGGGTGAATCGGAACACTTTTCAACTTTAACGTTAAAAAAAAGCAATAATTGATTTTTTCATTTTTTCATTTTTCTACGAGAAACATCGGTCTTGTTTTGTTCTTTACTTTTTAAGCAAAAACGAAACATTTTTACTGTTTATATGTATATTATTTTTTTTTTTTTTTGATGGTGTTTCGATTCACCCCGCAGATAGGGGTGAATCGGAACAAATGTTATAATCTTTATTTGTTCCGCTTCAAACTTTAATAGGGTTAATAAAAACTGGTAATAATGATAAGGGAGGTATAGGAACACGTAGTTACTGTGAAATCAAGCTTTTATTTTATATATAAGTAAAGATATGCCTTTTTAAAAATTAGAAAACACATTTGAAATCAAGAAATATTAAAATTTATTTTAAGAAATTCTAATCGAATTGCAGAAGTAGAATTTAATACAAATACAGCCGTGTTCTGTGTTATCCTTTACTAGTAGTCATTGGGAAAGTGAATCTATTGAGTATCCCCAATCGCTGCTTGTATTAATAAGATCTACTAATACGCCCTCATCTCCAGCCCTTAGTAATGTTTGCATCCCTCTCTTTTTTAATTGGTTTTTCATTTTGAGATGTTTGTGTAATGTTGTGGATGTCAGAGAATAGTTCTGTGAAGTTTTTCTAACTAATTTTCTATTTTTAAGTTTTTTGTTGTGTGTTCCATGTCTATTGGATTAGGCGTTGACTTTTTGGTTTAACAAACTAATTTATTGGCACCTTTAAACTCTTCAAGTAATTGGAAGAAACAAAATATTGTTACAATACATATTCATACATATTTTTTCATATATTACATGAAACTATTACTGTATAGAAAATTAAACCATGAGAGAAAACGTGTTCCGATTCGAAAAATACTGTAGTTACATACAAAGTTTTGAAGACATTGAAAAAATGAGGTTTTTGGGGATCCTCTTGAAGTTTTTTTATATACCTCAGTAGTGGTGCAAACATGTCAAAACTGAATTCCCCAACTCTTAATGTTATTACCTGCTTATAAAAAAAATTGGCAACTAAAAATATCATCACATATATTTATAATGAATTTATTTGTTATACCGGGAAGTTCCGTTCCTTTTCACCCCGCTGTTCCTATTCACCCCATTTTACGGTACAACTTAAATTAGAAGAAGGTTAAACATGAAAGCAAAACATTTCAGTCTTTTGGGATTTATGAGTGTTAGTCGGATAATTAAAGTGCATATTCATTGGCGAAATAAATTTTATTCTTAGCAGAAAAATGATTAGTAAAATAAATAACTAGAACAAAGAAAATTGGATATGCTATGAATCAAAATTATTGGGTCGGCTTGGGCCCTAAGAGCCCATATAAGTTGGCGCCATTAATCTTTTTACTAAGCAGCTTATTAGTTAATTTTGTTTATTTAGATTATGAAACTAGCCCACACTGTAAAAAATGTCAGATGTTTCTGAATACATAAAAATGCACTGTAATCAAAAACGAAAATATACAGTATCCTCTTCTAACTCACCTAAGGTTTCGAAACAGGCCCGTAGCTAAGGGGGCGCTATGGGCGGCTCAGCCCCTCCTTAAAATATTTTGAGCCCCCCCCCCCCCCCCCCCTGGAAACTATTCCAAGGTCACTAAATAAATTTCTATTCCGAAAATTCAAATGAAATTTTGTACAAAATTTAATTTATTTTTGAGACCCTCTCACAGTTTTGCAGAAATACTAAATTGTACCTAAAATAAGTGTTTAAACACTCCCTCATCTTATTTGTACACATGAAACCAACATGATGTTTAATTTTGCTCCAAGTTATACACTCAAAATTTTCACCATCCTGCACTTTTCTAAGCATAAAATGAAATTATTACTACAGTTTAATAAGAAACATAGTATCTACAGTGTAAATATGCACTAATTTATCTTTCTGCGTCAGAGAGAGAGAGAAAAAAAATTATGAGTCCCCCCTACTATTCACTTCTAGCTACGGCCCTGTTTCGAAAACCGTTCCTTTACCTTTAAAAATCCCAGAAAACTATTTGTTTTCGAAATTTAAAGAAGAATTTATAAAGATTAATTTTTATTAGCTGCCCGTCCATTTTGGAAACGTTTCTAAGTAACTTTAACAGTACAATAATCACTTTTCTCAAATCAAAATATCACTTTTTCGTATTCTATTAATTCTCAAGTAAAAATTTTCAGCTGCGTAACTGATTTTGTGCATGCAATTGTAGTAAAATAATAATGTCAATTTTCATATTAATGTTAATACTGTTAATATTGTATGTTTGTCTATTAAACGTGTTCTCTGAATATCAAAATATTTTCGTATGAATTGGTAGCATCTGAAAAAGGGACATTTTGATTTCAAAAAAGTGATTATTGTATTGTAAAAGCTACTTAGAAACGTTTCCGAAAAGGACGGGCAGCTAATAAAAATTAATTTTTATAAATTCTTCTTTAAATTTCGAAAACAAATAGTTTTCTGGGATTTTTAAAGGTAAAGGAACGGTTTTCGAAAACTTAGCTGAGTTAGAAGATATTACTGTATATTTTCGTTTTTGATTACAGTGCATTTTTATACATTCAGAAACATCTGACATTTTTTACAGTGCAGTAGCGTAGTGGTGAGCATGATTGTCTACTGCATTAAGGGTGTATTTCGATTCAAACTGCTTATTTTCCGATTTATTTTTAAGTTCTTTTTTGCCCTCAAATGTATGAAACTGGCAAATTGTGTTATTCAGAAAGTATTCAAGGTGACGTGTCGGTCGATTCTTTCATGAATGTAGAAAATTTTGCAAAAAAGGCTGTCAAAGTTGCCAATTTGAACGGATTTTTCAGAAGCGGGAGATATGGGGACGAAAAAAAGGGTCATACTGAGAGGATAATTGTTTATAAATAAAATTCTAATGAATGGAGCGTTAAAAGACATCACACGGCACCTTATACATCACTTCAAAAATCCCCTCAGCAAGTTTCATGTCTCTACTTTTAAAATTGTGTCTGAAATTGTATCGGAAAATTTCGAGTTGTTGAAGGTGGAAAAGCGTTTTTTCGAATACACCCTTAAGGATCCCTAGTTTGAATCCGAGTTGCGGACTGGACCAGTTTTATTCAAACTTTTATCACTTCGGGGTCGACAAACTGAGAACCAAGAATGATGCCTATGGGAACGAAATACTGAGAGTCTTCCGCGTTAGTCTGACCACCTGTGCATATCCTTCAGGGTCCACGTTCAAGAAAACATGGTTTGGAGTGTAGGCCAGGATCCTACATGGATTGTAGCATGTATCTCCACGGGTATTTTTAGTTTAAATTATGAAATTAATATTTAGTATATTCAAAACAAATCCTTCTGTTGAAAAATTATTGAATTTCTTTTATTACTTTCTTTTTCATTCATAAGAATAAAGTAGTGGATTTGAAATAATTTTCGACTTCCATTATTTTTATCGATTTACATGTTTTGATGATTTGCACGTTCTGAATACGATTTAATGATTTTTAAACATATTACTGTCCGATGTTACACATATTTTATGGACACTGAATCTCAAATATTTTCAAATGCTAAAATATATAAATTCTAACTTTAAAACCTCTAAAAACATATTTATTTCGACTGTTTATATGTTTCAACTCTATGCGAGTCGTTAAAATAAAATAAAATAAAATAAAATAAAATGAAAATATTCTTTAGAATATTTTCATTTGCACGATCTATGAAACTGCATTATTCAATTTTCCACGTACTCTTTCATATTATCATATTTCATATTTCGCATTCTGAGATTGTACCAAGAGGAAACCATCCAAATACATTTCAATGAAAGTAAAAAAAAATTTCTATTCATCGAACATTCTATTCTATTTATTCATTAAAAGAAAAATCATAGAGATTGTAACGCACACAACTTCAATATGTAACAATGCATTATTCTTTAAATTACCAAAATTATGGCTCGAGCTACTCAATGATTATAAAAATGCAAAATAGATCGGTCAGGTCATTGCTACAGTCGATTCGAAAACATAAAAATTTCGAAAATGCAGTCGATTAAAACAGTAACAGCAAATATGAAATTAATATAAAAGCACTAATGCCCACTGCTCCCCACTTTTTTAAAAATATATGTGAATTTTGACAATTATGAAAAAAAAAGGTCTACATTTGAAACAATTTTAATGCAAAACATCTAATATTAGTTCAAGAGCCGACCGCGCAAAACCCTATGTCATCGAGCACAAGAAAAAATCTTTTATTTTATGAAATTGTAGTAATAGGGGAATTTAAAGACCCATGTCTGCCTGAAGTGAAGTGGTGCATAAGCCAAAAATTAATACCACTAGTGGTTGATTCGTAGGTTTAGCATTGTGTTTATCCTACAAACAAAAGTATGAAAACATGGAAAACACAATGCTAGGCCTACGAGTCAACCATTGGTGGTATTAATTTTTTGCTTATGCACCACTTCACTTCAGGCAGACATGGGTCTTTAGATTCCCCTGCTACTACTCTTCCAGAAAATAAAGGTTTTTTTTAAGCTATTGCATAGCTTTAATCGCGGGCTTTGAGCGCGGCGACCGTAACGAGATTCCGTAACGAGAAAAAAAAAAAAACTAACACTCCGGCTAACGACGTTTCAGTTCGGCAGACTTCTCATTTATTTAAATATAAGTAAATAAAAGCGAGGAATTGTGGGTATTATCATTGAGATAATGATTTCAGTAGAAAAAACTAAACTACTAGAGTGCTTATATTATTAGATAATAAATATTATAGATTGCAATTAATGTTTTGTTCTCCATTGTGGTAACACTTTTATTAACCCCTTTTGGTGTCACATATGTCAGAGCAAGCATGCTCATTTGTAGTTTATTTTATCTTAGGAGTATTCTCTGTTGTGCTTTTTTATCATTAATACAAAATACTGGTGTTAATTAACATTGCCATGAAGAATAAAAATAGATAACTCTACTCACAAAATCTTTTAAAATCTTTAAACCAATTTTTAGGGGTTATTAATGCTTTAAATGGCCCAGAATTTTCCGGCCCAGCTGTTGCGTCCGAACCGATTTTTTCCGCTCTTTAAAATGGCTATCTCCATTTTTTAGGTGCGTTCGTAATTATGTAAATACGTAGCACCTATAGTGGTCGTTCAGTCCGTCCGTCTGTCCGTCCGTCCGTCCGTCTGTCCGCATATAACAACGCAAAAACTACCCAACCGAATCGTTTGAAATTTAAAATATATAAATATTACATTATTTTGTCGAGTCATTTCAAATTTTATGAAAATCGGATGCATAGATCAATTACAGGGGCAATCAAAAGTATTCCGTTACATTACGGTCGATGGGGGAAAATGTTTCAAATGCGTTTTAATGGTGTTGCACTCATTCGAACTTAATAAAATTTATTTGAAACTATAAAGTACATATTTTAATATACATTTTACATAATTTGCGGTGCAAAGAACATTTATTATTTATTTACAAGGCCACACAAAGGTATTCCATTACATAATGGTATTAGAGAGAACATTGTTTGATGAGCGTTTTAATTCTAATTCACTATTTACAATTTTATGAGATTGATATATGAGAGTAATATTTTTAAAACTTCGTTATCGTACGAACGCACCTCATTTGCTACGCTTCACGTGCAATATCCAACTTGTTGATATCTACAGGGGGAGCAAAGATATGGGGGCATCCTGGGGCAACCCTATTAAAATCACCAATTACTTTAAAACTAAAATAATAAACAACTTTTTAAAGCCTAGTTTATTAAAACAGTTTAACTTTCAATCATTTTTTCAAAATTTGGTTGCCACCGATTTAAAACGTAAATTATAACTTTTTCGACTTTATTAATAACTAATTAAGCATCATAGTGTAAGATATCTTTAAACTTGTCTCTTTATCTAGAGTTTGTTCCAATTCATAAATCTAGGATTACAGCGCTACCTAGCGAGCTTTGGCAAAACTAAGTTTTTTGTCATTCTAAAAGAACTAATTCATTATAAATCAGAAACTTAGAGTTGTTTAAAAGAGTCTTTTAATACTTCACTTTTTCCACTAATTTTGGTTGCCACCGCTAAATTGTGATCTATAACAATAACAACTTTTTTAATAAGTTCATAAATAACATAGTGTAAGATGTCAATAAACTTGTCATATTCTCCAGATTCTATCTCATTAAAAATCTTTTATTTAACAGCGCCCCCTAGCGACGATTCCCTATACTAATACAAGAGTTCTCACAAAACTTAACTAAAAATTCTAAAAAAATTAAAACATCAACAAATAAGAAGTTGATAATGAATTATTACAGTTTATACCTTATTACTAATACTATTACCAAAATCAATTTACTTGTTACTTAAGCTTATAACAATCTCACTACTATTAATTCCTAAACAAACTTTATCATGTAAGGTATCGATCAACTAGTCTCACTTTTAAGAAATAATTCCTATACTCTAATAAAATATTAAATCGCTTTCCAAGCCTACTTGGGAATTAAGTAGACTTCATTAATTTACATTTTAAAGATGCTTTTTTTTTCTTTTTTTTCAATAAAATAAAAAAAAAATTATTTTCTTATCGGTCATCACGCTCAAAAAGTGTAACTTGAATTAATATCAAAGAAAAAGAAAAAACTTAAATTAATATAAAAAAAAACTGCATAAATAAAAAAAAATAAATAATTATAATTGCATAAGTTGATAAAAAATGATATGCAATAGCTTTACCGCGGCAGTCCCCGAGTGCCACAGGTATTTTTTTTTTCTTGTGCTAAATGACATAGGGTTTTTGCGGTCGGCTCTTGAACTAAATCTGTATATTAAAAAAATGCTTTTATGAATTTCACTATTGAAAGAAATTTGTGCAGCAAGACGACGCAATTTTCTGTGTTTGTAAAATCAAGAAAAAGAAATATTGACCAGTGTTACATTCTTTCCGTTTTCTGTTTACCAGTGAAACTGCTATTGTATGCATTTCGCATACATATATTCCCAAAGCATAAGATCAATAAAAAGGAATTAAAAACATTATAGTATCTGATTAAATATTTTCTGAAAATTTCTAAAGCAAAGCTTAACCCGTTAGTGTGCTGCGTCATATAAATAGATCATCTTAACTTTGTCTCTCTATAATCATTTAATGAAAACTGTTCGCAGTGGCGTAGCTAAGAGAGGTGACACCCGAGGCGGTTGTAAATGGTGTCACCCTCCTCCCCCAAATTCGCAATTTTTTTCAATCACAATTTTACGTTATTACAAATGTGATGATTGATGTTATTTTATAGATAATTCGAAGAAATGGATACAAAATTGTAATTTAAATATAAAATACTAAAATAGTCCATACATTTATGGGAAAATTGTAATTTAAATACAAAATACTAAAAAAGTCCATATATTTATGGGAAAACCTATTTTGATTTTGATTTTTTAACAAAACTTCTGTAAACTAATACTGTATGCCTTTATCGTAATAAACTTATGTTACGATTCTGTATTCTTATTATTTTTTTCCCGTGATTATTGCTTCATTTTTGAACTGTTATTTCAAAAAATCTGCTGTCCATATACTTCTGAGACGCAGTATAGTTTACAACCTAAATTTTTTGCTTTCTTGGAATTCCCGAGCGTGCAGTAGGGCCGTAGCAAGGTGTTTTGAGCCCCCCCCCCAAAATATAACTTTGGGCCCCCCCTCTCTCCCCCCACTTTCAACTGAATTTTTTAAAAAATATTTATATGGAAGTTTCAAATGAGTTTCAAATTATATTAATGTAATAAACAAATTTAATAATTATCATAAGTATTTTAAATCATTATTAAAATTATTATAACATTCATAACTCTGCACAAATACAAAATAAATATGCATTGCTTAAAGAACCCGTGGCAAAATGCGCGCGCGACACTGTGACGGGCGTTGCAGACTTTTAAGGACACCTGCAGACTCAGCAATGCCACGGACGCGCTATAGCGCTTAAATTATGCAAAAAATCGGTGATGGGGCACAAAAAATAGCTCTTTCCTGTGGGACGCGTAATTTCGTCAAAATTTCGTCGCAAAATAAGAGCGATTTCATCCAAAGATCGCGAGAATAAACGCAAATATTATCAAAGCATCGCGAAAAAACGGCAAATTTCGTCAGAGAATCCCTCAAAAGCAGATTTCATCAAAAACTTGCGAAAAAAAGGGCAAATTTTGTTAAACAAATACCCCAAAACGGCAAATTTCATCAAAAAATCTTGAAAAAAAAGACAGATAACATCAAAAAATCGCGAAAAAACGACAAATTTTGTCAAAAAATCTCGAAAATAAAGACGGACTTCGTCAAAAGATCGCGAAAAGACGACAAATTTCGTCAAAGGCACAAGGAAAAAAAAGAAAGATATTGCTGGAAGGGGATTTTTCTGTTTTATTATTATTATTATTTTGTAGGAGATGGAAATAATTTACACATACACATGCATGTTACCATAATTAATTAGCACTACAATAGCAGAAAAAATATATTTATGTAATACGTTGCATTTTGCAGACTATTTTTGAATATATTATTAGCGTTGCAGACATTTGAAGATAGTTCTGCCACCGGGCTTAAAGATAAATTAACAATGTTAAAATAAAATTTGTCTAAAACAATTTTACAAATAAGCACATAATGCTAAGATTTTATTATAAAGTATAGAAAATAAATAAATTATATAAACACATAATTTTAACAATTCGCTACTTAAGAGGCTACTTCAGTTACGCGAAAAGACCCATTCTCTAATGCATGGAAGAATGGAATGGGATACTATGAAAGAAATTTATATCTCAGTTGCATTTCAATATTTTTAAATGATTTTTTTTCACTGTATAACTGAGATCAATCTGTATGCAGATTTTTTTCACCTTTTTTTATTTTGTTTGCAAAATTTTTTTAAGAGGATGCTTTAATTTTCGAAACCGGTTTTAAAAATGAAAGTGACCTCATTAAAATTATCTGTAAACAAAATTGAAAAAGCAAAAAACAGCCCGTATACAGATCGATCTCAGCTATCCTCAAAGAGCACCGATTAACCAAATTCATTGCATAACCAAATATTGAATGACAAAGAATTTACAGAAACTGACTTAAAAAAAATTTACAAGTTTCTTTTTAATGTTAATTTTTTTTTAAAGTAACAATTTATATACATTTTTCCCCCTTTTAAAATATGAAATGCTAGTAACTACAGGTTTCAAGACAATTATAAACTCTAGTTCATGCCGACTTTTTCTTAAAATAAATAAACAAAAATATTTTTAAAATAAGAACTTAAATGATAAAGTGAAAGCAAAATTGTTATTATTTTGAAAAGAGGCAAAAGATTTCGAATTGTGCGTAAAGACATAGGCCCCGCAACACTTTAACAGGCTGGAGGACTGTGTCATTTCTTGTCAGTTTCAGAGCCCATTAAGAATTAGAAGTAGAGGAAGCCCGAGATCACAGAGGGGGGAGGGGGTCCCTATTATCCTATCAGTTGTTTTTTCATTTACTAAATCCATTTTTCGTATGTTTAAATTATTCGAAATTTTACCATGCAAATTTTGATTAAATAACGTTTTTACTATTAAATTAAAACTGACTATCTACATATTATACACATTAAAAAATATTTTATTAAATACATAATTATACGTAACCAATTAATTTTGTAAAAGACATATATGGAATTACAGTTGAGAATATTTGAACTTTAAAATATTTCTTATGTTTTACAAATTGCAGCATAGTAAGAAAAAATATTTCATAATAAAAAAACTATATATGTTTTACTCTGATTGAATTTATTGAATCGAAAATTAGCTTTGAAAAGTAAATTTGCGGGCCCTTTGTATTTTAGTTGGTAAGAATGGGCTTTATGGGCCTGTGAGATTATTTAGCATCACGGAAAAAAAGAAAGAACGAACGAAAGAGCATAGAAAAATTTAAAATAGCACAATTTCTTATTGTGACATGAATTTAGAACTCTAGATTTTCAAGGAAATAAGAGTATAAATTAAATGAGAATTTACTCATTACTTGTTAACAAACGAAATAGTAGTTTAACATATGAATGCAATGGAATCGGAAGTTGGCGCACAGGGATTTTTTCTTGGATCCCATTTTGTGAAAAATAAAGTTATTTTTATGAAATTTATTGTATTTTGTAATGAAATTTGAATTACAGTTATTGAAATTCGCATCAAACATTTATTAATAATAACTTATTTAAGTCTATATGCTAAATTTCTCATTTCAGGTGAACTTGTTTCCTTTGCAAAACACATATTTTAAAACCTAACAGTATAAAATTAATTAGAGTATATTTTTATGGAATAGAATTTTGTGAATGTGGTGGGATTTATTAAAAAGAATTTTGTGAAGGAGCCCTAATAAAACGCTTAAATGAAAAACATGTAAATGAGAAATGTGTGTTATTAAAATATGCTCTAATAGTATACATATATTTTTCCAAGCTGTGCAAAATTTTCTAATACTTAAATTTTTTAATAACTGCTATATAAATTACATAAAGTAATAAATATGACTTACCAGATTAATATAGGAGTAGATCTTTTTTCCTCCAGATATACACTTAATTTTATAAATACTATACTATGCGTATTACTAAAATAAATCAGAAAAAACATACGAAAATCCACATCTGAAGTGCTGTGTTGTCTACACACATGTACTTGTATGCATTAGCGGGGTGCTAAAGTACTTGAATAGGCCAGTACTCCCTTCAAGGTCAAGGAATCCGGTTACTACTAAGTAACTAAGCTGTTAACTTTTAAGGGGATTCTCTAGATGTTTTTTGTGTCACCCACGTCGTGAAATCGGTGTGAAAAATGACCTATCTTCTAAGAACATAATATTCCGGTATTTCAAAAGAAAACACCCTTTTGTCGCTAGCAGCTTTATAAAAAAACCCGGCTTTCTTCAGAGTCGATCCGATGACCGGTACTCTTTCCTTATCTTTCTTAGTTCCATGCAAAAACCCATGGTCAAAAAAGCGAGGGGGGAAAAACGAGTAAAAAAATAAGGATTTTCAGTTTCTTGGTTTCTGCGTTTTTGAAATCTAAACAAGGTTTTTGATAAAAACAGGGCCCCGTTAAGGCTACGGGGGGCTCCGAAACAAACATCATTCTGGACACCACCACCCCTCTATCTATCTGTAATTTTTTTTTTCTTTTTTTTTTAAATAATGTAGAAGTAGCAAACACTAAAAGTAAAAAACATATTGCACACATGCATAAATTTTGTACTCACATCTATATACAAGATATCCCAAAAAATTGGTCACAACTTTATTTAAAAATATTCATTTGATAATTATAGAAAAAAATGATAGATTGATTGAGATAAGTATTTCTTTGCAAATTTTTACTTTGCTTACCTACGTACATTACAAGATGTCTAAAAAAGAAGGCTCAAAACTGGACATAACAGTTTTAACTTATTATGTTACGAGGAAACATTAATAAAAAATTTCTTTTAAAAGCTATATGATACTATGTTGTTGTAATCAGGGCCTGGCTAAGTCACAGGCATGCAGGACAACTGCATCGGACTTGGGGCCCCCTCAATCGGGGGGCCCTCAAGGGCAAATATAATTTTTTTGTTAAGGCTAATAAAAAATGGCCAAAAATGACAAAAATTCCTTCTTTCTTTCTTTCTTTCTTTTTAGCTTTATTGGGGCTCTTTTCTCATCTCCCCTCTGTTTTGGAACCCCATGTCCCTTCCCCCCTCCCCTGGATCTAACAATTACATCACAGATGTATTTACATTTTAATGGCTCACATTTAGTCTTATATTTCTATAACAGAAGAAAAAAAATGTATTCGATAATTTCTTAAAGTTATCTTTTTTGTGCTATTCTGCATACAAATGCGAATAGACAACTAGTATAAAGGCTAGTTTTAGACACTTTAGCATAATTCAAGAAAAAATCCAAAAGTTAGAAAGGGGCCCCCCACAATCTAAGTCGGGCCCTGGTTGTAATAAAATTTTAATAATTTGTTTTCTAATGATATAGTTTGTTTTCTGCGTATGTGGAGAGAACACTGGAAGCAGAGAGGAAAAGGAGAACAACATTCGCTTCCTAAATGTTTGAAAACGTATGAATTTCGGTCACTTTTGGCACATTTTAAGCATTTGGCACCCTTTAATGAAAATCCTCATTATTGGGGGGGGGGGAGGCTTTAAAAAGGTGCACCTGGGGAAATTGCCTGGCGGGCCCCTGAATAAGAAAAGGAGAATTTGAAAAAATAAAAACATTAAAAGAAGTGTTTTCTTACATTTTCAAAACAAATAAACTTCGGTAAAAAGGTCGATAGAATCGATTAGGGGGCCCCCTGACTTCGTCGGCCCCCCCCCAAACGGGGGGTATGGGGGGCGGTCGCTACGGCCCTGGCGTGCAGACACAGACTGAAGTGCAGACTATATTATCTTTTAATATAGATTATATAATATTGTATGCGGGTGCAATCGCTTAAATAAAAAAAGGCAAAGGAACGCATGGCATCTGTAACACAGGAAATGACCAAACCTTTCTTTATTTACTTTCAGACCTCCCATATAAGAAACCACAGGGGTGAAACATAACTCATCCCATAATTCGCATAAGTCAATGCGGTACTTACATGTAGAAAAAAAAATCTTTTTTTTTTTTTTTTTTTTTTTTTTTTTTTTTTTTTTAAGTTTTTGTTTTTTATCCACTTGTTGGAAAGTAGATTTCTGTTTCTGGTGCATATCTTATTTAGAAACCCCATTCTGTGTAAAATTGCAGATTCTCCAAGGAAAGAAAACTGTTCCGTGATGCGCTTGAAATTCCATTTTATTTCAGAATTCTTTTCCAAAATTTTATAAGATTATGTATTTATATTTGCTTTGCAAATAAAGATTGGGTGTCACCCCTTAGAGGGGGGCACCATGGGCGGACTTCCCCCTCCGCCCCCCGCTAGCTACGCCACTGACTGTTGGTTCTTTAGTGCAAATGTGTACATCACAGCATTCCGTCTCTCTCTTCCATTACATTGGCTACCAGTACAATCAAGTTTCTGCGTCAGAAGATGGAGAATAAAAATGGTCTTTTTATGACTCTGGACAAAGTTGTTATTTTTTTCTATAAAGTTTTACAATTGATTTGTATGTATGACCTGCAGTACTTTTACTACCAGGGCTGCGGAGTCGGAGTCAGGCCCATTTTTGAGTAGAAGAGTCGGAGTCGCTAAATGCAAGCCAGTTCCGAATCCGTTTTTTTTTTGTTAGACAGTTTGAAGTGAAATTAAACCATTTATACGAGTATGTCATTTTAAATCCATAAAATAAATTATTATTGTTATTTTTGGATTATATCAGACTGTCCAAGTTAAAGATACCCAATATACTGCCCAGTGTACTCAATAGATCAAAACTGCTTTTAATTAAAAATTCTAGTAGATCTCGAATTTTTTTCCAACTAATGAAATTTTCATCTCTATTTTTTTTTCCTTTCCACCGAAATTTTTTTGCTCTGGAGGACACGAACTTACATCAAAATTATAAATTCAATTTCTGTTTTTAAGAGCACGGATACGAAGTAGTAAAATTTTTGCTTTGTTTTCTTCTTTAGATTTCGATAGTTGTATTTTTCGGATATGTAAACGTGAAATAGAAAAATTTGTGAAACGGAAAATATTTCTTTCTCCTTCTTTCTTTCAAAGCTCTAAGAACTGAATAGATACCGAAAATAGTGAAATTTTTACCTTTTTTCTCTTGCGTTCCCAAATAATTTTAATCAGCAGAAACACTAGAATATTAGTCAGTTTAGGAGACGATAAAATTTCCGCAGTCGGAGTCGGCCATTTTTTCCACCGACTCCGCGGGCCCTGCTTACTACAACTACAAGAGTGAAAAATGATTTCTTTCGTCTCTTATAGCGGTAGGACTTTCTTTTGTGTCTGATGAAAAAGGGCATTTCTTTCGAAACACAATGTATTAGCTTGTTTTTCCATAATCTGTTTTAGAAGTGATTTGTTTTGTTATTATTATAAAAAATTACAGGAATTACTTAATTTATGATGTTATATTTTTAATATTATAATGATATTCTAAAAATATGGCACTTTAATTAAATTTTAAAACAATTTGAGTGTTAAAAAAATTAAAAAAAAATCTCGCATTTTTGCTTAGACATAATAATTTAGATCGTAAAACATAAAATGATATACTTACTCGTTTATATTGCAAACGGTAAAGGCGGGCATCTCAAGTTCAAATGGCTGTACTACCTCAAGCTCAACTGTCGCAGGATACTGCAAATAAAGTTCGATGAATTTATAGCTTTGTGTGATAAAACCCACTGCTAGCAATATTCGAAAGAGAAAGCGTGCCCTCTTTCTCCAAAATGACAATGTACGCCAGCTTTTTTTCTTTTTGTCCACGCCGGAATGAAGAACTTCTTTTTCAATACTTCTTGAACGAGCAATCATGGCCTAGAAACAGCCCAACAGGAGTCTATGCTACAAGAAAGAACAATTTTTTTGCAAAAACGTGATTATTCATTATGGGATTTAGCATATGGCAATTAGTTTAAAGCAGCATCGAAAAATGTGATATTTGACATGTTTCGTTTGGCATCATTCCAACTCTTGCTCTGACAATTCTTTCGTCTTTCAGAATGTGTGCCTAGCAAAACCATTTCTGCAAAAGCAATTCGCTAAAGTCCAATGATTAATCCAATTCAAATGAATCAATCGATCTGTGACAAGCGTGTGACAAACATGAAATCGAGTAGTTTTCATTTCTTTTTGCCGCACGCGAATTCTTTGACAAATTGGTCGCCAGAGTTTGTTCAACACCGGATGATTGATCGATTTTATGCAGACAGATCGCTTTCAGAAGACAATAATGAAGAGTAATGAAAGGAAATGATATTTGTTGTCAAACTCTTTTATCTTATCTGGGGAGGCGGGTTTTGTCATTATAACTTGCCTGAAAACTAAATTACTAAAATCTTTTTCGACAAATTAACTTTGAAATCTTGCTTAGAAATATGTTTAGAAACGATAGGTAACTCAAAGAAAAGTAAAAAAAAATAATCGAAAAAGTCAAAAATAAAATTTCGAATAGTTTTTTGGTTTCGAATAGTTTACCTGCGGAGGCGGGTTTTGTCAATACAACTTGCCTGAAAACTAAATTACTAAAATCTTTTTCGACAAATTAACTTTGAAATCTTGCTTAGAAATATGTTTAGAAACGATAGGTAACTCAAATAAAAGTGAAAAAATAATAATCGAAAATGTCAAAAATAAAATTTCGAATAGTTTTTGAGAACAATGAAAGAGCTTTTTTTTTTTAATTCTTTAAGGTAACTTCCATTATTAAAAATAAGAAGCTACCTACTGCAGGTGACTGGAAGAAAAAAATGCTGAATAATTTTGGTACATTTTCACAGATCCTCATCCCCAGATCCCAAATTCAAATCGAACCCTCCGATTCTAATATTGATCTTTTTTTCTTGATTTTTTTAAATCAATTTGGATGTGACGGTGTCTCAACCGAATTCGTTGGGCAACTTCATCCGCCATCTTGTTTCAAAACGATGACTACTAAACATTTCAAATTTAAATTGTTGTACAAAAAATTGATATCCTAAAAGTTTTTTCTCCTTAAATGTTTAGCTATAAAATGTTCGCTATAAAGGTTCCGGAATTTTTTTTGTTTCGCCTTCATTTAAAAAAAAGTGCAGCAGATTTCAAAAGTATTCCAAAGTATTCCAAAGCTTCTTTCTTTCTAACCATTGATGCCGGGCAATAACTCAGTTTCATTGGTTTGAAATGTTCCACAGCATCGTGTACAAACTTGGAGGGAAAGTCGAGAACATCATTAGGAATCATAATTAATTAAGCAAGCATTGGCGAAAATCGATAGATGGTGATGTATGCGTGCTCTTAAGGTCGGCACGAAAATTGAATGGTGTAAAGGCGTTTTCCTTTACATATTAGTTAATAATTGTTTTTCCCCTTAGTTAAAATTACAATATTCCCTTAATTTGTATCTTTATTTAATAAGCTAGATTTTTAATCCCTTTAATTCTATTCAGTTACTAACGGCCATTTTTTCCTTTAAAATATGACTTCACTTATCTCTAATTCTTTCTTTAAAGCCACAACATATATCCGTTTGTTCATGTAACTGTAAGTATTTTCCCATAGTAACAACCATTTAAAGAGTTATTTCTAGCCTGTATTTATTCAGAGTTAAACGCTATTCGCTTAAGAAACAGATGCGCTAAGTTTGTCTTTTATTTTATTTCATTAGAATTAATTTCCTTTCTGAGCCCGTGAGATTTTTGTTAACCCTATGTAAAGAATGCAATCCTTGTGGTTTCCCGAGCCATATGCTATCTTTTATCATTTGGCGTTAATTATTTCAAATCATGCCCTTTGGTTTCTATCATTGAAAGTCTATTTAACGGAAACTCTCCACGTGCCTTCTCTCACCGCAATTTGTGCTTATCAGTCGTTTTTGGCTATTTTTATGTACATGTATCGCGCCAACACTTGCCGATGTGAAATATGTATTTGTGACCTCTTCTTCTCTGTAAGTACTAGCGATCGGACCTATCTCTGCGAGGGTCCCTCTCTGGCACGGCAACCTTTCTTGGAACTGTGAAATTAATAAAAAAAACTTGTCTCCAGTAAATTAGCCTCCTGCGTTGCCTTTCTCAATTATTCATGGATTATATACGAACTTGGGATTGAAACTACACTTACGATTTAGCAACGCAAACTTCCTATATGATGTTGAAACCGTACTCATAAATGGAACCACCTTTTTTGAAATGGTAAAATCCCTCTTGTTTTCGCCTTAATTAATGTATCACTAAACAGCGAATTTAGACATCTGAAAAAAGGGATTGCAAACAAAAAGTCTAAATTAAAGAAAAGTAGTCAATTGACAACCGTGGGTCGGTAAGCGTAGCTGATTGTGTGCGATCAACATGGCTCATACGGACCCCGCACGAAATCCCACCACAAGCCCATACATCTTTCCACAAGACTGGACGCTCACAAGTAACTCGTTTCAATTCAGGAGGTTCTTCAGGAATTGCTTAACGATGCCTCCACATACGTATGACGCGGAATGTGGTTTCAGCATGATGGTACGTCATCTCTTTATGCGAGAAGCATAAGTGACCATGTGGACCTGATATTTGGAAACAATTTGATTGGGAATGGACCACAAGCATTTCTGACGTCAAAGAACGTCACGATAGATTATAGCTAATCAGCTTCTTCATTTATCCCACAAGCGTTCACCAAAAGCCAATCAAATACCGTAACGCTTGTGGGAAATATTGCGAACTCCGCCTATGCTAGTGGTCAATTGATGTCCCGTCGCATGACCCCTCAGTTCACCTGATTTATCTCCTCTTGATTACTTTCTCTGGAGTGCCATGATGAGCATTGTGTATGACATAACCGAAATTTCTGAAATGGATCTAGATTAGAGGTCTGCAAGGGCCCGGGCCGGGCCGGTGGAATGGTTCCAAATTTTTTAACGGGCTTGCGGAATTAAAATAATTTTTTCAACCGGCTGGACCGATAAAAAAATTTAGCAGGCCTGCCTGCCCGTTATAAAGATTTATGCAGAAACGATAAAATATGAGCTATTTTCATTGAATATGACTTTAATGAGAATAAGTACAAATGTGCGTCACGAGCCGATACTAGTCTGACAACATCAATACAGAAATCTAACTTGTACAGCGTAGAGATCGGCATAGGGCATTGTGTGTAACCCGGGCTTAAAATTATTTTAGGAAACTCGTGCCGGGCCGAGATAGTTCTTCTACATGTAGACGAGCCGGGCCGGAACTAGACTTAATTATTTTCAAAATGTGTAAGGAAGATAACATGATTTGTAAAATTATTAATAGCAATAAAGAACTTATGTTAACGTAATATTTGGATATATACTTCTTGGTGGTTCTTAAATTCACTTCTCAACATTGCGAAAATTTGACACATTTTCTGACTAACTTTTAACTGTAAAAATATAAAATTGACAAGTCTGACTATTGAAGGGATTTGGAATGGAATAGCGTTTTTCATTTTTGAGAAATAAGATACTTGTATAACCTTGTTGAGATATAAGAGATTCTTGTCAAATAGCTGCATATTTTTCTCCCTTCCCATGCTTTCGCTTCCGGAAGTTCTATTCAAAAGTCCTTCCGGCAATGCCGGGAGGAAGAGGTAGCTTTCATATACTTATATATATATTTATTTATTTTAAGGTAAGTTAAATTGTTCAAAAATACTAAGCTCAAATTAGTGGAAATAATCTTATAAAATTAGTGATTTTATTATAAGATTGAAACTAGTTTTTGTCAAGACTGAATATTAACAGGAATTTTTTGAAATTAGTCATCTTTCATTCAACCTGGTTTTATTTTAAGCGATTTAGAAAGTCACCAAATTCTACGATATCATAAAGTGTATGCCATTTTAAAGCAACATTGTGGATCGTTCAGATCAGACCGTTTCAAAATGTCAGCCATAAGCAAAATTCAAGGTGCTATAACTCAGTCATTTTTTAAGATATAGACAAAATAAAAAGTGTTCTGGAATCATTGTTTTAAGTTCTAACACGTAAAATAAAAATATTTTTCAATTTTGAATTTTTTCGCATTTAATTTTAAATTTTAAATTTTTAAAAAAATTTAAAATGGCCACCATTCTGAAACAAAATGGTGGATGATGCTGGCCAACGAACTAGGTCGAGACATTTGTATGTACTATGTACATCCCAAGTTTCATTGAAATCGGTTCATAAATACGCGTGTTATCACGTGACAAAAATCAGATAGTTTCAAAATGTCAGACATAAGAAAAATTCAAAGTGCTATAACTCAATCATTTTGTAAGATATAGACAAAATAAAAAGTGTTCTGGAATCGTTGTTTTAAGATCTAACACGTAAAAGAAAAATATTTTTCAATTTTTGATTTTTTCGCATTTAATTTTAAATTTTTAAATTTAAAAAAAATTTAAAATGGTAACCATTTTGAAACAAAATGGCGAATGATGCTGGACAACGAACTCGGTCGAGACATTTGTATGTACTATGTAAATACCAAGTTTTATTCAAATCGGTTCATAAATACGCGTGTTATCATGTGACAAAAATCAGATCATTTCAAAATGTCAGCCATAAGAAAAATTCAAAGTGCTATAACTCAATCATTTTTTAAGATATAGACAAAATAAAAAGTGTTCTGTAATCTTTGTTTTAAGTTCTAACATGTAAAAGGAAAATATTTTTCAACTTTTAACTTTTTCGCATTTAATTTTAAATTTTAAATTTTTTTAAAATTTTAAAATGGCCGCCATTTTGAAACAAAATGGCGGATGATTCTGGCCAACGATCTCGATCGAGACAATTGTATGTACTATGTACATACCAAGTTTCATTGAAATCGGTTTATAAATACGCGTGTTATCACGTGACAAAAATGAGATCGTTTCAAAATGTCAGCCATAAGAAAAATTCAAAGTGCTATAACTCAATCATTTTGTAAGATATAGACAAAATAAAAAGTGTTCTGGAATCTTTGTTTTAAGTTCTAACACGTGAAAGGAAAATATTTTTCAACTTTTAATTTCTTCGCATTTAATTTTAAATTTTAAATTTTTAAAAAAATTTAAAATGGCCGCCATTTTGAAACAAAATGGCGGATGATGCTGACCAACGAACTCGGTCGAGACATTTGTATGTACTATGTACATACCAAGTTTCATTCAAATCGGTTCATAAATACGTTAGTTATCGCATGACAAAAATCAGATATATATATATATATATATATGGTTATATATATATATATATATATATATATATGTCAACATTTGAACGGAGGGTGGTTTTGGGGTCTGGGGGTCATGATCGGTGAAAATATACCAAAATTTTCCGGAAGTGCTTTCCTCCGGACGGCTGCAATAGGTAGCTTTTTACTTTTTGTAATGAAAGCTACCTAAAAGACTAACTTTCACAGTATTTTCTTAAATTGCTTGTATAAAAAAATGGATAATGCCATTCGATTACATAGTTTCTCAATAAAAAACACCAGCTAATCTTATACATTTCCAAAATAATAATAATAATAATAATTCAGAAATGTATCAGAAAATAATTCCTTTGGATTTGAGAATTAATTTGGGTTTGGAATCTTTTAAAAAAAGGCTACAGAAATATTTTAATTAATCTACTTTTTACTATACAGCTTCAAAGGGTAAGATTTTAAAAATTTCTTTTCTTTTCTTTTATTCTAAACCATATTAATTTTTGAGTGCATCTTTATTTGAATGTTGAAAGTCTAAGAACCTAAGTAATCATTGATGCTGCTAATGTGTGTTTTCCTGCAAAGATGGACTGTAAAATCATTACATAGATATGTATTCTTTAAAAAAAATCTTATATAATATGAAATTATATGATAAAAATCTGAATTTTTTAGAAATAGTGGAAAATTGTGTCGGGGCAGAACTGGCCGGGCCGGGCCTGTTTTCACTGATTTCTGTATGGGCCGGGCTCAGAAATGAAAAAATATAAACGGGCCGGGTTCGGGGCCTAACTTTGAGTTTTACAACGGGCCTAGAAATACTGGCCCTTGCAGATCTCTAATTTGAAGGCGCGAATTTTGATCGCTGAAGCTACCATCAGACGCAACAACCGGAATCTTCGAAAATGTCGCCAATCGATGCCGCATACGCACTGTAAAGAAAAAAAAAATCCGTTAATTTACGGAAAAGGTTTGCAGCAGAGTTGCCGGAATGTTTTCGTTTTTGAAAAAAGTTCACATTTCAAAGTCTCCGTTTTTAGCTCACAGGCTATCATAGCCTGAGAGCTTATGGGCCCGTCCGTTCTGTATGTATGTTCGTTCGTGCGTAACGCGATAACTCGTGATAAAAATATCCGATCGACTTGAAATTTTGTATGTAGGTATTTCCTGACAAGGCACTTCCCTGATTAGTTTTTGGAGTTCATTCGATATGTATAAGAGGGGGGAACGGGGGGCTCATGCCCCTCCCCTTAACTGATATAAATAGGATTTTCATGCAGAATTAAGTTTTCATTCAAAATTTAGATTAGGATCATTCTGATGAGGCGATTCCGTGACTGTTATTAGGCGTTCATTGAATAAGTATAAATAGGGGGAACAGGGGTTCTAATCCCCCCCCCTTAATTTATATAAATGGGTTTTTCAAGCAGAATTTTCAGATTTCGTTCAAATCTCTGAATAGTTTTGGAAGTTTAATAGTTAAGTATAAAAGAGGGGGATAACTCCTTTTAAATTATATAAATGCTAAATAAGTTATTATTAATAATTATCTCATTTGCTCTGAATTTTGGATATAGATTTTTTATATGATAAAGCATGTCTTTGATAGTATAGGAGGTTCAATGATTAAGTATAAAAAAAAGAGGAAAGGGGAGAGCTGTTTCCCCTTCTTAATTTTTTTTCGATCGAAACTAACCCTTGAAAATATAAGGCTTTAATGTACAATTAGTATTTGTAGCCTGTGAGCTCAATGCCATCAGTTTAACTGGGCAATATTCTTTATTTTTTCTTCTTGGCAACAGTATTTTGAAGCGCATGAAGCGCATGCGTGGGGATAAGAAATACAGCAATCTCATTGGATGGTAGATTTTTATAGTAATAATTCCGCATTCGAAACTCTGTAATCTTAAAATGGAAACAGATATATAGAGATATACCATTTTTCTAAAAAAACGGAAAATTTATGGTTAAGTTTCACGGAAGACAACCTGTCAATAAACGAAAAATTTTAACAGTGTATGTCCATGCATCTAAGCCAATCGAAGCAATTTTGAACAGCTCCTGTGATACTTGTAAGTCTTACATTGTATTCTTTTTTGTGCAATAAAGCGTTTTACACTGTTTTTGTACATATATTCTGTATATCTATGTCGCTATACACCTCTTTAACCCTTTTATTGACACTTTTATTGACACTTCCATTGCTAAAATGTTGTAATAAAGGAATAACATCGGAAATTTCAAACAAATTTATTTGCAAGTGAAAAAAAAAAAATTATATTTCAATACACAATAAATGGAAAAGAAATTACATTAAAATTCTGGTGTTATTGTTGCATTTCGTATTAAAAATTTTATGGTTTCATATAGACAAATTACTGTCCATGAAAGGTATACTGTCTTTAAACATCTTAACTTAAGATATAAAACAGCACTCAGTAAATAATCGAGGTGGGCGAATTTTTACACACAAACATATTTAATAAAACTGACGGCACTACAGACGACATATACACATATTGTAAACACAGAACAATAATCTGGAACTCAGATACATTATGTTCCTTACATAATTCCATGGAATAGACAAGGGGCGCCATCTACCGTTTAATCTGAAAGGTAAAAGTATAAAATACCACAGCTCTTCCCCACTTAGTAATGAAGTCGGTCAGGAGCTCTTCGATGTCTTCTGGACCTTCTAAGTACCTGTGGAGAAGAAGAAGAATTAGTTTTTACATGTTCAGGAGCATCAACTGTAGCACTAGTAGGAACCGACGGTTTTTGGTGAATATTATCAGAGTTAGCTGAATTAGAACTCGAAGAATCAGGATTATGAAAGTCAGTTGGAGTAGGATCTGGAGCAACTGGAACATGAGAGTCAACTGGTTGCGGATCTGTGAAACTTGACTGTAAGGGTGGAAAATCATCTTGCTTCACACTTGCATTTTCACTTCTAAAATTTTCTGTAACATTTTCTTCTGAATTTGGATCATTGGTTAAAGAAATATCTTCTCCTACATTAGTTATTTGATCCACATGCCTTTTCCAAATATTCGAACCAACATGAACTCTGTAATGTAATTTCCCTTCTCTTGCTACGATTCGACCAATTTTCCATTTGGCTTCTGGCGTATAATTTCTTACCGCTACTTTCTGGTTGATTTCAAATTCTTTTACTTTAACTTTAGATTTCCTTGCAGTTTGCTTTTCATGAACAAAATTTGCAACATTCGGCACGATCAAATCTATGTTTGTTCTTATGTGACGCTTTAGAAATAAAGATGCAGGACTTTCCCCCGTTGTAACATGTGGCATCTTCCTGTACTGCATAAGAAAGTTATTCAGCTTCATTTGTAAAGTACCTGGTTCAGACGCTAAGGCTTTTAATCCACGTTTGACCGTTTGCACATATCTCTCAGCCTGTCCATTTGTAGATGGATGGTACGGTGCACTAAACTTATGTTTTACACCATGACTTTTTAAGAATATTTCAAATTCTTCAGATGTAAACTGCCTAGCATTATCTGATACCAAAGAAATAGGAAAACCGTATCGTGCAAAGAGAGAAGAAAGACAAATAATTGTATTTTCTGAAGTTGTACTAGGAACTATAAATACTTCTGGCCATTTACTATAAGCATCAACCACTAACAAAAGCATTTTTCCGTTAACAGGACCAAAATAATCAATATGAATTCTCTGCCATGGAGCTGTAGGCCATTCCCAATGATGTATATCAACTTTGGGAGGGTTATTTTTCAAATTTACACAAATAGAGCAATCTCTTGCAATATCTTCAATATCATGGTCTATTCCTGGCCACCATACAAAACTACGGGCTAAAGATTTCATTTTCACTATACCAAAATGACCAAAATGTAATTCCTTTAATATTTGTTGTCGATGAATTTCTGGGATAACTACCCTACAACCTTTTAAAATACAACCATGCTGAAGAGTAAATTCTTCTTGTTTACCACCAAAAAGTAAATTCTTAGGAATTTCTGAACCAGAAATGAGGTGATGAAAAATTTGTCGCAAAAGAGGATCGGTTTTTGTAGCTGAAGCAATAGATTTAGCATTTAAAGGTAAAACAGAAAGTTGATTTATTTGAATGATTTCCGATTCATCAAGTCCCTCATTTGAATTATATTCGTGGGGTAAATCTTCACTACGTAATGGAAGACGTGAGAGTGCATCGACATTACCGTGTTCAGTAGTTTTCTTATAGCGAATGTCATACTGGAACGTTTGTAAATATATGGCATATCTTTGCATTCTAGCAGCTGATAAAACAGGAATACTTTTAGAAGGTGAAAAAATTGAAACTAATGGTTTACTATCAGTAAACAAAGTGAATCTGTTACCGTACAAATATTGAAAAAATTTCTTAACACCAAATATTATTGCTAATGCCTCCTTATCTACTTGACTATACCGTTTTTCGGCATTATTCAAGGTTCTGGATACAAATCCAATAGGCTTTTCAGTCTTGATTGGCATCACATGCGAAAGAACTGCAGAGATACCATATGGAGAAGCATCCGTAGCTAAGATTAAAGGTAATTTCGGATTGAAATGCGTCAGCACTCTGTCCGAAGTAATTTCTCTTTTTATTTTTTTAAACGCTTGATCACATTTGTAAGACCAGTTGAACTTCACATTCTTTTTAAGCAAATTATTCAAAGGATGTTCAATTGTCGATAAATTCGGTACAAATTTTGCATAATAATTTACAAGACCAAGAAATGCTTTTACCTGGGAAACATTTTCTGGCTTAGGGGCATTTACAATTGCTTCTATTTTATCTGGTGTTTTATGAATACCATGTTTATCCACTTTATACCCACAATAAGTAATTTCATCTGCCATGAAGAATGATTTTTCCTTATTTATCCGAATATTATAATTTCTCAACCTTTCTAATACTTGCTTTAACCTTTGCAAATGAATTTCGTCCGTTTCCCCAGTTATTCCTATATCATCAATAAAAATTGTAATTCTCTCAATTCCACTTAAAATTTGTTCGATTTTTCTTTGCCATATAGCAGGAGAACTATTAAGACCCATTGGTAATTTAAGAAACTGAAATAATCCTTTAGGTGTATTAATGGTTAATAATTCCTGGGATTCCTCATCAACGGGCAATTGGAGGTATGCTTGATTTAAATCAATTTTTGTAAAATGGACACCACCACTTAAAGTAGCTAACATATCCTCTATTTTAGGCAAGGGATATTTTTCTACTTTCAGATATTTATTTAATGTGACTTTAAAATCTCCACATAAGCGTATTTTACCATTAGATTTTACCACTGGAACAATCGGGGTTGCCCACTTGCTATTTGTAACTGGTTTAATTATACCTGCTTCTTCTAATCTTTGTAATTCCTCATTGACTGCAGCACGTAGTGCATAAGTAACAGTCCTAGTTTTACAAAATATGGGTGTAGCATCCTTTTCAAGGTACAGCTCTGCCTTTAACCCTTTAATTTCCCCTACTTTATCAGAAAATAAATCAGAAAAATCATTTAACAATTCTTGTAATTTATCAGAATAATTTACAGTCTCATTAACATAAACAGATCTTAAATTATGTGGAAAAATATCGAATGCAGAGGCCCAATCTCGGCCAAATAATAATGGAAAAGTATCTTCTTTTATCAAATATAATTTTAACTTTTCTGTTTTATTTTCATAAGTAACATTTACTTCAACATAACCTACAGGTTTAAAAATTTCACCAGTTGCAGTTTTTAACTGAACATCTGGCGGGAATATTTTATAATCAGGAAAAATTCTGCGAAATCTTTTTTAAGGAACAGCCGAAATTCCCGAACCGGTGTCCAATTCCATATCCTCTCTGGCTTTATTTTCAATTAACACAGATAATTTAATAGGATTTGCACCTGTATTTTTTATAGTTAATACATTTACTGTATCTACCGAATTTACGTGTTTTTGGAAAGTTTTACTTCGACATACTTTTCCAATATGGCCTTTTTTCTTACATATTTTACAAGTAGCATTAATAAATCTACATGAATTGGCTAGATGGGAAGTATTTCCGCATCTATAACATTTTAATTTACTTTTATTTGCTTCAGGAATTGTATTATTTATATGATTGTTGACATTTGACTTCTGACAATCGTTAGAAAATTTCTTTGGGTGTACAATCTTTGAATTTGAAATTTTATTAATACTGAAATTTTTATTTTTAATTTCAGAAATTTCAATATCTACATTGTGTAAGGATAACGCTTTTTCAACTGCTTTCTCAAAAGTTAAATCCTCTACTTGCGTAATCAATTTATTTTGAATGCTTTCGCTTTTCAAACCGCGTAAAAATTGTTCCAATAAATTTTCATTTAATGTATCACCCGTAAAACAACAAAAAGTTGTTTTTTCTTTAATCTAGCAGCAAAATCTTGAACTGATTCCGATTCATTTTGGTAACACTTACAAAATTTTATTCTTTCAATAAATTTGTTGGGGGCGGGGCTTAGATGCTTTATCAATATGTCAACAATATCAGAATATTTTAATGTTTCACATTGTTTCGGGAAACATAAATTACTCAGTAAATTATAAAGCTTAGGACCCATGCAAGATAAAAGGGCCGCAACTTTTTTTTCCTCTTTTAATTCATTCAGAATAAAATTCTGCTCCAGGCGTTTAATATAAGCCTGAAATGTTTCTACTTTATCATCAAATTCTTTAAATGAGAACATCGTATTTTTTATGCAATAAGACAGGAAAAAAAAGTACTTTAAAATTCAATGTACTTACCACCCCCTTGTTTTATAGCTGCTGATATATTCTGGAAAGCTGCTGTTACCTTGAATAGTCGTCGAACTCAAAAACGAAAGAAGGAGCCATTTCTATTTGGCGCGCCGTTATTCCTTTAAAATTTTTACGGTAGAAAATTTTAACATCTCGTCGCCATTATACTGTCTTTAAACATCTTAACTTAAGATATAAAACAGCACTCAGTAAATAATCGAGGTGGGCGAATTTTTACACACAAACATATTTAATAAAACTGACGGCACTACAGACGACATATACACATATTGTAAACACAGAACAATAATCTGGAACTCAGATACATTATGTTCCTTACATAATTCCATGGAATAGACAAGGGGCGCCATCTACCGTTTAACCTGAAAGGTAAAAGTATAAAATACCACAAAAGGGTTAACGCGTTTAGATGATTTTTCCGCCAATGCTTTCCTACGTAACTGTGGGTATTAACGATGTTCTCTACCTCCTCTCCAAGTTTCTACACGAATTTCTGCATAGACTTGTAGAAGAAATTTAAATTTACTTACATATACCAAATTTTGTATACAAAGTACTATTTTTTCACTTTTTACAAAAAATGTGTATTTAAAAAAATCACTTAAATTAATATTATAAACTTCCTCTAATCCGGCATCCTATTGTCCGGCACGCTGTGTAATCCATCACGACTTTCGGAAAAAAATGAAAAACATTTTGTTTAATTATCTCTAATGTCTATAAAAATCTGATGAGAACTTAAGAATGGAAAATTAAGGTAACAACTTATTGAAAAAGTAGTCTTATTCCCTATTTCTGACATTGTAAAATTTTGGTTTACGATGAAAACCTATCGATTCAGTTAGAGGATTTTAGCGATTTCCCAAAACTTTCTGGATAAGGTGAGTTTTGAAATCGCGACTTTATATGTTGCTCTTTACATTATTGAGTAATTTTTTTAATTATAGTCAAGCTGTTCAAAGAATAAAAAGTGCGAAAATTGCATGCCAAACGTAGCAAATGTGGTGCATTCATACTATAACAAAGTTTTTAAAATATGCAGTACTTGGAATACAATACAGTATCCGAAATCTTTCGTGTGTCCCTGTAAATATTATCTGCTTTCTATTATACACGCAGTTGCTTTTAGTAAACCTTAGCAACGTACATCAATTTCATAAAATGTGAAATAGTTTAATATAATTAAAACGAACCCCAAACAATGTTTCTCCTTATACCATTATGTAATCGAATATGTTTGTGTGGTCCTGTACATTTATAAAAAATACTCTTCGCATCTCAGATTGTACATAATTTTTAGTATATAATTAAGAGTATATTTTAGTATACATTTCATAGACCCATATGAATTGTATTACGTTCGAAAGAGTGTAAAATCATTAAAATGCACTTGAAACTATTTTTTGCCGTTGGCCGTCATGTAACGGAATACTTTTGACTGTACCTGTAATTGAACTATGCATCCGATTTTCATAAAATCTTAAATGACTCAGCAAAATCATGTAATAATTACATGTTTTAAATTTCAAACGATTCGGTTGGGCAATATTTGCTTTGTTATATGCGGACAGACGGACAGATTGAACAACGACTAATAGGTGTTACGTATTTACATAATGACAAATGCACCTAAAAAGCAGGTTTTAGTAACATTTTTCGTTTAATTCTAACTTCTAAACGTTTCTTAGGGCATTAATCTTGTAATTCGGAAATTTTCGTAATCCGACTTAAGTCAGGTTCCGAACGTGCCGGATTCGAGGATGTTTACTGCATATACAAACTTACAAGCTATATTTTGCTGAGAATTCGTCGGAGTGATGTTGTGAATGAACTAGTTAAGACCCATGAGCTCAAAACTTTATCTTATGAACAGTAAGTGCACCTTATCTCGCAGCAAAAGTCTTATTTCAGTTATCAAGAGATGAGCATGAGAATTATCCTTTAGCGTCCTTAGTTTTAGAAAGAGATTTTTACATTGACGATGCATTAAGCAGCGTAACCATTCTTATCGAAGTTATAGAGCTGCAATCAGAGTTAGAGGAGGTTCTCAAGAGTGCAGGAATGTATTTCCTGAAGTGGAATAGCAATTATTTAGAATTAAAAGCAGGGCTTGGCAGCGATTATACACTGTTAAAAATCTGCTGCATTTTGCTGCAACGCTCTCCCCTGCTTGTATAGAAAACGGTTACTTGGCCGTGAAATGGAGCTTTCGCATTGGTTGGAATAGAGATATTATATACAAGCGGTGGAGTGCATTGCAGCAAAATGCAGCAGATTTTTAACAGTGTACTTTTCAAGAAGAGTCAAAAGCGATAGGTGTTACATGGAAACCCACCAGTGACAATTTTACTTTCCAAATCCAGATGGAAAGCGTGGTTCCATCTTCGAAAAGAACAGCCCTGTCAACAATCACACGTATGTTTGATCCCCCTGGACTCTTAAGATTTGTTGTCACAAAGCTAAAATCTTTAGTCAAAAACTGTGGTGTATGAATATAGGCTGGAGCGATCCACTTCCAGAAATGAAAGCGCAACAATGGCAAACTTGATCAAGTCCCTGTCAAGAATAAATAGCTTGAGCAGAGGCGTGAAAAGAGAAAATTGCGCCCGGGGCAAAGTTTCAATTTGGTGACTCCCCTCCCTCTTCTTTTTGTGAAAAATATCACAAAATTGAAAAGTGTGAAAACACAAATAAATTCTATTGAATTACATGCTTATTTTGGAACTTTAAAAGGTTTAATTTCAACAACTAAATAATACTATTTGAAATTTTACTTATATCTTGTCAAAAGGTATTTAGAAAACAGATGTGAAATAAATGTATCTAAAGTACAGCATAACAGTTCGTAACTCTTTTTGGATTCGAAGAAAGAAGTGTTATGCTATTTTGAATGTGTTTGTCACAAAAGTAACTTCCCAATATGCACATATCTATTTTTTTTTTTTTTTAACAAGACAAGAAGAAGAAACAAATCAGATTGTTAGTATAAATTTTGTGCCCCTCACTTTCCGCGCTTGGAGCGAGCGTCCGGTTCGTCCCCCGCTTCACACCGCCCCAGATGTGTATTAAAAGGTAAATATTATCCACAAACCTGTGCATATTGAGCTTCACGGATTTGCCGTTGCTTCCGAGTCTGCCTACGGATGTGTCATTTATTCCAAATCTACATCAGATGATAAAACCTTCGAAGCTAACTTTTTTGCAGCAAATCTCGTGTACTCTTAAGCGTGTTACAATACCTAAGTTGGAGCTTTTTGCAGCCGTTCTTTTAGAAAAATTGATAACCAAAGTGAAATGTGCCTTACAATTAAAGACGATTGACATTTATTTATGGAGTGATTCAATGATCGTACTTTTCTAAATACAAAAAGAGCCATATCTTCTAAAAACGTTTGGGACAAACCGTGTAGCAATAATATAACACTTGACAAAAGTTCAAAAATGGCGTCACATATCTTCTGAAAACAATCATACACATCTTATTTAAAGATGAATGGATTCTGAGAAATTGTTTAAAACAAACTGTGGTTCAAAGGGCCTGTTTTTCTGCTTGACCGAGAATATCCCAATCGCAAAATCCCTACCTCCGTAATTAGAGATGAGTTTTTACGTGAACTTAAAAATTTAGAACAAAATGACCTATCTGTTCTTATTGTAACTAAGATTCAAGTCTAGTCCTTTCCTAATATCCTTTTATTCAAGAGTTATTTGATATTACTAACTGTTATATCAAAATATTGCATGTTGTAACTTATCTTTTAAGATTTATTTACAACTTAAAGAATCCAACTGAAAGGAAGGTAGGTCCTTTGAAAACAGAGGAAATTATAAAAAGTGAAATTTTTATTTTAAAAGATATTTAAAGTGGCAAGTTTCCAGAGGGAATTAAGTGCTCAATTCGCCAAAAGAATGTTCCTGATAAATGTAAGGTAAAATTTTTAAACCTTTTTTTAGAAACTGATGGAATAATAAGGATGAACGGTAGAATAAACAATGTTAATTTAAATTTCAACAGTAGATTCCCAACTACTCTGTTTAAGAGCCATAAATTAACTAAGTTAATTTTAGAGGCGTATCATAAGAGATAGTTTCATTTACTCCCTACTGCCTTATTACATTATGCAAGACAAAACTTTTGGCCAGTTCGAAGTAAAGCAACGTGCACGAAAGCCGTACATGATTGAATTAAGTGTTTTAAAGTTAAATCCATGGGAGATGAGCAATCAATGGTTGATTTACCAAAAGAGTGGGTAACTCCTGACATCTTACTTATTTGTTCAGGAGCTGTTTTTTGTGGTCCATACCTTGTTAAATATAAGAAACAAAGGAAGAGAATTTACCACAAAATATATGTGTGAATTTTTGTATGATTAGTCACGAAATCGTGACTGATTTAATATCGGAAGCTTTTGTGGCATGTTTAAAGAGATTTATGGCTCGCAGAATTTGTGTGTAAATTTATATTACGACAATGCTGCAAATTTTATAGGAGATTATAAAGAGCTGTCTAAGTTACATAAAGTAATTTTAAAACCAGATAAGGGGCTTGCAAATTATACGTCAACTGAGGGAATTGACTAGAACTTTCTTCCGTCAAAAGTATCTAATTTTGGTGGCCTCTAGGAAAGTTGCATGAAAGCATTCAAATATCATTTTAAAAGAGTTTTAGGTAATTTCAGGTAGATATATGATCAAGTTGGAAATTGCACGTGAAGCGTAGCAAATGAGGTGAGTTCGTACGATAACGAAGTTTTAAAAATATCACTCTCATATATCAATCTCATAAAATTGTAAATAGTTAGTTACAATTAAAATGCGCACCAAACAATGTTCTCCCTATACCATTACGTGATGGAATACTTTTGTGTGCCCTTATAAATCAATAACAAATGTTCTTTGCATCACAGATTATGAAAAATGTATATTATAATGTGTAGTTTACAGATGCATATCAATTTTTTTTATGTTCGAATGAGTGTAACACCATTAAAATGCATTTGAAACATTTTTTCCCATTGACCATAATGTAAAGGAATACTTTTGATTGTCCCTGTAATCGAACTATGCATCCAATTTCGATAAAATTTGAAATAACTCTACAAAATTATGTAATAATTATGTATTTTAAATTTCAAACGATTAAAAGGCATTTGAAACTTTTTTCCCCATTGACCGTAATGTAATGGAATACTTTTGATTGTCCCTGTAATTGATCTATGCATCCGATTTTCATAAAATTTGAAATGACTCGACAAAATTATGTTATAATTATATATTTTAAATTTAAAAAGATTCGGTTGCGTTGTTTTTGCGTTGTTATATGCAAACGGGCGGACAGACAGACAGACAGACGGACGGACGGACTGAACGACAATTATAGGTGTTACGTATTTACATAATTACGAACGCACCTAAAAATTCCTATAGGTCATTACTCAAATAGAAGATTTCTAAATTCAAGACCGCTTGCACATTGGTCGTCAGATATTGATGTGTATGATCTGTTGACCCCAACGCATTTCCTAATTGGCACACCCTTATATACTATAATTGAGATTAAAGACAAATGGTTGTGTAACTTGAAAAAACTAACAACAATTTCCTTTTTTTTCTTCTAAGAAATAGCATATTCAATATCTTAATAATTTACAACTGAGGTCCAGATGTATAATAGAAAAAGATAATGTAAAGGCTAATGAGTTAGTGCTTCTTAAAAATGAAAATCTACCGCTTCAAAAAATGAGTATTGGGTAGAATGATAGAAATTTATTTTGGTGAAGATAAATGGGTCAGAGTTGTTTAAAAAAAAATCCAATCTGGAGTATACAAAGGACTCATATCTAAAATTTGTATTATGCCTCTTAATATTTAATCTTGTACAAATTTTTCTTTGTGTGATTTAATATTATTAGTATTGTTGTTATTGTATA
This sequence comes from Maratus speculifer, assembly GCA_964019185.1. Lineage (NCBI taxonomy): Eukaryota > Metazoa > Arthropoda > Arachnida > Araneae > Salticidae > Maratus > Maratus speculifer. Next base: position 284,277,496 of record OZ025298.1, on the reverse strand, counting down.
TTTATATCTAAAATGACTGTATAATTTAATGGTTGAGTGTAACCATTGTGCCGTACCTAATGAAAAACACTGTTGCACAGCGCCATCTGTAAAAAAGTAAAAAAAACTTGAGTGCGAGAGTTTATACAAGAAGCTGAATTTGTGCCGTGAAATGACGATGTGTCATTGCAAGTATTTTTGAGTTTGTTTATAAAACAATAAATTGTGTGTCTGCTATACAGTTAAAAGTGAGTTATAAATATCTTTAAAAGTGAGTTATAATTATCTTGTTATCGACAGACTCATGCTTGAAAATCATAAAGAAAAACAGTTTAATCAGATATACATTTCAAACACAGCGGACTCTCTCTATCTGAACACTCTCTAATGTTAACACCCCGGTATTATGAACGCAATCTGACGGTCCCAACGAAACTCCACAGACTTAACAAAAGATGAACACCCTCTATTCTGAACATTCTCTAATCTGAACATCCCACTATTATGAAAACTACTTTTAGACCCGTTTTTACTCCACCTCTCTGTAAACTGAACATGCGGTTTGCAATCTGAATTCGTATTCTCCTCAGGGATATTCAGTGAAACTGTTACAGAAGAATAAAAAGATTCAATGAACTCGATTAAAAAATAAAGAGACAAAATCACTGCTAGATTTTAAGCATGTACTTGGGATTGCAATTTATTTGACTACTTCAGATAAAATCTTTAGTAAAATGTTGAGCACTTGTATAGTTGTCTACTGTAAAAGAAGCCATTTTAATAAAATTTTTTAAATTAGAAAATGTAAACATTTTTTTTATTAGTAGGAGACAATTGCAGTAAGTTAAAATAATCCACTTCCATTTTTCTTATTTCAAATAATAATTTTATATGAATTATTGTTAATCACAGCTTAAACATGATATTTTAAAGATTAATTTGAGAGTTTTCGACTGATTCCTTCAATTGATCAACTACTGGGAAAATGGCAATTAAAAAAAGCTTACAATTTATTGCTATTTAATTTTACCAGATTTCCTTTTTTCAGACGATAGGACTTTCATTAAGGTTTGTAACAATCATCTAAAGGTACTTTTCGGTTAGCCAGGTACCACTGTTATATATATATCCATATCTACACACATACATAAATACATATTATATACAAGTATATATATGTATCTATTAAACTGGCACCCGGATTACTGAAAAGTACCCATGTTAGTTTACTTCTAAAACTTAAAAAAAAAAAGAAAATACTATAAAAATCCCATAGCACCGACCTTATTCCATCTACTACTGTCTCAGTCATCATATATAGTAGTAGCAGTAGTAATGCATTTCCAATCTCCCCCATAATCTGAACATTTTTGGTCAGTCCCATGAGTGTTAAGACTAGAGAGAGTCCACTGTATTTTATTTTTGATTTGATGATGTAATAAAAAGAATACTGCCCAGTTAAACTGATGGCATTGAGCTCACAGGCTACAAATACTAATTGTACATTAAAGCCTTATATTTTCAAGGGTTAATTCCGTTCGAAAAAAAAATTAAGAAGGGGAAACAGCTCTCCCCTTTCCTCTTTTTTTTATACTTAATCATTGAATCTCCTATACTATCAAAGACATGCTTTATCATATAAAAAATCTATATCCAAAATTCAGAGCAAATTAGATAATTCTTAATAAAAACCCATTTAGCATTTATATAATTTAAAAGGAGTTATCCCCTTCTTTTATACTTAACCATTAAACTTCCAAAACTATTGAGAGATTTGAACGAAATCTGAAAATTCTGCTTGAAAAACCTATTTATATAAATTAAGAGGGCATTAAGAGGGGGGGGGCATTAGAACCCCTGTTGCCCCTATTTATACTTATTCAATGAACACTTAATAGCAGTCACGGAATCGCCTCATCAGAATGATCCTAATCTAAATTTTGAACGAAAACTTAATTCTGCATGAAAATCCCATTTATATCAACTAACGGGGGGGGCATTAGAACCCCTGTTCCCCCTATTTATACTTATTCAATGAACACCTAATAACAGTCACGGAATCGCCTCATCAGAATGATCCTAATCTAAATTTTGAACGAAAACTTAATTCTGCATGAAAATCCCATTTATATCAACTAACGATGGGGGGGCATTAGAACCCCTGTTCCCCCTATTTATACTTATTTAATGAACACCTAATAACAGTCACGGAATCGCCTCATCAGAATGATCCTAATCTAAATTTTGAACCAAAACTTAATTCTGCATGAAAATCCCATTTATATCAACTAACGGGGGGGGGGATTAGAACCCCTGTTCCCCCTATTTATACTTATTCAATGAACACCTAATAACAGTCACGGAATCGCCTCATCAGAATGATCCTAATCTAAATTTTGAACGAAAACTTAATTCTGCATGAAAATCCCATTTATATCAACTAACGGGGGGGGGATTAGAACCCCTGTTCCCCCTATTTATACTTATTCAATGAACACCTAATAACAGTCACGGAATCGCCTCATCAGAATGATCCTAATCTAAATTTTGAAAACTTAATTCTGCATGAAAATCCCATTTATATCAACTAACGGGGGGCATGAGCCCCCCGTTCCCCCTCTTATACATATCGAATGAACTCCAAAAACTAATCAGGGAAGCGCCTTGTCAGGATATACCTATATACAAAATTTCAAGTGGATCCGATATTTTTATCATGAGTTATCGCGTTACGCACATACGCACATACATACAGAACGGGCGGGCACATAAGCTCTCAGGCTATGATAGCCTGTGAGCTAAAAACTGAAATTGTGAGGTGTTTAGAAATTAAAAAGATTGCAGTTAAAGAGAAATACATTGGTCACTTGTTGCAATTATTAATATTACGTCAACGTAAGTGATGAACATGTTTTTTATAATATAAATATATGATGAAAAATATATTCAAAATGTTTTTATCTGTATTATTTGGTGTCAAGTAAAATGATTCTGAAAGTATTTAAAATAAATGTTTTAAAGCTTCCAAAGATCTTTTTATTGATTCACCATTTTCGTTTTCTGTACAGTTCAGCGTAAAATTTTTTCTTTGGTAAAATTTTCTTCTTGAAGTACTTCTTGTGGATATAAGCAATTAATCGGAAAGACCATTTTTCAATAAAATCGTACACGTGCAGAAAAGAGATCCCAAGCCAAAGCCCAACGTAGCCACCAATCCAGCTCAGAATGCCAACAGCCTTTAAAGAAAAACAAAAGTAACCACACAATTATTTTGAAAATTAGAGCTGAGAATCATACATATAAAATAAAATCATTATTTGTAATTGCAAAACAATATAACATTATGTGGAGTGTCTGAGAATTCTGTATAAAACTTTGATATTATTACTTTTTTGTAAAAAAGTAAAAAAAAAAAATGTAATGCGTACGTTTTTTTAAATAAAAAAATGCAGGTAGTTAAAAGAAACGTAGGCAGACTGTGCACATTTCGAAGTATTCGAAGTGGATAATCTTTCGTAGGATTTTCCATATCGTACAATAAGGCATATCCAGATTCTGAGCTATCCCACGAGCGCTGGAAGTGGTAGCAATATTGTCTGGTGCTCTGTTGACAATCGCCGTTGCCACTTCTTCGATTGTATCCTGTGATACGGGTTTCCGTCCTCTGCCTTGACTGAATATTTAGAGAACCTATTTTTTCAAACTTCTCAACCATCGCTTTTAACCCATTAACTGACAAAGGACCTGTCGGACGTTCCTCTCAGTCCACACAACTTTGAAGAATGTCCGTGGTAGATATAGCTGCCACCACCGATATTACTAGGTGATATCGGTCACCCACTGTGAGATTGGTGTAAATGAAGACTTACGCTAGTAACTGAATTATCAGTTTATTAAGAATATATGTACACACAAAATACGCTATTTACAAATATATCCAATTACAACTCGGATATAGGTGATCCGGTTCAACATTAAATTAGATACAGTAAAGATTGGCTGTGTACTATTCCAATTACACTTTCCACCTCACACTCAATACACGTTAAATTCACTTTATGGGAGCTCAACCTTGAGTCTCCCAACACAAGTATACTAGGCCTGCACTTCTTAGCCCAGAGCACTAAACACCAGGACGTCAGTGTCATTTTCGCACCAGAAAACGCACACTTTACGCTCTTCCACACAGAGCAACCTCTAGGTCCGAAACCTAGGTACCGAATGACTGATCTGAGGCAAACTTGCCCTTTCCAAATCACTGCTTTCACCAACATAAACCCCTTTGGAGCTTCCTCATTGGACACATACTCCATTCTTTTCTTGCTTAGTGACATGCTACTAATCTGCTCATCATCCACATACTTCACTGACAGATGGACATGCCTCTCAGCTATCTCCTTTCTCTAACACACCACCTGCAAAGGATTATCTGGCAATTCCCCTTTCCACAAAGAAGGAATGTCACCTAGGAAATTCTGTACACAACCATACAATACAAAATATTCAAATAGAGAAAGAGTAGACATTACATTCTTTAGCACAGGTGCTATCAGATCCTGACAGGACCGTTACCTTTACGCTTTTTTTTGTGGTTTTTAAAAACACGGAGAGTGGCTGGCGTATTGCACTGATTAAGGTAAAAGAATTTGATTAGTAGAGATCGTTCGAGTAAAGATGGCTGGTGCATTGCACTGATTGAGGTAAAAGAATTTGACTAGTAGAGCTCGCTCGAGTAAAGAATGAGACATTATGAAAGATAACTTTCAATGAAATTGCTTCTAACGGTAGCACATTACCTTTTAAAGTCGAACAAGCTGGCACTGGGTCAAAAGATGTAACGTGAAATTTGAGTAAAGAACTTCTTCTTCTGCTGTTGCTTTCTTTGGGGCTCTGTAAGTGAAATTGCAGATAAAGAAACTTTAGCAGTGTTTATGTAAATTTTTAACTTTTTATAAACTGTTACCATTTTGAGTTTGGATTAAATTGTTAAATTCGTTAAATAAACGCAAATTTTATTTCAATATTGATTCATCATTTTTTGAAACTCTCTTTTTCAAATACACAGCGCCACATATTCCCCTGGCGGTGACTTTTAGAATTATTTTTTTCGCGGAATCCTTCATCCCCCGAATTTTAATCTTCCTACAAAATTTGGCGCCATTCTCACCATTAGATCTCGCTACAGAATACTCTGAGTATCTTCGGTTTAATTATGGCCACCTTGTATATAATTGTTGCAAAATTTTGTGGAGTCATTTCAAAATATTTCAACAGTTTATTTTGAAGGTCTTTCTAAGGGAAAGAAAGGCGATGATTTGGAATGTCACTATGCTTAGAATTCCAAGGAATTTTCTGACCCAAGCAAAATCGTTTTTGGAAAAATTCTAAGACTTCTACCCCCCTTAATCTGTGTAAGTCTGATAATCAATCTTGTATGAGGACTATGCCAAAGTGGACCAAAATGTGGCTGTGTGTGGCGCGGAAACTGATGCGGACATTATTTCTCAACTGCCGAGGAACAACTAAGCTGAGGACGGACTATCTTGGAATGACGAGAACATACTAGAGAAGTCCCTACCTTCTTTGTTAAAAGCTATGGTTCATGTAGATGAATTTTTACGCTTTTTTGACTGCCAAGCTAATGTATGTCTATCTAAAGATTCTATTTTTGTATCCATTAAACGTTTGGAATCATATGCTATGATGCAAAAAGTGAATTCAAAGAAGCAATCAAAAATATCTGATTTTTTTTTTCTTAAAAGTGATGAAAAATTATGCTAGTTAACACGTTGAGTGCCACGGAGACTGACACTGAACTTGCCGCTTAGGCCGCGGCAGTCACTAGTGACTGACAGCTTAAAATATGACATAAAATTTTAAGAAAAATATTTTGTTTTAAGTAATTATAAAGAAAGTATAATCCTGTAATAAATAAAAGTTAAGTAAATTTTAAATAAATTTTGATTAATTATTTAAAACAATACATATTTTCTAGTTTTATATGATATTTTTGACTATCAGTCAATAGCAGAGCCCGATTAAGCTGAAGTTGGGCCCCCCTACCTCCCCATTCCCAGCGCCACTTTCGGAAAAAAGTAGGTTTATTTGATGACCTGACAAAGTTGTTTCGGTGAAAATTTTAAGTTTACAAAAAAAAAAAAAAAAAAAAAAACCTTACAAGAAAATGAAATAGCGTTTACTTTCTCAAATAAGCATTTGTATAATTCACAAACATCGATGATCCACAGTTTATATAGCAGAATAAATGAGGAAGTCTTTTTCAAAACTTGCATTATCCAAAATCATAAATATTGTGTTTTCTCTAATAGTCTAGTAATCATTTTAAACTATAATTCTGACATTGTAAAATCCTCGTTTCTATTGAATCCAATAGACACAGTATGCAGTTTTTGGCATTTTCCCCAAATTTGATTTTCTGGATAGCGTAAGTTTTGAAAATTATAGGTACCCTCAAAATGAAAAGGGCTTTTACAGAAAAGTGCCTAGCTTCTAAAAATTTTATTGAGTCATTCAGAATATTTAAATTTTACTTTTCATATTTTATAAAACAATATTATTTGAAAAGTACATGTTTAAGGAAAAAAAAAAACAGCCACATAATTTGTGGGCCCCTGAAATTGGTGGGCACAGGGCCAAGGTCCCGGAGGCCCTTGCATTAATCAGGCCCTGGTCAACAGTAACTGACGCGGCATAAACAACGGAAAAATCAATGTCAGTCACTGATGACTGCGTGGCACTCAATGTGTTGAACATGTTTTATTTAATGGAAGAAATGTAATAGCATTCTTAGATAACGTTTGTTTTAATTCTTTCATTGTGCAGTTAATCTTTTTTTATTTATCTTTTCTTTTTGAGAAAATATACGTAATTCGAATTTTTGGGTAACTCGAACTTTTTCTGGTCTCTTGAACTTCGAATTATCCAAGTTTAACTGTACAGACAACATAAATTGTCAATTTTATTTCTACGAGATTTTATTGAATGTAAAATTTTCAAAAATGATTTTCATACACCTTTGAGGTGATAAGCAATTTTCAATCAGGGTTTATTTTTCCTTGAACAAGTATGACGCAATGCTGCGATTTTAGACCTTCAGTACTTGAGACAGGCGTTTTGGCAACATGAAAGTGAAGCAGCATGTATTTTCATTTGAAACTTTATTCTAAGCTTCATTATCAAAGTTTTATACGAAATTCTGTAACGTATCTTGAAGAATTCTAAATTTATTAATGTAATTAATTAAAAAAAATTATATAATTAAAAAAATTGTCTCAGGAATTTATTGCAGCTGTTGATATAATTTGATTTCTAATTTCAAAAATAAAATGCCATTATCACACACAGTCGCATTTTTATTACAGTTATGATAATAGATAACAAAAAATATGATTTATGTTAATCATTTATATTTAATAGCTCAATACTTTTTGATTATCTGGACATCACTTGGCATTAAACGTAAATATTGACGATGCGCTAGCGCTAAGTTTAATTAGATATTGAAAAATAAGCATAAAAACATGTAAAGTTTAATTAAAACATTAAGTATTTGATAAAAGATAAAATGTAATGAAATTAACGGACAAGAAAGAGTACAATAATTTAATGTACTGCAATTTGGTATACTTTCGATAAATATTTTCAGCAATTATTTTCAATAAATAATTTCAGCGATTGTCAGTGAGCAAAATGAAAATTAAAAGCTAAAGAACTAAAGAAGGGCCAAAATTATGCAGTTTAATTTAATGCAATATTTCCATGAAAATTTGAAATTCTGTAAATCACATTTTTGAATTTCGTTCTTTTCTGTTTATTTTTTATTTCGAAAATAATACTGCATACGATTAAGATAAAAAGAAATGACGTACTTCAAAAGTGGGTTTGTAAGTAAAGGTTGTAATTTCCATGTTTTCCAAGAATATTTGCACCAGAATAGCACATCTGCAACAAGAAAAAGAAATATATTTAAATAAGAAAACAACAACAACAACAAAAAACAAAGCATAGCTGGGTAAAAAAAAATTTCTAAAAAACATTTGAGGCAATTTTATAATTTAGTAAAATAATTACTCAGTCTTTTTTCTAGGGTAATAATAGTTAACGTGAAGATACTTACGTTAAATCTGTCGCATTTTGGCAGTCTTTCTGAAAAGAAAAAGCGCATACTTAGTCTGATAAGCACATTTATATGCAACTTACAGTTACACAGAAAAACTACATTTAATGAATAAAAATTACATTATTATTATTATTAAATGTCTGTATATTTTAGCCCACATAAATCATAGTCCAAGAGCCGACCGCACAAAACCCTAAGTCATCGAGCACAAGAAAAAATCCTTCGTATTATGAAAAAATAGTCATAGGGGAATCTAATGATCCATGTCTGCCGGAAACGAAGTGGTGTATAAGGGTGATTCTACGATAAGAGGTTCAAAAACATGGAGAATTCGGCCAAAAAGAAAAGTTTGAGTTTGATCAAAAACCTTTAAATTATGATTTTTGTCCCGTTTATTTACTTTTTCATGTAAGAGCAAGTCACTTTATACATATTTTATAACTTTTTCTGGTCAGTGACTCGCTCCCCTGGCAGTTATCGTGCCAGGGGAAATACGGCAGGGGAGAGACATTTTCGTGTAAATTCAAACTTTTTAACTGACTGAATTAGTTTTTCGATTAATTGTGTATTTCACTTTAAGTATTACCTTATTGTTTAATTAGGGCAGTAAATGCAATTGAATTAAATGAATATTATAAGTTTTATGACTTACCAGGGGAGATAAACGATCACCGTGCGAAACCACTACAAAACACGGTCGCGTCGCAACAACTAAGAATGGCGACGCTTAAATGTCTTGCGCGTTTAGTATTGCTAACTTCAAGCCAATAGATGTCCTTAAGCACTACTTCCAATATAGCCATCCTTGAATTTATATTTGTTTCAGCGGAACGAAATTTGACAGGGGAGAGACAAAAAAAAAGCGGGACAAAAGTTAATTTTAAAAATTATTTGAAATTAACAAAATTATTTTATTTTTTATTTTATAATACGTAAGTATTATTACTTAAATTCCAATTAAACATACTTTAGCTAAGCATCTGACGGAAAAAATGTATGTATTGTTTGAAAGTTAAATTGAAACCGGCAAGGGGACATGCCAGGGGAGGGGACTTTTTAGACTTTGTAAGAAATTTCAGAAAAATGTGTTTAAATTAGGCATTCAATCGTGATGTTATTTAATAAAGTATATTAAGATGATGCGATTCATTGCAAAAAATAGCAACATATAGAATAAAAAATCTGTCTTAAACGGATTGCCGTACAAATTACCTCTTATCGTAGAATCACCCATAAGCCAAAAATTGATATCACTAGCGGCTGACTCGTAGGATTAGCATTGTGTTTTCCTGCACTCAGTTTTCTATGTTTTCCTACTTTTGATTGTACGGCAAACACAATGCTAATCCTACGAGTCAACTACTAGTGGTATCAATTTTTGGCTTATGCACCACTTTTCGCTTCCGGCAGACATGGATGGTTAAATTCCCCTAGTACTGCTCTTCCATAAAATAAAGGAATTTTTCTTGTGCTCGACGACTTAGGGTTTTGTGCGGTCGGCTCTTGGGCAATCACATATTACTCATTTACATTATAAATATTTCTACCAGCACGAAAATGCATTGATGGAGAAACATTGAAACATCATTTAAAGAAATATTAATTTCGTTTTATATTTTGTTTTTCTAGCGAGTCTCTAGTAAGTTTTTCATGCCCAATAACTTTTATTTTTAAATTTGAATTTGAAATTATAACACGCCAAACTTCACAATTTAGCAAAACGCTTTCAAAGAGAACTTTCGAAAAGCAAATGGATTGAATTCTCGTTTTCATGAAAGGAAATCTTGAAAATACTGTATACCCGATTTCTTAAATCCAAATGCACTGTTAAAAGTTTTTTCTGTGAAATTACAGAGAATCTACGCGTAATCCATTATCTTAAAGTCTTATGTAAAATTACAGAGATTCAGTTAAATAACAGAGAAATTATTCGGTAAATTTACAATCGACTCTGTAAATTAATATCGTTAAAAATACACAAGACTCTATAAATCTATTTTTAATGATAATAATTTAATTTAGTTTTTAAAATCAGCAAATCATTCAATCTTCAGTTGGCCCGAAAGAATCTGTATTTTTCGAGTAATTTTGAGCTACTGTATCATTTATTTCTGTGTATTTATTTCTTATACAATTTGTTACCAGCAGTTTGAATCCGAGACCTCTTGAACAGAAGAAGAACACCCTACTGGCTGAGCTATAGGAGCTTTTGTTATTGTGTACAAAATATGTCTTTTATTCTTCAATGGAGAAAAATCTGTAAAAACATCTACTAACACCGAGGAGATCATTTTTTCCTTTCTAACTTGTTCTAACTTAAAAAAACCCTAAAAATTTTAAAAAATAGTTTCAATAAAATTGCAAAATAATTTTATGTGTATTTTGAATCAAGCTTTAAGAAAGATAAAAATATCTTCAAATAAAGACGAAATCCCAATAGGGAATTAGATATAATATAAGGGAAATCTGTGTAAAATGATAACCGAAAAATTCGAAAATATTTAACTGAGAACTAGTGTGAATTGCCAGAAAGCCTTGCTTTTTTTTCTTTGTTCTTACAGGAATTTTTAATAGTGTTGGATTAAATCAGTCAAACTTCGGCACCGGATTTCATAATTTGATTCCAGCGCGATAAGTATTATACTTAAGCTAACACTTTAGGATAACTCGGTGTGTATGATACAATTTGTATATTTGTTATATATTTCTCACTTCATATGTTGGTGAACATATGAAGTGAGAAATGCTAAGCTGGGCATCGTCCTCGTAGCTTAAATGGTAGATCATTTGGAGCGCTATTCCAAGGGTCCGGGTTCGATCCCTGGCTTGGACATTTTTCACTAAGTTGGTTCTACGCTTAGTTAGCAATGTGAAAATTCACGTATTAAATATTCTCTCTCTCTCTCCATATATACATATATATGAGGACCCCAGAAGCCAAGGGGTACAAGTGACAAAATTTCGATTTGGAGTAAATTGAGTTTAAAAATAATTGATGTTAAATTGAAACATCAATAACAATTGAGTGAATTGAAATAGGAAATTTCCGCTTGTTGCATTCTGGTCTTTAAAATCTTATTTCAATAACTGTTAAAAAATAAAGTACAATTTTCTTTAAATGTAAAATTAATCAATGTTGTTTGTTCTTCGAAAAAAGTGGTTTGCCTCTATAACTCAGCAAATAATAAGAAAATCACTTATATTTCTTTACCTGAAATGAAAAAAGCATATTTTTAGGTCGTCTGTGTATTTAGTTTATTTTTTTCAATTTTGTCACTTATACCCCTTGGCTTCTGGTGTCCTCATATATATTTATAAACCAATTTGGATAAGATAAATTGTACGCATAGTACATAACAGTATCTCGACCCACTTCGTTTGTCAGTTTCACCTCCATCTTGTTTCAAAAAGGCATCTGTTTAGGTATTTAAAAATAACCAAAAAATTTAGAAATCCAAATTTATTTTCTGATTAAATGTTAGGCCTTGACACAAGGATTCCGTTGTATTTTTTGCTTCGTCTCTAACTTAAGGAATGGCAATTGCAATTGTAAGTGTGGTTGACATTTTGAAACAATGCAGCAATAAAAGAAAAATCCGCTATTAATTTATAATTATTGGTGAACGTTAGCTTTCGGATTCCCCCTAGGCTTGGTGACACATGGCAAAATATCGCCATATTTTGCGATCGAAAATTCTCGCCAAGATTGGCAACATTTGGCGAAATATCGGCAAATTTTGCGGCAAAAATTAAGCAACCATATAAATGATGCCAGTTTGACTATAGTTTTTATTTGGCGCAATTCTAATTCAAATTCAGTATTGACGAAACTTCTTTTATAGGATTTGTCGCGCTTTAGTTTCTTAAAATTTGAGTAAAATTTACAAAATAATTAAATTAAGAAATAAGAAATTTTTATTGTATCATCTAATCGAGTTCCACTAATTTTAGCTTCGTGTGTTTGAGTAAAATAAGCTACATTTAAAAAGATAGGGAATATGAAAGCTACCTTTTCCTACCGGCACATGGCGGAAGGACTTTTAATTCTGAAATACCATAAATACTCAGTTTCAAACAAAATTACCTTTTATTTATAAAATATAGAAAATTTTATCAGGGTACTTGAATTTATTCATATTATTTTATTTGTTATAATTTCGAATGAAGCACTCTTTTCAGAAATGTTTTATTGAATGAAGTGTGGCAAACTACATTTTTATGGTGTTCGCGGAAGAACACAAACGAGTAAAATATATACGCGTAAAAGCTGTTGTATTGTGATCGCAGAAGCATAGAGTATTTTCTTTATCCTTCGAGACAAAAGAATGGATGAATTTGTAAAAAAAAAAAGACTTCATAGGTTAATTGCAAGAGTTCATTAAAAATTTTGAAGGAAAGCTAATTAATTTTGTTGTTTTGAAATATTTATCCCTAATATTTTGCATGCATATTTTATTTCTATTTGTTGTCTTAAGATTAGAGTTACGTATGCATAATGTTGCGCATTCGGCATTTTGATGATTTTGATGATTTTAATATCTTTAATAATTTTAATATCTGCTTTTAATATAATATTTTTGTCTTGCTATGTTCTTTCTGATAATTTGACTCCCAAAATTGATGTATAATGTTTTATTTTTCATACAAAAATGATATTAGCAATCGTTAGATAATGAAATGTACGTAATCAACTTACGTTTAATTGGCACGTAAATTAATACTTCGTTTATAGAATCTAACTTTTATTTAGATTACCCTCCCTTTCCTTTCATAAAGTTAGTTGCATCATTTGCTAATACACAGTTAAAATTTTTGCTCTAGTTTGAACCAAATTTTGGTGTTCAGCAGCTTCCATGCACCATAAGCTGGTGAAATCTCGTACCAACATATGGAGCTTCCTATTTCAACCTCGTTCAAGTTATTGGAACTGTGCTTCAGCGGAGCTCCAAATGTTGGTTCAAGATTTCACCTTGACCTTACAGTGGCAGCTATTGAACACCGAAATTTGGTTCAAACTAGGACAAGATTTTTAATAGTGTAGAAGTAAATGAAAATAACAAACTTTTCACTATATGATTCGAAATTCAGAATTTTGTTTTTTATACTAGTAGCATATTATGAATTACATAGAGATCAGTTCTTATTCATTTTCGAAACAGGGACATACTCAACTATAAACATATGTTGTTTTATTCTTGAGTATATGATTGTTTTCAGAAATGAGTAAATACATGTTTCAGACCTGAGTAATTTTGATTTTGAGCCATTTTGACTGAATGACACACTCATGTTTGAATATCTTTTATTCGGTTTTAAAAATGTCATTTTTTGAGTGTACAGCTACCGGTAAATTAAGAAATCTTTTCTTTCTCTGATCCAATCAGAGTAAGTTACCTCTGAAATTAGATAGAAATTTATTTTAGGAGAAATTCTACACGGACATTTTTCTGTGAAACGAAAAAGTTTAAATTGCATTACCTTAAAAAATTATTTTTAATCTCGAAAGCATTAATTTTCAAGAACTTAAATTTTATAAGGCTTTTTTCTCAAGCCTTTAGTTTTTAATTTAACTAAAATCTAATGAATTTTGTTTATAAATTTAGAGATTAAAATCCAAAATTCCTTTTTGAACACACACACACATATTATATGAACATATATAGAGGATGATTCATAAATATCGAAACAATAGGCTATCTCCTTAAATATTACCCCTAGGCATATACTTCCAGTTGCAAAATTTAATAAAAAATTTGCAAAATTTGACAATATAAGTTGCAACTCCATGGAGGGTCTATTTGTGAAAATACAGCAATGAAATTTTTACTCTGCCCCAGCAGGATAAAATTTCCAATTAGGAAAATTTCCCTTATCCATTTCTGAATTAAAAAAAAATCTTGATATCTACAAATCTCACGATGATATTGAAATTCAATATTCTCCAAAAATCATAACTTACACCTCTTAACCTTGCCTCTGAGCGGCCAGTTCTTGACACAATTTTCATGCAAGATAGGGATAACTCATAAATTGTACTTTAATAAAAATCAATTTATGATAGTGGTCCGTTGGACATAAAATATCAGCGTATAGATTTTAAGTTAAGCCTGCTTTAAAAATATGCTGGTGGTCTGCACTAGAGCGCTGCACGGGCTGAAATATCTAGGTCCGGTCCTGAACTGACCCATAGGCAAAAATTTCGGCCTGGCTGGGAAAAATTAAAATCATAGACCAGCCCGGCCTGGAAAAAAATTAAAATCATAGCCCGACTCGGCTTTGAATTTCTACATTGTTGTTTACTTCGATATGATTAGTTCAAAGCTTCAACTAACCTTGAACTTGAAGGATTCATGTTAGGTCATGGTTCATATGGAAGAGTTCTGACCAAAAAAATTTATTACAGCTTTTCGTTTTTCACATTTATAATTTCCATTATTAAAAAGCGCCAAAGACTGTGATATATTTATTTTTTAAACGAATCTCTAATTTTATATGTAAATGTTTCATACATCCTTTAACACATTCGCTGCCACTAAAAATGAAATATCCATCCTCAGAAGCCAGATTACATAGTAATATTTTAAATCCTTCGAGACGAGAGCATTTTGTTTAATTTTTAATCTTATACCACCGGTTTTTGAAATCAGAAAAATTTCTGTATTCTCTGTCAAATTCTCTGTCAGACAAAGACAATGATTTTAATACGGGTTGTGTCGAGAGCGGAACTGAAAATTCCGAAATAGAAAATTCCGAATCTAGAAATAATTAAGACAGTCCCAGTACGGTATGAAAAAATACGCTAGGTCGGGCCTGGCAAAGTCTTCAGAAAAAAGTACTCCTGACTTCTTTCGGGCTTAGAATACAGACCTATTTTTAACAGCCTCGTTGGGACGATAAAAAGCCTCAAGTTGTGAGAGCTGAAATTATGATAAAGGTTCTTTTTCCGCATGTTAAAAAATGCATTGTTTTAGATAACTAACTGACTTTTAAATAGCACAGAAAGGAGGAGGAAATGACAAAAATTAAACTGAATCGGAAATTTAAGCTACAGAAAGGAGAGTTTTGACTTGCAAATTTTAAACAAGTTGGAAATTGCACGTGAAGCGTAGCAAATTAGGTGCGTTCGTACGATAATGAAGTTTTAAAAATATTACTTTCATATATCAATCTCATAAAATTGTAAATAGTGAATTACAATTAAAACGCTCATCAAACATTGTTCTCCCTATACCATTATGAAATGGAATACTTTTGTGTGGCCTTGTAAATCAATAACAAATGTTCTTTGCACCACAAATTATGTATGATGTATATTATAATATGTACTTTATAGTTGCATATAAGTTTTATTAAGTTCGCATGAGTGTAACACGATTAAAATGCATTTGAAACATTTTTTCCCATTGACCGTAATGTAACGGAATACTTTTGATTGTCCCTGTAATTGATCTATGCATCCGATTTTCATAAAATTTGAAATAACTCGACAAAATTATGTAATAATTATGTATTTTAAGTTTCAAACGTATAGAATATATTTGAAACTTTCCCCCCATTGCCCATAATGTAATTGAATACTTTTGATTGCCCCTGTAATTGATCGATGCACACGATTATCAAAAAATTTGAAATAACTCGACAGAATTATGTAATAATTGCGTATTTTAAATTTCAAAGGATTAAAATGCATTTGAAACTTTTTTCCCCATTGACCGTAATATAATTGAATACTTTTGATTGCCCCTGTAATTGATCGATGCACACGATTATCAAAAAATTTGAAATAACTCGACAGAATTATGTAATAATTGCGTATTTTAAATTTCAAAGGATTAAAATGCATTTGAAACTTTTTTCCCCATTGACCGTAATAAAATGGAATACTTTTGATTGCCCCTGTAATTAATCTAGCCATCCGATTTTCATAAAATTTGAAATGACTCGACAAAATTCTGTAATAATTATGTATTTTAAATTTCAAACGATTCGGTTGGGTAGTTTTTGCGTTGTTATATGCGGACAGACAGACGGACGGACTGTACGACCACTGTAGGTGCTACGTATTATATAATTACGAACGCACCTAAAAAGCATTTAAACATTTTATTAGAAGTCAAACTTTGTTTAATACTTTAAATGTTGCTAGGTTTTTTTTCTGACAATTCCTCGTCTTTAAATTATTAAAAATCAAGAATCGCTAAAGAAAAAAGTTCAAAATTGAAGCATGACTTTTTTGATTATTTTACGTTAATTTTATTTCGGCAAATTAAAAAAAAATGTTAATGTTTGAAAATATGATTTAAAAAAAAAATAAGTTACTTTTTTTTTAAGTAAATTTTTTTAATATTTTTAAAATTAATGTAGAAAAAAACTTGAAAGCAAACTAAAATTATGTTTTCTCATTAATTAAATGAAAAAAAATTGAAATGCATTAATAATGTTTCATGCTATAACGATTTTAAATTATTCCACTTAAAACAATACTAATCATTTGAAATTTTTTATAAACGTTAAGAGAAATGTTAGGATGTGATATTGTTTGCAAATTATATGGTTAACCATCGCAAAAAAAAAAAAAAAAAAAAAAAAAAATGATTTAATAGATATATTTTTACATGTTTCCTTGAACTGTGTTGCATTGTTTCTTGAATTGTGCGTATTTCAGTCTGTGTCTAATTCCTACACCCGTTGAATTATTTAAATGGCTATAACTCTGTGAATTTTGCCGATATGAAGATGCAATTTTTTTTTTGCGTTAAATTCAGGACTGGATGAGGGAAACTTTCCCAGTTGGAATTTATACACTACGGAGACCGTATAAAAAGTTAATTTTCGTATTTTTTCATATAGACCCCCCCCCCTCGCCATGGAGTTGCAACTTATGTCATCATATTTTGTACTTTTCTTTTGAGAAAATTTGCAATAGGAAGCATGGATCTAGAGGCAATATTTAAGGAAATAGCTTATTGTTTGAATATTTATGAATCACCCTGTATACACTGTTAAAAGCTGTGGTAATTTTCCATTTCATGCTGTGCATTATAGTTTAATAATAATAATAACAAAAATAAGGATATTAAAATAATGACCAGAACATTTAAATGTTTCCCCTTTAAAAAAATCCCCCCTTTTAAATTATCACGTTCACAAGTTCATAAATATACATTTTGAGTAACAGCAGAATTTTGCAGTAATACTCCTAAAATTTCTATAATTTCACTCGTTTTCAATTAGGATTTTTTTTTTTTTTTTTTTTTTTTTTTTTGTGAAAAAAAGCAATTTTTAAAAGAATTTGAAAAACCTTATTTTTTTTTTTTTCAAAACTTGAAAATGCAATTTTTTTTTTTTTTTTTTTTTTTTTTTTGTTCAGAGTTACGTATTTTGAAACATGTAGAATTTTACAATGGTAGCTATAAATATTATAAATTTGTATTTTTTTTTGCAAGGTTAATGATAAGGAATTTTTTTATATTTTTTGTTAAAAGAAAGCAACTTTCAAAAAAGATAAAAAAAAAAAAAAACGCGATTTTTTATTCAAAGTTTCAAAGAATGTGTATTTTTTATTGTTCAAAAATACCTACTCACAGAAATGCGGGATTTTGCATCCGAATATATAAGGTAAATGCGCCAGTAGTGGGCCATTTAAAGACATTTATCTAATTATTATTAAAGTATTAGTGAATTAAAAATATATATATATATTTTTTTAGCCAAGTCCTTACCTTTATGAATAAGAATAAACATTCAAATTTTTAAAAATATATTCTTCAGAAAAAATGAAAAATAAAAAATGTTATCTTCCTCTGTGCTCCAGTAAGTGGGCCATAGTAACTTTCTGATGCTCCAGTAGCCCCCCCCCCCCCCCCTAGAACTGGGTCACTACATTCTTGAGTTTAATACATACTGCACAGAAGTTATAATTTTTTTTATATTTCTGCACTTAAATATACACAATAATGAAATCATATTTAGAAGTTTTGATGATTACGTAAAATAATTTTAGCTTCTATTTAGTTTTTTCGTATAGTCTCTAAAAACATCATTCCAGCTCAAAAACTATGAGAATACTAAAGTTGTCCCTTTGCCTGATAACAGATAAGGGTTCCAACCAATCAGCAATTAGTTTGTTATCTGACAGGGGTGACTAGAAAACTTATTATTCAACTTTGAAAACTGGTGGCCCACTATTGGTACGTGGCCCAGTACTGGTACACTTACCCTAAAAATCTTATAACTTTATGGGTTTCTGAATAAAGTTAATGATAAGGAATGTTTTGTTTAAAAAAGGAAAAAAAACTTTCAAAAGAGTTAAATTCGATTTTTTTCGAATTATAATTTCAAAATGTATATATATCTGTTTTTTTTTTTTTTTTTTTTTTTTTTTTTTTTTTTTTTTTTTGAAATAGAAAAATATATTTATATTAGACTACAATGTTCGATGAAAAAATAAATACATTAACTGTGATTAAATAAAAATAATAATGAGTTGCTAAACATACTCTGTTTCCTTCACTGTTAGCTTCTTGTACTTGGAAGTCATATCTTGAGAGCCTAGTAAAAAATAAAATATAATTTATTCATTATTTATATATATATTACGCTAACTTATGTGGCACAAAAATCACGATTATTTGTTAACTAGTATATCTGCAGATCAGGAGCCTCAATGTCAGTTCTGCAATTTCTTTTATTTTTATCTCATTTTATATAATATTCAACCTCAAACAATCTGCATTTTTAACACATAAATATACATATGTACAGTAAAACCTCTAAATAACAGACACCTTGGGAGCGCCGAAATTGTCCGCTATTCGGAGGTGTCCGCTATTGAGAAAACCACAGAGAAAGAAAAAAATCCTAATGAATGCTCAATGTTTCATTAGTCGATTTTAAAGTCCTAAAACCTCTATTATATGATTAACCAGAAATTAAAATAATTTTTAAAGTAATAAAACTGAAATAAAATTGTGCATATCTTATTACATTCTTACAAAAAAATTTGTTACAAAAATTTGCTTTTACTTGCGATTACATGTAATTTGTTTTTCAATGTGAAGTTTTTACTTTGTTATTAGTTTTAGTCCTTTTAAATCACCTTTTTCTAAAAAAAAAAAAAAAAAAAAAAAGAAAAAAGAAAAAAGAAAAAAGAAAGAAAAAAATGTATAACTGTTTACTGCATTTTTCTGTTTCTTAAAACTATACAATCTCGAATCATTCGAGGAAGTGGGGGGGGGGGGTGATCACAGATAAATGTAGGGGGAGAGGGGATTTTCTCCAGCTCATCCTTACATTTATCTGAGATCACAAAAATTGTGATGCATTGCCCTGATAAATTTATAGGATTTTAATTTTTTTTCCTCGTTAAAAAATAATTTTTCATTCTTTTATGCCAAAATTACTGTCCGCTATTCGGAATGTCCGTTATTCAGAGGTTAAACATACAAAAAATAAAGTTTTGGGAGTGGGGATTTGAAAACTGTCCGTTAAATAGAGGTGTCCGCTATTCGGGAGTGTCCGTTATGGAGGTTTTACTGTATATAAAATTCTTAGAATTTTCAATAGAAATAAATAATAGAGGAAAATATTCAAATTGCAATATTTATTTGAACCCAATCTTTTGTAAATTAAATTTTATCTAATTTATAATAGTGTTTTTTATAAATTTTATTTCGGAAAAACAGTTTTTATTATCATACACTCATAACTCAAATGAAAACGCACTGCCGGCAATTATTATTTATAGGTTGAATTATTGCTCATTTTCTTTTATAGGCAAATTCTTTTGTGTGTCCCCGTAAATGAATGTTATGTTTCTTGCGCACTATATTCTATAGAAAGAACCTTGTTGTAAACTTTAGTGATGTACATCAATTTCAGTATGCTTAAAATATCATTAAATTCCACAACAAACGATTTCCCCCTGTAGCTCTTAATGCAAGGAATTCTTTTGAGTGACATATTTGCATTTCATAGCAATCGGATTATATTTACACGAGATAGAGCACGAATAGACAGACTTACGAACAGACAAACTGAATTTATAAGAACTTTTCAATTATGTTGGAAAGTGTTGAAAACGTAATGTTATTAACATAGTTTATATTTGACGCAAAGCTATATTGCACACCACATTATTAAAATTTAACAAATCTTTTATTGCTCAATTGTAGATTTTCTGCTTAATTTTTCGTAATTGGAATTATTTAAATGATTTATTTTTTATCAGCTACGAAATGCGTTACTAAACAACAGACGAAAGAAAAAAGAAAAAAATGGAATATGTATAATGCCAGATACGTTCAAAAGATAAAACAAAATGGTTTACATTATTGGAAAACATGTTCTACAAAAAATTATAAATACACATAATTAAAAAAAAAAGAGAAATATATTGACAAAATTTCAAATCTTTCAATATGAACGGGAGTAATTTCAAATCTTATTTGGAATTTTTAACATTCATAATTTACCATTTAAATTAAGCTCATCAAACGCGCCATTTACTTTCAACAAATGGAAATTTGAAAAAAGTCTGAAAAGCATTATGGTGCAAAATAAAATGTTTTGTATTTTCCGAACGAATGGATCAAAAATAACGAAAAACTGTACAGCTAAGTCCGTGTACTTTAGAAACCCGCTTACTTAATTTCAAGGAAATCGGATGCTTTTTACGGCAGTTATCGCGGAACAGACAGACAGACGGAAACCAAAAAATTCCGTGTCTCCAAAGTAAGCCTTCACTGACGTTTCGGCAAATATACATTTTGCACAAACTTTTAAAATGAAGGCTCAGTAGTGAGTTCGACTTGTAATTTATCACTCCATCAATTTAAAACTGAATAAATAATGAAGAAAAGGTTTCCTACCTTTGAAGTTTTCTTTCAAACTGGGAACTGTTTCATCTTCTGACTGACATCTGCGTCTGTAAAAAACTAGATAGATTAATCATTAATTGATATGCTCAATGTTGATCCACACAATATATCGTTGTAGGATGAAACTGCACTTTATTTAATTCTAGACTAATATTATAAGATTCTTGAATATATATCCACAGCAGTGATGGTACATGATAATTACTATAACTATATTCTTCCAGCACTAAGGCTTGGAAGTACAATATTAAAATATTAATTACAGAGAAAAAAAAGGCTATTCTACATTGTCTTAAAGTCAGAAAATAATGCAAAGTTGCATATATCAGCAGTTCTTTAATTTCTGTTTATTCCTGTGACGACAACATTCCGATGCAATGTGCCTTGTATGGTGCCGCCACCTAGCGCTGGAGTAATATACTAACTTCGTAGTAAGAAGGAGCGTTTCCCTTGGTGTTTCACCACAGATGTTTTTTTCTTGATTATTAATAGTTCTGTTATAAGCATACCTCACAGAAAAGTCACACATTTCAAAA
Source organism: Maratus speculifer (assembly GCA_964019185.1). Taxonomy (NCBI): domain Eukaryota; kingdom Metazoa; phylum Arthropoda; class Arachnida; order Araneae; family Salticidae; genus Maratus; species Maratus speculifer. Next base: position 284,255,963 of record OZ025298.1, on the reverse strand, counting down.
ACTATCACGCTGCACATTTCACAAACAAATAATTGTTCGGTCTGATTGGACACAAAACATGCACACGCGATTCGTTATTTCCGACACTCCTCCTTTTTGTGTCCAACTGAGGACTGCTTAACTTGTAGTTTTTCACGCAGATACTCCAGGTGTGCTTTTGGTAAGGCTTTGGTGAGGATATCGGCTAGCATTCTTTTCGTGGGACAGTAGACTAGCTTAATGGTGCCTGTTTCACTTAAGTGGCGTATGTGGTGGTATTTCACATGTATGTGCTTTGTCTTTATCTGTGCTTTCTCATTTTCGGTAAGTTTTATGGCGGATAAATTGTCCTCATATAGTGTAACGGGGGTTTGCTGGCGTAATTCTAGGTCGTTTAATAACTCAAGTAACCATATGATTTCTTGACTGGCGATTGACGCAGCCACGTACTCCGCTTCTGTGGAAGACAGTGCTATACAGCTTTGCTTTCTCGATGCCCATGCCAGGACATTGTTTCCTAGTTTGAATAGATTTCCGGTGGTTGATTTTCTGTCTATTCTGTCATTCCCCCAATCTGCATCACTATATGCAGTTAATACTGGGGGTTCTGTTCTATCTATTACAAATTTAAGGTTTTTTGTGGTTAGGAGGTATCTGATTACTTTTTCTATTGCCTCCCAATCGACCTCTCTTGGCGATTCATTCCTTCTTCCCAGGATATTTACAACTGATGCTATATCAGGTCTAGTTAAGGTCGCGATGTATAAAAGCGCCCCCACAGCCTGCCTGTATTTTGTATTGTCTTCCATTAATTTTCCGTTAGGGTCTAAACTAAAATAGTTAGTGCTCATCGGCGTGTAGGTTGGTTTCGCGTTTAATAGATCGAACTTTTCTGCGATCTGTATGATTTTGTGTTCCTGATCTAATTCTAGGTTTCCGTTCTCCGATTGTCTTATGTTTATCCCTAGATATTGTGTTACCTTTCCTAGATTTTTAATTTCGTATTGTTTTGACAGTTGTGTGTAAATTTCATCGGTGTCCTGTTTGTCACCTGCTACTAGGATGTCGTCCACGTAAACGATTATGTATGCAACCTTTCCGTTTTTAACCCTTTTGTACAGACATTTGTCCGATGCACATTCTTCGAAATTTAGATTTCTAAGTGATTTATTAATTTTTAGGTTCCATGCCCTAGCCGCTTGCTTAAGGCCATAAATCGCTTTGTTAAGACTACACACTTTATGTTCTTCCCCTTTCTTTATGTATCCTTCCGGCTGATACATATAGACCTCCTCCTCAAGGTCGCCATGTAGGAAGGCAGTTTTGACGTCTAGGTGAGTAACATTCAGATTTTTGTACACTGCTGCGTTCAGAAATGCTCGCAGTGTCGTGTGAGACACGACTGGCGCGTACGTTTCGTCGAAGTCACAACCGTATTTTTGAGCGTATCCCTTGGCAACTAGTCTAGCCTTATACCGTTCTACGGATCCATTCGCTCCCCTTTTCGCTTTGAATGTCCATTTGCATCCAATTACTCGTTTTCCCGGAATTGGTTTAATTAATTTCCATGTATTATTTTGTTTCAGCGAATTTATCTCTTCATTTGTTGCTTCTAACCATTTGTCCCTAACTTCATCATCTTCAATGTTTTGTATATCCGTCCACGTTTTCGGTTCCTGAATTTGGCATAGATTTGCGCTTATGCCGAAACGATTAGGAGGTACTCCGCGATTTTGTCTTTCCGACCTTCTAGGCTCGGGCGGTTTTTGCGCTGGGGCTTGAATTGAATTTTCATCGTCATTTTCTAACTCAATTTCCACGCTATCCGCTGTCCTTTTCTGATCGTCTGGTTTTTGTTCGGTAGTAGTAATTTCTTCGCTCATAACGCCCTCTTCGATAAATTTCACGGTTCTAGAAATTATTATTTTATTTTGCCCCGTGTAGATCCGATAACCCTTGCTTCTAGGATCGTAGCCCAACATGATTCCCTCGATTGCTTTTTCGTCTAATTTCCCTCTCTTAGGTTTGTCGACATAGGCAAATGCCTTACATCCAAATGTTTTAATGTTTGAAAGGTTCGGTTTTCTTTTATTCCATAGTTCGTAGGGCGTCGCGTTGTTTTCATTGGCTTTTGTTGGCAATCGATTGATTAGATACGTAGCGGTCATTACTGCTTCCCCCCAAAAATGTTTAGGTAATTTTGCATCTGATAACATGGTTCTAGCCATTTCTACTATTGTTCTATTCTTTCTTTCAGAGACGCCATTCTGGGGGGGAGAATAGGGAACACTTAGCTGTCGTTCTATTCCGTTTTCGGCTAAGTAGTTTTCGAAATCATCGCTTATGTATTCCTGTGCGTTGTCAGATCTGATTGATCTTATTGGTCTACCGAATTTATTTTTTACTAATGCTACGTATTCTTTTAGTTTAGCAAGGGCTTCCGATTTATGCGCGAGCAGATATGTCCTTGTGAATCTGCTGCAGTCATCTGTGAACGTTATGAAATATTTCTTTCCCCCCAAAGTTTCCGTCTGCATAGGCCCGCATATATCGGAGTGCGCCAGAGAACCGACTTCTCTGCTTCTATTTGAGGCGACCTTGGGGTAAGGTTTTGCCGAGAGTTTTCCTTCGACACATTTAGTGCAATATGTGTCGTGCTTGCAGTTGTTAATTTTTATACCTTCTGCTAAGTTGTGATTAACTATATATTTTATATCGTCGAAATTTTTGTGTCCCAATCTCCTGTGCCAAATCGATATGCAATTTGTATTGTTGCAGTGTGTTTGTGTACTTAATGAATATCCGTATTCGTCTTGGGGATTTATTTCATAAAGATTGTCGTTGAGTTTTCCTGTCATAAATATGTTATTATCCTTGACGAATGAGCATGCATCTTTTTCGAAAATCACTTTTATGTTATTTTCGGTGGCCTTTTTAACCGACAATAAATTGCTCTTTAGTTCTGGGCAGTACAGCACATCTTTCAGAGTAATGTAGTGTTGTTTGTCTGTTTTTAACTTTACGTCCCCCATACCTAGTGAAATAAGTCTTTTACCGTTAGCGATTGTGATGTTTCCGAAGTTACCAGCGGTGAATGTCGCAAAGTTTTCTTTTGTGGAGGTGACGTGTCTAGTGCAACCGGAGTCAACTATGTATTTGTGTGTGTCTTTTGTTTGTGTATGGTTAACCTCTGCTGACTCGCTCTCATAATTATTTTCCTCTGGGAAGAGAGGAATGATCGTCTCTTTCAGGTCATCTTCTATCTTTGAGTTGCTGTTGAAACAATAGTTTGAGGATTCCCCTTTTATTTGCCCTGAGTTTCTAGGGTGTGTTTTCGGGTTGTTATTATTATTATTGTATTGTCTGAATCTGTTGAATTCACCCCTCTGGGGCATATTTCTCTGTTTGTTTTTTAAATAATAGCAATCTTCTCTTGAGTGGTTGCTGCGACAACAGTGATCACAATATTTTTTACTTTTATTAAATTTATTTGTTAATTTATATGCCGTTTCTCGGCTACGTATATTCGAGTTTTTGTCTTCATTGCGATGAGAGAATTCATCTAACAGTTTGTTTTTTACAGTTTCGATATCTAGCTGCTGACTTTCTCTCGCTTCCAGAGCGGTAATCAGCGGCGCGTAAGAGTTAGGAAGGGAGCACAACATCAACGCCACGATGTGTGAGTCGTTCACGACTTCGTCAATGGCCGCCAAATCATCTCTTATACTCAAGATGTTATTTATGTGCTTATTGAGGTCCCCCCCTTCTTGCAGCCTCTGCGAATATAGTTTCCTGAGCAGATATAGCTTTGAAGCTAAATTGGAACGCTGGTGGAGGTTCTTTAGTTTAGTCCATATCTCTTTGGGCGTTTTTAAACTTCGGATATGGACTATTTGTGCATCTTCGATGCAGAGACATAGTACCGCTTTGGCTTTAGCCGAGTTTTTGGTGTAAGTTTCGTTTGGTGTAACGGGTGGATCGTCGGTTATATATTTCCAGAGGTCGTCTTTTATTAATAAATTTTCCATCTTAAATGACCATATTGAATAATTTTGGTCATTTAATTTTTCTACGGCGGTTATCTCTTTTGTAGTCATGATGCGTCGTATGAAAGTAATTTTTTTTTGTTGTTGTTGTTAGTTTATATCTTAAAGAGCTCGACGTTATATGGCACTTAAATGTTCATTCAATATTCAGTATAAAATGAAAAACATAAAATATGTACTTTCAATATTCATTAATATGTATACATAAGACATGAATTATTAATATTAGATATTGTTATTCATTCATTTGTTCACCACTTATTTTTTTTCATGTATTTTTTTTTTCGTAAATGGAGTGATTTATTTTTATTTTTAATCCTCTTTTTCAGTCTCATAATCTTTTAAAATGAAGGCTCAGTAGTGAGTTCGACTTGTAATTTATCACTCCATCAATTTAAAACTGAATAAATAATGAAGAAAAGGTTTCCTACCTTTGAAGTTTTCTTTCAAACTGGGAACTGTTTCATCTTCTGACTGACATCTGCGTCTGTAAAAAACTAGATAGATTAATCATTAATTGATATGCTCAATGTTGATCCACACAATATATCGTTGTAGGATGAAACTGCACTTTATTTAATTCTAGACTAATATTATAAGATTCTTGAATATATATCCACAGCAGTGATGGTACATGATAATTACTATAACTATATTCTTCCAGCACTAAGGCTTGGAAGTACAATATTAAAATATTAATTACAGAGAAAAAAAAGGCTATTCTACATTGTCTTAAAGTCAGAAAACAATGCAAAGTTGCATATATCAGCAGTTCTTTAATTTCTGTTTATTCCTGTGACGACAACATTCCGATGCAATGTGCCTTGTATGGTGCCGCCACCTAGCGCTGGAGTAATATACTAACTTCGTAGTAAGAAGGAGCGTTTCCCTTGGTGTTTCACCACAGATGTTTTTTTCTTGATTATTAATAGTTCTGTTATAAGCATACCTCACAGAAAAGTCACACATTTCAAAAACTATCACGCTGCACATTTCACAAACAAATAATTGTTCGGTCTGATTGGACACAAAACATGCACACGCGATTCGTTATTTCCGACACAAACTGTGATGCAAAGAACATTTGTTATTGATTTACAAGGCCATACAAAAGCATTCCATTACATAATGGTATAGGGAAAACATTGTTTGGAGCCCGTTTTAATTATATTACACTGTTTCACATTTTACGAACATGATATACGTTGCTGAGGTGTAATAAGAGTTACTATTCCTGTATATTTACAGGGAAAAAAAAATCGACCACTACACTGTATACGAAGTACTGTCTATTATAACAGCAAGATCTGAATATTTTTAAAACTTCATTATCGTACGAATGCACCTCATTTGCTACGTTTTACGTGTAATTTCCAACTTATTTATTGTCGCGGATGTCGGAGACATCGTAGTCCAGTAATTCAGTAATATTTTAATTGAACAGATTTATACCATTTTAATAAAAAAAAAATATATATATATTAAAAAAAAATAAAAATTTTCTTTAAGCGCAATAAAGTATGTATTACCTGCTTCCGAAAAACAACTGCAAAACGCTTTACCTTAAAAAAAATTTAGCTTTTCATTTACTAATATTATGCAGTGCTATAAATTAATGCATTGTTCTCATTTTCATGCAATTTTCCAGAGATTTTCAAGCAATTAGTCATAGCTAATAATTATATAATCGATTATTGGCGAGAATAAAACATACGCTTTAGAAACGAATCTAATGCACTGTTGATGCATCCAATGATTTTACTAATCGAAAAAAAAATATTTCAGTTCAGTTTTTCGATAGTAATTAGTGAATTTAATAAAAGCAAATCAATTTTCTCGATGCTAGTGTTCTTTTAAAAAATTGGAAATTTAATGGTAATAAAATATTTATGGTCATTAATAAAAAATATTTAAAAAACCCTATATAAGTTTCTAAAAACAAATACTCCAGATTTTACAAATACTCCAGATTTTGGACTACTGTGTGCGAAAATCATGTGGAAATGTTTTAGATTTGTGAATTGTAAAAATAAGACATCATTTGAAAATATGCCAGTTTTTCAAAGTGTTCTTCGTTTTGAGAACTATCATATTCCTTATTATTTAATTTGTTTTGCTGCAATTTAAATAGGTTATACAAAATACGTATTCTAAAATTTATCTTGAGTGATATTTTAGCTTATAATTTCCATAGTTTATAAACTTTTGCCGTGCTTGAACGTAAAACAGCATACGATAATAGTATATATTGCACTTCAGTTATAAATATTACTGCCGATGTCGAATAAAAAGTGAATTTTAAGAGGAAAAATTTCTGAAAAAAAAACCCGTAATATAGTATAACTTCTACTATTGTTTTTTATTCTGCAAAGCATATCTTTAAAAATTTTAGGTAACTCAATGGGAGTTGAATCATAAAAAGATCTCTATTGATTCCCGGATAATGGATGGTAAATAAAACCTTGATATATAAATTATTCTACTATTTCTAAAATCAGTCTGTACAGGTTCTTTCTTACTCAATCTTCCCAAAGCTGTAGTTCTCTTATTGTATTTGATATCTGCTATACATATTCTTTGATTCCAGTTTTTAAGTTTTCTGTTTGTCATACCTATATAAAATTGCATTGTTCCATCATCTCTGGTGAAGGTTATTTTATATACTCCTGATAGTTGATTTGGTTTTATTTTGGAACTATTTTTTTTATAGACTATATTTTCTCAATTTCACGGCAGAATTTTGCTTTAAGGGAGATATTGAATTTATGAAGATTATATTTCAATCTTTCGACGAAATAAAAAAATTTTGTAAAGTGAATAATTTGGAATTTTGTACATTGAAGCTTCTGAAGTTCTATGTATTGATTTTCATATATAATTTTATATTAAGATTTGACAACAAAATTATACGGAATGCGCATTGTAAAATTTATCTTGAATTTGACTTTCACTTACAATATTTTCATAATTTAGCATACAATTTAAAAACTTATGCCATATTTGAAAGGAAAAGAACATGCGTTAATATTACATATGCAATTCAATAATAATATTATGGTCGATATCGAATGAAGTGTTTAATTTTAAGATAATACATTTTAGAAGAAAATTATTATATTAAAACTTAACAAGTCATGTATATGGATATATTATTACTTGATCTGTTTTCATAATTGGCAATAATTTTAAACGATAACCTTTCCTAAAATATGAAGTAACATCTCATGAAGTGGTGAACATTTGAACAAAAATTGAGAAAATTCCCCAAAAAAGTGAGTCAAAAAAGATAAACGCAATCTGAATCCCGCGAATTAGTAATAGTAATACTTAGAAGAAAAAATTAAATTCCTCTGTATACTTTTTGATGCTATAAAGCATTTGTAATGAACGATTTTGGCCAACTTAATATTTAATATCTTTTAAAATAATTCTTTGATTTAAATACTATCTGTGTGTATATCAAACATTTCTCTAGAATACTACCCATTTTCATATTTTTGCATTCAGTAAAAATTATCAGCAAAGAAAAACCTCCCGCCACAAAAAATTTAATTATGGCAGCGGTGACAGCATTATAGTGCTATTACACGTAAAAATTGCAAGCGACAAAATCGCCAGCGTTTTTTCGTTTTCTTAGCATTTCATTGGCTGTTCGAGAAGAGTCTTTACCATCATTTGGATTTCCAAGCATTTGATTGGCTCTTACTGGCGAGTGGCTTCGTTCCAGGCGTCAAAGATGCTCCGACACAAGAGAATCGCGCACTAACCAAGCGACTCCTCTGGTCCCATAGAATAACATGGAGACGCCTGCGATTTGACGCCTGCAGCAGCGCACGTGTAATAGCACCTTTAGTTACTTAAAAAAAAAAAAAAGAATAGAACGTTGCATTTCATATTATTGACGATATCCAATGAAAAGTTAATTTTAAGTGAACAAATTTCAGAAGAAATCGAACATATTACGATTTAACAAGTCCTGTGCAGGAATAATTTAGTTAAGTTAAACGGCTTTAATTTTTTTTTTTTTTAAGTAGTAATTTTATCACTTCTAATTAAGGGAAATTGTTGTTTATCAGATTAAAGCGTTTCAACAAATGAACGCTGAATTTTAACTTTTTAACAGCATAGTGAATTTTTTCTTTCCTTTTTATAAATTCGGTTCAATTCGGATGAACTCATTTTTTCTTTATTATTCAAAACTCCTCATGTATTAAGAAAAATCTAAAAGAATTTCAGAACTTTTAGAGTAACTTATTTGTGCAGGATAACTGATATCCATTCGCAAATCGATATACATACATATATATATATATATATATATATATATATATATATAGAGAGAGAGAGAGAGAGAGAGAGGACGTTTGAATTCAAATGAGACAGAATATAGAAACTCCCGGTACGATATTCCTCGGAGTCGAATTTCCTTCAGATTTTGAGAGCATAGCAATAAATGAAAAGCCTGATGTTCGCGATAGATTTTTTACAGCTTTTTTAACCGACAAAATGAATGTTCAGGGTAGAATACTATTCACGCTTGCGAAATATTTTGCAGAATATACGAAAATCTTCCCCGGAGTTAGCTTCGAAATGGTATTTGAAAATGACGCAATATTTGATTACGGTTGCTAGAGGACTCATAAAACTAATAAATGCCTCAAAAGTAGACATCGGAGTGTTGCCAAAAGAAATGGACGAAAAAGCGGTAGCTGTGGTTGATTTTGCTTACCCATTTCGGCTGTCGTCTCACACATTTGTTATTCCAAAACCAAAATATGAACCAAAAATTTTCAGTATTTTCCAAACACTTTCATTGCCGGTTTGGATTGCCATTCTGTCAACATTTATTGTGATTTTACTGGTATATTACATCCTTTTAAGGAAGAAGTATGCGTTCAGCAAAATTTTACTTAATCTTTTTGCAATACTCTTGAGACAGGGTTCAATAATTACAAATTCGTCTTTTGCAGAACATCTCCTGATTTATTCGTGGGTTTTAGGAGCTATGTTTCTATGCCTGGCTTATGATTCCGTATTCCTATCCTTTCTCGCATTCCCTCTCGTAAGTGAAATTAAGTACGTGTCAGACTTACAAGGAAGGTCTCCATTGGGGGCATACTCAGAATTTTTTGAAAAAAAATACGAATTAAACTACTCATGTAGGTAATAAAGTATCAGTGAAAATTAGCCGCGGAATTACATTATTAGATATGTAAAAAAAATAAAATAGTTTGGAATAATTGGCGTGAAAAGCTGAAATCGACGCAGTATTTGGCGAGCAGTGTATTTCCTCCCCAAAAGCAGACGATTTTAACGAATCTGAAAAGTGATTTTAATTGACTTCACTGTTAAAAATCTGCAGCATTTACTGCAACGTCACTCCACTACTTTTATAGAATATCTCTCTTCTGACCAATGAGAATGCTCCATAGCACGGTGAATTGATCGTGTCATACACTGCTAAAAATCTGCTGCATTTTGTTACAACGCACTCCATCGCTTGTATATAATATCTCTATTCCAATCAATGAGAAAGCTTCATTTCACGGCCAAGTAACCATTTTCTATACAAGTAAGGGAGTGCGTTGCAACAAAATGCAGCAGATTTTTAACAGTGTATTTTTCAATTTGGAACAATTTTAATCAATTTAAATTGTGTTTTAAATGATAAAATACATTAATTTTATTTTGTTATAAGTACATATAAACGTATATGACAGAAAAAGTATTCGAATCGTAAAAGCGTATTTTTCAAAATTTCGTTTTTTCGCCAACCGGAGATAAATCGCCAAATAAACGAAATTTTTATTATTTTTTTACGGACGTTATAAGGAGGTTCCGCCGAAATTTTTTTTATAAACATATATAACTATATGAGAAGTACATTCTGTAATTTTTTCAGTTTTTTCTGAGTATGCCCGTATGGAGACCTTCCTTGTTAGCAAGAGCTGTGGAAAATGGTGAATACCAATGCATGGCGGGAGGCCTGAACCCCTTGGAATTTGGAAAATTGTTGCTAGATTCTAAAGTGATGGATTTACAAGTAATCGGAGCTGACATTCTAAAAAATAATTTGAGTTATCATAAATACACTTATCTAAACTTTATTCATGGCAGCAGGAAGAAAAAATTTGCTTTTTATCGGCTCAGTTAATACAATTAATAGGTTTGCAGGAAAGTATTTCGTTTCTGAAGATCGTTTCTGGAACAAAATGGATGCAATGATGGTCCAAAAAAACTTTTGTTGCAAAAAGCTGCTAGATACTTTTGTGCATAGAATGATGGCATCGGGCATTTATAATGAGTATGTGGACATCGCCAATTTTAAGTTGTCATTGATACTTTTGCTGGAATATCCCGAAGAAGAAACTGGCAACAGAAAATTGACACTTACAGAACTCGCCCCTGCATTTATATTTCTCGTAAGTGGATATTTTATATCATGTTTAGTTCTCGTCGGAGAAATATGGTTTAGTTACAAGAATAAATGTAGAAATATAAAGAAAAGTAAAAGGATAAAACGAAGAGCACGTCATATTACCTTCGTGTAAAGAATTATGCATCATGGACGGTATTTCTGTGATGCAACATAACATAAAATGGCGAACTTCTATAGCCTTGAATCGAAAGGAAGAATACGGTCCATAATATACTAATGCTGCTATACCTATATTTGAGGATTGGTTTTGATTTTAATGTAATTATTAATGAGTTTTGCGTCACTTAATTATGGATTAGCGAAATATACTCGTCGTTTGATTTAGTCTTACATTCTGCTAAAAACAAGTCCAAAATCGCACATCAAACGTAGCAAATGAGGTGCGTTCGTTCTATAAAGAAGTTTAAAAAATATTCAAATTTTGGTGTAATAGTGTACAGTACTTCAGATATAAAGTTTTGTATGACCCTATACATACTATCTGCTTTCTATTATACATGAAGTAACTTGTAGCAAACCTCAGGAATGCACATCAATTCCACGAAATGTGAAACGATTCAATATAATTAAAACGCGCCCGAAACAATGTTTTCCTTTATACCATTATGTAATGTAATACGGTACTGTAAATTAATATCAATTTTATTATGTTCGAAAAAGTGTAACATCATTAAAATGCACTTGAAGCCATTTTTTTTCCATTGGTTGTAATGTAACGGAATACTTTTAATTGCGGCTGTAATTGAACTATACATCCGATTCTCATAAAATTTTCAATGGCTCGACAAAATTATGCAAGAATTAAGCATTTTAAATTTCAAACGATTCGGGCAGGTAGTTTTTGCGTTGCTACATGCGGACAGATGAACTGAACGATGACAATAGATGCTATACGTATTTACATAATTACGAACGCACCTAAAAATTATATGCTATATTTTAATGTTTTTGGAATAACTTCAATATTTTATAAATATAGAAACTGTTTATAATTTTTCTTGTTTTTATTTTGGAAGAAATCGTTTGCTAGGAAAATGTCTATTGAATTACGTTTTCATATATATACATAGCTTTTTGAATGCGAATTATTTAAAAGTAATCAGAAAAAATAGATATTACTAGTAAATCTGCAGATCAGAAGCCTCAACGCCAGCTTTTCAAGTTACTGCTTTTTACTACACTTTGCGTAATATTTAATTTTTACAAACAGAAATTGAAAGTTTTCATGTAACACAACTATATACAAGAATAAACAAGTTGGAAATGGCACTTCAAGCCTATCAAATGAGGTGCGTTCTTACTATAACGAAGTTTTAAAAATATTCAGATCTTGGTGTAAGAGCTGCTGCACTCTTATGCAAAAATGCATGAATAGAAAAATTATAGCGATTTTGTATATTAAACTCAATAATACAGAAATAATATTTTTACTTCTTAAATGGGGTATAATCACCATGGCAACGTAGAATCAATACCTCTTATGGAATATAATTGAATTATTTACAAATGATAACATTTGATAAATTCGAGAAAATTTTTACTAAGTAGTGACTGGATTTTCATAAAATTTGAAATATTTTGCAACGATTTTATATATTTAATTTCAAATCATTCAGTTTGGTTGTTTTTGCGCTATTATATGCGGGCAGACTCACAAACAGATGGATGGAGGAAATGGCGACTATAGGTGCTACATAGTTGTATAATTATGATATTTTCACATACACCATACTGTAATAGAATTCTTTTGAGTGTCTTTGTAAATAAACTATAAGCATTACGTACTTTATTATTTGCATCGAACAGAGCATTGTAAATCTTAATAACACGTAACCATTCCAGATCAATACAACTATATTAATGCAAGTTCGAGTTCGGAAATACAGACAACTGGATGGACAGACAAACATAATTCACAAACACTTTTAAACTATCTTGCTTTTACAGCTGCTAAGAAGGTAACTTGTCTACAAAGTATTTTTTTCTTTCCAATACGATTCCATCTCAGAAGATTTTACTGTTTCCATCTGTTACGGTCTCCATTACATAGAATATGGATTAATAATATTAATGATAACTGAAACATTTACGTAACACAAAGAGGGGTTCATTAAAAATATAAATATCGCAGACACCTCTGCATAAATAAAGATTATAAACATGAAAAAAAAATGGGTAATGAAGTTTTTTTGATTAAAACTCTTAGGTAAGAGTAATAATCAATGTTCTGTAGAAATTCACTCGGGACGGGTCGGTTTCGAGCCGAAATTTTAACTTTTACAACGGAATGAATGTAATTAAATATAAATATAATAAATATATTAAATTCAATTATATTCAATTTATATATTAAATATAAATATAAATTGAATGTAATTAAAATACACATCAAACATTGTTTCTCCCTATACTATTATGTAATGCAATACTTTTGTGTGGCCTTGTAAACTAATCACAAACATACTTTGCACCGCATATTGTAAAAAATATATATTTTAATGTAATTCAAAGGCGCTTATGAATTTCAATATGTACGAAAAGTGGTAACATCATTAAAATGTACTTCAAGGTATTTTTCCCACTGGCCTTAATGTAACACAATACTTTTCATTGTCTCCGTAATACGCGACGATTTTTTAAATTCTCATGTATAACACGCATCATATTGTGCTTGCATATGCATATCAGTTTGATATGCAAATAAATGAATGGTCAAAGGAATTTAAGTAAAAAAAAAAAAAATAAAATAAAATAAAAAAAATAAATAAAATCGAAACAAACATTACGTTAGGCCAGAAAATAAGGTGAAATTACATTTTTAGATTTCGGGTAGGGAGTCCATGACGGGGGGTAATAGTTAGTGACGGCAATGATGTTTAAATAACGTTACTAACTTTTTTATTTACAGGGTTGTTATAATTAAAGTTCGCCTATTCAGAAGGCTCTAAAGCCGGATCTATGGCTCCAAAAGAAACTAATTTTCACTAGTTCATAGCTGAAGAGATGCGCTCTGCGAAAATAGAAAAAAATAATTTATCAAATTTTTTGTCAATAGGTGGCGTTGCGACAATATTTAAGGTGATGTTTGCAGATTCATTATATCAATATCAGTCAATTCAGACGAAGCACACAAATTTAAAAAGTTTCAAAAAACTTCGACGAACTGCGAATTGTTATGATTAAATTCACCTAATCAAACAGCTCTAGAGCCTGACCTATGACTCCAAACAATACAGAAAAATGAATATCATTTCATGTGATGTAACAAAAATAAAACATGTCGCTCGGCAGCGAGGACATAACGAATAATAACATTACGCATGCTCAGTGAATCCTCCACCATTTTCAATAACGCATTCCATTCTCATAAGTGTGTTTTCTACAGCATTGCGTAAACTGTCCTGTGAGATTGAGCGAATGTGAAGTCTAATACTGTCTTTCAGATCACAGATTGTCCGATATCAGTCTTTAGATACAGAATCTTTCAAAAATCCCTAAAAAATAATGGAATCTGCAAATATCGGCTTAAATATTGGCGCAGCGCCACCTACTGACAAAATTTCTAACTATTTTTTTTTCGATTTTCGCAGAGCGCATCTCTTCAACTACGTACTAGTGAAATTTGGAGCCATAGAACCGGCTGTAGAGCCTTCTGAATAGGCGAACTTTAATTATAACAACCCTGTAAAAAAAGTGCAAGGACTGAAAAAAAGATGCTTCAATACTTCAATTAAGTGAGATTTTATTATTTTTGATGTCTTCTTTGAATACATTTATTAATTCATATGCATATCGTGTGATTACTTCAAATAGTAAGAAATTATTTCGTGTACAACACGCACCTACGAGTTTTGCCTTAATTTTTTCAAAAAAAAAAAAAAAAAAAAAAAAAAAAGTGCGCGTTATAGACGAGTACATACGGTAAATACTTGTGCATATTTTTTGCTTTTATAATTTTTTTTAATGGAACAATTTTGACGAACTTTATCATTGAATATCCCTTAAAATAATTCTTTGATTTAAAAACTGTTTGCATCAGCGTATTTATCAAACATTTCTCTATAATACCACCAATTTTCCTATTTTTGTATGCAATAGCAAAATTTTAGTATGCAAAATTCAATGTCAGCAGCGGGGACGGCATTAGTTACTTTTTTTAGAATAAATAACTTTCTTATAATTAAAATAATACCATCAATATCGCAAACTCACAAAATAATTTTTTTTATAAATTTCAATTCATTTTATTGTAAATATGATTTTTTGCTTACAATAAAAAATTTAAGTAATTTGATATTACAAATCTTTTCTAAATTTAGAATCAAATTATATTCCGTTTAATCTCCTACAAAAAAGATCCTACGTAATGGAATTGTAACACTCAACAGGTTTTACTTCAGCTAGTAATAGATAAAAATTTATTTAGAAGCAAAAAAATTTTATGAGATTTAATGAAATGCAATTTCAAAAAAGTTTTACCCACTGCTCTCGCTACATATTCTTAACATTTCCCTCATAATTTGTGCCCACAATATAGAAAAATAACTATTGGATTCCATTGTAATCATTGTATTCCAACTACAGTGCATTCTACCCAATGTTTTGCTTGTAGTTGATAAATTAAGTATCTGAATCTAAATAAGAGAATTATTTAATTATTGGAGCTATTAGTAAACTATATTAAAAAATTAATTTACGATACGTTAGTTACATCTTATTTTTAAAAAGTCAGCGATTTAGTATTAAATTTATAATCAACAAAGTATCACAAATTGAACATGCATGGAAAAAGATGATCTCCATTATGTAAAAAAAAAGCTTATTTAAAAATAAATTTGATAAGTATTTACGTGCAAGACATGGAACAATGCCCGTAACAGTATTCTCTGGCTTTTTTCTGAAATCCAGGCATACCTAAAAGAAATCAAAGTGGTGAATTAGATTAATTTTTTTTTTACTAACTAAATTTAGAATTTCATTTTATAGGGTAACATCCCCAGTAATTGGCCCATTAAGACTTTGTCTTTAAACTTACTTCTGTTTTCATTACCAAGAAATAAAATATTTACTTGCAAAAATTTTTAAATCAAAGAGTGCAAATCTGTGCATCTATTTCGCCCACTAAAAGCAAAAATATTTGAAAAGTATTTTTATAAAAAAATATTTATAAAAAGTTGTTGTAATCACCAGTAATTGGCACATAGAGCATCAATGACACCTTGTGATCCAGTAATTGGCACATGTTTATATAAGAAAAAAAAAAAAAAACTTTATGTTTTGCATTTTTACCTCTGACAATAAAGTTCGGTGAATAGTCCTGTAGAATTAATGTAGATAAAAAAATACCGAAAGCTACCATACCATCCTTCGAAATAGTCCTCTCCTATAACTATGCACCGCTGAGATCTGATATACATGTGCTGGGAAATTCGCAAGAAATCTTCTTTTGGGATGAAGTTCAAAAGTTTCGTCACGTTTCGTTGGATGTCAGCAATATGGTCAACTTTCAAAGAGAGTTTGAGTCGTGAAAATAGGAAGAAGTCTGAAGGACTGAGATCTGGCGAGTATGGTAGGTGTTAAATTTGCACCACCTATCATGAATTTATCTCAGTGTGCTGCAAAGCCTAAAATCAAACTTTAAACTGATCTTTTATTCGTTCATTTTCCTGTTCTTAGTTAAGAACCTATACACTGAACAAGCATTTAGTAAAGCATGTCTTACACAGAACATAAACGGCGCTCAACTGAACAATGGTGAGGGAAGATGGTCTACACTTGCCTCTATGCAGGTGCAGCGCTTCGTTTCCCCAAAGTTGCTAGATCGGTCGTTCTGAATTCATTCACCGAACTTTATTGTCAGAGGTAGTATATGAAAAATTCTATGACTATGAGAAATATATGATAGAAAATAATAATTATAACATAATATATGCAGAAAATTTTGGTTGTAAGATAAGATTAATTGAAAGTATTAATTGTGAGAACTTTATTCTGAAAATATTAAACATCACATAAATAAATTAATGCTAAAACACACATCTTGATGTTGGAAATAAATGTTTTAGACTAGTTTAAAACAGTTATAAAATGGCATTTCCAAATATAAAATAAAAACACAATTTGAAATGTTGCATGGAAAAATAGTAATATAGAATTTAATGCTGTTTTATCTGCCAGTATTAAATTTTTATTTTTCAAATAATGGATGACTCCAGAGAAAAAAAAATGCCTGATAATTCTAAGGAATCATAAAAAATGAAATTATTCTCTTCATTTGCTATAACTGACTTTGATGGCCAAATATGTGTTTTCCCTTTTTTCTCGTAAACATTTAACAGAGATTCTGCACAATTTAAATCAATAATATGATCTATATAATATTGCTTATCATAAACTGCATAGTAATGTTCTGTCAACATATTTATATCCTTTTTGATTTCTTTATTATCATCTCTAAGACCCAAATTGATATTGCACTGTCCATTGCATCATCATATAGTATTTCTCCATCAGATTTTAAATCTTCTAAATTATAGTTTCTAAATTTTCTAGATCTCTATATCCAAAATCATGGGCTGTAGAATATGTTCAATCCAGCGATCTAGGATCAGGCTGAATTATGCAGATAAATATAAGTTTTATTTCAATTTTAACAATAAATTACATAATTCCCAGAAATAGAAAATTTTTCGTGATAAATAGAAATATCCATCTAGCGACCTTCACAGTACGATCTTAGATATTATATACCATATATACTCACGCATAAATTGAGAATTTTTTTTTTTTTTTTGGGGGGGGGGGATTTTTAAAATTTACAGTAATACAGAATTTTGGTAAGCCTATAGTCATAATATGAATGTAATGTTATATATAAATTATATATAACATAATTTTGATGAAAAAATGCGTTCATAGATACAAATAGATAGAAATCTGTATCGATAAGTCAATTTAGAGAAATGTTAGGAATAAAAACATTTTCTGCGCTTCTAACCGCTCATGTTTTCAGTACATGCATCATGCATTACATTCACCAGTGCTTGTTTAGAATACAAGAATCTGGGTTTAATCCCTTTAAATGAATTTACTGTAGATGAAGATGCAATATTTCAGGTTTTTGAGAGTAAGAAATTAGCATATTAGTCTGAATTGTGAACACTTTAAAACAACTGCACTTCTTGAGAAGTGGTACAGTATTCCCGAAATCTTATGGATAACAGCATCCCATCCCTGGAAAACAGGTGTGCAGCAGTCTGAGCTGTTCAAGGAGACCACACGCCATATTAAAGATCTTGCGTCATTTCTAAACAATATATATATATATTTTAATCATTTTCATGGATTTAAATTGTTGCGCTAAATTATCTTTTCATGTTTTTTCCATCTTTTCAAAGAATTAAAGCTTAATTACAAATTTTTTAAATCTTTTTCTTTTCGTATTGTGCATTGATACGTGTGCGCTATCCATTTTATGCCAATATATGTGGCTGTTTCTCAAGGTTTTCTTAATTTCTTTGCTTGCTCCCCTACTTTTTTTAAGCAATGTACTTTACAGGTCCATTCTTTTACAATAAAAATAGTTACTAATTCTCATTCATTATCCACATAATTATCATGCTTTTCAAGGAACTCATTAAAATAACTTTCTTTGGTACATCCGCATGAATATCGGCAAAATTCATCATAATCATAATCGCTATCATTTTTTAAAAAATGGCAGAATCTCTATACATAGCATTATTCATGCAGCATTTTTTTAAAAGATCAAACGATCATTTCTTGTGACAATTCGAATAAAAAAAATAGGCCATCTGATTTTCATAAACGAACAAGTCAAAATAGAATGAACGAGGTTCAATTAAACAGATTTGGCAGCGCGCCCAGGATAAAGTGAGAGAGATCTATAATTTCGGAGAGTGCATTAAAAAAAAATATATATATGTACAAAAAACCTCTAATTTTTTGTTTGCTGACTTTTTCCTTACCATTTTTTAAAATTAGCTTACATTTGGGATTCCAATTTTCGACTATTTTTCATTGAAAAAATCGCATACTCGGCTTATACGCCGTTCGGCTTGTTCACGGAAATATACGGTAGTCTACATTAAACTGCTATAATATAACATTGATAGTGAGACTTTCTTTTGCAGACACGTTGTATTATCATATCAAGTTTTTTTTTTCTGTTTTAGCATGTTTCTAAAAAATAAAATGATAAGACAGTCTTTATTTCATCTTGTTTAAAAATCCTTTTTTGAATCTGCCAAATTCTGTTGTCACTTTTCTAATGTTTCATTTTAATTAATTTATTTCTTAAGTATATTCATATTAAGGATAATTATTGTATTACAAGAGTCCCAAAAACAACAACAGCAACAATGTGCTTTAAAAAAAAAACGCATGTTTTTTGCTCCCTTTTCTTACATTGCTGATTTCAGAGAGTTGGCCGGGAGGGACATTCCACCCCCCCCCCCAGAACAATGAAATGTACCCCCGGAAAATTTGAGATTTTGGGTTTTCAATGGTCAAAAAGTGCGATTTCGCCTCCGGAACTCTATAATGTCCCCCCCCCCCTCCCCGAAGCTACAAAAGACACTCCCGGAGAAAAGTGTCTGAATTCAACACTGCTTACTTTGCCATCGAAGAAACGGTAAGTTAATTACAAAACATACACACAACATATATTTAAGTTTATAAAACATTATAAAACAAAATAAATTAACAATTTTACACTTACCGATAGTACACAAAGTGTAGTTGTTCGGATAATCTATTCTAGGATCAACACAACCATACATGGCGAGGGATTTGTCAAGCTTACACTTTTCAATGCACATCTGATAATAAATAAAAATAAAAATCAGTGAAACACTCTAAATAGTTTCGGTAGTTCAGTTACGAAAAATAAGACTAGTAATAAAAATGTAATACATTCATCGTCACTGGTCCTTCTCCACCATTTTTCTTCCATTCAGTCAAATAATCTGTACAATTGCTTTTGTAAGGTGCCGGAAGAAGATTTTGCTGCGTCTGAAACGATGATAAGTTCATTGCAGCTGTAATAACTGTATTAACAGCTAATTTTGTTCAAAAAAAGAAAAAAACATAAATAAAGTCACTGTTGATTTTCGTGAAAATTAAAAACTTTCGAGTTTGATGATGTTACAAATAGACTGGGAGATGGCTGCTCGAACCATCACCTCATCAAGTTGACGGCTGATATTCCCGGATCCGTTAAAACTCGATTAGCTCATTGAAATACAATTGGTTTATCAATTATCATGGTTTAAAACACCTGCAAACTCAATTTTAGAAGTTTACTGGCAGAAAATATATAACCAATCATTGAGAACAATGTGACTGCAGTTATTCACAGTTATCAAGTTTCATTTGGTTATTTAACGTTACTAAAGAAATATGACTCCGCCATAACTCAAAAGCATTTTGACTATTAAATTGCATTTAATATGATGAACGCGTCAGCTGCACCATACCTTCGATAGTGTTTATATTAACACATTTTGATTTCTTTTAAATGCCAAAACGCAAAGAATCTTCTAGAGAATCCAATTTAGAAAAGCCATTATAAATTCACTTAAGAAAGAAAGTACGCAACAGAAGTTGCTCGTTCTTTTTTACGTGTCTTGATAGCTTGTTAGTACATGGGAAAAAAAATAAACGGAAACATATCGAAAATAAGCCTCAAAGTGTCTGTCCGAAAAAACAACTTGCATTGTTGACCGTATGATAAAAATGCAATTTACAAGTGATTGTCTTAAGGCAGCTGTACTAATTAAGAATTAATTGAAAGAAAACTATGACAGTGACATACACGTTACAATCGTCAAACGACGACTAAATCTTCTATGGTTTACGTAGGGAAAAACTAATAAAAAAGTGTTTCTTAATTTTTAAGAATAGGAAGATTAGATTTTCATTTGACGAACGACATAAATCGTTTGCAAGTATAAAGTGATCTAATATTTTGTGTAGCGATGAAAGCAAGTGCAATTTACTGTCATCTGCTGGAATCAAGTTACATTCTACGACCAAAGAATAAGAAAAGATGTTTGACACTAAATGCCCACCATCAAACATGGAAGTGGTAATGTGATGGTTTGGAGTTGTTTTTCAGTCAGCGAAGTTGGACAATTAGTCCGAATTGATATTGATAGATTAAAGATTCAAGTGCTAATATACTCTCAACAAAACATACCTGCTTAGTGGTATTTTCCGCAAGATAATCAGCGGAAACACAAATCCAAGGATGTAAATGATTTTAAGAGACGCAGAAAAGTCAAGGTTTCACAGTGGCAAAACCAAACCCCAAATTTGGACCTAAGAGCATCCGTCGAAGTAGTTAGATCGTACAGTAAGATGCAAAATTATACAAACGAGACTGCTTTATACGAAGCTCTTAAAAAAGTGAGCTAAACCAAATTCCTTTAGAACGAATATAAGAATTGACCGACTAAATGCCCACGCATTGTAGGGCTATAAGAGCCCTTATTTTGAAATTCAGACAAAAAAGTGATGTTTTAATAATTGTATTTTTTGATTGCCTTGATATTTTTTTATATTGAAGTAAATCATATTTAATGATTAATCTGCAATTTTGAAGCCCTGAAAATTTTTTCTTTTGCCTATAGAAAATATCAAAGTTCACGTTTGTGAATGCAATTTTTATTAAAAATGAAATCCTAATATGTTTGGAGTGCTATATCTCTGGCAAGCAACAACATCTCAAAATTCTTTTGGCAAAAATTTATAGTATAACACTACCTGCATATTAAAATTTATTTTTTTCATGGGGCATTGTTATTTTACATTGTTATGTTGCCACAAAGTACAGTCAAAATGACGTTTTTGTCCATTTTCCGCTCTTAATTTAAGCTATTATACCCCAAACTTTTTCTTATAGAATATGAAAGTGCACTACTAGGACAAGCTAAATAATATAGCACTGCACGGAGATATTGTTGCTGCTAGTAGCTATAACATTTTAAATATTTAAAATTTCCAAAATCTGCAAGATTTAGAGTGGTTTATTTAAGAAAAAAAGCCACAGTTGAATGAAAAAAAATATGTCACGCAATAGTTGAACATATGTAAAAAAAATACGGAAAAGAAAAAGAACTGGGGCCTCGTGATATTTTTTTAATAAAAAAATGACAAAATTTATAAGGAAAGCAATGTTCATCATCACATTTTTTCCCTACGCGAAAATGAAACATCCCGTTTCTCTTTCGGAAGAGCCGACAAAAAAGTGATATTTCATTTAATCATAGGAAAAATAATAGAAAGACGAAAGAGAATTTGGATGTTTCATTTTTTCTTAGGGAAAAAAAATGTGATCGTGGACTTTGCTTTTCTTGTAATTTTTGTCATTTTTTGTCCAAAATTATCACGAGACCCCATTTCTTTTTCTTTTCAGTGTTTTTGTACACATGTTTAACTATTGCGTGACATATTTTTTTTTTTATTCAACTGTGGCGCTTTTTTGAGCTGCATCTTTATGTCTAAGCTTCTAAAAAAATTTAATGAGATGCAAAAAATAACGGTAAAAAATAGTTGTACATTACTCCAATGTCTAAAGCGCCCTCTATCGACATTTTTTGAAATTTACCTGTATAATTTATTTTCAAAACAATACTGACATAAAAAATAATTTTTTTTGAAAACCGCAAATCAATTGACCAATTTTTCTATTTTTTATAATCATTTGAAATAGGAATCTACCCACTCCCATTGAACACAGTTCAGTTTGCGCTTCTTAACCACAGATTTTGAGCTCAAAATTTAAGTTTATGTCTAAACTGCTAAAAAAAATTAATGAGATGCAAAAAATAACGGTAAAAAATAGTTGTTCGTTACTCCAAAGTCTAAAGCGCCCTCTATCGGCATTTTTTGAAATTTATCTTCATAGTTTATTTTCAAGACAATATTGACATAAAGATTAGTTTTAGTGAAAACCGCAAACGAATCGATCAATTTTCCCGTTTTTTATATTCATTTCAAATTTTGGACCCTAAACTTTGATGGCGCCTATCTCTTTCGGAAGACGTTTGGGATCCTTAGTTTCCCTTTTAATATTATTTGTCTTGATGTGTACTATCACTCCTTAAAGTTTTGCCCAGTAGTTTAGATACACCCTGTATATACTACATAATGGGAATATTTAGTTTAGCAAGGAAACGCCTAACTGGTTGAAATTTCTCTTTCTGCAATTCATACTAATAGATGGAAACATACTTGAATAGTTTTGTTCAGACCTGTAGTTTACCTAGTACCTTTATTATACACCAGTATTTAGCTAAAATTTATTTTAAACTAAAACACTCTTAAAACTGCTGAAAACAAATTCTCAGAAATTGTCATTCATAGGTGTACATGTATCCAATTCTTTGCGTGGCCCTGTATATCATTTTATGTACATTCTAGAAACATTTATTAGTAAACTGAATGCTGTTCAGCCTAAAAATGCATAACACACTTAAAAACCAACTTTAAGTAATTTACGCTCATATTCAATAATATTTGCAAGCTCTTTTGTGTAGCCATGGATATCAACTATAGCATTTGTACACACTGTATGATATGCATAAATTTTGTGAAAATTAAAATCGCATATCATAATTAAAATGTACTTCATCCACCCATCAACCATCATCGGATACATATACAGTACTTCGGAAAGAATATGCTATTTGAAATATTTTGTGTGTCCCAGGAAATGTTATGCACTTCGTATTATGCATGACTATATCGTATAACTTATATTAAGCCTCAGAGACGTATATCAATTTTATTATTCATAAAATGGTTTAATATAATTAAAATATGTTGCACACTATCCACCCCCCCCCCCCCATTTGACAGTATGTAATGGAATTCTTTTGTGGTGCCCTGTAAATGAATAATATCTATTTTTTTTCACCGCATATTTTACCGAATGCATATTTTACTTCACTTCATAAATGCATATAAATCTGAATATGTTTGACAGAGTTTGACATCTTTAAAATTAATTTGCAACGATTTTTTCCCATAGGCCGTAGTATGACAGTAAACTTTTGACTGATCCTATAAATAAACTAATCATGCTAGAAATTTCTTTTAAATTAGGGTTCGTGTTAAGGTAAACGTCAATAACGTCCGGAAATTTCATGACAATCCGAGTATATTTACGGGAATTAGAGGGTGGACAGACGGATAGACGACCAGACAAAACGAAATCATAAACGCTTTTCAACTTTTTTGGTTAAAAAGAAATTAATAACAGCCCTCTCTGTTGGATATTGAAATTCTAACATAAATATTTTTAATTAATAATTTAAATATAAAATTTAATTCACTTTTACCGTTTAGAAACTGGGACAACTGCTGTAATATCCATCGCAAAAACCGTTGTAAGATAGAATCCCCTGTTGAGTGATCAAAGTCAAAATGGAAACAGTTATAAGTTTTCACGGCCAGAACCTTGCAAATAAAATATCGTGAAATACAATTTATTATCTAATTATCTTATTTATGAGTATTATTTAGTTATCATGTAATAAATACAGCTCAACAGCTCCTCTTGTCGAACGAATTGCGTAAAATTTTAACGAGCACCAACTTATGTCAAGATGTTTCAACACGAGTCTTAAGGCGCAACACTAGGCACAGAAAAAGACCCGGATGATAATGTAAAGTCTATGGGGAGTTCTTTTCAAATATTTCGCTCAAGTTTTAATATTTTTACATGATTTTTTGGCACAAGATAGCTGATGACGATCCACAACCTGCCTAGTTTTTACTTTTTCAGTTTTGGTTTCAGATTTAAAGAAAAAAAGTTTAACTTTCAAAACCGGTTCTGAAATTTAAACTATCGTCATATAAAAAATATATAAGCAAAATCGAAAAAGTAAAAACTATTCCGGTTGTAGATCGTCCTCAGCAATCCTATAAAAAAATCATGTAAAAATAGTAAAATTTGAGCGAAATACTTGAAAAGAACGCTCCCATATACTTTACATTATCATCCGGGACATTATCTGTGCCTAGTGTGGGGCCTTAAAAGGATTCTGTTCCTAAGTTACAATGGCTACAAAATTTGTGTATTGTGCAGACAGCCAGGTAAATAGACCAATTTTCCTAAAATAATAAAACTGCTTTAAGATTACCCCAAAACGTGTAAATGCATTATAAATTGTAGGACGAAATTTTCTAGAATTCATTTTTTCTTTTATAAATAGAGAATAAAAAACAAATAAATATTTATTAATACTCACCAGCCGCAAGTAAAACCTGTATATCTTCCCTAAATTGAGAAGTTGTCCATCACTTGTAGGAGATGGCAAATGGTAGGGAGAATGTATGCTGATTTGAGCACCACGTGACAAGTGACTAGGATGGTATTCGGAGACTTCCACATTTAGATGTAAATGTATGACTGAAATTCAAGGAATAAGAAATCAGAATATAGAGTAATTTTATTATTACTATTACCGTATTTACTGGTGTATACCACGCACGCGTATACACTATATTGCCATTGATTATGGGACACTTGCGATTTTAGACATTTTACTAAATATCTAGAAAAATACATGAGGAATCATCTCGAAACTCTTAGTGTATAAATATAATAGTATACGTCATACATCTCCGTGAAGATTTTTTACCGAAACTCCATAGGGGACCGTCAACAAAATAAAAAAGAATGAATATCTTTTGAATAACCCTGTCAAAACTAATGTAGCAAAAGCGCTCAAACTCTAGATTATGATTGAATGCCTTATTGTAATACACTGTGTTCATTTTTATGCAAATATCATGCATACTCGCAGAGTAATTAAGGTTTTTATAAAAATGGCCCCAAATTTTTCTAAGTTTTTCCCTTATAATTTTCAGAGTTCTTAATATAAAATAATATTTTTTTCAGAAAATATGACAATACAACATTGCACACAGTACCCTGTAATCAGAATTAAAAAATAATAAAAATTGTATGAAAAATGAGTAGGTTTACTAAATAATTTTTTACTGCGCATGCGTCAAAGATATCAAAATTTCATTTGCATATTATGTTAGCTAAATGTATAGAGCAACTTTTGTAAAAGTCTCAAAATTATAGCTTGAAAATTCTTAAAGTAATCGTCTATAGAAAAAGGACAAAATCCGTTGTTTCCAAAATGAAGCAAAAAAATGAGGGATTTTATTCAAAAGTAGTCGTAACATCCCGTATTGTGTATTCTATATTGACAATAATCAATGAATATATGGATACAACCCCTCTTGTTTTCGCTTCATTTTGAGAATAACGGATTTTCAACTTATTCAATTAACGATTATTTTCAGAATTTTCAAGTTATGATTTTGTGACTTTCACAAAAGTTGCTCTATACATTTAGCTAACATAATATGCAAATGAAATTTTGATATAGTTGACGCATGCGCAGTAAAAAATTATTTAGTAAACCAACTCATTTTGTATACAATTTTCAATATTTTTTAATTCTGATTACAGGGTACTATGTGCAATGTTGTTTGTCATATTTTCGGAAAAATATATTATTTTATATTAAGAACTCTGAAAATTATAAGGAAAAAACTTGGAAAAATTTGGGACCATTTTTATAAAAACCTTAATTACTCTGCGAGTATGCATCCTATTTGCATAAAAATGAACACAGTGTATTACAATAAGGCATTCAATCATAATATAGAGTTTGAGCGCTTTTGCTACATTAGTTTTGACAGGGTTATTCAAAAGATATTCATTCTTTTTTAATTTGTTGGCGGTCCCCTATGGAGTTTCGGTAAAAAATCTTCACGGAGATGTATGACGTATACTCTTATATTTATACAGTAAAAGTTTCGAGATGATTCCTCATGTATTTTTCTAGATATTTAGTAAAATGTCTAAAATCGCAAGTGTCCCATAATCAATGGCAATATAGTGTATAACACGCGCTCACTACTTTGCAAGAAAAAATGGTGATATTTTAAAATCTCGTATAGAACGCGCACTATATATTTGATATGCAAATGAAGACATAACTAAATGAATTTGAGTAAAAAAGTCGAAACAAATATTACACCAGGCAGAAAACAAGGCGATAATACATTTCTAGACTTCGAATAGGGACTGAATGACGGCAATGAGAATTGCTAATTAGAATTTAAATAATGTTACTAGCTCTGTTGTATAAAAAACTGCAAGGAATGAAATAAAGATGCAGTAATAGCTAAATTAAGTAAGATTTTCCGAGAAATTATGTCTTGTTTAAATACATTTCATGATTCATATGTTTATCATGTGATTACATCCAACAGTAAAAAAATTATTCCGTGTATAACGCGCACCTACGAGTTTTGCCTTGATTTCTAGAAAAAAAAAAATGCGCGTTATACACGAGTAAATATGGTATTTTATTATTTTACAATTTGGATTGTGTTTAATTAATTTAATCTTTTCAAATTTATAAAAAGAAAATTGGCATTACCAGCTGAGATGGGCACAGTTTTAGGTTTTTTGTCTGGCTGTTCATGCAGAGAGTACATCATAAAGCAATTATAAGGTACGTTGGTAGAATGACTGAGTGCGGGTACCAGTATTGGTAGACCCCTGAAAGAGAGAGAAGTGAAAACATCACTCGAAGAGGGCTGCCCCAGGCGACTATTTTTTGATTCCATTTCGCATTACCTTTTCAAATAAAAATCTGTTATGAGTCAGAGGCGTCTGCACAGACGATCATTCCCATCGAGTTCAAATTCGAGTTGAAATTCTAGGATTACTCAAATTTCGATTAGCATATTAAAATGCATCTGGTCTGTCAAGTCACATCTTGGTGTAAAACGCTTGAAAACTAGATTTTGGTGGTGACTAGTCGGTTTATCATTATGCTTTCCTGCACCCAAAGGTATGAAAGCATAGAGGACTTGGAGCATAAAACACAATGACAGGATTCGTACAGGTAACGTTAGTTTTCCGGGTTTTGTATGTGAAATACCAGTACTTTTTATTATAAAAAAAATAAATCTAATTCAAAAGCACGAAAATTCGTCTTACTTAAAGAAAACTTTTTTATAGTAAAAAAAAATGGCATCGAAGATTTTCCTGGTCTTGAAATTCCAGGATTCGTGCGAACCCTGCAATGATAAACCTACCAGTCAACAATTCAAATCGAATTTTCAAGTATTTCTCACCGAGGTATGACTCGGCAGGCCAGATGTATTTTAATGCGCTAATCGAGATTTAACTAATCCTAGAAATTTATCCTTGAACGCGATTGGATGACCACTTGGGCACCCGCCTTTCGGTCATACTCTTTGCAAGGAAAACAAACTACAAAATGTTTATTATAAAATAATGGTGAGTGTAGAATATAAAAATAGCCACTTGTGGCAGCCCTGCAAGATTAAAAAAATTTGATCAAGGAAAATGTAACTAAGCCTTTTTTACTTACTCGCATCCTTTAATTTCATCGTCGATATGAATAGCACATCGAACAACCAAATTTTCGTACTGGTGCCCGAATAATTGCTGTTCATAGCGAGACAGATTGTACTCATCTACGTCAATAATTGGCACCTAGAAAGGAAATGGGTTATTTGAAGAACACGAAATGAAATCAATTGCAACTTCGTTGCCTACAATAAACAGTTAAATTTTAACCCTGAAATGTTAAGAGCTATTTTCACTCTTCATAAAAAAATAACTAGATTTCTCATTTTGACAAAAATGACTTTCCAAGTAAGGTATGTACTGTAAAAAGGGACAGATGTTTCTTAATCTACGAAAATGTATAAGAATTACCTCTTCTGAATCACCTAAGGTTCCGAAAAATGTTACTTTATCTTTAGAAACCCCAGAAAACAATTTATTTTCGAAATTTAGAAAAGAATTGACAAAAATATATTTTATTATTTGCCCGCAATTTTCGGAAACGTTTCCCAGTAGATTTTACAATGCATTAACCAGAGAGTCTTCATAAATAATACGACATCAACATCAATAGAGACAAAACACAAAAAGGCAACACTTCTGTGAGAGGAACAGCCACCGGATGTTTAAACATCGTGAATTCAGTGTGCCACGAGAGTTTAACAGTTGAGTCAAGTGTGCAGCAATGCAAAAAAAAAAAAAAAAAAAAAAAAAAAAAAGCTGTAAAACATTGCTCAACATCCTGTGTCAGTAATGAGCGAAACGTCGCGGGTTCTTGGCTCGCCGCTAGCTAAAATTCACCCTACACGCTAATGGCACCTGGTGCATGTAAAATGCGTTGTGGTAGAAAGTCTTCCAAGTTACCTGTGAATTATACCTCTGGAGGTCTCCAGTCAGGGTAAAGTCTCGTAGTCTGACGAAGGGTCTAAATTACGAGACCAGCTCGTGTACTGAAGTATGCATACATCGGTAATTTAAATAAGTAAAACCATTTTACATAACAGGTCAACATACAACCGAAACAAAGCTAAACCATGCTGACATTAAGATGGCAAAAGTGCGTCTCAATCAGACCACCGCGCCATTAAGACGCGTATAGGCGATTTTGCCCCATTTCTAAGCGCTCAAACCCATAAAATTGGGCTATTGCCCGACAGATAGGGGATTGGCTAGCGGTTAGAAAGAAAAAAAATGCATTAACCAGTTCTTTGTGCCTAGAAAATGTTTTTTCAGATTCTACTAATTCTCAAATAAACAATTTCACGTGCATGCTATAAATAATTGAGTTTATGCATGCAGTTGTAACAAAACAATGTTAATTTTCATATTAATGTTAATGATGTTAATTTTGTATGGTTAGAAGTTAAAAATGTTTTCTCAATACAAAAACATTTACCTGAGAATGGGTAGCATCCGAACAAGAGATACTTCGATTTGAGAAAACTGATTATCACACTGTAAAAGCTACTCAGAAAATTTCCAAAAATGACGGGCGACTAATAAAAATTTATTTTTACAAATTCATCTTCACTATAAAAAAAATTGTTTTCTGAGTTTTTTTAAGGTAAAAGAACGTTTCTTGGAATTCTCAGTGACTTGGAAGAGGTTATTGTATATTTCGGTTCTTAATTGTAGTATATTCTTTCAGATTAAAAAGATCTGTTTTTTTTTTTTTTTTTTTTTTTTTTTTTTTTTTTTACAGTGCAGTAAGTGGGAGAAAAAGGCTCCCTCGTCGCATCTTGGCTTATCTTACTATGTTTAGTCACAAAAGGAGTCACAATGACTTATTCTTCCATTCCCAAATTAAAATCCTTTCATATGATACTGTTTTTATTTGAGACGTTTACATGATTATTAGTCTAAGTGAATTCGTCGATATGTTATGATGAGACGAAATTTTCCCTATAGTCTTAAAATATTCAGATATTTCCATTTATGAAATGAATCATAAATTACAATATGTTATTAAATATTAATCAATTGTTTTAATTTTCTAAGGTTTAATCCTTCACTTTTTTTTATTGCTGAAATTCACTATCGCATGTCATTTTCGTCATAATCCCATTTTCATCAACACAGATGTTTTAATCTTTGAGTTTTTTGTTAAAATTTTTCTTAGGTACAAATTCAGATTCAGATTCAGTCAGATGGGGTGGCCAATTGGTTTGAGCTTAACAAGCTCCATCCAGCAATGTTTATTAAAAAAAAAATATAGAAAGATTATACAGTAATAAAATAAAGGAGGTAACAAAAAGTAATTGAGATAATGATATAAGTATAGGTAACAATAGTATAATAGACGAGTTGAGTACTTTACAGACGTATAGCACATAATTTTTCTTTAACCGTAACAGTAATTCTATAACTGTTTTAAAATAAAAGTTTGTTTGATTAGTTCCATAACTCATTATCATTATCATATAAAAAATCCCGTGGAGGTATTTGGAAAAGTCCTTGATTGTTTTCAATCAATGTTACGCAGTTTATGATTTTTTGTAATAGTGCTGGTTGTTTTCTTATTATTTTGAACCATGAAGAGAGCCTTATCGTTCTGGAGATTCTGAGGTGGTAGATGGAAGTTAGTATGCATTCCGTTACGATGCAGTGAGGTTCTTCGTTTTCCACACGCCGAGTCAGCTTTTCCGAACTTTACCAGATAATCTGTAAAAGGCCCGTGATTTGTAGCAAACAAGAAGAGGTTTCTGTGCGATAGTAAAGTATCCTCTGAGACAATACGTAGAAGTGAATATGTAAACTTTCCTCTATGATCAGAATCCCAAAATCTCTGCCATTCCTGTTGTATTTGTAACTTTAGTTGTCGTTTGAGATGAGATGGTGAGAAAGGTAGAAAGGTGGTGAGAAAGGTCTCTTAACTTGTTTCTTTGGTTGAGAAATTTCCTTCACGATATGAGTGGGTGTAAGCTGATTTAAAAACTAAAAATTCAACACTATATATCCAAATTAAAAAATGCAATGGTATGGGTAAACCTTTCTACCCTATTACTGGTGCATTAATAATCGATTGAAAATTTAAAGAAAATCGGATTTAAATGTTTTTTTAATGTATCAATCCTGGGATGGAAGGAGTCCTTTCACTCGCCAAAAATTAACTGGACTCTTCATTTTTACAGAGAGAATCATTTAATCAAAATGGGAGAAGGTAGGGTTTGCTCCCATCTCACTACACCTCAACTTTTTACCTCCATCACCACATCTTGGTGTACCCTACTCTTTTTAACCGGTTAAGGATCTAAAATGACTTATTTATCCATTCCCGAGTGTTAAAACAATTGACCAAAGTATTTTGACAAGTATTAAGGTAATCTCGCTAACAGGTAAGAATGAAACTTACACAAAGAAAGTCAATTAGAATGCATTCTAATGGCTGTTCTCTACATATATATTTCAAATATCCGAGTTTTGAAATTTTCATGCTTTTGTATAATTTTTGAATCATTTCACTGATTTGCCCGTGTGCCGTACGTGCTAGAAGATTTTGCTTGCTTTGTTACTCAGGTATTCTGAGTATCACTGTCTTTCAATAGCAATGTTGAAAAGAATTAGGGATGGAACGAATAGTGATTTGGCGGAATACCGTATTTGTCCAAATTTTAGATTTAAATTTGTTCAAATACTGAATATTCAGCGGTCGAATAGCCGAATACTGGATATTAGTCCAAATTTTGCGTCGAATACCAGTTTTTTTTACCAATAAAGAAAATAACTTTTGATTAATTTAAAAGTAGGAACCTATTAATAATTACTGCTATTAATTGATTTTTTAAATTTATTTTTATCTTGATAAATTTGTTTTAGAACAAACATTAGGAAATTGCATTATATTTTTTTACTCTAAGACAAATCAAATTAATTTTCAGTAACTCAAAATTGTAAGTTATTTTCATTAAAATAAAAAGAATTTACTTCGCTTTTACTATCAAATGATACTTTTATTTTTTCTTGCATTCAAACTCTCTCAATTGAGATAACTAAGATATTTTATTAGGATGAGCGAAGCGAATCCTCTACTAGGCCACTCAAATTACATTTTGTCGTACGCTTTACAAAAAGACCATTCAATATTTTAACTTCAAATTAAACACACAAATAAATTATGATCTGTAGATTTGCACAATATAATTTTTTTACAGTAAAACGTTAAAAAAAATATTATTTTAATTAATTTATTTTACATGCATTTCCAATACGGACGCATTTTAGCAAATAAATAAAAAATGAAACGCGTATATTTTCAGAAAAAAAATATATAATTCATGGAGTAAGTAATTGTAGATAGAATCATGATTAATTTAATAAATAAAATGTTTTCATTATTCAGCAAAATCGTTTGCACAGATGACACTTAAACATTTAAAAAATTTTTATTATGGATTTTTTTTTTTTTTTTTGTAAAGTGGCAACAAAAGAATTGTAAACAAATAAAATTAATTGTTAAATTTGTTATATAAATGAAAAATTAAAAGAATTGAAGCGTGAAGTTGTTGCCGCGATTCAGGTTCTTTATAAATGTACTAAAGCAAAGTTGACCGATTCAGAAACGACAAATTGACTTTAACCATTTCTTACTTTATCACTTGAATCTAAAGTAATTTTACGTTCTTATTTGTGGACCGAAAAAGGTTTAGTGAACGGGACTTTAGACTTTGTTGCACGTAATAAAGAAAATCACAAGCCACCAGACCAGATATCGCGAATAATCATGGATAAATTTGAATACTACAATAATTTAACTTATAAGAATTGTTGCGTACCAATTCCCCCAATAATTAAATTCTGGAAAAATGGAAGCATAAATTGCTCAAGGAAATAATTTCTTCTGCAGTTAGCTTTTGCTGTTACAATTCATAAATCCCAAGGTTTAACATTAGATGAAGCAGTTGTAGATATTGAGGATTGATAGACACAAGTTGGCTTAAAAACGTACGTAACGTTGTCGAGAGTGAAAATCCTTCAAAATTAAGCATTCAATAGAAATTTTCCTTACGAAAAATTCTACAATATTAAAAATTCTGATACGCTAACATGTATAAAAACGAAGAAATTAAAAAAAAATTACAGTTAAAAATTCATAGTATGAACGAGAGCAGATTTCATATGATTTCCAGAAAGTAGGATTTTGACGAAGTAACTTTCTTCAAGCTCTCTTCAAATATATTAGTCTAAAATAGCTATCAAGATTATTTGATGTTAATTACAAAGATTGGAAACATACATATTTCAAACAATTTTAAAAAACACCAGTGGTTACTGGAAATTGTAAAAACATCTTTAAAAGAGCTTTTAGTTGAAAATTTAAAAATATTTTGTAAATGTTTGCTTCGAAAATATTTTATTATGCCAGTCTTACATCATAAATAAAAAATTAAAATGCGCCAAAACATAAAATAACGTTTTTGTTAGGATGAGCGAAGCGAATCCTCTACTAGGCCACTCAAGTTACACTTTGTCGTACACTTTATAAAAAAACTATTCAGTATTTTGATTTGAAATTAAACATAAGAATAAATTATGATTTGTAGATTTGCACAATGTTATTTTTTTACAGAATAACCCTTAAAAAATATTATTTTAATAATTAATTTATTCTATATGTTTTTCTATTATAGACGCATTTTTGCAAATAAAAAATTGAACGCGTATCTTTTTATTTTCAGAAGGAAAATAAACCATGGGGTTAGTAATTATAGGTAGAATCATGATTAATTAATTAAATTAAATATATTTTCATTATTCCGCCAAAATCGTTTGCAAATAAAAAATTGAATCCGTATCTTTTTATTTTAAGAAGGAAAATAAACCATGGAATAAGTAATTACAGATAGAATCATGATTAATAGATTAAATAAAATATATTTTCCTTATTCTGCCAAAATTATTCACGCAGTTTATACTTACGGATTTTAAAAGAATTACATTATGATTTATTTATTAAGGTATTTACTTTGGTAAACTGGCAGCAAAAGAATCATAAACAAGTAAAATTAATTCTTATATTTGGTATTTAAAGTGAATATTTTGTTAAGTTTCTTAAGTTTGGTATCCGAATCGAAAGATTGAAGAATAATTTAAGAATATTTTAATTGATTGAAGAATAATTTAATTGAATCAAATTATTACTGTTTATCAGGTTAAAGGAGGTCAACTTGGATACAGTGGGCAAGGTAATAATTTCCCACAAGACATTATAGAATTTTGTACTTTATTACCCCATTCCGTTATTTAAACCAGCCTTATATCAAAAATAAAAAATTCAGAAGAAATTCTTAGTTATTTGGCTGAATTTACATTTCTAAAATTTAAATGTGCCAAAACATGAGCTAACGTTTTGCTTAATAAAGATGCAAAAATAATATGAAAAATTTTGTTACATTCAAATATTTATCTTATGAAATAATGCTTCGCGAATCCAAACAAAGCACGGCTTTTTCTAGTAAAATAACCTTTAATCAATTAAATAACCTTGATAAAATAACCTTTAGTCAATTAAATAACCTTTATAAAATAACCTTTAATCCGGAATACTATGCTTGGCATTCCGGAGTGAAAAAACTGCATGTTTATTTCACTTTGGCGTGAGCATAGAATTCTTTCACCACGAAATATAAACTTGATATCATTTTCACCTTCTCAAACTTAACTATGCCCCCTCATATCCGTATTCAACATATTAAAAAAAACAGACATTTTAATTTGATCATTTTAAAATCATTTTAATTCCTAAGTTGAAAGCATGTTTGTCAGCTACATCTTTGCATGTGAACAGTCGCATTCTTGACACGAGATTCTAATCTCAATTTTGTGCCACTAAACCCTGTACAACAAATGAAATCTTCCAACTTCAACCGTACAAACAGTGAAAGTTATCCAACTGCCACCATTTTGAAGAAATTTCATAACAAACTTTGAAAATTAAAATAGAAGAATGGGGATATTTTAAAAAGTAACTAGTGCGGATACATATACAAATGAACAGCTTTCAGTTAAAATAATTATTAGCAAAGTTTCATCAATAAAAAACTCATGACAGGTGACTGAAAAACAACCATGTGTATCATCCATGTAGGTTATATAACTTTTTTTCATTGTAAGTATGGAGTCACATTTACTATTCGGGTACACAGAAAATTATGAAAAATTACATTAAGCAAATTGTGTTATTTTTTTATAAAATATAGTTGAATGTCTTAAAGAATAGCAATAAAATTTGATTAGATGATAGATTTTTGGACAAAAACTTGGGAAATCTGACATTATTTTAAACCTGGAATTACTGTCAAGATCATCTTGGTTTACTGGCCTAACTCGGCAAAGCAAATTCATCCAGGCGAGAATCGCCAAGTTCTGTAATATGAATTGTTACATTTTGGACAATGACTCTTGATCTGAGCATGCACATTGTATGACACTACTCTTCTATAAAGACAGGCTAATTTTTTTAAAAAATATTTTACAAAACTTTACTGCGTTTTACCAGTGTACGATTTCAATTGCCTTATTTTCAAAATTGAAGCCTTTCCACCTGTGAAGAATTTCAAAGTCGATGGCGTGAAAATGACGCCATCCTATAAAAAATACTTCAATTTTAAATACTTAAATACACGCTTTTTTATATATAATGACGCTATTTGCACCTGCTAAAGTATTCGATTTTTACGATCTAGTCTCAACCCTTTACTGAACAGTTTTTTCTATTTTTATGAAAAAAAAAAATTGAAATCTATACATCGGTCTAATAATGGGAAAAATGGTAAAAAATATTAATTTTCAAATTTTTTCAGCTAAAATTTCATATTTTACGTTGTGAGCCTATGTACATAATTCTGGTTTACAAACATTGTATTGCTAAATTTTGCAACTAAATGGGCAGTAATTAATTTTATCTGATTAACACTCTGCAATTTTTTTTTCTATAAATATTGTGGGGAATCATGTTTTAACGCCAAAAGGGCGATGAATCCTGATCTTAGTTACGCGTGGCAACCCCTCCCCTGGGCTCAAGATATTTTTTGTTTTGTTTACGTTTTTCAGAGAGAAAAAAGAATTAATACGTGATGGTGTGATTACAGTCTTGATAAAAGAATAATTCTAAAATATATTGAATTTCATGTAAATATGTATCATATGTGTAAATAAGAAGATGTACAGTATTTGTAAAATGTGTATAGAAGATGTATACAGTTCTTCCAATTAAAAACAAGAAAAAGAAGATGCCCGTTTGAAGTTATTGAAAAGTGTCAATCGCCTAAATTAATTTTGTGTTCGAAATCCACTGAACCATCCGACGCGACAATGGTGCAACGTTCGCCGGGAAATAAAAGAATGAAATACGATTATGACGACTGCATATATCAAACGGGTAAGTTTTTTATTGTTATTTCTTTGATTTTATAATTTGGAAGAAACAGTACTATACAAAATGAGTACCGGTAAAAATTTGAAAAGAAATATTACTAAACGCGGATCAATTAGATCCACAATAACTAAATTAATTAAAAAAATTGATAATGAAATTTTGAAAGAAAGTGATTTGAAACCGGAAATTGTGGAGGATTGTTTAGCAACATTGCTGGAACATAAGATTTCTCTAGAAAATTTAGATGATTTAATTCAATCTGAAGTTGAAACTTCTAATCTAGAAACCGAAATTGAAACTTGTTTAGAATATAAAGAGTCTATTATCATGTGTAAATCGAGAGCAAATAGATTTTTGCATAGTTTAAAGAAAACTTCTGATATTACAAATGAGCCAAAAGTAATTACGCCCCCCATATCAGATACTCAGTTAAAGTGTAACGCTAAATTGCCGCGAATTTCTTTAAACAAATTCACTGGCGACATTTGCGAATTCCAAGAATTTTGGCCGCAGTTTAAAGTCGCTGTTCACGAAAATGAAGCCCTTCAAGAGATAGAAAAATTTACTTATTTGAAATCTTTGATTTCGGGATCAGCAGCTACTGCTATTAACGGGCTTCCATTAACTGGTGAAAATTACGCAACGGCAATAAATATATTAAAGGATCGTTTTGGAAAAAGAGAAGTTTTAATATCTGCGCACACAAATAAATTATTAAATTTAGAAGCAGTGCGAAGATCAAACGATATATATTCGTTGAGAAAATTGTATGATGAAATAGCGATACAAATAAGAAGTTTAGAATCATTGGATGTGAAATCAGACCAATATGGTTGTTTATTGTTACCTATTATTTATAAATGTATACCTAATGACCTTTTATTGCAATTTCATAGAGAACAGTGCGAGAAAAAAGATGTTTGCGTAAATGATTTATTGTTGTTCCTTAAGCGCGAAATCGAAGCGCGGAAAAAGGTTGTTAATGTTACATCTGTCAGTTTTGAGATTAAATCTCATGAAAATAAATTTAAACAAAATCCTTCTAAACATTTTCTTCAAGCAAAAAATAGAAATCCTTCAGCATTTACATTAAATACAATTACAGAAAACCTTTGTCCTTTTTGTTCTCAGAAACATGAAGCAAATTTGTGTAACTTAAATTTGGAAGAAAGAAAACAATCTTTATCGAAACAAGCGAAATGCTTTCGATGCTACAAACGATTTCATAAGAATAAATTTTGTAAAATTTCTAATATTCGTTGCACTCTTTGTAATTCTAAAGCTCATCAAAATTCTCTTTGTAATAAAAAAGTAAAAGAAAGATCATCAAAGGAAAATAAAATTGACCTTGTTTCAACTGAAGGGGATGAAATAGGGGGAAAGCAAAATACGCAGTATGAAAAAATAACTGTTTCTTCACTTTGTTGTAAGCCAGATGAATATGTTTATTTTCAAACTTTAAAGGGAACAATGATTGGGAAAGATAAAAATATTAATGTTCGTATCTTGCTAGACAGTGCGTCGCAGCGTACGTTTGTCGGAAAGAATTTGTCAAAGCATTTAAATTTAGAGGTGACAGGACAGGAATCATTAAAAATCCATAGTTTTGCTGGTACGAAACCTATTGTTAATAATCATAACAGAGTTAAAATTTTCTTAAAGGATAAATTTTCTGACAATGTAATATGTCTGGAAGCTTTAGAAACAGAGAAAATTTGTTCAGATATAATACGTGCCCCAAGTTCAGAGTTAAATGAAAAAATAAAAGAAATGGGTATACAGTTGTCAGATGTTTCAAATGAATTAAATGATGGGGAGAATAAAATAGATTTGCTGATTGGTAGTGACTACTATTGGTTAATTATGACAGGGAAATATAAACGTATTTCACCAACTCTTGTTTTGAATGAAACTAAACTAGGTTGGACACTTCATGGGAAGTTCTCGGATGAAGTTAATGAAAATAATTTAGTGGGTGCTATGTATATATATATTTGGGATAATAATGAAGATGATAAAATGTCAATTCAACTTGAAAAATTTTGGACTATAGAAGAGTTAGGGATTCAGGAAGATAATACAAATAAAAATTTGTGTGATAATGAAATATTAGAACAATTTGAAAATTCTATTCAGTTTAAGAACAATAGGTACGAAGTTAAATTACCTATGAAATATGACAATGTTGATCTTCCGAATAATTATGATGTTGCCAAAAAGAGATTTAATAGTCTAATTAAACGATTTGTAAATAATCCTGCATTATTTAAGGAATATAAGGAAATTATTGATGAATATAAGGTTTTAGGAATAGTAGAAATTGTTGAACCGCAAGAAATAAATTCACCGAATGGTAATTTGACCTATTATTTACCCCACCACCGTGTAATTCGAAGGGATAAACAAACAACCAAACTACGCATTGTTTTTGATACCTCATCTCACGCTCCTTCTGAACCTTCTCTAAATGATGTACTCTTCCCAGGTCCCAATTTGAACTCAGATTTATTTGATTTAATTTTGCAATTTCGAAGCAATAAAATTGCCGTAGTGGCAGACATTGAAAAGGCTTTCTTACAGATAAGTCTTGCTGGGTCAATCCATTTCAAGTGGTCCAGCACTGGTCGCTCGACTATTTTTTAAAAATCTGAAATTTTTTGTACAACAACCCTCACATGATGGAAGTTCAAAATGACCGTTATTTTAATTCTACTATTTTTTGTTTGTTCACGGCGGCCATCTTTGTTTCATCGTGCGCAGCGATTTTCTCAGATACTAGGATACACAAAATTGTAAATATCTCGTCTTCTATTTTCCCAATTGAAAAGGGGTTTGCAGCATTTTGTTCAGAATAAAATAGGCTAAATATACAGTGATAGAAAATTTTTGAAAAATAAATTTTTATAAGTGAAATTTTAGCCCAAAATGTACGATTTTTTCCAAAATCTATCCATTTGCAAGAGGAAAATTTTCATGCAAGGGAAATTGTCAACCTTACACAATTTTTTCTACAAATAGGTCAAAAGTACGTGTACTCATACACCAAGTCCCAGATCTGGGAGTTAATTTCTCTTTGCGAAAAAAATTCCGAAATTCGTCAAAAATTTCAAAAATCGCACTTTTTAGGCTTTGATATCTCTGGTGGGGCACGAGATAAAAATCTGAAATTTTGGCCTATGATAGTATTGCGTAGTAGCGTTATGTACAAAAAATTTCATGAAGGAGATTTGACTACAAGCTGAGATATGACATGGAAAATATGTGAAAACAATACTGTCAAACTATTGTAAACCTACTATGTAATTGTTCAACAAGACTGTCAACCTTGCACAATTTTTGCTACAAATAGGTCAAAAGTGCGTGTACTCATACACCAAGTCCCAGATCTGGGAAATGATTTCTCTTTGCGAAAAAAATTCCGAAATTCGTCGAAAATTTCAAAAATCGCATTTTTTAGGCTTTGATATCTCTGGTGGAGCACGAGATAAAAATCTGAAATTCTGGCCTTTGATAGTATTGTGTAATAGTGTTATGTACAAAAAATTTCAAGAAGGAGATTTGACTACAAGCTGAGATATGACATGGACAATATGTGAAAACAATACTGCCAAACTATTGTAACCTATTATGTAATTGTTCATACCTCCAAAATTTTAAATTATTTATGGTACAAAGTTAAATGTTAATTACAAATATCTTTTTCAAATGCTTCTGTGTGATTTAAACAATTCAGAATGTATGTTAAGCCAATACACTATTTGTCCAGATGAACAAATCTACTAGAAATGCAAATTTTACTCGGAACACATTTCAGG
Organism: Maratus speculifer; assembly: GCA_964019185.1. Lineage (NCBI taxonomy): Eukaryota > Metazoa > Arthropoda > Arachnida > Araneae > Salticidae > Maratus > Maratus speculifer. The sequence goes on along the minus strand of OZ025298.1, from coordinate 284,215,876 downwards.
AAAAGTAAATTACAGACAATGGATTGCAGCTGATTGAGTTGACATGGCTCCAATTATTAAACCTAAAGAATTTCATTCAAGTTAACAAGGGATGACAAGACTTGGGGGGCTTCAAATAAAATTTTTAGAAAGAACAGCCTGATGGACTGATAACAGTAACTGGTCGAACTCATAACATCTCTCGTAAATATTGTTAAGTTCTTTGTTGAGCATACATAGTATTTTGTAAATTAAATGTTTATTATTTAACTGTTTTCAACAAACGATATTTTCTGTGTAAATATTGTAATAAAAGAGACAAATCTCATTTCTCCTAATGTATTTGTAATAGCATTTCTTAACATTTTTTAAATCACCGTATCTCAGCTTGTAGTCAAATCTCCTTCTTGAAATTTTTTGTACATAACACTACTGCACAATACTATCAAAGGCCAGAATTTCAGATTTTTATCTCGTGCTCCACCAGAGATATCAAAGCCTAAAATGTTCGATTTTTGAAATTTTCGACGAATTTCGGAATTTTTTTCGGAAAGAGAAATCATTTCCCAGGTATGGGACTTGGTGTATGAGTACACACACTTCTGACCTATTTGTAGAAAAAATTGTGCAAGGTTGACAGTCTTGTTGAATAATTACATAGTAGGTTTACAATAGTTTGACAGTATTGTTTTCACATATTTTCCATGTCATATCTCAGCTTGTAGTCAAATCTCCTTCTTGAAATTTTTTGTACATAATGCTACTACACAATACTATCATAGGCCAAAATTTCAGATTTTTATCTCGTGCCCCACCAGAGATATCAAAGCCTAAAAAGTGCGATTTTTGAAATTTTTGACGAATTTCGGAATTTTTTTCGCAAAGAGAAATAAACTCCCAGATCTGGGACTTGGTGTATGAGTACATGTACGTTTGATCTATTTGTAGAAAAAATTGTGTAAGGTTGACAATTTCCGTTGCATGAAAATTTTCCTCTTGCAAACGGATAGATTTTGGAAAAAATCGTACATTTTGGGTTAAAATTTCATCTGTAAAAATTTATTTTTCAAAAATTTTCTTTCACTGTGTATTTAGCCTATTTTATTCTGAACAAAATGCTGCAAACCCCATTTCAATTGGGAAAATAGAAGACGAGATATTTACAATTTTGTGTATCCTAGTATCTGAGAAAATCGCTGCACACGATGAAACAAAGATGACCGCCATGCACAAACAAAAAATAGTAAAATTAAAAGAACGGTCATTTTGAACTTCCGTCATATTAGGGTTGTTGTACAAAAAATTTCAGATTTTTTAAAAATGGTCGAGCGACCAAAAAAATATTTTCTGGACCACTTGAAATGGATTGACCCTGCTGAAAGTAACAGAGATATAACGCGTTTCCTGTGGATCGAAGAACTCCCTCAAGATAAAAATTCCCCAATTAAGTTTATAATTATGAAAATGTGTCGTGTATTATTTGGCGTCACTTCGAGTCCATTTCTGTTAGGAACTGTAATTAAACATCATTTGAAGAGGTATGCAACTTTATATCCGGAAACTTGCTCTAAAATTGACTCTTCCATGTACGTGGACGATTTATTGTTAGGAGCACATACGGTTAATGAAGCTTTAAAAATTTCAAAGGAATCTTTAGCTATTTTTCAACAAGCAAATATGTTTTTACGTAAATGGCAAAGTAATTCTACCATTTTAAAGGAACATTTAAAATCTTTAGATATGAATGTTTGCGCTGATACATCAACTGACACAACTCCATTTAAAATTTTAGGGTTAATATGGGACACTGAAGAAGACATTTTTAGATTAGATAATCAAAGTCTGTTAGAATTTGTCCATTGTCAAGATAAGACCAAAAGTACCATAATTCGAGCAGCTGGAAGAATTTTTGACCCTGTTGGGTTTTTATCACCATTTACGATTTTAATTAAAATGATTTTTCAATCATTATGGGAACATGGTATCGATTGGGATCAGAATTTGCCAGAACATTTAGAGAAAAAATGGGATAACTGGTGTGCACAGATTCCAAATCTTAGTAAAATAAAAATTCCAAGATATTATTTTCAGGAAATAAACAGTTATGACAATGTAGAAATTCACTGTTTTAGTGATGCAAGTATTAAGGCCTATGGAAGTGTTATATATCTGAGATATAACAACAATAATAGTATAAAGACAAGTTTTGTTACGTCAAAAAGCAGACTAGCTCCCATAAAGAAGTTAACCTTGCCCCGCCTCGAACTGATGGGTGCTCTGATTGGAGCTAGACTTGGAAAGCGGGTAATGTCTGTTCTGAAGATAAATGAAGACAAAGTACACTATTGGAGCGATTCAAATATCGTGCTTCACTGGATCAAGAGTTCATCTAGTACTTGGAAGCCATTCGTAAGCAACCGAACATCAGAAATACAAAGTTTAGCAGATCCGAAGAACTGGCGACATTGTCCTGGTAGCTCAAATCCTGCTGATCGACTCACAAGGGGACTCTCACTTTTCGACCTCGAAAAGGATGATCTGTGGTGGTCAGGGCCTCCATGGTTAGTTAAAGATTCAAAATTATGGCCCAAAGAAGACAGAGAAATAGATGAAGATATGAAACAACTAGAAGCTAAAAGAAATGTGATTTTCCAAAATGTTTGTTCATCAGAACACCAGAAGCCACTTATAGAAATTGAGCGTTTCAGTTCCTTCTTGAAGGCAGTTAGAACATTGGCAAGAGTTAGAAGATTTATTTTCAATTTAAGAAATTCAATCAAGCGTAAAGATACATTATCTGCTGAAGAATTGAAAGAAGCTGAAGAATTATTAATCAAAGAAGTACAAATGAAGAATTATAAGGAAGAAATTGAGTCATTAGAAAAAGGAAATTCTGTTAAGAAAACATCACGAATTTATTCCCTGTGTCCATATTTGGATGAAAATAAAATTTTACGAATAAAAACCAGACTTAATGAAGGCTCCTTTGATTCGAATGAGACCAACCCAATCATATTGCCGAAGAATGAAAAATTAACAGAATTCCTAATAATGCAAGAACACAGAAATTTGCTGCATAGTGGAGTTTCTTTAACGCTTGCACAAATCCGGAAGAAATTTTGGATTCCACAAGGAAGACAATCTATCAGAAAGAATCTAAGAAAATGTCTAATTTGTAGAAGATACAATGCAAGGGCAGCTGACCAGCTAACAGGGCAACTTCCGAAAGAAAGGATCTCACAATCCCCTGCGTTTACCGTTATAGGATTGGATTTTGCCGGCCCAATAATCATTAAAACAGATAGTAAAGAGACGTCAAAATCCTACATTGTACTGTTCACCTGCGCCGCAACAAGAGCAATACATTTGGAAGCAGTCAGGGATATGACTACAAGGTCCTTTATGTTGAGTTTTCGTAGATTTATTTCAAGACGCGGAAACTGTAAAATAATTTTTTCTGATAATGCATTAAGTTTTAAAGCTGCCGACAAAGAACTACAACAATTTGAAAAAATCATTAAAGATCAAGAACTTCAAGACTTCATATCAAACAAAGGCATTATATGGAAATTTATCATCGAGCGTGCCCCATGGTGGGGAGGATTTTACGAACGACTCGTAAAAAGTGTAAAAGAACCCCTAAGAAAAATTTTGGGAAGAGCTCTCATCACATTTGAAGAATTGGCTACAATTTTGACAGAAATAGAAGCCGTAATAAACATGAGACCTCTTACGTATACAACAAGTGATTTCGGCGAGCCAGAGCCACTTACACCAGCTCACTTTCTTCAACTCGGAAGAGAAAATATTAGCTTTCCACTACATTTTGCCGAATTAGAGAATAAAATCTCTACCCGAGAGACATTATTAAGGAGAAAAATATACCAAACTACCTTGTTAAAACAGCTGTGGACTAAATGGAAGGAACAATACTTGCTGAACTTAAGATCCATTCATCAATTTAAAACTCCTGAGAGACACAAAAATCTAAAGATTGTAGATGTTGTTTTAGTGGACGGTAATGCTAAATCTAAACTGTTGTGGGACTTAGGAGTAATTCAAGAAGTGATTCTTGGCAGAGATCAGCTTATTCGAGCTTGCATGGTAAAGACTGCTCATGGACTGCTAAGAAAACCAGTTCAACCTTTGTATCCTTTAGAATTAGATTGTTGAATGTTAATTGATTTCAGTATTTGAAATTTAAATTAATTACTTTCTTTTTCTACTATTGTTTGAATATATAAATGTGATTTATTTCTTATTATAAATTCATAGTTGAAATATGTTTTTTTTTTTGTGTGTGTGTGTAATTTGCAATTGTTAATTTATCGATTTAGAAAAAATGTTTCATTTGTGTATAATTATGCTTTATTTCAAATTGAAAGGATTATTGAAATGTTAATAATAGTATTTAATTTGTTTATATTATGTATATATATTTAGTTTATTTTATTCAGGTAAGTATCTGGCCAGATACGTTCATTTAGCTACATGTTATTGAAGTGTCATTTTTTATTTATATTATTCATGATATTATTTTATTGTTTAATGCTTTATATGTCAGTATCTGAAGATTGAAATTTTTTTCTGTTTTATGATTTGAGTTATGATTTAAATTAATGTTTATTGTAAGAATTTAGTTTTATTGATTTATCATTATGTACTCTCATGAGTCCAGGTGGGGAGTGTGTGGGGAATCATGTTTTAACGCCAAAAGGGCGATGAATCCTGATCTTAGTTACGCGTGGCAACCCCTCCCCTGGGCTCAAGATATTTTTTGTTTTGTTTATGTTTTTCAGAGAGAAAAAAGAATTAATACGCGATGGTGTGATTACAGTCTTGATAAAAGAATAATTCTAAAATATATTGAATTTCATGTAAATATGTATCATATGTGTAAATAAGAAGATGTACAGTATTTGTAAAATGTGTATAGAAGATGTATACAGTTCTTCCAATTAAAAACAAGAAAAAGAAGATGCCCATTTGAAGTTATTGAAAAGTGTCAATCGCCTAAATTAATTTTGTGTTCGAAATCCACTGAACCATCCGACGCGACAAATATCTCTAAGTATTCAGTAAAAATAATAAAAGCAAACCTTACCTTAATAGCTTGATCGAAATTTATTTTGCTTCCGAAAAATAAATTATAGGGTAGATGTGCCAGTAATGGACCCCCTTAAGGAATTTTTCTAAAAAATAATTTTTTATTAATAGTTATAATTATTGTATTCCAATTTTTTTCATATTATACTAGGGGGGCACCGCCCCCCTGCTCGCTATGCTCGCCAACCCCCCGCATAATCGCTTCGCGATTCCAAATTATTGACTACCCCTGCTTGCTGCGCTCGCCAATACCCCATGGTATGAATAAGCAGTTGCAGACCTTTCAACTGGTGTGTCACACGACTGGTGTTGTAAAGAAATTAAAAATGTGCCCCCCTGGGGGGCAGAGTGGGAGGCGACACAAAAGACATCCATAATATGAATAAGCAGCTGCAGACCTCTCAAATGATATGTAACACGACTGGTGTTGTAAAAAATTGAAAATGTGCCCCCCTGGGGGGCAGAGTGGGGGTGACACACAAGACATCCATAAAATGAATAAACAGTTGCAGAGCTTTCAAATGATGTCACACAACTGGTGTTGTAAAGAAATTAAAAATGTGCCCCCCTGGGGAGAGCAGAGTGTGGGGGACACACACAAGACATCCATAATATGAATAAGCAGTTGCAGACCTTCCAAATCTTGTGTAACACGACTGGTGTTGTAAAGAAATTAAAAATGTGTCCCCCCTGGGGAGCAGAGTGGGAGATAACACACAAGACATCCATTATATGAATAAGCAGTTGCAAACCTCTCAATTGATGTATCAAACGACTGGTGTTGTAAAGAAATTAAAAATTTGGCGAAATATTACAGTTATAGCCAATTTGGCGTCACTTTTGACAACTAATTTTGGTCGCCAAATTTGGCGATATATCGCCAAGTTGGCGACAAACTTGGCGATTGTTGGCGATAGTAACCTTTCCTCTCTTTATGGTAACCCATACGGCGATGCATAGACGGAGCCCTTTCCTGATTGGTCTATTCGGCTCATGGGAGGAGTGGATAACCCGGATTCGTTAGTTCCGGAAATCTTCCACATCAGCATCATTCCAGGAGTCATTCCTTTTAAGGCTAGTTTTTTTTTTTACTACAGAAGGATTAATCTTTCAACAATATTTAACTAATCCCATAGTTACATTTCCCAATAGAAATAAAAATTTAATTTTAAATAATAGAAATATGTCTAAACACCCAAAAGCCCAGTAATGGACCACCTATGTTCCAGTAATGGACCGCCTATGTTCCAGTAATGGGCCACTCTACAAAAAATTACAGATAATTGTTTTTAGGTGCGTTCGTAATTATGTAAATACGTAGCACCTATTGTTGTCGTTCAGTCCGTCCATCTGTCCGTCCGTCCGCATATAACAACGCAAAAACTACCCAACTGAATCGTTTGAAATTTAAAATACATAATTATTACATAATTTTGTCGAGTCATTTCAAATTTTATGAAAATCGGATGCATAGATCAATTACAGGGACAATCAAAAGCATTCCGTTTCTTTACGGTCAATGGGGAAAAAAGTTCAAAATGCATTTTAATCGTTTGAAATTTAAAATACATAATTATTACATAATTTTGTCGAGTTATTTCAAATTTTATCAAAATCGGATGCATAGTTCAATTACAGGGACAATCAAAAGTATTCCGTTACATTATGTTTAATGGGGAAAAATGTTTCAAATGCATTTTAATGGTGTTACACTCAATCGAACGTAATAAAATTGATATGCATCTATAAAGTACATATTACAATATATATTTTGCATAATCTGTGGTGCAATGAATATTTGTTACTGATTTACAAGGCCACTCAAAAGTATTCCATTGTATAATGGTATAGGGAGAAAATTGTTTGGTGCGCATTTTAATTGTAATTATTTACAGTTTTATGAGATTGATATATGAGAGTGATATTTTAAAAACTTCGTTATCGTACGAACGCACCTCATTTGCTACGCTTCACGTGCAATTTCCAACTTGTTTGGATTGTTTTTGATCAGAGACAGCGATCATATTGACTAAATTCATTGTACATAATGAAAATCATACTGTTTTTAAACATGTGCGTAACGTGGTGCAGTAAAAAGTTAAACAACATGTGTATAGAAATATATGCATACGATGTCACTATCACCGAATAATACAGAAACCGAACAAAAAGCTATGTCTTTATTTAAGGAACTTGCCAAAGCAAATTGATTATCTAATGATTCATATGCTTTCATTTTTTTTTTTTTTATAATAGCTCCGGTGTCTTATCAAAAATTCTGCTTCTTCTTCCTTTTTTTCCCTTCAAAATTTGAAAAGTGTTAGTTTACATGGATTAATACTATTGAATTCTTTCAGCGTTGTGATACGAATGAAGTAAATGCTGAAATAGTAAGTTGCACAAATATTTTTTAAAATACGTTACGCACAGATATTTTTGTCCCTTATAACATAAATTGATAGATACTATTATGCATAATTAATATCTAGTCTGATAACATACATAAACTGTATTTTAATACGCTATGAAAAATATTAAAGAAAAACACTATTTTGAATGAAAGCTTAGTTCTTAAAGAATTATATAAGCACTTGCTAAAAAGTTGTTTTTGGAGGCATTCTATATAATAAACTAATAAACGTCTATATCAACAGAACAAAAGAATCATTACAAAAAACTCTTACAGGACAGTTAACATTTAAGGATTATACAGTTTGTTTTAGCTATATTTAAAAAGTGTATTGAGGGTATAATTTTTAATTTTAAAAACGAGTGGTTCAATACTGAAACAAGGCAAATTTCGGTGCATTTAATTCTATTATCAATTGGTTGGTAGCTATATCATTTTCATAAGATGATTTGTAGTAGAGTTAGTGCGTCACGGTGGAAAGGATTATCCTATTTTTTTTCTATAACTCTATGTCATTACTTTGTAAAGGCCAGTTTCATTCAAACTCGTTATAGTTATTTTATTCTAACAGTTTTGATTATTTAGTAGAATTATTTGTCCAAATATGGAGAGGAAAATTTTGAGAGTTGTGAAGTTATTTAATTGTATGAAATTAATTTGCCTTAATGTTATTTTTATATAAAGAATATTTCAATAAAGGTGCAAATTTATTTCGAAAATAAGAAATTACTCACAACATTTTGGCTGTTGTTTATAAGGCGACAGTATTCCACATATTTCTTGCAGAAATCAGGTACTGTATCAGGAGTGCCGCACAAATGTGGATATTTCTTGCAGAAAGGTGTGGCTCTCACTCTAATAATAATAAAAAAAAATTATCGTCATTCGTCACCAATTTATATTTATTTATTGTGCAACATGTGTCATTAATTTTATGACGTTAGCTAACGATTGTAGTTTAAATAAAATCTCACAGGACAAATTATGTGGAAAATATGAGATTGGAACTATTAATAAAGAGGAATTGACACGTTCTTAACCCTTTCCGGCGCACTACTCTTTAAAGTTGGAATTTAAAGAAAATAAAAATTAGGCAATCTATTTAGGCCTAGAGGAGTACACATGTATTGTTTTGTAAAGATTGCACTAACCATTTTAATTTTTCAGCTGTTGCCGAAGTGGTAACCTCCCATAAGTAAAGCATTGATAAGCGCAGTGAGAAGAGCATTGCTGTGAAGCGCGTATTACAGTAAAACATTTTATCTATTATTTAAAAACAGTAAAGTTTGATCTCTGTGGTGTTGCTATCTAGAACTCATAAGAAAGATTTAAAGTAGCCATTAGAGTAGTTTTTGAAATATTCACGGAGTTTTTGTGTCTCTAAACAGGGGGAACTTTAGGTGTTGCCGACCCGGCAACACTGCGCGTTAAGGGGTTAAGGCTCCTGTCACTGCCGGAGAAGACACTTGTGAGCTAATGCCATTCCTATGGAGAGGTTATTTTCTACTAGTTCGTTTGCATTTCGATATTTTGAAATATTTTTTTTTGCCGTGGGTAGTTGTGATCCCTCTCAACATCGCACTTTTTCTACTTTTTCGATTTTGATTGCAGATAATTTTTATAAAGTTACTTCACTTTCAAAATCGGTTCCGAAAGTAGAAGTGACTTTATAAAAAATACCTATGACTAAAATCGAAAAAGTAAAAAAAAAGATGTAATGAGCTTTCAAATGAAAAAAAAAAAAAAAATCGAACGAGATATTAAAAAATATTTTCACTGTAGGAATAACATTAGCTTCCGTGTCTCTTCGCTGGCAGGGACATTAGCTTAAAGAGGGCACAGAACCTTTGAGTTTGCCAAAAAGATTAAAAAGTCACTTTTTTCAAAGTATCAAACCACAAATAACATCAAATAAGATTCCCCTCCTAAAGTATATATTTTTAATTCAATTATCCAGAAAAATAAATATTACATATACAAAATTAAAATTTTAAATTGAAAAAATCATTTCACTAGTGCGTGAATTAAAATCATTAAGTGCTGCCCACGTGACAAAGCTACAAATTATGCATACAAAAAGCAATTTTACAACAAAATAGAATTATAATACACGTACTTTTAAATTTAAACAAAAATATACAGAAAAAGTTTTGTTTAAAATTTAATTTTAGCACAAACTATAAAAATAGTAAAATTTAATTTTTTTTTAAAGTTTTTCAAGTGCAAAAAACTAAATAATCAAAGCATGTAAATTTTTTAGTTATAGCATGAAGACTATTATGAAGAAATTTCAAATTTGATTTATATCTCCATTTTTTTTCAGATTTTCAAAAAAAATTAGAATTTTGGATTTTATTTAATTAGTTTGATTAAAATAAATAACTTCCTTTTATACTTATTTTTAAATTAAATTTGTTGGTGGTACCATCTATGTATGAATTCAATAATTATAAATGAACAATTTGTATTAGTTAATTAAAAGATAAGTTGATTTGAAAGAAATATTGAACGAAACCTTCTGTGCGATCTGCGATCGCACTTACCCACTTGTTAAAAACCCCTACTGCGTTTATAAATATTGATATTTTTGCCCACTAATTTGTTTTATGATTTTCAAGTGTGTATTATACAAAATGACGCATGGAGTTTGCGATATATTTTATATTACATAATATATGTATAATATCCCCCCCTATTTACTATACATTTACTTTACTATACTTTTTTTTTTACTATACATATTTATAATATAATTTCTCCCCTAGTTTATATAATGAAAAACGATGAAATCTAACACACATTCATGTTACTTTATTAAAAATAATAATAATAATAAAAACCTCGAAGGCTAATTCCACGCTCAGCTTTATCACACATATAATAAAGAACATACACAAAAAAAGTTTTAATATCTATTTCAAATAGAAAAAAAGCTTTAGCATTTTAAAAAGAGGAAAGTGACGAAAACATGAGCATGGAGAAAAAGGCATCGAGAGTTTTAATTTGTGTGCCTGATTGCGCTGGATTTATTAAAAAAATTTGCAATGTCTCGCGATATAACTGCTGTATGGGTAATCTTATCGTGTCAAAATATTTACAACTAGCTGCTCTGCCCGGCGTTGCCCGGGTTCATCAAAAAATAGCAAGAATTGCGAAAAACTTTAAAAATCATAATAAAAACCTCGAAAATTTTTTTAAATGCTGCACGAATTTCGTCTAAACTTCGTTGAAAAGAGATGGGCTAGAAAATTGAAGATGGATTATTTTTACTAATGTGGAAAAACCTTCCAAATCGCAAAAACATTAAAAATCTCATAAAAATACAAAATAAAATTCAAAAATTATGTTTCAAAATTCGAATAAACTTTGAAGAAAAGAGATCAGAATTTAATAAATTCGGCCAAAAATTGAACCTCCAAAAAATTGAAGCGTGTCGCGAAGAAACGTAAACATCGCTTTAAAAATGGCAAAATTTTCAAAAATCATGGAACTCAAAATTTACTCTACTTGGATAAATGTTTTGAATCTAATTAATTTGATAATGTAAAAAACATTGAAATACGAAAAAAACTGCTGAAAATTCGCATTAAAAATCTTTAATCGCACAGGAGAAAATTTATCATATTAGCAAAGAAATTAAAAACCGAATTCCTTTTCCGTATCTGAAAAAAATCGCCGTGAACTCAAAAAAAAAAAAAAAAAAAAGCATACTGCATTAAAAATTGCTGTTGATAAAAATAAGAGAGAAAAACAATTACCGTAAAGGATAAAAGTTTGAAACCAAACCCTTATTAGTTTAGAAATTTAAAATCGAATTCCTTTGAAAAATGTTAAAAAAAAAAAAAAAAAAGAAAAAAAAGACTGAGAAAGCCCAAAAATTGCATTGAAATTGTAATGAAAGTCGTAAAACATTAAAAAATCCCCAAGGTAAAAATTCATTGTTATATTATAAAATATTGTAATCAAGAAATTAACCATATTAACCAAAAAGTTTGAAATCGAAATCGATTTCCGGATGTAAAAAAATCGCCACGGAACTTGAAGAATGGCTAAAAATTACATTGAAAATTGCTTTAAAAATAGCTAAATATTTAGAAGTCAATGCTTAAAAAAATAATATTAAGGCAGGGCGGGGGGGGGGGGGGTTATAATCGAAATCATTCATAAATTACAAAATGTAGGCATGGAACGCCAAAATCATATTAAGAGATAAAACATTGCATTCGAAACATAACTACATTAAACAAAGTGTTTGATATCAAAATTGGTTTCTGAATGGCAGAAAATCGCCAAGGAACTTAAAAAAAATGGCTAAAAATCGTATCGAAAATTATATTAAAAATCGCTGAATATTTAAAAGTCATGGCTGTAAAAATTTAATATTCAGTCGAAAATATTGTAATCGGAAATCTTTCACGAATAAGGAAAAGTCAACACGGAACACCTAAAATCCCCCAAACTAACTAAAAATTACATTGAGTATCGCATTAGAAATTGGCAAAATTCATAAAAGCGTGGAGATCAAATTGTACTATTTATGCTAAAAGTTAGAAACCGAATATCGACACGGAACACAACAATTCTTGAAAAATCGCGTTAAAAGTCTGTAAAATTATATTAGATTAAAAGTTTGAAATAAATTTTTACTTCCGAATATAAAAAAATCACCATAAAACTCGAAAAATTTCAAAAAATTGCATTGAAAAGTGCATTAAAAATCACTAATATTAAAAAATCACAGGGCTCAAAATTTACTCTAATAGGGTAAAACGTTGTAGTTGGAAATATCTCATGAATGACAAAAATCCGACATCAAACACAAAAAATCTCGAAAAATCGCATTAAAATTAGCTGAAATTCATAAATCTTAACAGCTAAAATTTAATACATTAGTCTGAAAGCTTTAAGCAAAATTCCTTTTACTAATGTCGAATGATAGCGGCAAAATTTACATTAAATAATTCACTAAAAATCCAAACATCGTTGCACGAAATCCAAATAAATTATATTGAAAAGAAAACAAAATTCACTAATTTAGGTCGAAAGAATGAAACCGCTTTCCTTTTCGCTAATGTGGAAAAATCGCCTCGAAACCCACTAAAATTCGCATATGAATTAAATTTTAAAAAACTGAAAATCGGCCTTCAAGGTGTAAAATTTCATACATAACTTCGTGTGCAACGGTCTCTCCAGAGCATCGCCAGAACTTTAAAAATTTTAACATGCGTTATAAACTACCTTAAAGTGTAAAACAGATCTTCTTGTTACATTTCCTAATTTTGTTCGCGCCCCTCCTTTCACGCACCCTAAAATGTGTCACATCATTCTTTGTTTACATTTTTTATCATGTATTATAAACCATTTTAAAATTTAAAATAAATCACATTGTTATATTTCCAAATTTTAACAAAATCGCGTTCTGTTAGTTCCATTTTTCACCACCAGCTAGCGCACTCTATTCTTCAAAAACTTTATCAAAACGATACTATGTTAAACAACCTATCAAGTGATATGTTACTCGAAGGGGTAGCGGTCTTAAGCAAGAATTTAAGATATTTTATGAAATTGCTATTCGAAAATAGTGGTAACTAAATTTTTGAAATTTTAGGTAAATTTCGCAAAAAAAGTACTCCTTATTGCATTCTCAACAGCTCAAGATTTTGATAGAACAACTATGAAAAAAATAGATGCCAAACGCAAAAAATCTTGAAAAAGCATTAAAAATCACTTTGAAAATCGCATTAAAAATCGTTAAAATCTAAAATTCGTAACAAACACAAAATTTAGGGCTAAAAGTTTGAAACGGTTTTCTTTTTATCAATCTCAAAAAAAAAAAAAAAAAAAAAAAAAAAAAAAAAAAAAAAAACGCAAAATGAGAAAAAAAACACTAAAAATCGCTTTAAAAATTCGTTAAAAATTCAAAAATCTCTGTACGAATTCCGAATAAACTTTGCTGAAAAGACAAAAAAAATGCTTTATTGGGTTAAAAGAATGAAACCGTATTTCTTTCACTAATGGGATAATGCTGCAAAAAGAAAGCTAAAAATCGCCTAAAAAATTATCAAAAAAAATCTAATCAAAAAATTGAAAATCGGGCTTCGAAGTGCAAAACTACATGTATAAAAGTACCTTACCTCCACATTTTGTAATTCTACGTACAGCAGACTCTTCAGAACAGCACTGACACACACACAAACTTGTCTCTTTATTATTATAGATTTAAAAAAATAGCGTTCTATTAGTTCCATTTTCCCCCACCTGGTAGAGTACTCTATTCTTCAAAAACTTTATCAAAACCATACTCTGTTAAATAACCTATCAGGTGATATATAACTCGAGGGGGTAGCGGTCTTAAGCAAGAATTTAAGATAGTTTATGAAATTGCTATTCGAAAATGGTGGTATCTAAATTTGTTACATTTTAGGTAGATTTCACAAAAAAATACTACTTATTGCATCTCAACAGCTCAAGTTTTTGATAAAACAACTATGAAAAAAATAGATGCTAAACGCAAAATTCTTTAAAAAACGTTAAAAATCGCATTGAAAATCGCATTAAAAATCATTAAAATTTAAAAATCGTAACAAACACAAAATTTAGGGCATTAGGCTAAAAGTTTAAAACGTTTTCTTTTTATCAATCTCAAAAAATAGCCGCAAAATGAGAAAAAACACTAAAAATCGCATTAAAAATTCGTTAAAAATTCAAAAATTGCTGTACAAATTCCGAATAAACTTTGTTGAAAAGAGAAAAAAAAATGCCATTTTGGGTTAAAAGAATGAAACCGTATTTCTTTCACTAAAGGGATAAAACCGCAAAAATAACGCTAAAAATCGCCTAAAAAATTATTTAAAAAATCTAAACAAAAAATCGAAAATCGGGTTTCGAGGTGCAAAACTACATGTAAAAAAGTACCTTCTCTCCAAATTTTGTAACTCTACGTGCAGCAGTCTCTTCAGAACAGCGCTGACAGACAAACATCCTTCTCTCTTTATTATTATAGATTAAACAAGATTTCATTTAATATTAAAAAGCGAACGTAGCTCTTTTGAAGAATTGTGAGGTAAATTGTCCCTTTAAAAGGTAGAGAGCGTAGATTAAATAAATAAATAAAATAAGTTAATTTTGATGGGTGGATTAAAATTTTAAAGAGCGCTGCCGAAAGCACTTTCAATACAAACTACATATTTGTCTCTATTTATTTATTTATTTTGATTAAAATGAAAATGGAAGATTGGCAATTGTGCTTTTATTTATACTTGAAAATTCATTCGAATACCAAAACAAATATTTATTTTCATCACAAATAAACACATGCATAGGACTGAATTTATTTACTTTTCCTTTTGGATTAATCGTAATTGTTTAAAAAAAAAAAAAAAAAAAAAAAAAAAAAAAAAAAAAACCTTGCTGTAATTTTTTTGCAAAGAGATTCAAGAAAAAGTCACATAAAAAAAACAGGCTTAGCTCCTAGATAAACAGTTTTCCCAATTAAAAAACTAATGCATTGTTTAAAAAAAAAAAAAAAAAAAAAAAAAAAGTGCAATTTTTTTGCTAAGAGATTTTAGGAAAAGTCACGTAAAAAAACAGGCTTAGCTCTTAGATAAATAGTTTTTCAAAAACTAATGCATTGTTTTTTTTTTTTTTTAAAGTGCAATTTTTTTGCAAAGACATTTCAGGAAAAGTCACGTAAAAAAAACAGGCTTAGCTCTTAGATAAAGAGTTTTTCCCTGTTTAAAAACTAATGCATTGTTAAAAAAAAAAAAAAAAAAAAAAAAAAAAATGGTGCAATTTTTTTGCAAAGAGATTTCAGGAAAAGTCACGTAAAAATTAACAGGCTTAGCTCTTAGATAAATAGTTTTTCCCTGTTTAAAAACTAATGCATTGTTTAAAAAAAAAAAAAAAAAAAAAAAAAAAAAAAAAAAAAAAAGGTGCAATTTTTTTGCAAAGAGATTTCAGGAAAAGTCACGTAAAAAAAAACAGGCTTAGCTTAGCAGGCTTAGAGCTAAGCCTGTTTTTTTTACGTGTGTTAGGTGCAATTACGTGTTTTACGTGTGTTAGGTGCAATTTTTTTGCAAAGAGATTTTAGAAACAGTCACGTAAAAATTAACAGGCTTCTCTTAGATAAATAGTTTTTCCCTGTTTAAAAACTAATGCATTGTTAAAAAAAAAAAAAAAAAAAAAAAAAAAAAAAAAAAAAAAAAAGTGCAGTTTTTTTGCAAAGACATTTCAGGAAAAGTCACGTAAAAAAACAGGCTTAGCTCTTAGATAAAGAGTTTTTCCCTGTTTAAAAACTAATACATTGTTAAAAAAAAAGAAAAAAAAAATGGTGCAATTTTTTTGCAAAGAGATTTTAGGAAAAGTCACGTAAAAGTTAACAGGCTTAGCTCTTAGATAAATAGTTTTTCCCTGTTTAAAAACTAATGCATTGTTAAAAAAAAAAAAAAAAAAAAAAAAAAAAAAGGTGCAATTTTTTTGCAAAGAGATTTCAGGAAAAGTCACGTAAAAAAAACAGGCTTAGCTTAGCAGGCTTTAGAGCTAAGCCTGTTTTTTTTACGTGTGTTAGGTGCAATTACGTGTTTTACGTGTGTTAGGTGCAATTTTTTTGCAAAGAGATTTTAGGAACAGTCACGTAAAAATTAACAGGCTTCTCTTAGATAAATAGTTTTTCCCTGTTTAAAAACTAATGCATTGTTTAAAAAAAAAAAAAAAAAAAAAAAAAAAAAAAAAGGTGCAATTTTTTTGCAAAGAGATTTTAGGAAAAGTCACGTAAAAAAAAAAAAAAAAAAAAACCAGACTTAGCTTCTAGATAAACAAGTTTTTCCCGTAGAACATGAAATTTGTAGCATTTGATTGTTTAGATAAAAGAAGTGACATTTTCTCGTAAATTTACCGGAACAATTCCGGAGAAAATATCTTGAAATTTACATATTTTTACAGTGTAAAACAATATATTAATGTTAAAAAAAAATTCTTACTCGTTGAGGTTGCAAACAGTGAAAGCAGGTAGTTCGACTTCATACGGTTGTTCGACACTTAGTTGCAGCACAGAAGGGTAGAGAAGATACATCTGCAGGAATTTATAGCTCTGAATTAGGAACCCGACCGCTAGGAGAGCCCTGAACACTAAACGCGCCCTCGCTCGCCAAACTTGGACTCGAGTCTTCATTTATTCATAACTTATATCTAAAAAATAAAAAGGAAAAATATCACTCATAAATTGTAAAACAATCTCCAGTATTGAAGGCTCAAAACTGAAATTTATCATACAGGTAATATAAAATAAGTTGTACTTCAAGCGTAGCAAATGAGGTGCGTTCCAACTATAACGAAGTTTTATAAATATTCAGAAATATCTGTAATAGTATACAGTACATCGGATACGGTAAAGTGGGCGAAATCTTTTGTGTGTTCCTGTAAATGCTATCTACTTTCATTACACCGGAAGTAACTTGTAATAAACTTCAGCAACGTATATCAATTTCATAAAATGTGAAATTAATTAATATTATTAAATCGCACCCCAAACAGTGTTTCCACCTATACCATATGCAATGGAACACTTTTATGTAGCCCTGTATATTAATAATAAGTATTCTTTCCATCACAGATTGTACAGAATGTATTTTTTTAGTATATATTTCATAGATGAATATAAATTCTATTATGTTCGAAAGAGTGTAGCATCATTAAAATGCACTTGAAACTATTTTTCCCCATTGACAGTATTGTAACGGAATACTTTTCATTGTCCCTGTAACTGAACTATACATCCGATTTTCATAAAATTTGAAATGACTCTACAAAATTATGCAACAATTACATATTTTAAATTACAAACGATTCGGAAGTTTTGCTCTGTTATATGCGGACAGACGGACGGACTGAACAACGACTATAGGTGCTACGTATTTATATAAGTACGAACGCGCCTAAATAAAGGCGCATTTAATGATATAATCTATTAGTTCCCGAAAATAAAATAATATTCAAAATCTCATTCATTGGTCTTAAATAAAAAAAAATTATGGGAGAGAACAAAGAACTTTTAGGAAATTGATGCTTTAGGAGACTAGTAATTTAGTTTCACAAATAGGGATATAAAATTACAAATCGCCCTTAAGAACCTACACTAATCACTCAAAAAGAACCGGATGGTAATGTTAAACCTACGGGGGCGTTATTTTTAAACATCTCGCTCAAATTTTAATATTTTTAAATGATTTTTTTTCTTGCATAGGATAGCTGAGGACGATCTACAGTCGGTCTAGTTTTTGATTTTTTGATTTTGGTTTCAGATTTAAAAATAATAATAACTTTCGGAACCGTTTCTGAAATTGAAACTATCATAATACAAAAAAATAATGTAACCAAAATCGAAAAAGTAAAAAAAAACTAGTCCGGTCGTAGATTGTCCTCAGCTATCGTCCTCAGCTCCTTAGCGTTAAACACAGCCAACCAGTAAATAAATTTGTTAATATTGAAAGTATAATTAAAGTAAAGAATGAAAGAATATATTTTTTTATTTTTTGGCATTTAAAATGTTTCATTGTTGCGATAATACAGCCTGTTGTCGTACTTTAGCGAGTGTGGTTTGATGCATAATTAACTCTACTGTTGTCGTAACTCTTATGCAGTTGTAACAAGGGATGTAGTGGAGGGTATACGGGGTGGTTCACATTTTGTGAAATTGATATGCGCTTGCTGAGGTTTACTACAAGTTACTTCCTATATAATAGAAAGCAGATAGTATTTACAGGGACATACAAAAGATTTCGGTCACTATACTGTATACTATTACAGGAAGATCTGGATACTTTTAAAACTTTGTTATAGTGCGAACGCACTTTATTTGCTACGTTTGATGTACAATTTCTAATTTGTTTCCAATTCACATTACTCGAGTTAGTCAAACTTGCATATGTCAGCGGGCAGGTTGATAACAATGTACTGGACTGGGAAATTTCTAATTGTCATAGTTTAATTATAATCCCAGAAATTTATGAGCTGTCCGTATTTGCGCATTGTCTTTATTTGACGCTACTTGAGTTATCCAGTTTCGCATAGGTCAGTTGGGAAGATTGAAAACAATTTGTTGAGATTGTCAAATTTCTAATTGCTATTTTAAAATTAAAGTCCACAGAAATTTATCAGCTGTCTATATTTGCGTGCCGTCGTCTGTTTTACAGTGATGTTACTTGAGTTATCCAGAGTAGCATAGATCAATCGGGAAGACTGATAATAATGTGCTGAGATTTAAAAATTTCTAATTGATATAGTTTAATTACAGTCTCAGAAATTTATGAACTGTCTGTATTTGCGTATCATCGTATATTTCACAATGAGTTACTTGAGTTATTCAGGCATAGGTCAATCGGGAAGACTGATAACAATATGTTGAGATTGAGAAATTTCTAATTGTTATATTTCAATTACAATTCCAGAAATTTATGGGCTGTTTATATTTCCGTGCCACCGTTTATTTCACAATGACGTTACTTGAGTTATCCAGAGTAGCATAGGTCAATGGAAAAGACTGATAACAATGTGTTGAGACTGAGAAATTTTTAATTGTTATTTTTTAACTGCAATTAAAAAATTTATGGGCTGTCTATATTTGCCTATCGTCGTCTGTTTCAAACCTACGCTAAATGAATTAACCAAATTTGCATATGCCAATCGGGAAGACTGATAACAATGTGGTGACACTGAGAAATTTCTAATTTTCCTTTTTTAAATTACAATCCAGGAGTTATGATCTGTCTATATTTGAGATTTGTAATCTACTTCACATTGACGTTACTTCAGTTAGCCAGACTTGAATAGTTAAAAATGACAGTTGTTAATAAAGTGCTTCGATAGAACAATAAAATTATTGTTTTTTAATTACAGCCCAAAAGCTTGTCATCTGCATGTACTTCAGATTATAGTTTATTCCAAATTGAGTTAATCAAGCTGCATTTGTCAAATGATACAACTGATAACAACATGCTGGTTTCTTCAGTAAGATTAAGCAGTAAAACTCTTGTTTTTAATTTCATTCCTGAAAATTATCAGCTATTTCTGTTTTTCGAATATTATTCGTGATCAGTTAAAATTTTCTATCATGCTGACAGCATGCCGTAGAATAAAATAACACTCTTGTTAAAATCCAAATCTATTTAATTAAGGTCCAATTTCAGTTGCGTGTTATAATTTCTGTTTGTTTTTCGTTAGTTTAATTTATTTTCCTTTAATTGTTCCAAAGGATTCTAAGGGGGGGGGGGGATCTTTGTTTTGAATTCTATGTCAACAAACATATTCATTCGATTCTTCAAAGAGAAATGCCGATAACGTCAAAAATGCACCAGTTACTTTTTTGTCTTTGGCACCGTGTGACAATGCTTCATTAAATTTGCCGATAAAGATTCTACCGTGAATTAGAATAAATTGCATTTTCTATGACAAACAATAAATATATCTACCAAAGTGTACAATGTTCAAATAAGAATCATCATTGAAAAAATAATAAATATATTTAAAAGAGAAGGCTACTTTATTTTACTCATCTGCCTGAGCAATGAGCATTCTACTAAAACGCTTTGGATTTTGATAATAATTTTTAAACGCAATTATATAAATACGTAGCAACTATAGTCGTCATTCAATCCGTCCGTATGTCCGCATATAACAATGCAAAAACTACCAAACCAAATCGTTTGAAATTTAAAATATGCAACTGATGCATAATTTTGTCGAGTCATTTCAAATCTTATGAAAATCGGATGTATAGTTAAATGACAGAGACAATCAAAATTATTTCGTTACATTACGCTTAAAGGGAAAAACATAGCTGCAATCTATTTTAATAATGTTACATTCTTCCGAACATAATAAAATTAATTTGGATCTATGAAATATATACTAAAATATACATTCTGTACAATCTTTGGTGCAAAGAATATTTTTTGTAAATTTACAGGGCCTCACAAAATATTCCATTACATAATGGTATAGGGGGAAACATTGTTTGGGGGTGCGTTTTAAATATACTAGCCGCCCTTGGCGACCAGTTTGGTCTCCCTTGAATGTATACTAAGCATTAAATCATATTGCTTTTATTCATAATTTAGTTTAATTGCTCAATTTTTTGCTCTAATTAGAAGATTTTGCTAGAAATAGACATAGATGCCACATGCTTGCCACATTGACGCAATTGCAGCAAAATGGCAATTATATGTGCCTCACATGGTAACCCGGTTATTGTTATTTATTTATTAATAAACTGTTTGTTTGCTTTTATTTTCTTTTTTAAAATGATATAAATTATAATTATTAACTAAACTTTTTTTTTAAATTATTATTTCCTTTTTAAAATAATAGGAATTAGTTTAAAAATATGTATGTAACTGGTATTTGAAAGCGAAATTTTCGAGAAATTGGCGCCAGAAAAATAACGCGCCATTGTGGTGCATACATGACATCTGTGCTGATAAATCAAGAACTCAGTATTTTTATGCTAGGCTGGTGCAGATAATAAATCGCCAAATATTGTACCTGTGGCATTTTTTCGTATTTCATTAATTATTTAAAATATAATAATACAGTGAAACCTCCCAAGTTTTGTATATTATTCCAAGCATAAGAACTAAATTCTAAAAATATTACACTTTGATAACGATATTATTACCGCGGGGTGGGGGGAAGGGGGGGCGACGCATGATTTCGAAAAGAGGAGTCGAAAATTACCAAAAAGTTGATTACATTATATTTGCACAGCCCCTTTGGATACTGTTATCATGAGATCAATGAACTGTCAAAAAAGTAAAACATGAAAATCATGATTAAATTGCTAATATCCTACTTGAGTCTTTGAAAAAATAAATGGAAACATGTTATATAATTCATAATAGTTTATAAAATGTGATGTCTAATATTTTTGGCCGAACGAGGACATTTCGGAAAAAAAATGTCAAGATATTCTGATTAGAAGGTAATACTGGATGTATCTAGGAAGCAATATTGAATCGATATTGCATTTATTCAGATGAAATATGTATGAAATTTCGAAAATAGATTGGCAATACTGCCTATAAATATTTAGCCAATGGGAAGCCAATAAAACTAATATTGTGACAACTCGGAAAATATTTACAATATAATCCCAATATTCACTAAATACAGACATTGCATCTGAAATATTGGAAAAATATTGGATATATATATTTAAGTATCTCTAAAGATGTGAGAATTATTTTTACATAGACAACTTTTTAAATGAAATACCAATATTAGTTTCATTCGTTTTACAATAGCTGAACATTACTTCAATATTGGCAAAATGCTATCCTCCAATATTAGGGCAAGTTTTGACAATATTGGCCACAAATATAACCAATTTTGCCTTGCAACTTACGTTAATAATAGTTCAAATTTCGAGTAAATCAGCCAGTAGAAACATTCATCTGCTTACAAAATTGTTATGGTTGTCACAAGTAAGATAAAAAGAAAATCATAAAACAAAAAGCGAAGGCGTGTATTTCACAGAAGGCAATGAGAAACGCAGAAAACAGAGGCCTGCACGTTATTGTTTGTTGTACATATCCGTTGTGACACTAAATCGTACGACTGTATCGATTGCAGAAAGCCTTCGAGAAGCAGGGGATTTAATCCATCATGCATTGACAAATTTCACAGCTGGTTATAATTAACGTTTTCGTTTATTTCCCTTTCGTTTTTGGGCTACTCCCCTCCCCTCCCCTCTCCACTCGAAAAAATAAAAGACAAACATTTAGATCTATCTTTTTATCAATAAAAACTGATCATAGCTAACACGCTATTTTTCAATTATTTTACAAAAGAAAACTGTTGATATTATATTTATCAGTTCAAAAAAACGTCGTTTTTCATTTCCACAGATTATTGAGTCTAAGCGATCTTTTATTTGAAGAATTGACATATTACTCCTCCTCCTCCCCCCCTTACAAATAAACCAAAACTGACATAGACCTTGGTATTGAATGGTTAGTGATTTATTTATCTTGGTTAAATGAAGTTGTTCTCTACGATAAATAAATATTTTTCATCTTTAAATTGCTTTTATAATGAATAATCCATACTTAATTCATCACCTATAGTCTTACATATATACTTTCGTTATTGATATGAATGCATGCATGCAATTACCATGCTTACATTGTACGTATTTACCTCTTTCTTATAAATATGCTTCCGAGATTGTCCCATGTATTTAGGGAATCGGAAATATTTCCAGGACGATGTCCGGAGACAAAACACATATTAACCCACTAACGCCCAGCGTCCTCTTTTGAGGACGGTTACAAAAAAAGCAAGAAAGCGGTTTTCCCACCAGTAAAGAGGAAGATAAAAATACACCTTCTTTTATGAGACAGAATTCTCGATAAATATAGATAAAAGTTATTTTGATTTTAAAAGTGGTGGGAAATACAAAATTTAAATTTTAACGAAGAAAATAATTTGGGCGTTAATGAGTTAAGATTAATCTTATATTTAAACACATATAGTCACCATTGTGATAATCAGACTTGTATAATATAGATGACGCCGTGGGCAGAAAATTTTAGGAAAGAAACAATTTTTGTTTTCGTAACTTTTTTCAGTACCAAAAAAATTAAAAATATTCCCCTAATTTTATGCACGATTTAATTACTGTTAGTGTTCAATTAAAAACAGTAACAATTTTCAAATTTTCCAAAATTTTTAAGGCATTTGATGCAGAAAACTAAAAATTCATCAGCCTGAAATTTTGGACACAAAAAATCACGAATTTCGACAAACGGTTGTCGTAAAAAATCAATTTCTTAATAAAATACAAATTTCGTCAAAGGCTAGCGAAAAAAACACAAATTTCGTCAAATGATCGCGAGAAAAATGCAAATTTTGTCAAAAGACCTCGAATGAATCGCGAATTTCAACAAAGAATCGCATAAAAAAACGCACATTTCGACAAAGGTCCGCGTACAAAAACTGCAAAAACGTGAATTTCTTCCAAAAACTGCACAAAACTGGGAATTTCGACCGTTAATCGTGTAAAAAACGGGAATTTCGTTCGTGAATCGCGTCAAAAACTGTAATTTCGTCGATGAATTGCATAAAAAACCGGGAAATCCGTCCGAAAATTGGGTAAAAAACGGGAAATCCGTCTAAGAATTGCTCAAAATACGGGAATTTCGTCCGTATATTGAACAAAATACACGAATTTTTTCCGTGTCAAAATAATATAACACGGAATTTTATTAAACATTAAATTTGCAGAAAGTTTTCACCCAATATTTATGAGCGCGGAAAGTTTTTGGTTTTATACAAGTCTGGTGATGCTTAAAGAATATTTTTAATTGTTCAGGTTGCTTCAGAATAATCGTGATTTTAGAACCTTTTTCGCTCAGTTGTATTTCTTTAAATTAACCTTGCAAGAAACTATTGAAAATTAAGTCAGAACCTATATTTACATGGAAATATTAAAAGAAAAAATATGTAAAATGATGAATTCATTAAAATGTGTTAACCGGAGTATATGGAAAAATATACGTCACATACAAAATAGCCAAATAATTACATTGCAAGACATTTTACATTTTTAAATGATCTTTTAAACTATTGTTGCCAATTCTAAGGCAGCGTAAATAAAAATATTTCCTTTATAGCAATAAAAATATTTACAAATAAATATCAAAAAGAGAAAGAAAACTTTAAATAATAATTTTATTAATTTGCGTTGAAAGCAGCAAGTTAAAGAAATTACGTCATATTTAAAATGATCAAGTATTGTTGCAAAAATGATTCAGACGAGACATTTACTTCATATTTTGATATGATCTTTTAAACTATTGTTCTGAATTCTAAGAATGCACAGATAATATTCCCTTTGAAACAACAAAAGTTTTTTCACATAAATATTAAAAAGGAAAGAAAAATGTAGTGAAAATTACATCAGATTTTAACGATACATTTAAACTTCATTATTTAAAATTTATTCTTACGAGGCGGAACCCGACGAAATTCGACGAAAGAAAGATTTAAGGAAGAACTGTTTCATTGATTTATAATAAATCTACAAAATTAGTTACTGGAAAATTTGCATCTTAGATTGGTCAGTCCAACTCTCAAATAAATACTTTTTTAAGATAAAATTAACAAAATAATATTTCTTTGAAACTCAGTTGTCCAAATTATTAAAATTAAACTTTAATTGCATATATGATCAGTAAAATATAATAAAGTTCAGTTATTATGGTGAAATTATCAATAGAGACTCTTGTGTTTGGTATAAATGCGAATAAAAATAAAAACTATTCCAAATTGACACGACGATCACAGACAATATATTTGACAGCACACATTTTAATTTTTTTTTTCAATTTTAAGAGAAAATGATGTGGTTCTGTTGCCACAATTACAGAATTGATATTAAAAACTATAAAAAAATTAATATATCAAAAACAAACTGAGATACAACTTTCAAACAGATTGCATTTAAAAGTATATTTTTTTCTCTATACGACGACGGTGTAAAAATTGAAAATGTGCGATGTTTAGCAATGTAAAATTTGCAGTAGCAAAAATCGTAAAACTGAACTGCATGTGAAAGTGTTGCCATTCGTAAAATGACGTATGCGTTACGCACAGATACGTTTGGCCTTTATAATATAGATACCACAGTTCAAAAAATAGAAGGAGGTAAAGACTCTGTGTATTTCACTTTTAACTGATCTTGTTTAAACAAATATGTCCAGTAGATGTACATAGTACATGTCCATAACCAGTAGGTATTTAACAGCAGCTGATTCGACCTTAAAATTCCAAAAATCAAAGGGGAATGAATGGAAACCCGTTTACAGGGAGATCGCCACTTTTTTTCACAATATTTTAAAAACGGATCATATTAGCGTGTTTTTAAAGTTTTTGGGGTCTCAGAGAGGGTTGACGAGCGTAGCCCGTGGGGGGCAGAGCCCTTTAATTTCAGAAATGTTTGTAGAATATAAATAAAACCATACAGTAAAGGTCACACGAAGATCGATAAATGTGGTCGCCTACGGTTGATAATTTCTGAAATTTTTACTTTAATAGTTTTAAGCGAGCTTTTGCTAGAATTAAATTTTGGCGTGACTTGTATAAAATTCGTAATATGCAGAGCTGTACAAAAGAATTTAAATATGTGTCAGAATATTCCTAGAAATTGCTGAGGGCGAATTTTCTCCTGCGTTATGTTTTTTCTTGCTAAATTAAATTTTAGCATACTATACAGAATATATACAAATCTATAGGTAATATACAGGACTGAACAAAAGAGTATTTTTCTAACTATGGAGGTAATAATTAAAAATGTGATTTAAAATGTATTATGCGTTTTCTATTTAGGAATTTTATTTAGCTTTATTAAATATCAAATTTTTACTAAAAAATTATGGAAGTTTTGGAATTTGTTTTAGAATCTAAGTTTCATGTTTAATTTTTTTTCTTGTTAATATTAGTATAGATATAAGCTTCTTTTCAATATAAAATTTAAATAAATGAAGCACAATATAACTCGAATAAAGTGCAGAATGTTAATGCCTTTTTATTTTGTCCCTCATTGTTTTATGGATAACATCCATGGGTCATTCCATAGTAACATACGCTATATTTTGAACATTATTCAGTAATTTTAGATATATAACACACACAAAAAAATTATTAAAAATGTAAATGTAATATGCTTTGCTAATTAAACTTATTCAAAACCCAATTTAGATGAAAATTACCCAATTTTAACGTTATTTCTTAAATTTTGGTAGTTTTATTTACTTTGATAACTGCCATTACTGCAAAAGGAATATAAGTTATCATAGAAAGTGTCATTTTCATTTCCATTTTATTGGTAATTTTCATCAAAATTGACTCTTTCACTGATAGGTTTCACTGACAAATCACGTTAATTTTACATTTGAATATTTTTTTGTGTTATATAACTAAATTTTCTACAGTAAATTGTTCTAAATGTAACGTAAATTACCATGAAATGACCCCCATCACATATTTAGCATTTTATTAAAAAATATGGAAAATTTAGATGGTAAAGTGTTCTGGTGTAAGAACGTCAGACGGGGTAATAACGCCAAGTGCTAATATTACGAATAATTATGAAGTAATCCGGTAAATAGCACCTATGGGCTCTGCGCAGACGGGTTCTGAGTCATATAAAACACAAACAGATTAAAGTTAATTTGTTCCATTTGTAGGACTTATCACTTTTAAAAGCAACTAAAATTATCGCTTGATCTAAAATTTGCGAAGTAAGTTCTGTCATGTGAAGACTATATATTTATCAGGAAATACTTTATTTTTTACTAGCTGACCCGCCCGGCGTTGCCCGGGTCCGTATTAACAATATTAAACGAACTTGAAATTTGTATGAATTTATCATTAACTCGAAACATGCAGAAATGCATTGTCTGAAATACGTGGCCACTGACTGTGTGAAAAATCGGTTTAAAAAACAACTAATGTTAAGCTCTAAAAATACTCAAAATGAGCGATGAGAAACGCGGGAAGGAATATGTATCCAACGACTGCGTGATTTTCGTGTTAAAGTGTTGATATTTACCAAAAATCACTGTTATGTCACGTAACTAATTATTTTTTTTTTCACATAGAAATCCCAAGTGAAATACTTTGAATTTCAAACTAATTATATCACTCTTAAATCCGACTATACCATGAATGAAATCGATACTTGCTGGTAGCTAAAAAGGTTGGTATATAGTATTATAATTTCAGAGCCATTTAACAAAAGTAAGTGTTATTTTTAATCAAATCATGCGTAATGTTCACTCTGTGGATAAATTCCTAACCGTAAACATTTGTACCGTAACCATAACCTGCCTGTAACCTAACTTCGACTTAACAGTACCTTACTTAAAATTTACTTACCGTAAATTAAATATAACATAAATGTAACCTAGCCTTCACTTTATTGTAACACTAGCTGTTCTGCCCGGCGTTGCCCGGGTTCATCAAAAAATAGCAAGAATTGCGAAAAAACTTTAAAAATCATAATAAAAACCTCAAAAAATTTAAAAAATGCTGCACGAATTTCGTCTAAGAGATGGGCTAGAAAATTGAAGTTGGATTATTTTTACTAATGTGGAAAAATCTTACAAATCGCAAAAAAATATTAAAAATCTCATAAAAATATAAAACAAAATTCAAAAATTGTGTTTCAAAATTCGAATAAACTTTGAAGAAAAGAGATCAGAATTTAATAAATTCGGCCAAAAATTGAACCTCTAAAAAATCGAAGCGGGTCGCGAAGAAACGTAAACATCGCTTTAAAAATGGCAAAATTTTCAAAAATCACGGAACTCAAAATTTACTCTACTTGGATAAATGTTTTGAATCTAATTAATTTGATAATGTAAAAAGCATTGAAATACGAAAAAAAACTGCTAAAAAATCGCAATAAAAATCTTTAATCGCACAGGAGAAAATTTATCATATTAGCGAAGAAATTAAAAACCGAATTCCTTTTCCGTATCTGAAAAAAATCGCCGTAAACTCAAAAAAAAAAAAAAAAAAGCATACTGCATTAAAAATTGCTGTAGATCAAAATAAGAGAGAAAAACAATTACCGTAAAGGATAAAAGTTTGAAACCAAACTCTTATTAGTCTAGAAATTTAAAATCGAATTCCTTTGAAAAATGTAAAAAAAAAAATTGCATTGAAAATTGTAATGAAAGTCGTAAAACATTAAAAAATCCCTAGGGTAAAAATTCACTGTTATAATATAAAATATTGTAATCAAGAAATTAACCATATTAACCAAAGAGTTTGAAATCGAAATCGATTTCCGGATGTAAAGAAATCGCCACGGAACTTGAAGAATGGCTAAAAATTACATTGAAAATTGCATTAAAAATAGCTAAATATTTGGAAGTCAATGCTTAAAAAAATAACATTAAGGCAGGGCGGGGGGGGGAGGGGGGTTTATGATCGAAATCGTTCATAAGTTACAAAATGTAGGCATGGAATGCCAGAATCATATTAACAGATAAAACATTGCCTTCGAAACATAACTACATTAAACAAAATGTTTGATATCAAAATTGGTTTCTGAATGGCAGAAAATCGCCAAGGAACTTAAAAAAATGGCTAAATATCGTATCGAAAACTATATTAAAAATCGCTGAATATTTAAAAGTTATGGCTGTAAAAATTTAATATTCAGTCGAAAATATTGTAATCTGAAATCGTTCATGAATAAGGAAAAGTCAACACGGAACACCTAAAATTCTCCAAACTAACTAAAAATTACATTGAATATCGCATTAGAAATTGGCAAAATTCATAAAAGCGTGGAGAACAAATTGTACTATTTATGCTAAAAGTTAGAAACCGAAATTCTTTTACCGATGTCAACAACTGTCACAGAACTTGAAAAATCACTATAAAACAGATTAAAAATCAGTAAAATTCAAAAATCCGGACAAAATTTGCCATAGTAAGATAAACATTTATATTAAATTCCTGCGGACATAATTTACCATAATGGGACAAAACATGAAATCTGAACTCTTTCATTAGTTAAAAAATATCGACACAAAGCTTGCTAAACATTTTATGAAAATACACAAAAAATCTGAATCATTGATGTCAAAATTTACTACATTAAGCTACAAATTATTTAAAAATTCATTACAAATCGTTTCAAATTTAAAAATAGCGGGGGACAACATTTACATTAATAAAGTAAAATAGTTTAATCTGAATTATTTATTAAATACGAATGAAAAAATCGGCGCAAAGCGTGAGAAATAATGAAAACATTGCTAAAAATTGCATTAAAAAATCACTAAATTTCAAAATTCGTAAATGAAGTGTAAATGTTTGAAATTAATTTCCTTTTCGAAATTTCAAAAAATAGCCGTGAGATTCAAAAAACCAATACAAAACCATTTAAAAATTCATTAAAAATCGCTAAATGTAAATACATCCCGTTAATAAAAATAATATTCTAGACGTGTAAAACGTAGCAACCATTCTTTTTTACATGTATTACAAAAAAATCGACGCAGAACACAAAATATATCAAAAATCACATTGAAAATCGACAAAATTAAAAAAAGGTAAATGGTGAAATTTACTATATTAGGCTAAAAGTTTGAAACCAAAATAACTTTTTAATTGTTAAAACACCACTATGGTGGGGATCGAAAAGAATAGTACTAAATCGCATTAAAAAGGTCATTAAAAACGCATTGAAAAATGCACTAAATATCGCTAGTTATTTTTTTAATCGCAGTTATCAGAATTTCATCAAACGGATAAAACATTCTAATCGGAAATCTGAACTATTTGATTATCCGGTTGACCAAGAAACTATCTGGGTCAAACCATAAGATTAAACTAAAATAATGGCGGATCGTAAATTCCATATTCACTTGACATTAAACATGTTACATATGTTTGTTACGTCATCAAGTGATTTTTACTTCTTATTTTTATATGTATTTGTATTAATGTTTTTCTAAATTATCTCTTCTTTCATTATTTAACATAAAAATTACATCTATTTGCATAATTTGGCTTGTTTCACGATTGATATAATTTGGCGAAATTGGTCGACAGGATAATCACGTAGTAAAAGGAAATCCTTTATAGATAATAAAAATTCGACACGGAACACAACAATTCTTGAAAAATCGCATTAAAAGTCTCTAAAATTATATTAGATTAAAAGTTTGAAATCAATTTTTACTTCCGAATATAAAAAAAATCACCATAAAACACGAAAAATTTCTAAAAATTGCATTGGAAAGTGCATTAAAAATCACTAATATTAAAAAACCACAGGGGTCAAAATTTACTCTAATAGGGTAAAACGTTGTAATTGGAAATATCTCATGAATGACAAAAATCCGAGATCAAACGCAAAAAATCTCGAAAAATCGCATTAAAATTAGCTGAAATTCATAAATCTTAACAGCTAAAATTTAATACATCAGCCTGAAAGTTTTAAGCAAAATTCCTTTTACTAATGTCGAATAATAGCGGCAAAATTTACATTAAATAATTCACTAAAAATGCAAACATCGTTGCACAAAATCCAAATAAATTATATTGAAAAGAGAACAAAATTCACTAATTTAGGTCGAAAGAATGAAACCGCTTTCCTTTTCGCTAATGTGGAAAAATCGCCTCGAAACCCACTAAAATTCGCATATGAATTAAAAAAACTGAAAATCGGCCTTCAAGGTATAAAATTTCATACATAACTTCGTGCAGCGGTCTCTCCAGAGCATCGCCAGTACTTTAAAAATTCTAACATGCGTTGTAAACTACCTAAAAAAAAAGTGTAAAACAGATCTCCTAATTACATTTCCTAATTTTGTTCGCGCACCTCCTTTCACGCACCCTGAAATGTGTCACACCATTCTTTGTGTTTATATTTTTTATATTTTCGTTTATATTTTTTATCATGTATTATAAACCATTTTAAAATTTAAAATAAATTATTATAACATACACATAATATATACATACATACATACATATAATATACACATTGTTATATTCCCAAATTTTAACAAAATCGCGTTCTGTTAGTTCCATTTTTCACCACCAGCTAGCGCACTCTATTCTTCAAAAACTTTATCAAAACGATACTTTGTTAAACAACCTATCAGGTGATATATTAGTCGAGGGGTAGCAGTCTTAAGCAAGAATTTAAGATATTTTATGAAATTGCTATTCGAAAATAGTGGTAACTAAATTTTAGACATTTTAGGTAAATTTCGCAAAAAAATACTACTTATTGCATTCTCAACAGCTCAAGATTTTGATAGAACAACTATGAAAAAAATAGATGCTAAACGCAAAAAATCTTGAAAAAGCGTTAAAAATCACATTGAAAATCGCATTAAAAATCGTTAAAATCTAAAATTCGTAACAAACACTTTAGGGCTAAAAGTTTGAAACGGTTTTCTTTTTATCAATCTCAAAAAAAAAAAAAAAAAAAAAAAAACCGCAAAATGAGAAAAAACATTTAAAATCGCATTAAAAATTCGTTAAAAATTCAAAAATCGCTGTACAAATTCTTTATAACATTTGCTGAATAGAGAAAAAAAATTGCTATATTGGGTTAAAAGAATGAAACCGTATTTCTTTCACTAATGGGATAAAACTGCAAAAAGAACGCTAAAAATCGCCTAAAAAATTATCAAAAAAATGTCTAATCAAAAAATTGAAAATCGGGCTTCGAAGTGCAAAACTACATGTATAAAAGTGCCTTCCCTCCACATTTTGTAACTCTACGTACAGCAGACTCTTCAGAATAACGCTGACACATACACAAACTTGTCTCTTTATTATTATAGATTTAAAAAAATAGCGTTCTATTAGTTCCATTTTTCACCACCAGGTAGAGCACTCTATTCTTTAAAAACTTTATCAAAACCATACTCTGTTAAATAACCTATCAGGTGATATATAACTCGAGGGGGTAGCGGTCTTAAGCAAGAATTTAAGATAGTTTATGAAATTGCTATTCGAAAATAGTGGTACCTAAATTTTTGACATTTTAGGCAGATTTCACAAAAAAATACTACTTATTGCATTCTCAACAGCTCAAGTTTTTGATAGAACAACTATGAAAAAAATAGATGCTAAACGCAAAAATCTTTAAAAAACGTTAAAAATCGCATTGAAAATCGCATTAAAAATCGTTAAAATCTTAAAATCGTAACAAACACAAAATTTAGGGCATTAGGCTAAAAGTTTAAAACGATTTTCTTTTTATCAGTCTCAAAAAATAGCCGCGAAATAAGAAAAAACATTAAAAATCGCATTAAAAATTCGTTAAAAATTCAAAAATCGCTGTACAAATTCCAAATAAACTTTGTTGAAGAGAGGAAAAAAAATTGCTTTAAGGGTTAAAAGAATGAAACCGTATTCCTTTCACTAATGGGATAAAACCGCAAAAATAACGCTAAAAATCGCCTAAAAAATTATTTAAAAAAATCTAAACAAAAAATCGAAAATCGGGCTTCGAGGTGCAAAACTACATGTAAAAAAGTACCTTCCCTCCAAATTTTGTAACTCTACGTGCAGCAGTCTCTTCAGAACAGCGCTGACAGACAAACATCCTTCTCTCTTTATTATTATAGATATAAATTTGTAATGTATTTTGTGTACTTTCAAGATGTTGTTAAAGATTTTGGATATGTTCGCGAAATAGTTTATAGTTTAAAATATACTACGCAATAAGTATATCGGGGTAGTAACGCCATTTCTTGGCTATTACCTCGATGATCCCTGGTTTTAACTTTCTTTTTTTTTTTTTTTTTTTTTTTTTTTTTACTCGAAACGAAGACCGGTTGATTCCTCCGGTGCAATGTTTCTAATAACTCTATTTAAGCGGTCATTTTTAAGCAAAAAGAAAGTTTGAGACTGTTATTCTTTTGCCCCCCCCCCTCCCCTTTATTTCTTTTTCCTACACTTTCGCAAAAAATTGAACATTTCTTATCGCTTGGAATGCAATTTGTCAATTTTTAGGCCTGTAGAGCTTGTATTTTTAGAATTGGGCAATTTATATGGGTTTATTGCATCATTTTTTATAGTTTTCTTTGGATGGCGTTATTGCCCACATTGGTGGGTAATAACGCCAAATAGCATTGGTCAAGAAAACATGCCATTACATTTTATGAATACATATTTATTAAATTATTTTTTTTACAAAGATCGTCAATGAGTTGCGCTATCAAATCCTGTATTTGTTTGAAAAATACAATCTAAAACTAAGCCGTGAAAATTAATGAAAGCTTAACGTGGCGTTATTACCCCAGGATACCTTATATGGATTTATAAATACTTTATGTTTAACAGGATTTTAAAATCACCTTAAAAATCGTTTTTAGTTATTATATTTTGCAAGTTCTACTCAACGCGGTCCAAGGAATAGCTTGTTTTTGTTCTTTCCGTTAGTAAAAGAAAGAAAGAAAAAAAAAAGAGCATCTCAAAAATTTGGGAATTTTGGCGTTGTGCGCAGTTGTTTAGCGGCATTAATAGTTTTGCACCATACTATCTGTTAAATTCAGAATAATTTTTAAGAATACAATCCAATGCGATAACAGTTCCATATTCGAGTTCCGTGGAATTCTGCAAACGAACTATTGTTTTGTTCCGCACCTCGGAGGAAAAGGGGTATCTCCAGAAAAATTTCTGTGGTACTTATCGTGGAAATTTAAGCCCAGATGTTCTTATTTTTAATAATAAATCCAGCGATTTTCCACATTAATACAGCTAGGCAGCTTTTTTAGGTGTGTTCGTAATTATATAAACGAGGTGGAACCCGTCGAAATTCGACGAAATAAATGTTTTATTTATTTATAATAAATCTGCAAAATTAGTTACATTAAAAAATACATCTTATATTGGTTAGTATAACTCTCAAGCAAATATTATTTTAAGCTAAACTTAACAAAATACTATAAAACTCAATTATTCAAATTATTAAGCGAAATAAAGCCGAAATTCCACCGGATTTTATAACAGACATTTTAATTTCCATTTTTTTTTTTTCAATTTTGAGAGAAAATGGAGTGGTTCTGTTGCTACAATTACAAAATTGGTTCTAAAAATTATAAAAAAAATTAATGTATCAAAAATAAATTGAGATACAGTTTTGAAAAAATTGCATTTAAAAGTGCGTTTTTTTCTCTATACGACGGTGTAAAAATTTTAAATGTACGCTGTTTAGAAGTGTAAAATTTGCAATACCGAAAATTGCAAAGCCTAAATTGTATGGGTAAGTATTGCGCATTTTAATTTCTATCTGTTTTTTTCTCAATTTTAAGAGAAAATGAAGTGATTTTGCTGCCACAATTACAAAATTAGTACTAAAAACTTTAAAAATATTAATATCTCAAAAATAAATTGAGATACAGTTTTCAAACTAATTACATTTAAAAGTACATTTTTTCTCTATACGGCGGTGTAAAAATTTAAAATATGCAATGTTTAGAAGTGTAAAATTTGCAATAGCGAAAATTGGAAAACCAAAATTGCAGGGGAAAGTGTTGCTATTCGCAAAATGACGCATGCGTTACGCACAAACACGTTTGGCTTTTGTAATATAGATACGTAGCACCTGTCGCCGTTCAGTCCGTCCGTCCGCATATAACAACGCAAAAACTACCCAAACGATTCATTTGAAATTTAAAGTATATAATTAATACATAATTTTGTCGAATTATTTTGAATTTTATGATAAATTTAACTTTTTCAAAAAAATGTACAACCGACTCCAAAAAAAGCGCTAAAAAGAATTAAATAATTCTATAAAATTCTCTAATGACAAACCGTTATCCAATAACCTCACATTGACTATCATGTACCGGTATAAAACGGTTAAATTTAATATATAGAATTTAATATCCACCAAACATAGGTTTTCCAGAGAATATTTTTTAAAAGAGATTAATTTACATATTTTTGATTTAATTTTTGAATATATACATATAAAAAGTAAGGAATTACTTTTTGAAGTTGGTGCCAAACTATCTTAAGTATAGTAACAATTGTGGATATATTATGTCTAGTACCATAAATAAAATGGGGAAATCATTATCGATTATGATTGTTTGGCACCAACTTCAAAAAGTAATTCCTTACTTTTTATATGTATATATTCAAAAATTAAATCAAAAATATGTAAATTAATCTCTTTTAAAAAATATTCTCTGGAAAACCTATGTTTGGTGGATATTAAATTCTATATATTAAATTTAACCGTTTTATACCGGTACATGATAGTCAATGTGAGGTTATTGGATAACGGTTTGTCATTAGAGAATTTTATAGAATTATTTAATTCTTTTTAGCGCTTTTTTTGGAGTCGGTTGTACATTTTTTTGAAAAAGTTAAATTTATTTCCTACTTTTTAGTTATTTATACCGTAATACATAATTATGTGTACTGACATATGATGGCTCTTTGCAACGCATTACTAATGAACGCACTTTGCTGAGTTCTGATGTATTCGGTTTACTTGTCACTGTTTGATTGTCAACTTTCCAAAAGACACTTACAATATCGGTTAGTATCGTTGTGAATCTTTAGGTTTTCTGGATGTGGTAACTTCTTCAGATCTGGCACGACGAAAAGCTACCGCATTCATGAAATCTTAAAGTCAACATCTCATCGTACGGACATCGGAATTGGTTATCGAAAGGCGACAATGCCTCAAGTAAAATGTCCTTACACATAAGCGCTTTCATATATGAGTAAACAGCAAAATGACTCCATGTATCAATGAATAGTAAAATGCTTTTCTAGTGTAGTCAAAAGTACTCCCCCTTCAGTCAGAAAAAGCAAAAAGAAAAATTTTAACAAAAATCGCTCTATGATTCAATAGGTAAACAACAATGTATTTGTATTTTTGTATTTATTTGCTTTGAGGTAGGCGCTACAGCTATTCGCCGGCATAACCTCCAATGATCACAAGAAACCACATAGAACACTTTATTACGGAATATCCAGTACATACATTTTCACAGGGACAACACAGACACCCATGCCGCTAGCTGGACTCGAACCAGGGACCAGCGGTGTGGGAGCAGCCTCCGCTACCATCCACGCCACTGGGTCGGCTAAACAACAACAATCTAATTACTATAAATGGAGTAAAGGCATCGGAAGTGATTCGACGAGGAATCCGAAAATCATAACCTGTACTTGGCTGCATCTATAAGAGAGTGACAGCATTCGATGCCCAAATACTTTTTTCACGGACGCTTTTGTCCCAACAAAAAATTTGAAACTCACTCCATAGCTTTTATGAAAAATGATTATTTCAGCCTATCATGGAGCATTCTCGTGGGCCAAAAGACAAATATTTTATAAAAGCGGGGAAGTGACGATGCAGCAAAAGGGTAAAATTTTTTACACTGTATGTATGAGATATTCCATAAAAGGGATGGAATGACGATGCAGCAAAAGTTAAATTTTTAACAATGTATCGCAATGCTAGGCATTTTCTATTATAAAATTTGATGATGATTTCCTGGTAGAATTTGATTGTACGCCGAATGATCCTTTATTTCTACACAACCATAAATACATAGTCCATATTATTTTACAAATTCGTGGACATACAAGGACAAGATAGCACAAGGAAATATTACGACACAAGAAAAGTACAACCGGGAGCTACACATAAAGAGTGTGTGCAACGAAGCCAGTGGGATTCGAACCCACAATCTCCTACGCTCTCAAGAGATTAGCAGCGTGGTGTCTTAACCACTCGGCCACAAGGACCCCCTTGATGACTCATTTTTGTCCAGAATCTTTTCAATCAATCGTATACTGTGCTCCATGTGTCGTCATATTAACATCGAGAAATCCTACATGAACAAAATCTGAAATCATTCTGGTGTCTAATCGGGTAACTAAATCTGAATCTAAAGATAATTTTGCTACACATATCTATGCACTTTATTTTGCATTGATATGTAGAGATAATTTTTTCCTCAGGAGCAAAATATATACTAAAGAATTTTCATCTTTTCAACAACTTAAGGATGTCGATTGGTATCGATGTCTATTTCCGCTTTAGTGGATGCGAGAACTTGTCCATTTAAGCTTTAACATTTCGGAAATTTATCGCATCCAGAAAACTTTAAGGCCGCACACTAGGCACAGAAAAAGACCCGGATGATTATGTGAAGTCTATGGGGGCGTTCTTTTCAAATATCTCGCTCAAATTTTAAAATTTTTACGTGATTTTTTTTTTTTTTTTTTTTTTTTTTTTTTTTTTTTTTGCATAGGATAGCTGAGGATGTTCCACAACCAACGTAGTTTTTACTTTTTCAATTTTGGTTTCAGATTTTTTTTAAAAAAATATTTTAAATTTCAAAACCGATTTAAACGGTTCTGAAATTGAAACTATCATTATATAAAACATACATAAGCAAAATCGAAGAAGTAAAAACTAGGACGGTTGTAGATCATCCGCGGCTATCCTATGCAAAAAAAATCATGTAAATATATTAAAAGATATTTGAAAAGACTACACCCATAGTCTTTACACTAACATCCGGGTCTTTTTCTGAGACTAGTGTAGTGCCTTAAGGTCCACATTGAAATCTACAGACTTCGTAAATCGGCATTGAAAAGCTGACAATCCATCAGTACACGTTAAAATTATTGTGAAAAATTACCTTTGTTTTTAAAGACTATCTATTTTCTGACTAATGAGAGCGATCTAAAAACGTCTATGGAGCATTTTCATTGGTCAGAAAATAGATAGTCTTTAAAAACAGAGGTAATTTTTCAAGATATTTTAAACAGTGTACAGTGTTAAAAATTTGACTCTTTTGCTGCATCGTCCCTCCACCGCTAATATAGAAAATGGTTACTTCAGCCTATTATGGAGCATTCTCATGGATCAAAAGTGAAATATTCTATAAAAGCGGGGTAGTGACGATGCAGTAAAAGGGTCAGATTTTTTACAGTTTAAAGTACGCATACACAATCAGAGCGCGTCAAGTTGCTTCTATGATTCAATGCATAGCAAAGTAATTCTAAATGTTCGTATGTATTAAAATACCATTATCAGTCATAAAAACTAAAAAGGAAAATATTATCAAAATCACACCATGATTCAACATGCGTCTATATGAAAGTAGTAATATTTGAAGTTAAGAATGTTTTTTGATAAATGCGGTTTTTCAAAGTACAGAAAATTTAAGAATTTTTATTCCAGAACTTGGCGGTAGTCGCCTGAACGAGTTTGTTATATGGGTGAAAGAAGTTAACTAGCTTAACTTCAATGGTAAGCTTATCAAATTTTTTCGTCATTTATATTTGTCCAAATGTAAATCTAGCACATAGCAATGTACTTTAATCACTTTGTGAATTCGGAATAACAAGCACCCTGATACACAGACACTCTTGCTTTAACGTGTAAGGCTATTTAGAGATGAATTTTCAGCTTTTCGATAGCTAATTTTCATGTCTGGATCGATGTGGATCTTTCACTTTGGTGGATACGATAATTGTTCCAGCTAAGATTTCGTACTTTGAAAAAAAACTAGCATCTCTGCAACAGTGGTTAGGATCCAGAAGGATTATTCGCTGTTAAGCAAAACAAGATTGGCCAATCATAAGCCTTCATTTTTGAGAACTTTTCATTGTTCGAAGGAGAGAGTCTGGAATACATGGAGTGAAAATCTGCTATCGACACTGTAAAAAATTTGACCCTTTTGCTGCATCGTTACTCCATCGCTTTTATAGAATTTCTTTGTTTTGACCAATGAGAATGCTCCATAATAGAGCGAAGTAATCGTTTCCTATAAAAGCGATGGAGTGACGATGCAGCAAAAGGGTTCAATTTTTTACAATGCAAGCAGTGCTAAAAATTTATATCCTTTAAATGTGCAACGATGCTACTGAATTCCAAAGTGTCGATCACAGCGACATCTGCGGCATTTTCGTGATACATTATCCAGACTAGCAATAATTCTTGCATTTTTAGAAAATGTCCTGCAGATGTCTCTTCTATCTTTAAATTTCATTAGCATAGTTGCACATTTAAAGAATAGAACATTTTAGCGCTTTTTTTAAGTGTTACAGAGGCGTGTTCAGCACAACTTACCAGTTACTTACTGACCACTTACCGATTGTAGACAAGTACGAAATGAAAATCAAAGCGAAGTGTGAACGTCAGCTACAATTCAACAGAATAGTTCTTATTGATGCCACAATTTGCTTTAGTACTGCCCTAAAATCGGTCGGTAACATTGGTTACTTTTGTAAGTTGCTCTGAACACGCCCTGAGATAGCTGATTTCCACACTATATCCCCTAGATGCTATATTTCCGGTTTCTTGCATAAGAGAACTTGTCCGGAATCCAGGTAGAATTTGCGCTGTTAGCGAAACAAGATTAACGAATCAGAAGCCTGAATTTTAGCAAAGTTTTCAATGTTTTAAATAAATTTTCTTGTTAATAAATCTCGTTTCGCAAACAACGCAAAATTTATGTTAATCCTGGCCCTCGTCCAGTTAGGATTTTGCACTTTGAACACTGTTAAAAATTTGAAACTTTTACTTTATCGTCTATCCATTGCCTTTACAGAAAATGATTACTCCATTGTATTATGGTGAATTCTCATTGGTCAAAATAGAGATATTCCATAAAAGGGTGGAGTGACGATGCAGCAAAAACTTCAAACTTTTAACAGTGAAAAGATCGTGTGTCTATGTAAGTGTAAGATAAAAGCATGCAAAAGGAACACTTCTAATTGGTCGATTGCTTCAAAATGAATTTGAAATTTAAAGTTTTTATTTTTAAAAAAGTTCTAATTATCAGATTTTTATGAAATTCGAATGGGACCACATGGGCCTCATACGCTTTCAAACAAAAAAAGAATTATCAAAATCGGTTCATATTTGCAAAAGTTATGCGTGAACAACAAATACATACAGGTCGAAATCATAACCTCCTCTTTGAAGTCGGTTAAAAATAGAATGTATAGTTCAATTACAGTGACAATCAGAAGTATACTGTTGCATTACGCCCAGTGGGAAAAAACAGCTTCAAATGTGTTTTAATGATGTTACACTCTTCCGAACATAATAAAATTGATCTGCATCCATGAAGTATATACTAAAATATACATTTTGTATAATCTCTGGTGCAAAGAATATTTGTTATTAATTTACAGGGCCACACAAAAGTATTTCATTACATAATGGTCTAGGAGGAAGCATTGTTTGGGGCGTGATTTAATTGTATTAATTTTTTCACATTTTATGAAATTGATAATACATTGCTGAAGTTTACTGCAAGTTACTTCCTGTTTAATAGAAAGCAGATAATATTTACAGGAGCACACAAAAGATTTCGGATATTATACTGTATCCGAAGTATTGTATACTATTACACTAAGATGTGAATATTTTTAATTATTTGTAATTTCGTTATTGTACGAACTCACCGCATTTGATACGTCTGAAGTGCGAATTCCGACTTGTTGTTAATAAAAGGATTCTTTCGATTTGATATAATTTACCATTTTCAGCTAAACTATGTGCAATTAACGATGCACTGACATTATTCACACTTATCGGACACTGATGCTTAATCAAAATGCGTCATCATGGTAACGGGCTTTGGCGATAAGCGAGGTTGCTTAGGAAAGCAAAGCTGGAAATTTCTTACCTTTATTTCCCCCCTGTATTTCAAACAAAAATCAGTAACCTTATATTCTTTAAAAATTAATTAAAAAAATATTATATATTTTTTTAATCAATTTTTGATAGGTGTGAACCAAAGAGCACCTTTCTACCAGGGCTGCGGAGTCGGGTCCATTTTTGAGTAAAAGAGTCGGAGTCCGAGTCGCTAAAAAACACGCTGACTTCGACTCCAACGGCGGATGTTTTTTTTTTATGTTGTTAGACAGTTTGAAGTGAAAATAAACCAATTATAAGTATATGTTAGATCTTTTATTATAGTAAAAGATCCAACATTCACTTCATGTTTAAATGATGTAGAAAAGGAAGCCTGTACATCGTTCGTTGCAGTTACTGAAAACTTTTTAGGGAATCATAAATCCCCGCAATATGTTAACCTTATTGAGAAAATGTTACAAGCCTTTCATAAAATGAATTGTAACATGTCTTTGAAAATACATTTTTTGGATTCGCATTTAGATTTCCCCCCGAAAATAAGGGAGCTAGCTATGAGTGATGAACACGGAGAGCGATTTCACGAAGATATAGCTGTTATTGAAAAACGATATGAAGGAAAATGGAACCCTGTGACGTTGGCAGACTATTCCTGGTTAGTAATTAGGGAAACCTCAACCGCAAAGTACCATCGACAAACAAACAAACAAACAAACAAAAAATTAAAAAGGAAGCCTTTTTTTATTCGAAATAAATTAGTTTAAGATTAAAATTTGTAAAAAACGTAAAAAAATAAATATTGATATATCATAAAATTGTGAGGTGATAGAAATGTTTTATTTGACTTTCTACACTACTTCTAGCACACAGAACACGAATCACATAAAATTATTTGCGATATAAAAATGTTATTTTTATTTTGTTGAGTAGTGTAGTTAATCCGCTTTTGTCTCGAGGACACGAATTAACATCAAAATTATGAAGATATCCCCTTTTGGAGTCCATTTATCCTAAATAGAAAAAATTTTGCTTTATTTTCTCCTTTAGATTTCGATAGTTGGATTTTACGGATTTTTGGGACATAAAATTAAATAACTAGTAAAGCGGAAAATATTTTCCCCCTTTTTTCTTTCAAAGCTCTAAGAAGTGAATAGATATTGAAATAGTGAAAAGTTCGCCTTATTTCTCTTGCATTCCCCCATAATTTTAATCAACTGCAATATTAGTATATTTGTCAGCCTGGAGTCGGAGTCGGAGTCGAAGGCATTAAAATTTCCGGAGTCGGAGTAGGCCATTTTTGCCTCCGACTCCTCAGCCCTGCTTTTTACTCCATAAAAAAATGAAAAAATATGAGATTGCATTTAAAAGATATTGAATAGATATTGATTGATAAAAAAATAAATAAGTCGTTTTTAGCAAAATAGATGCTTTAAAAAAATCGCAGTACGTATTCTGAATAAACTGTATTGAAAATAAGACAAAATTTACAGGATCGGTTCAATATTGAATATGGATTGTCTTAAGGGGGCTCAAGGGTT
Source organism: Maratus speculifer (assembly GCA_964019185.1). Taxonomy (NCBI): domain Eukaryota; kingdom Metazoa; phylum Arthropoda; class Arachnida; order Araneae; family Salticidae; genus Maratus; species Maratus speculifer. The sequence continues at coordinate 284,173,662 of OZ025298.1, read as the reverse complement.
GGAAACTTTTCAAAAAATCGATTTTTTATGATCTAGTTTGATTATTCAATTAATTCTCAACTCAATGCAAAAAACCGCATAAAAATATTTGCATTTTTAACGGAGTTATAAGCATTTATGTATCAGTACTTTCATAGCCGCATCCATATAATTTCAACTTTAAGTCGCGTTTTCTCAAAACTTGATTTCTGACGACTAACACCAAGATTTAGAAAAAACTATTTGATGGAATGACTTAACTTTTTTTCTTTGCAAGCATATAACATCATTATCTAGAGAATGAATTAAGGATATAACTATCACTAAAAAAAAAACATTATTAAAAAATCTCTCAAACTTGAAAATTCAAAAAAACCCTAAAAAATACAACTTTTTTTTCATTAAAAATACTCAAAATATTAAACTATCTAAAATATATTAATTCATTCTCTAGATAATGATATTATATGCATGAAAAAAAAAATTTAAGCCATTCCATCAAATAGTTTTTTTTAAATTTTGGTGTTAGTCATCCAAAATCAAGTTTTAAGAAAACGCGACTTAAATTGAAATTATATGGATGCGGCTATGAATGTGTTGATACATAAATGCTTATAACTCCATTAAAAATGCAAATATTTTTATGCAGTTTTTTGCGTTGAGTTTAGAATTAACTGAATAATCAAATTAGATCATAAAAAAATCGATTTTTTGAAAAGTTTTCAATCCCTGAGCCCCCTTAATGGCATACAATCACCGGCGAATTTCGAGAGAAGTGCGGTTGTATTTCTCTGGAGTTGTAAAATTTCTTTGTGATTTGTCGTCACTGTATATTGACGATGACTTATAAGCAGGCTTTCATATCAAGCACATAAGTCAGATATATGTTGTTCAATAAATAAAATAAATAAATGTTAAGTTTTTTCGCGTTTTCAAAACGCACAGAACTTGCGAATTTTAAGGGAAACACATGAATGAAACACATTTTAGAATAACATAAACGTTGTACTTACTTTTAATTGCTATAACAATGTTCCATTGGAAAAATCCGCTTACCGTAACCACTGACAAAATGTTTTAATCTTATGGAATAACCTCGAATATTTATTGCCTGATCTATACAGATCTTTTTTACGTATTTCAAAGTTACATTACGGTTGCTTTTGTAATGAAATTATCATTAATAAACATGTAAAAAAAAATACAGCTATGACTTTGTTGACAAACTCATGTAAACCTGTTGTTGTCCATTACGATTTTTGATGTAATGAGATTTTTTTTTCAAGGTTATTAGCAATATTTCTAACTAGGTATGTGGAATATCGAATTATTACCAATATTTAAAATCGTTAGATATCTAATTTGATGAAAGACTGCTTTACTAGTTCGAATGAAAAAAGGTATTTTTAAAAAGTTTTTGGGAAAGAAAACAGCTGGAATAGACTGATAAAAGCAGGTGAGTAAATAAATATTGATTTTTGCATCCTCTTTCCAATGTAGGATCAATTTTCTTCACTTTGCTTTAGACAATTTGATTGTTTGAATATAATTTAGGATCTATATTTATCGCTTTTATGATTGATTTTTATTTGGAAATTTTTATCGTTGTAATGCAATACACTATATTGCCATTGATTATGGGACACTTGCGATTTTAGACGTTTTACTAAATATCTAGAAAAATACATGAGGAATCATCTCGAAACTCTTAGTGTATAAATATAATAGTATACGTCATACATCTCCGTGAAGATTTTTTACCGAAACGCCATGGGGGACCGTCAACAAATTAAAATAGAATGAATATCTTTTGAATAACCCTGTCAAAACTAATGTAGCAAAAGCGCTCAAACTCTAGATTATAATTGAATGCCTTATTGTAATACACTGTGTTCATTTTTATGCAAATAGCATGCACACTCTCAGAGTAATTAAGGTTTTTATAAAAATGGTCCCAAATTTTTCCAAGTTTTTCCATTATAATTTTCAGAGTTCTTAATATAAAATAATATTTTTTTCAGAAAATATGACAAACAACATTGCACACAGTACCCTGTAATCAGAATTAAAAAATAATAAAAATTGTATGAAAAATGAGTAGGTTTACTATATAATATTTTACTGCGCATGCGTCAAAGATATCAAAATTTCATTTGCATATTATGTTAGCTAAATGTATAGAGCAACTTTTGTAAAAGTCTCAAAATCATAGCTTGAAAATTCTGAAAGTAATCGCTTATAGAAAAAGGACAAAATCCGTTGTTTCCAAAATGAAGCAAAAAAATGAGGGATTTTATGCAAATGCAGTAGTACATCCCATATTGTGTATTCTATATTGACACTAATCAATGAATATATGGATACAACCCCTCTTGTTTTTGCTTCATTTTGAGAATAACGGATTTTCGACTTATTTAATTGACGATTATTGTCAGAATTTTCAAGTTATGGTTTTGTGACTTTCACAAAAGTTGCTCTATACATTTAGCTAACATAATATGCAAATGAAATTTTGATATCGTTGACGCATGCGCAGTAAAAAATTATTTAGTAAACCAACTCATTTTTTATACAATTTTCATTATTTTTTAATTCTGATTACAGGGTACTGTGTGCAATGTTGTTTGTCATATTTTCTGAAAAAAATAATATTTTATATTAAGAACTCTGAAAATTATAAGGAAAAAACTTGGAAAAATTTGGGATCATTTTTATAAAAACCTTAATTACTCTGCGAGTATGCAAGCTATTTGCATAAAAATGAACAAGGCTTATTACAATAAGGCATTCAATCACAATCTAGAGTTTGAGCGCTTTTGCTACATTAGTTTTGACAGGGTTATTCAAAAGATATTCATTCTTTTTTAATTTGTTGACGGTCCCCTTTGGAGTTTCGGGAAAAAATCTTCACGGAGAGGTATGACTTATACTATTATATTTATACACTAAGAGTTTCGAGATGATTCCTCATGTATTTTTCTAGATATTTAGTAAAATGTCTAAAATCGCAAGTGTCCCATAATCAATGGCAATATAGTGTATTTTCTCAAAAAAAGACCTGAAGTATTGTACTTTTGCAAATTGTAATGCATTTCAATAATATAAATTTATTATTTATTTATTCAGTTATCTTTTTGATATCGTTTCAAATGAACTTTAAAGATGTTACACCTGGTCAAATATATTCAAATTTATATGCATTTACGAAGTGCACTAAAATATGCCTTCTGTAAAATATGCGGTGAAATGAATAACTTATTATTAATTACAGGGCCACACTAAAGAATTTCATTACATAATGGTAAAGAAGGGAATGGTTTGCGTGCATTTTAATAATATTAAACTATTTTATGCATAATAAAAATGGTATACGTCGCTGAGGCTTAACATAAGTTATTTCAAGTTTAATATAAAGTACATAGCATTTAAAGAGACACACAAAAGATTTCAAATAGTATATTTTATTCGAAGTTCTGTATATTATCGATGATGCTGATGGATGGATGAAATGCATTTTTAACACTTTCCAACAAAGTTGAAAAATATTTATGCTTTCGATTTTTCTGGCCGTGCTCTAACTCTCGTAAATATGCTGGGATTGCCATAGAATTTTTGGAAGCTATTGACAATTACCCAGCGCGAACCCTACTTTAAATGAAATTTCTACCATGATTAGTTTATTTACAGGGAGAGTCAAAAGTTTTCCGCTACATTACGGCCTATGAGAAAAAATCGTTTCAAATAAATTTTAAAGGTGTTACACCCTGTCAAACACATTCAAATTTATATGTATTTGCGAAATGCATTAAAATATGCATTCTCTAAATATGCATTGAAAATAAAAGTTATTATTCGTTTACAGGGTCACACAAAAGAATTGCATTGCAAATAATAAAGGATGGAATTGTTTGCGACATATTTTAATTATGTTAAACGATTTCATGTATAATAAAATTGATATACGCCGCTGAGGTTTAATGTTCCACGCATGATTTGAAGTGCATAGCATTTACAGTAACACAAAAAAGGTTTAAAGTAGTATATTCTGTCCAAAGTATTGTATATTATCGATGATGGCTGATGGATGGAGAAAATGCATTTTTAATTATGATATGCGCTTTTAAGTTTCACAAAATGTATGCATATTATATGGTGTGTATAAATGCTATAGTTGATATACAGGTACACAAAAAGAGCTCGTAAAGATTACTGAATATGAGCGTAATTTGCTTAAAGATGGTTTTAAATAAGTTATGCATTTTTTCGTTGAACTGATTTCAATTTACTAAGAAATGTTTGTAGAATATAGATAAAATGATATACAGAATCGCGCAAAGAATTGGCTACATGGTCACATATGGACGATAATTTCTAGAAATTTGATTTAAGTAATGTTAAGAGCATTTTTGTTTGAACTGAATTTTAGCAAAATATTTATAATAAAGGTATAATAAACGTATAATAAAGGTACTATGTAATGCATTTTTTTCTAAATTATTTCTTTTTATTATATTGATAGGATGAGCGAAGCGAATCCTCTACTAGGCTACAAAAATTATATTTTGTCGAACACTTTACAAAAAAAAAAAAAAAAAAAAAAAAAAAAAAAAAAAAAAAAAAACAACAACAACAACAACAACAAAAAACAATTAGTTTTTTGATTTGAAATTAAACATAAAAACAAATTTTGAGCTGTAGATTTGCACAATGTTATATTTTTACGGAACAACCTTAAAACAATTATTATTTTAATTAATTAATTTTACATGTTTTTCTACTATGGACCCATTTTTGTAAATTGCACGGACTCATTTTTGTAAAAAATTAAGCACGTTTATTTTCAGAATAAAAAATGAATCAAGGAGTTAGTAATTACAGATAGAATCATGATTAGTTAAATAAAGAAAATATGTTTTCCTAATTCCTCCAAAATATCTCAAACTTTTGAAGACTAAATCGAAATATTTAAACGTGAAAAGTGAATATAAAATAATTTGACGAAGTTAAGAAAAATTGAATATTACGTCATAACTTTTTCATACAAGATTTCCATGTAAAAACGGAAAATAAAATAAATAGCTTTGCGGATTTTTTTTTTTTTTTTTTTTTTTTTTTTTTTTTTTTTTTTTAAAGGAAATATTACGTCAGAATGGAAATATAATGAACGAAAGGTAGGGAAATATGGCGATGTATCGTATTTAGACTATTGAAAAGAGCTGCAGAATTGATCGCAAAAAGACATTAAACTTTGTTATATTAAAAATGTATGTTATTTGAGAGGAAAATACACATTTTAATCAAATACTTTATTAAGATTAGTTGGAAATAACGCATATTTAGTTGCGCATATAATAGTTTCAAGATTTCTTTTGTGAAATTTTTAAAATACCTTTTTTATGAAAATTATAGCATATTTTTAATGTTTTAAAATTTGTGAAAATTCAATTTTTACATTCAATTATAAAAGTATTTTTCAGTGTTAAGGTTCAAATACACAATTTATTCTTATTATGTCATAGGGTAAAAAGAAAGAATAGAGATAAACTATAGTGGCTGGGGGTGACGCTAAAAATATAACCCTAAAATTCGCTACATTAGGCCCAAACATAATCACGTGTTTTTGCAAAAAAGAAGAAAACTTTTAATAATACAGTTTTTAATTCATAATACAATGAGATGTTACTTTAGAATGCTTAAATATAACCAGATCATTTTCATTCAGTAAAGAAAAGAAAAGAAAAAAACGCACGACTGATGTCAAAGAATTCGGGTAAAAAGAAAGAATAGAGATAAACTATAGTGGCTGGGGGTTACGCTAAAAATACAACCCTAAAATTCGCTACATTAGGCCCAAACATAATCACGTGTTTTTGCAAAAAAGAAGAAAACTTTTAATAATACAGTTTTTAATTCATAATACAATGAGATGTTACTTTAGAATGCTTAAATATAACCAGATCATTTTCATTTAGTAAAGAAAAGAAAAGAAAAAAAAACGCACGACTGATGTCAAAGAATTCGGTCCCTGCTCTACGTAATTATTTTGTTGGGTCTGAATGAAGACATTTAAATTTGGGTGATAAAGCGCATCATACTACAAGACGATGTTACAGTGTATTGCATCTTTATATATCGCTTTTTTTTATATTATTATGTGAAATCATTTAGCAAACAATGCTTACGCATTTGAAAAACAAATACGTTACGGTTTTTTTTTTTTTTTTTTTTTTTTTTTTTGTAAAAAGGCAACAAAAGTATTGTAAATAAATAAAATTAATTGTTAAATTCATTGTATAAAGTGTTATTCAAATTCGAAGGTTTAAAATTGAACCAAATGAAACATATTTATTATTAAGAAATAATTACTATTAGTATTATTTTTAATATGTTTGCCGTTTGAAATCAATTTATGGAATTTGGCAGAAGTTACATTTCTAAAATTAAAATACGCCAAAATGTAAAATAATGTTTTTGCTTAAGAGCCATTATTTTGAAATTCAGACAAAAGTGATGTTTCGATAGTTATATTTTTTAAATTGCTTGACATTTTTTTTTTATGTTGAAGGAAAATATATTTAATGAATAATCTGCAATTTTGAAACCCTGAAAAAATTTCCTCTTCCCTATAGAAAATGTTAAAGTTCAAGGTTTTGAATGCCATTTTCATGAAAAATGAAATGCCAGTATGTTTGGAGTGTTATATCTCTGGCAAGCAACAACATACCAAAAGTCTTTTAACATAAACTAATAACATAATAGATAACACTACCTGCTTATTAAAATTTATTTGTTTCCATGGGGCATTGTAACTTTACATTTTTATGTTGCCACAAAGTATAGTCAAAAGGACGTTTCTGTCCATTTTCCGAACTTAATGTCTTATTTAAGCAATAGTACCCCGAATTTGTTCATATAGAATATGAAAGTGCACAACTAGGACAAGTTAAATAATATAGTACTGCACGGAGATATTTTTGCTGTTAATATATATGTTACAGGCTGTTTGATAAAAGGCTATTTAATTTTCTACTGACTTTGTCACCTAGCAACCAAGATATACCTAATTATTTCAAAATGTAAAAAGTTTTCTGTGCAAACGATTTTTTGTGATAAATACATTATCTGTTTTATTTCTTCAGCTTTTACCTAAGCTGTGTGAAACAATATTCTTTTTGTTTTGAGTTTGATTAGAATGTTTTTTAATGAGATATGTGTAAAAAAGTTACGGTTTTTATTGGAGTTGTGTTTTGTTAAATTATTAATGTTCGAAAGAACCTGAGTTGAGTTTACTCATCAGAATAAACTGTTTAAAACCAGATATGAGTAATTAATTTTGAGTTGAGTAAAATATTAATAAAATAAACTTTCGAACAATTGAAATCTTCTTCATATGGTCCGTCTCTACGGAGAAAAATCAGCGAGTTGTTCTACGTCAATGATTGAAGGATAACTGGTGAATATTTTGTGCTGTTTTGCTATTTCTTCGATGTTAGAACTCATCTTTTAAAGAGCCAAGAGGGGTAAGTGCACCCATTTAATTTTTATTCATTAAAAATGAGTATGAAAGAATTAAAAGCAAAAAAGAAAATTTTCAAAACAAACTTGACAAAATTAAAAGAAAAATTATCGAATACTGAGCTAGAATTAAATGAATTAATTCTCATAAAGGAGAAACGGAATAAATTAGAGAAAATCTTTTCTGAGTTATTTGAGTCTCTTTATAAGATAAGTAAAGAAGATGAAATTGAGGATTTTATTAAGGAAAACGAAGAAATTAATGAAATTTTAGAAATAATGGAATTTGAACTTACAAAAAAGTTATCAAAAATGAAAGTGCAAACTGTTAATTTAGAAAACGCCACAAAGGCTGATAATAACATTAAATTGCCAAAGTTAACTCTTCCTGTATTTACGGGTAATTTGCATGAGTGGCTTTCTTTCAAAGATATATTTAAGGCTACTGTACATGAAAATTCTAATTTGTCAGGGGCAATGAAATTACAATATTTGAAGTCTTCATTGAGAGGAGATGCCTTTCGTATAATTCAATCTATTTCAATCGTGGATTCTAATTATGAAGTTGCATGGTCGCTTTTGGAAGAACGGTTTTCAAATTCGAGAGAACAAGTTTACGCGCATTTAAAACGTTTTTTAAATATTCCTGTTATTCAGAATGAGTCCCCAGCAGCATTATTAAATCTAATAGATATAACAAATGAATGTATTAGGTCGTTAGAGATTTTAGAACAAAAAGTTGAGGGGTTTTCTACTACTATGTTTGCTTATATTTTGGCTCAAAAATTAGATGTAAATACAAAAATGTGGTGGGAAAGACATCTTAAGCGGGATAATTTACCGAGTTTAACTGAATTGCTAGAATTCTTGAGAGACCACGCGCGTACACTAAGTGCGTCCAAACAAGTAAATACAAAGCGAAATTTTCAAAACGAAAGCCAAACAAAGCATTGCTTTTCAAAGGTAACATCCATGGTTGCGAGTTTAAATGAGAAAAATATGCGCAAATTTGTTGTATGTAACCAGGAAAATCACAGTGTTTTTAAATGTCCCAAATTTCAAAAATTTAATGTACAGGAAAGAGTAGATTTTGTGAAAAAAAACAATATGTGCTTTAACTGTCTTTCAGAATTCCACTGCGTCAAAAAATGTAACTCAACATTCTCGTGTTCAAAATGCCATAAACGCCACAATATACTTCTTTGTTTTGATAGGCGTGAGAGAAATTCCAATGCGGTGGGAAACACAAAAAATTATAGTGATAAGGAAGTGCCAAATGCATTGTCGACGAATGAAAGTAAATCAACGTTAAATGCTGACGCCATACCATTTGAGTTAAATAACCAAATTCAAAATTTCACTGGTACTTCAAATGTGAGATCGAATAATGTTAAAACAGTTCTTCTTTCCACTGCTATTGTTTATATGAGAGATAAATTCGGAAATAAAGTTCCGGTGCGTGCTTTATTGGACAATGGTTCAATGAGCAATTTTTTAACATTGCAGTTAGTTGAAAGATTAGGAATTCGAAAAGAAAAAAGTAATATTTCGGTATCGTGTTTAAGTGGATCCTCTGTAGCGGTAAAAAATAAAACTACTGCCTTGATCAGTAATAATTCGGGAGATTATAGTCGGGAGTTAGATTTCCTTATCATACCAAGGATTTCGCAAATTATGCCCTCGAAATATATTAATATTTCAGAGCTAGGAATCTCAGAGTCTATTATTCTTGCTGATACTGAATTTAATAGACTAGGGAAAATAGATCTTTTGCTAGGAGCTGAAGTATTTCTAGAATTGATAAAGGTGGGTCGTATGAAGCTACCAAATTCTAAATTAATACTGCAAAATACGGTGTTCGGTTGCATAGTAAGTGGGAGTGTTTACGATTGTAACGATCAAGAACAAATATATTGTGGGTTAATTACTGAAACAGATTTAAATTTCGAAATGAAAAAATTTTGGGAAATTGAAAGAGTAGAAGAAAGTACACCATTGAGAAATACAGAAGAATTAGCATGCGGCACCCACTTTATAAATACACATCAGAGAGATATAACGGGCAAATTCATAGTACAAATGCTGTTGAAAAAAGATCCTAGTTCTTTGGGAGAATCAAAGCAATTTGCGGAAAATAGATTAAATTCACTTTGGAATAGGCTAGTCAAAAATCCAAATCTTTTAGAGTTATATTGCGCATTTATGGCAGAGTATAGAGAGTTAGGCCATATGGAGGAAGTAGAGAAAACAGATGAGCCAATACATGCGAATTATCTACCTCATCATGCTGTTTATCGCCCAGATAAAAGTTCTACAAAATTGAGAGTTGTCTTTAATGGTTCACATGCAACTTCATCAAGAGAATCCCTAAATTCCATACAGCTGAATGGAGATGTCATTCAAGATGATTTGTTTAGCACAATACTTAGATTTCGTACACACCGCTATGCATTTACAGCAGATGTAAAAATGATGTATCGCATGATACTTATCGATAAAAGTCAACGTGATTTACAGCGCATAGTTTGGAAAGATTCTGTAAATGGTGAGATGAAATATTACAGACTATGTACAGTCACATATGCACAACTAGTGCCCCTTATATAGCCATGCGCTGCCTTAAACAGCTTGGTATAGATGGTGAATCTCAATTTCCGTATGCTTCTGGTGTGGTACAATCAGACTTTTACATGGACGATGTCCTGACTGGAGCAGCTGACCTAAAATCGGCTAAGAGACTGCAAATTGAGCTTATTCAACTATTAAATACGTGTGGCATGAACTTACATAAATGGTTTAGTAACCATCCAGAATTAATGGAGCCAGCCTTCAAAAATGAGAATTACACTTTTGAAAATATGAGTGAAACTAAGGCACTAGGACTTTGCTGGAATGCCAATGATGATACTTTTACTTTTAGTGTATCATTCAGTGAGCAAACCAAGGTAACTAAAAGAAGTGTGCTGTCAAATATTGCTCGCATTTTCGACCCCTTGGGTCTACTTGGACCAGTTGTGACGAAAGCAAAAATTTTCCTACAAAGACTGTGGAGACTGCAAATTGATTGGGATGAAAATCTCCCTACAGCTGAGCTTGATGATTGGTTGCAGTTTTTAGAATCATTAAGAGCCATCAATAATATAAGTGCTGTTAGATACATTTTTACAAATAATCCAGTGCAAATTAAAATTTGTGGCTTTTCAGATGCTTCGGAGAAAGCCTACGGTGTGGCATTGTATGCTGTGTCTTCAAATTCTTCAGGAGAGCAAATTTCTCAGTTGCTTTGCAGTAAAAGTCGAGTTGCACCAATCAAAACAATCACTATTCCTCGCTTGGAGCTCTGTGGTGCAGTTTTATTAGCCAAATTGATGAATAAGGTTGCCAAAACCTTAAAAGTTCCTAAAGAATCTGTTTACTATTATTCAGATAGTACTATTGTATTATGTTGGATTCGAAAACAGCCGTGTGACTTAAAAACCTTTGTGTCATCACGTGTGGCTACGATTCAGAATCTTTCTGATATCAGTCATTGGGGACATGTGGCTTCTTCTGATAATCCTGCTGATCTTGTGTCACGAGGTGTAGATCCAGACAAACTTCTCCAGAGTAACTTATGGTGGAAGGGTCCACTATTTCTAACACAACAAACTGAACCTTCTTTAAATACTGTCGAACTTGAGCAAAATGATAATGATCTATACATAAGTGAACTTAAACATACAGCTTCAAAGACTACACTTTTAATATCAGACTGTTCATCTTTTATTGATTATTTTTTGCAATTGAGTAATAATTATGCTAAATTAATAAGAATTCTTAGCTATGTTTTCAGGTTCATTCAGAATGTCAAAAAGCCAAAAGAAAGGTATTCAGGTAAGCTAACATCTGCTGAATTGAAGAAGGCTGAGCAGTTTATCATAAAATCTGTTCAAGAAAAAGAGTTCAGTTCTGAATTCACATTGTTATCTAAGGGTAAGGAGTTACCAAAAAATAGTAGATTACTTTCATTAAATCCTTTCTTGGATAAAAATAATTTAATCAGAGTTGGAGGTCGTCTCCAAAATAGCACGGTAAATTATGCCCAAAAACACCCAATTGTACTGCCCTCTAAACACAAATTAACAGAATTAATTATCGAGTTTTATCACAAAAAATATCTACATATAGGACCACAAAATTTACCTTATTGTGTTCGAAGAGAATTTTGGCCTTTAAACGGTAGGGCTATTTGTAGAAAAATTGTACATAAATGTATTACATGCTTTAGGGCCAAACCTAAATTGTTAGAGCAAATTATGGGCGAGCTCCCAAAAGAAAGAATAAATGTAGACTTTGTTTTTAATTGCACAGGAACTGATTTCTGTGGTCCATTTTTGATTAGATATAGAGATCAACGTAAAGGCATTTATCATAAAGTTTATGTTTGTATTTTTATTTGTATGGTAACAAAGGCAGTGCATATGGAATTAGTCAATGATTTAACATCTGAGGCTTTTATTGCAACATTAAAGAGGTTTTTTGCCAGACGAGGCAAACCTCGAAAAATTTTCAGTGATAATGCAGGCAATTTTGTGAAGACTAATGTAGAGCTTAAAAGGTTGCATGAATTGGTAAACAAACCAGACCAGAACCTTACTAATTACTTGATATCTGAAGGTATTGCTTGGGAATTTATTCCCCCTAAAGCTCCAAATTTTGGAGGTTTATGGGAATCGGGAGTCAAGTCCTTCAAGTATCACTTTAAACGTGTTGTGGGCAACTCTAAATTAATTTATGAAGAAATGTTAACTATAATTGTCCAAATTGAAGGTATCTTAAATTCGCGCCCGCTTACTCCCTTGAGTACAGATATTGATGACTTGGAGGTCTTGACCCCGGGACATTTTCTTATTGGTCGCCCACTTAACGCCATTGCTGAATCTGACCTGAGTAATATTGAAGATAATAGACTAAACTTATGGCAAAAGACCACTAAAATGGTTCAGACCATCTGGAAAAAGTGGAAAAATAGTTATTTAAGTACATTGCAGCAAAGGCATAAGTGGATGATATCAAAAAACAACCTCAAAATAGGAGATATGGTTGTAATAAAGGAAGATGATCTTCCAGTGTCTAAATGGTTATTAGGGAGAATTGTAGAAGTATTTTTTGGTAATGATAATAGAATAAGAGTTGTAAATATAAAACCCCCAAATGGAATATATAAAAGAGCAGTATCCAAAATTGCTGTATTACCTCTTGAAAAGTAATTCAGTTTTTATAAGAAAGTGTACATTATTGTAAAATTTATTTATTTATTATGTATTATGTAAAATTGTTTAAATATTTGCTTAAATTTAACTTAACTGTGACTCATTTATATTGTATTTAATTGTATTGTTCTTTATATTTTTTACAATGGTTGTAATTGCAGTGTTTTAGTTTGAAACCCCCCTCAGAGGTTTCAAGAGGGGCGGTATGTTTGATAAAAGGCTATTTAATTTTCTACTGACTTTGTCACCTAGCAACCAAGATATACCTAATTATTTCAAAATGTAAAAAGTTTTCTGTGCAAACGATTTTTTGTGATAAATACATTATCTGTTTTATTTCTTCAGCTTTTACCTAAGCTGTGTGAAACAATATTCTTTTTGTTTTGAGTTTGATTAGAATGTTTTTTAATGAGATATGTGTAAAAAAGTTACGGTTTTTATTGGAGTTGTGTTTTGTTAAATTATTAATGTTCGAAAGAACCTGAGTTGAGTTTACTCACCAGAATAAACTGTTTAAAACCAGATATGAGTAATTAATTTTGAGTTGAGTAAAATATTAATAAAATAAACTTTCGAACATTTGAAATCTTCACAGGCCAAACCCGATTTTAGGCCAAACCGGTCTATCCTAACACCCATCGGATAAACTAGTTTTTCCTAGGTCAAACTGGTCTATCCTAACGCCCATCGGATAAACTAGTTTTTCCTAGGCCAAACCGGTTTGTCCTAACGCCCATCGGATAAACTAGTTTTTCCTAGGCCAAACTAGTCCATCCTAAGGCCCATAGGACAAACTAGATTTTCCTAGGCCAAACTAGTTCATCCTAAGGCCCATAGGACAAACTAGATTTTCCTAGGCCAAACTAGTTTGGCCTAACTCTTATAGGATAAACTAGTTTAGACTGCTGTTTATTGGTCTGAACTAGTTTATCCAAGGCCAATGTAGTTTTACATGTTTTTAGCTCACGGGCTTCAAAGCCAGATAAATAATGGGCTCACAGGTTCTGTATGCATGTATGCACACATGTATGTGCTTATGTACGTAACGCGATAACTCTTGATAGAGATATCCGATTTGGTTCAAATTTTGGATGTAGGTTCATTCTGATAAGGTACTTTTCTGATTTATTTTGGAAATTCATTGGATAGGAATAAAGGGGAGCGAACGGGAGGCTAATCCCCCACCTTTAATTTAGAGAAATGGATTTATCATGCACAATTATCAGTTTTCATTTTAAATTTTAGAAATAGGATCATTGTGACAAGGCGCCTCCGTGATTAGTTTATTGTTTAAGTCTAAATTTTAGACTTAAACAATAAAAATCAACAACTCCAAAAGAAAGGGCAATGTAGGTAACACAACATAATTTAGAGGCCTGGCGGTCCGGTCAGGCGGGGCCCTGGCCTAGAAATTCCGGCCCGTGCAAACGTCTGACAGTATTCTACAATCCTTCGAATAAAATACATTATATAAGAGTAATAACAAAACCACTTTGCACAACGTTAGCTATGGAGCAGTAGTCAGGATCAATATTAAAAAGAATATTGTCCAATTAAAGTGATGGCTTTGCATTCACAGGCTGTTTACATTAATTGTGTATCACAGCCTTTTTTTCTTAAAGAATAACACCCTCGAAAAATAAAGTAAGTTGGATAACTTTTTCCTATTTTCCCCAATTATACGCAACCATTGAAGCCCCAAAACTAATCACAGATACGCTTTATAAAATTAAACAATTATCCAAAACTTGAAGCAAATCAGATAATTCTGCACAAAAAACAATTCATCTGATTTAAGGAGGGTAATACCCATTCCTCCCTTAATACTTAATCATTAAACCCTTAAAGCAATTCAGGGATTCGCCTTAAAAAACTTTATTCAAAATTTCCGGCCAATCGGATAAATTTGCATAAAAACCTATTTATCTAATTTAAGGAAGGCGATAAAACGTCCACTACCCCATTATACTTAAACAAATGAAAAACTCAAATTAATTAAAGAAGCGCCTGATCAAATGGATTCAGGTCAAAAATTTTAAGCAAATTGGATAATTCTGTATTATAACCTATTTATCTAATTTAAGGAAAGAAATAAATTGTAAGTTTCCGCCTTATATTTAACCGAACAACCATCAAAATTAGTGAAGCGTTTGATTAGAATGAACAAATACAAGATTTGCAGCAAATCGGTTAATTCTGCATGAAGAAACATTTGCCAAAATTATGCGGGATCCCCCCCCCCGTTATTCTCGTTGTTTTTATTCAATTAACCCCCAAAACTAATTAGGGAAGCGCTTTACCAGAATGATTTTATTTCTAAAATTTGAAGCAAATCAGTAAATTCTGCTTGAAAAAAGCATTAACATAAATTATGGGGCGTTACTCCTATTCCCGCCTCCCTTTATACTTAAACAATGAACACTCACAACTAACCATGGAGGCGGAGGCCGCTCAAGAGAATGCTTCTATATCTAAAATTTGAATAGAATATGCTAATAATGCATGGAAACCCATTTATTTGAATTAAGGAAAGGGGAGAATCAGCCTCTCGTCTCCCCCCCCCCACACTTATTCTTCTCCAATGACCTCCAAAAGTAATCAAAAAAGCTCTTTATAAGAATAAACCTATATTGAAAGTTTGATGCAAATCGATTATTTCTATCAAGAATAATTGCGTTACGTACTTACGTACATACATAGATACAGAATCTACGGGCACATTAGTTCTCAGTCTTGGGTAGCCTTATGAGTTAAAAACTTGTCAAATTACATTATTTCTATCAAGAGTTATCGCATTACGCACATACGTACGTACATACGTACATACATGTGTACATACATACATACATCCAGAACCTGTGAGCCCATTATTTTTCTGGCTTTGACGCCCGTGAGCTAAAAACACGTAAAACTACATTGGCCTAGGATAAACTAGATCAGCCTAGGACAAACAAGAATGCTGGCGTTGAGACAGTCATCGAATTCAATAAAATCGCGCCAAATTGAATTGGCCTAGGATAAACTAGTTCAGACCAATAAACAGCAGTCTAAACTAGTTTATCCTATAAGAGTTAGGCCAAACTAGTTTGGTCTAGGAAAATCTAGTTTGTCCTATGGGCCTTAGGATAGACTAGTTTGGCCTAGGAAGAACTAGTTTATCCTATGGGCGTTAGGATAAACCGGTTTGGCCTAGGAAAAACTAATTTATCCGATGGACGTTAGGATAGACCGGTTTGGCCTAGGAAAAACTAGTTTATCCGATGGGCGTTAGGATAGACCGGTTTGGCCTAGGCCAATCTAGTTTGGCCTAAAATCGGGTTTGGCCTGTAACATATATAACCTGTTAAACATTCAACATTTTCAAAATCTGCAACATTTAAAGTAGTGTTATTTCAAAAACGCGCCGCAGTTGAATGAAACAAAATATATCATGCATTAATTGGATATATGTACAAAAACATGGGAAGGAAAAAAATAGTGGGGTATCGTGATATTTTTAGGCAAAAAATGACAAAAGTTATAAGAAAAGCAATGTCCATGATCACATTTTTATCTCAAGAGAACTTGAAACATCCCATTTTTCTTTCGGAAGGGGCAACAAAAAAGGGGATTTTTTTATTTTTTTCATAGGGAAAAAACATAGAAAGAGGAAAGAGAAATAGAATTTTTCGTTTTCTGATAGGGAAGAAGTGTTATCATCGACATTGTTTAAAAATTTGTCTTTTTTTTTTTTTACTAAAAATGTCAAAAGACCCCATTTTTTTTTCTTTTCCATGTTTGTGTACACATGTTCACCTACTACATGGTATATTTTGCTTCATTCAATTGTGATGCTTTTTTGAGATATGAGTAAAATTTGAATATTTAACAGATTATATCTGCTAACAGATAAAATATATGGGTAAAGTACACTATTATTTAACTTTTCCTAGTAATAAACTTTCATATTCCATAAGAAAAAGATTTTGTGTACTATTACTTAAATAAGATGTTGCATGCTGAAAATGGACAAAAACATCATTTTGATTGTATTTCGTGGCAGTGGCGTAGCTAGGGTGGGTGACACCCGGGGCGGACGTAAATGGTGTCACCCCCCCCCCCACACACACACACACACCACCACCAACATAAACGTGAGCAGGAAGAAGAGAATTATTTTTATATTTCAGATAGTATAGTAAAAATTTATCTGCTATACATTAGCATACCCTGATTGTATTCATGTTTAAAACCAGATTACGACAAAATTGATATATTTTTACATTTGAGGATCCATGAATCCGTTTTTGCTATTTAAAACTTATTGCATATAGTGCGTGATTAGAATTTCAAAACTTTGGCAATATTGTATTAGCTCTCTCACACACACATACACACAAATTACATTGAGACATTATCGAAAAAACACCAAAAACAAAGTTTGGGATCACTTGGTTTGGAATCTTTAAAAAAAAAGAAGAAATCAACATACATTCATATAGATGGGGGAAATGGATTCAGGGAGCATCAAAATGTTAATTATACCAATACCCAGAGTTCTATAATATAGACGCACGTGTGCACGCCATGTGCAGAAAAAATTTATGAACTTTGCAGAAAATTTTAGGAACGAAACAATTTTTATTTTGTAAACTTTTTTAGCGTCAAAAAATTAAAAATATTCTGCCAATTTTATGTACGATTTATTTGCTATTAACGTCCAATTAACAGCAAAGTCGAAAATTTAAGTCATTTCATGCTGAAAACTTTAAAATTCTTCAATCCGGTATATCGAACACCAAAAATCGTGAATTTCATACATCGCAATTGTCGTAAAAAATCAATTTTGTCAATCGTTTTCAGGAAAAACCGTCCAATTTCGTCAAATTATCAAGGAAAAAACACGAACTTATTCAAAGTTCTGCGGATAAAGCGCAAAATATCGTTAAAGGACCACGAAAAAATGCAAATTTCATCAAAAGACAGAGGAAAAAAATTCGCCAAAAGATCGTGAGAAAAATGCGAATTTATCCGAAAGACTTCGTAAAAATTGCGAATTTCAACAAAGAATCGCGTAAAAAACATGCATTTCGACAAAGGACTGCATAAAAAACTATTATTTCGACAAAGGACTGCATAAAAACTCGTATTTAAAAAAAAAAATCAGAAACAAAATACAAATTTAGACAAGAGATCAGTAACCTTATTTATACCCGGTTCTAAAAGTGATACTACTATCCTTAAGTAAAAAAACTATAATCAAACTCAAAAAGTACACATGGACAATAGATATTGACTTCAGGTATCCCATTAAAAAAATCACTTAAAACAATAAAGAGAGAAAATCGTAAAAAATACTCCAACAGGTTTAACATTAATTAGCGTTCGAGATACCACATAACTAGTGTAGGCTCTTAACTCGCTATAGTAATGTTGTCGATACACGTATATAAAAATACCGCTCCTAAGGGAAGGTGATAACATAAAGCTCTCTATGATTTATATGTAGAGCTGTTCTATATGTAGGGACCTATGTAAAAAAAAAATTTCGAAAAAATATGAAACATGGTAAATATAATATTTCATCTCTCTAATGATCCCCTTCCTTAAAAAAAATTTCTAAGGAAAGAAACCAAAAATCTTATTACTGCTTGTAATAACAAAAGCGTATAAACAATGATTTTAAAGCAGAGTATATTTTAAACAGCTTTTTATACGTAAAAAATCTGTCTCGGGTGAAATCGATCCAGATCGAAAAACACTCCATTGTTGACAGTTTTCTGCCGTAAAATTTATTTGATTAAAAATCGTAAGGAAGCTAAATATCTTTTTACTTTAGACAGATTCCCTTCAATCTTATACATAAATAAAAAACTAAGAAACAGGATGCAGTGGAACATGAAAGGAACACAAAGAGAACATTCAAAGGACACCCTGGAGTGCGGTATTGGGCAGACCTGCTCTAACGTATGTACAAAATTCACGAATGACATGACTTTCGAATATTTACATTTATAGAGAACATTCAAACACTTTTGTTTTCAAATTAAAATTTAATTTTTAAATAAAAAAGAAAGTTTTAATTACCTATTAACTGCTTGAACTTGAATCTTTCAATCTTAGAACAAAAAATTTAGTTGATAAAACCCTATATTCTAACAATTATAACATTTCAAATTATAATAATCAAACTATATAACATCTTTCAAATGAATACTTATCATGCATGACTTTATAATGAACTAAATACTAAGAAAGGATAAAAAATGAAACAGAAGTGACGCTCTTCGGTGCCAGACAGTCTATGTATTTTTCGTGATGAAGGTCCCGTCATTGGATGGATACATATCGAACATATTTAAAAGATTTTGATTGGATAATTGAAACAAAGAAACATTCAAAAACAAACTAATTCTCTTTTTTATGAAAAAGAAAAACTCATTTGCTTTTTAAGGCTTACAAAATTAATATTATTTTTAAATGTATACAGATAATATTTTTAATCATGTTCTAGCTATTCTAGTACTTCATAATTTTTTTCTGTTAGTTTCACGTTGACGAAAGCGAACAGGATCTCCAGAATAAGAAGATCACAACAATCAGAGATGTAGTGAAGGGTATACAGGGGTATATGCCGTATACCTTCTGTAATTTTTAACACACGCTAGGATATACCCTCTGTCTTCAGAATATACCCTCTATCGCGAATTCTGCATAAGTCAATGCAGCGCGTATGTACAGGGACATGTAAAGAGAAAATTGCGTCCGGGGCAAAGTTAAGAAATTGGCACTCCCCCTCTCATCCCAACTTTTTCTTATGAAAGATCAACGATGGTAGTATAATTTTGGCGCCCCTAAATTTCAGCGCCTTGGACCGCGCTCTAGCCCCCCCCCCCCCCCTTCGCTCTCTTCTTCCATTTCGCACGGCACCGCGTGTAGAAAAAAATTCTTTTAAAGTTTGTCTTAGTTACCCACATATTGTGTAAATGGGTTTTTGCTCACTGTTGCAAACCTAATTTAGACGCCGCATTTGGTGTACCATTTCACTTTCTCCAAGAAAATAAAAGTAAGTCTGTTGCGCCTTGTTTTGCTCTAGAAAATTCATTTTACGTCAGAATTTTTCCCAAAATCTTGTAAGATTATGCATATTTTTTTACAAATAAAGATCGGGTGTCACCCCTTCGAAGTTGACACCCGGGACGCCCCCCCCCCTCCCAACTTTTTATTGTGACAGACCAAAAATGACGATGGTAGTATAAATTTGGCGCCTTCTAAATTTCAGCGCCCAGGGCCTGCCCCCTTCGTCCCTCATTTAGCATGGCGCTGCGTGTATAAGTAGAAAAAAATTCTTTCTTTTTAAAGTTTGTTTTGGTTACCTGCACTTTGCGTAAATGGGTTTTTCCTCACTGTTGCAAATCTAATTTAGACACCCCATTTTTTTAACCGTTTCACTTTCTCCAAGAAAAGAAAACTAAGTCTGTTGCGCCTAGTTTTGCCCTAGAAAATTCATTTACGTCAGAATTTTTTCCGAAATCTTATAAGATTATGCATATTTTTTTGCAAATAAAGGCCACTCGGGTGTCACCCCTTCGAGGGTGACACCCGGGGCGGACCGCCCCCCCCCGCCCCCCCTTAGCTACGCCACTGGCAACATAACAATGTAAAATAACAATTCTACATAGAAACAAATAAATTTTAATAAGCAGGTAGTATTATACTAACAGTTTATGCCAAAAGAATTTTGGGATGTTATTGCTTGCGAGAGGTATAGTGCTCCAAACATACCAGCATTTTAATTTTCATGACAACCTTGAACTTTGACATTTTCTATAGGAAAGAGGAATTTTTTTCAGAGCTTCAAAATTGCGCATTATTAATTAAATATGATCTACTTCAACATGAAAAAAATGAAGCAAATCATTTAATACAACTATTTCGCAAAAATAATATGTATTGTTACTGTATTGTAATATTTATGTTATGCAATAATGCTTCGCGAATCCCCAAACAAAGTAAGGCTTTTGCTAGTATACATATCAACCGACAGATCAAATACAGGACTGTTCAAATGTATTGGAATGCATATTTGGCTATGAACAGTAACATCATATTTCCCTAAATAACGAAGTTTTGTTAAAGATTTCAGGAAGTATCAGAATGTGTTTCATAATCTATGCTTAAAGCTTGATTTTTCTGGCTTGTTAATTATGGTATGCATTTTTAAGTTTTATTAAATTAATCCATTTTATATGGTGTGTATAAATGCTATAGTTGATATTCAAGGCTACACAAAAGAGTTCGTAAAGGTTACTGAATATCAGCGTAAATAAGTTATGTATTTTTACGCTGCATTGAAGTTTACTGAGAAATGTTTGTAGAATATAGATAAAATGATATACAGGGTCACGCAAAGAACTGGATACATGTTCGCCTACTTGTTTAGTCTTAATTCGAAAATTCGTGCTTGGAATGAAAATTTGAAATTGAGGCTTTGCAGCAGGACATAATATATATAAATCTATCAAAAAAAAAAAAAAAAAAAAAAAAAAAAATGTAGATAGCAATTCATATTTTTTTCGAGTATTAATTTCAAAATTCATATTCTAAAATTTTTAAAATTACAAATTCAATGTATTTATGTTTGGGATTTTTAGCATTATAACCACACACACAAAAAATCACATTAGGATAATATTTTCAGGTGATATTAATAAAAATATTAATACGTTAGAAGCTCTAAATTTTGAACGCAAGCTCTAAATTTTGAACGCGCTGAATTCAAAAACGTGTCATCCAAATAACTTGAAAATTTCGTTTCTAAGTTTGATCTTGATTTGTAGATAATCCCCTAAACAAATTCTAAAGACATCATGTAAAAGCAGACTTTATTTCAAAGCATTTGGTATCAAAAACTTTCTTCTATTGTATTTAGTTGCATAATTAATAGAAGGTGTTTGCTATATTTAACATGTTTGTATAGTTATTCAAATATTCATGTACAAAAATTTATATTTATTCAAATATAGCCGTTTAATCAGTGGCGTAGCTAGCGGGGGGCAAAGGGCGTAACCCTTTAAGGGCTGACAACCAATCTTTATTTGCAAGTATATATACATAATATTATAAGGTTTTGGAAAAAAAAAAAATGAGATTTCTAGCGCACGACGCATCAGAATTAATTTTATTTTCTTTGAAAATTGGAATTTTATATAGAATTGGATGTCTAAATAAGATATGCACCATTAAACAAAAAGCAACCTATCCAATGAGTGGGTAGCGAAAAGCAAACTTTAAAAGAAAGGCTTTTCTTCTACATATAGACTATAAAATAAGTGATAAATCGCTCCTGATTTTTATTTTATTTTATTTTTCTATGTAGGTGGACGAAAGGCAAATAAGGAGTGATATGGTCATTTGTTATAATAACGTAGAATTGTGATTGAAAAATATGACGGATTTGGGGGGGGGGGGGAGAGGGTGTGACACCATTTACATCCGCCCCGGGTGTCATCCATCCTAGCTACGCCACTGCGGTTTAATCATTTAAAATTATAACTGCGTTTGTATTCTAATTTTACGAATAAAAAGTGGAATACTTTAATGAGTGGTTGTATCGCCTTATAACGACGTGGGATACTTTAATGAATGGATGTGTCTCGTTATAACGGCGAGGAATATTTTAATGAGTGAATGTATCTCCTTATTACTGCCCCCGCAATTGTGATTAAGCTATTAATGCAGTTTCGATTTCACCAAGGTCGTCTCCATCGTTATGTATATATAAATACAGTTGACACCGGTTATAACGTACTTGGGATACAATGTATTTTCGCTCATAACGTACTTAGATATTTGGTCCCGAATAAAATCCAATATTTAATTCTATATAAGTCATGATTTACAACTGCGGCTATAACGAACTAAAAGCCTCAATCTGGTTATAACGCACTTTTTAAACTCGAACGGAAAATAAATTTGGCTGAGAACATTGCATTTCTGGTTTGCAAATAGGTAAGCTGTCTTCGACATTTATACCAGTGAGTTCTAAGGCTTGGTTTACTTCTTCCTTTAAATATTCGTCTTCAAGAACAATTACCGCCTTTTTTTTCTCCAACCGTTTGTGGCTATTGACAGTAACGGGGAGACTCAACAATGCAAAGAGGTGAAGACGGATTTTAAAGAAAGATTTCTGTTTTTCAGAATGTTTCTTCAAAAGATGAAAAAAATGAAAAGTACCGCGAAACCACATAAAAAGCGGACTGACACTTGAAGGATACCTCGATTTATGGTCTAAAAAATATTTATCGGCATATGTGTTGCGGTGAAGCGGTGTCTTTATTTTATTGCATCATGAAACCAAATAAAACAATGAGAAATATTATAGAGCGGCAGGCGGCAGTACAAACAAACACCTCATCGAGCTCATGGATGAAAATCTAGGATTAGTTAAATCTTGATTCGCATATTAAAACGCAATCGGTCTGCCGAATCATATCTTGGGAGAAAACCACCTAAAAACCCAATTTTAGCGGTTGACTCCTAGGTTTTCCATTGTGCTTTTCTGTACCCCAATTTCCGATTTGTTCGTATTATGGCTGTCTTTTTCCAAGTAAAAGATTGACACATTTTTAAACAATTCAAAGAAAGAGTTCATTTTCTTTTATTTTATTATTGCAAGTATAAAACAGAGTAACTCATTTGATGATTTCTCTAATTTAAAATTTTCAAAATAACAGCATGAAATGAAAATTTTTGCAATTACGAAAAAATATTTCAATATTTCTTGATTACATAATGCCAGTGCATTTTTTAAATCATCTTCAGAGCACTTTAAACTTGCATCAGTTAAGATCATCCGCCAAAAACATAGACATCTAGAAAAGGAAAAAAAAAAAAACGATAATGAAGCTAGAACTTTTATTAGTAATAATAAAATTATAACTCTGTTTATGATTTTAACCATTTAAACGCCCCAATGGGATGTACCCAATGTGATGTTCCAATATGATGTGTTTGTGATAAAATGTTCCCAAATGGGAACATTGCATTATTTGTAATACAAAAGATATGTTTTCCAACATAATAACGATGTCCTTATTTTTCCTATAAAATGTAAGGTTGATTTGAACTTTTGAAAAAAAAAATATTTATGTTTAAGCATTTACCACAGGTATAAAGAAAATGTAAATTCCTTATTATGCATAAAAAATATATTATTTGCTTTTATCGTTTTCTCTATATTACTTACATTTGACCGCTAGGAATCCAAATGTTTTTTAATTCGAAAAAATACTCAAGAACAATATACAATAGCAAATAGCAAAAAATAATTTGTTATATTTGCATAGATTGTCATTCAATAATCATGCTCCAAAATGCGAACACTAAAATGAAAACAACTAAAAAAACTGCAGAAATGTGGGGTTTTTTTGTTATTTTCAAAATTTGTATGCATATATTAAAACATTTGAAGCTGTAATATAGGAAAAACAAAATTATAATTACATTGCGATATTTATTCGGCGTGTAAACGGTTAACGGTTAAGAAGATACTAATGTATTAATTTAAAAATTACTTTTAAACATAAGGTAAAAAAGGTCCGAAAATTCCCGTTACAGCAGAAACATTTACAGTAACGCACGATTCCAAAAATATTTCTTTTATTTTTAAAAACATTCGGGGAAGAACCGATGAGTTGTCTTAGAAAACTATGTTTTTAAAGCTTACAGATTTGTTCCCTTAAAATAAAGGACTTCTTTGCTGTTAATAATGTTCAGAATTGATATAAATTCCATTTAGTTTCCAATATCTATTTTATTTGAGGCGTTGAGAACTCGAGAACTCCATCAAATAAAAATACTTATTTTAAACATTTAAAGTTATTTATCTATTAAAAAACTACTATTTTTTCCACCATAGTTTAATTATATTCGTTAATTGTCTTATAAGCAAGGATAATTCATAAGCACTGTGTAAAACTATAGAAAAATTTCAACCCAATCATGTCATTACTTAAATTGTAAAAAAATAAATTCGTCGGATCGGCTTCTGATTGTATCGTTTGATCTTTATGACTGACATTTTTCCTTAAAATTTCTCACTCTAAGCAATAGCACTCAATCTAAGCATTGGCGGCTTCAGTCAATACATCTATGGTTCGAAT
This sequence comes from Maratus speculifer, assembly GCA_964019185.1. Taxonomy (NCBI): domain Eukaryota; kingdom Metazoa; phylum Arthropoda; class Arachnida; order Araneae; family Salticidae; genus Maratus; species Maratus speculifer. The sequence goes on along the minus strand of OZ025298.1, from coordinate 284,148,773 downwards.
CCAGGTGCAGGCGTTTTTCACCCACTTGGAAAATACAATCTATATATTTAAAAGACCAGGCTGATTGTTTTTCAGTCATCAGCACTGAGTTTTCTACTGGAACTATTTTGATATACATATACACATATTTTGCATGAAAATTGTTCATATTTAGGTGTGTCCATTCAGCTACATTTTTATTTTCTTTTTAATTTTAAAAGCTTTTTTATGGAATTTCTTCAAAACAGTGACAATCGAATTATTTCCATTGTTGGAGAGAAAAGGAAAATAATGAAAAATATGCAGACACGAAGCTTTTTAAACGTATTTTTTAAGACTTGGTTAAATTTTGGTAAAAAATATTTATACACGTGTACTTTAATTTGATAAGTGAATAAAAATTCAGTTGTACTCTGACGTCACGAAAATATTGTTTAATGCGCTTATTTTATTTTATCTTTACACATTTTAACTTTATTGATGTCATTTTTTTTCATTACATTAAAATAGAAAAGATGTTTTTATTTTCATACATGCTGGTTAAGCATAAAAATATATGTATAAAGTACGTGTGAAATGTTTGTTCTGGTGAAAATGGCTTAGTTTAAAATGTATTTTTATCTTGACACATGCAAAGAGAAAAATTGATCTGCTGGCTTCAAAATGACGTAATTTACACTGTCTTTTCCTTTCTGGATTTTAAACATTATAATTTGAGACTTTATTGATTATTTAATCTTAATTACATGTTCGCTCTCCCTTTAAAAAAAATAATATTATGTAAGATATACAGTCGAGTCTCTATATAACGAAATCCACTGTTCGAGTAAAAAATTCGTTATATAGAGAAATTCGATGTATAGAAAATGATGTTAAAAATCGTATTTATGTGTAAATTTTGAACAAATGTTATTTTTTATGATTTTAATTAAGGATTTGTAATGTTTAAAAGTGAATATTAACCTTACATTGTATTTCTTAATTATTTAAGCTGTTTCAAAAAAAGAGAATAAACATTGATTTGAAAGCTTAATGAAAATCAAATAAGGAAGACTTGCATTAATTTCAGACGAAGAAATCTGTAATTTTTTGTTGTTTTAATTTTAAAATTGTTACGCTCGCAAAAAATGCTCAAATTTTAGCAAGGAATGAAAAATTGTAGTTAACATTTTCCTCCAATTGAAGGCCTCTCTTATGCGCCTCTCATTGATTCCTTTCTTATATGTGTAACAATCTAATTGACTCTGTTTTGAGAAGGATGTTGAAAGGCGTGTGGGAGTTGGGATGGATCTAGAGGTGGGCATTATTTAACATAACAGTTAAAAAAACACTGTTACTACTATGAAGTTTGTTTTTTAGTAACAGAATACTAAAAACTCCCTATTAATTTTATAACAGTACCTTGAATTTACATTTCCCTTGAAAAGAAATATTAAAATAAACAAAAAAAAAAAAAGTTTTATTTTAACTTTTTACTGTAATGAAAATAAAGTTACAAAATCTTTTTTCAAACTTTTAATTATCTTCTAAGAGAAAACGAAAAAAAAATATCCTTTCTTAAAAACGAGTCAAGTAAATCTAGATTTGCACGCCAATTAAATAAACCCAAATTTCAATGAAAAAAACAAAACCCCAAAACAATAAACCGTCCTATCAATGAAAAACAAAATCCTACACTCAAAATCACTTTTATTTCCTTTATTAGTCACCCCTCCCACTAACAATAATAGACGCGTCCTAGCACAACTCAACTGCCTCTTCTGTACGTCTGGGAAACTTACGACAAATTTTCTCCTTCTTCTGTTGTTGGGAATAAAATTTATCTACAGTTTTAATTATCTGTCTGAATAAAATATTCTATACCAACTGTTAAATGTTCAAATGTTATGTTCCTTTTCAACATGAGATCGTATTTGTTTCAATTTCAATGCATAAAAAAAAATATTCATTCCTCTGAGAGATTAAAGTTACTTGTAATATATAACTACTAAGCAATTGTATTATTCTAAAAATATATTGTTGCTTTGAATACGAATCTGTTTATCTAGACTGGTAGTATTAGAATCTGAGAATTATCGAGAGGGAAAAAAAAGGTTTTTCTAAATTTGCAAGTTGGAATCGGGCATCGTTTGGTGACGGATGATATTTTGATGAAGGTTAGTTTCGCGTTTGATCTTCGTGGTGGAAGATGTTTTAATGTGAGGTATAGTATGTTTTCGATTGCGTGTTGAAGGATATGCCTGTGAGTTGCTATTACGTACGCGTGCGGTAAAGCTGTTTATTTATTTATTTATTGTATATTTTGTCATAACTATGATTGCTAGAAAACTTTTTTCTTGGAATTAATTTTACTAAAGCAGTGAGATTTCTATTTTATAGTGCGATTTGTTAAATTTTAAAAAATACTTTAATCAATTTGGAAAAAAATAATGACTGTTGTCAATATGAAAGCGAAGACCGACGTTTTAAAAACTACTTGTTCATATAATTTTCATAATAAAATATTTTAATTAAAAAATTTTGCCTTAAACCTAAAGATTTTATTAAATTATTTAAAAAAATGCAACTTATATCCCACAATATTATTGGACGCTGTAAATGGATAAGTTAAAATCACCATTATTCGATAAATGGCATAAATGAAAAAGTGAAGTGTTTTAGAAAAAACGTAAAGCACTTTTAAATGAAAAAAAAAGGGAACAATGCTTTAGAACACACAGAGTAAACCATTTATTTTAGTATGATCAGTCTTATTTATTGAATATAAGTAAATAGTGGGACTATAATATGTAATTACTCTATTTTGGTCTTTTTTATAGATATTGAAACATCTTCTTTTAATGTCAAATGGGGATATGATTGTAACCGATGAATCATGTTGAAAATAGACACTAATGTTAAAAAAATTTACAATACAAGGGGTCTGATCATACTTTCCACACAAGGTCCTATTTCTGTGAAATTTTAGAAAAAATTTTATATATTATTTTATATAAATATCAATCATAATTTGGGGAATTTTAAATGATCTTTATATTTGGGGTTTTGTTAGACGATCTATGCATTTAAAAAAACATTTTTCATTGTATATGTATATAATATCATGTATATGTATATATGAAAATATATAATTATTTTCATTCTATATGTAAAAGTGACACGTCAGATTTTACTTTTAAATGTTTAAATTTATGAAAAGTTCAGTTTGGAGATGGAAAAGATTCGTGCAAGGTCAATTTTTAATACAAAGAATTTTGAGAAGTGTCCTATTTGAAGGGAGAAATTTTTGCGAAAGGTCCTGTTTGAAGATGAAAGATTTTGTGAAAGGTCCTTTGAAGGGGGGAAAAAAAAAAAAAAATGAAGGATCTTGTTTTGCGATGCAAAATTTCTAGTAGGGTCCTTTGAACGACCCAATTTTTTTCTAATTAGATCCTTGAATACTGTTTTCCGTAAATACTGATCCGGGAATACTGTGTTTTCTCATCTCCACTGCTGAAGTACGAAAACTTATTTTGAATTTTTGTAAAGTTTAACTCTACATCTTAAATGTGAGCTTGACCCTTTTTCAGACATTAATATTTTAAAGGAAAAAAATGCAAAATATTACTTAAAAAGGAGAAAAATGTTCTTTACCTGCAAATATTTATCCAAAATCTATAAAAATGACCTAAATTTAAAAAAGGTCTCCTAAAAGTGCGAATTTAAACAAATTTTTAGCCTTTGGTAAAACGTTAAAAATTTATTAGGTTACTGTAACATGTTACCAAGCTAATGGTGTAATGATGGAACCTGTTAACAAAAAATAACTGTTTTTCCCATCTCTAGATGGATCCTTTAAATTCGTTGAATTTAAAGAACAAGGAGATAAGTAATATAAAAAAAAGCAGTACTGAACGATAAATCAAAAATAAGTGATGGAAAATTGATTCCATATGACTTCCAAACTTTTTTAAAATTGAATAAATTAAGACCAGTTTATGAAAAAATTCGTTATATGGCGATAGATATTTCGCTATATAGAGGCTGTTTTTAATGTAATCATGCGAAAAGGGGACCGTTCCTACAAAAAATTCGTTATATAGAGAAATTCGATGTATGGAGTTTCGTTATAGGGAGACTAGACTGTATTTATCTTTTTAATAAAAAATTAAGAAAAATAAAGAATTTCAGGAAAATTAAAATTAATAAAAAGTGGTTTTACAGAAAAAAAAATAAAGAAAGAATTCATGTAAGGAATATTCTAGAGGAATATTTTTTGCAGGTTTATTGTAAATTCATTTAACATTTCCTTCTTATCGACAAAATCATACTTATGTCATTGTGGTATTATCTGTTATCGTCAAAAAATAGTACTACTATCTACTTTTGAACGGCAGCTAAAACGCGATTACAATTTTTAGAAATGTATAACGATGGTGACAATGAACAGCGCTACCTCTTTAACTTTTATCGTACTTACATTTTACTTCTAAAACTAAATGCCGTACAATTTTAATCCTTATATGATAAAACGGGAATAAAATTAACTTAAGGATAAAATTTATTCTCATAATATTTTTAAAATGGTTCTCAGTCTAGCAACATTTGGAATTATTTTCAAGCACGAATTTTTTTTTTTCAAATCTACTCTCTTAAAAAGTCAGCCATAAAATATCTCAAGTTGAGCTGAAATCCACTCATCTGACGTTTTGAAAGGCAGCTTCTCGAAAAGAGTTAAAATAACTCGAGTGAACGAGTTGCTTTAAGCAATTTAAATCAAGTTGAGCTATTTTAATAAGCAATTTAAATCAAGAAGATTGAATTATTTGAAAAACAACTCATTTATGATCGAAAAAATTACAGCTCATTCCTGAGAAGCCAAATCAATTCTTTCGTTTTAAGAGTGTATTTCAATCAACTAAAAAAAAAAAAAAAAAAGATAAATTACAAGATTAGATTATCCACAGAATGTAGCATTTTGTAACTACACTGAAACCTACTAACCAAAAGGACAGATATTCAGTTTATGTAGAATGTAAAATTAATAATGCTTGAAATATGCTTTGAATCAGATTATGATAGAAATTTATTTCATTATTTTTTTTAAGGATGCATTGGATACGTTACTTTATAGGAAGGAAAGTATTTCCGTTTGTGGAAATGTCGCAACCAGCCCGATTATAGAAAGAGAACGAGGAAACCATGCAAAGAAGTTATCAGTTGAAAGCATTAAAATTATGTTTCAGCTCAAAATTGTCCAAATATTACTGAAAAATATTTTCTCCATTTATACATCTTAGCCTGTATCAATACAGGTCTAATACATAATTATACTGCTATAAGCAGAGATACTATAGCAACACTGTGGAAGATACCTGTAATAAAACTGTGTTGAATCTGAGAGACATCGAAGAGTCAGGTTTTCGATGACGACACTTCTTCATTAAAACTTTAATCAATCATGTAAACTTGATTTAGAAATATTTCCATAACAGCATCCAGTTGATTACTATTCAAAGCGAACTTTGTTAAAATGATCAAGAGGATCATAAAAATACTTCTTTAAAAACAATATTGAACTTCATTACACCGGGAGCTTTTCAAAACTAACTTAAATTTAAATTATAAACAAAATCATTCCTTTAAAAAATCATAAACGAAAAACTATATATCTTATTTGAACTTAAACTATAATAACTTAAATCATAACAACTTGACGGAAACGAAAAGACAGAAAGAGCAATGAAGTCGATCAGAGAATGGCATTTATACTATCTCAGGGAAGGAACGGGACGGGACGATACCACTTCTGAAAAAGGGTAGGTCTAAGACTAGCCGATTACAGAACACCTAATGCCATCTATCGAAGCCTCATGTCGAAACTTTAGTTAATTTATGTTTTAGACTCAAAATAGCCATAAGTGACAAGTAAAACCGGCTGATTAGCCAACAATACATAAAAAATAATTAGTTTAAAACAATGGATGCATTTCATAAGAAATGAAAATGAAACGAAGAAAGATTGGCTATGGCATTTCAAAATTTCTTTTTTAACATCGAATTTCGAGGGGATACATCTCGTTTTTTAATGTTGAATTTGCAATTATACGCCAAGAAATGGATTTAGAGATCCCCAAAAGATAATTAAAATATTGTTTTATTATTTTTCAGTTGCCATAATAAAAAAAAAGCAAAGGAAAAATCGTTCATTCCTTAATAAATTCACTTTCTCCTTCTTTCTATACGAAGCGTAAAAATGCAGTAAATTTTCCATAATCGAATTCGGGGGCTTTCCCAAACTAATGTATTGCAACAAAAATTTTGAGAAAAAAAAATCGCAATAAAAGAATTAGGCATGATTTTTTGCATGGATATGTAGTTATAAAAGAATGTTTGGGTGAAATGTACTTTACTCTCCCTCGCCAAGGCGACTTTTTTTTTTTAGCGATAAATGTTTCGACATGGCAACCGTGCATTTTCATTTTCTCCACTCGGATCTTCATTATGGCAACCCGAAGGAGTGCTTCGGTTTACGTAATGTACTGATTTCTAAGCCGTTTCTGATTGGACACTTCGGCATAATTCTAAAACACCCCAGACACTTGGCATCGTTGAATTTGGCGAGGCGATAAATGGCTTTTTCTTGTCATCGGATCGTTTTCTGAATTTTTTCCACGCTTACAGTTGTTAGTTCAGGAATTTTGATCGGTTTAACCGGATTGCAGGGTTTCTTATCTTTTGTTTGATTGGCTTTTATGAAATCTCATAAAAAGGAGATTGCATTATACATCTATGACTATATTTTCCCGGTCTTTTTTACGTTTTATTTTAAAGATATTTCTTATTTTAATAAATAAGAACATGCATTTGGAGACAAGTATGCGGTACGAAATAAATTTCTCGAAATAAATATTCAATGATTTAAGTTATGATTTATCAATTTCATTTAAAAAATTGAGATGATGTGTTAATTTTAGTGAAAGTGAATTCCTATTTCAGAAAAACTTTCTTTTTTATTTAAAAATTCGCGCAATATATATGTGCCATAAATACATAAAAAAATATATATATTTCAAAATTTTATGCCATATTTTCGTACAAATTTACAAAGATTTTAATAGTTGGATATCTGCATTAATAACCGCAAATTTGCTCATTTTAGAAATTTCTTCAATGCGACTTTTAAGCATCCAGAGAATAATTTTTCGGTTATATAGTGTCGTTAGTTAACGCAGTTTTGACAAGTTTTGTGCATTTTAGGAATTCTAACTTAGCGAGTTTCGTGAAACCAGCGATTTTTTTGTTTTCTTGTAATGGACGCGCAGCATTCATGCATGCGTTACTAATTGCGGCGTTGACGAGTTTCGTGCATTTTAGTGATTCCCGCACAGCGAGTTTCGTGGATTCACTGATGTTTTTTTTAGTTTTAATGGGCGCGAAGCGCTCATACACACTGACTGCGGCGTTGACGAGTTTCGTACATTTTAGTGATTCCTGCACAGCGAGTTTCGTGGATCCACTGATGTTTTTTTTAGTTTTAATGGGCGCGAAGCGCTCATACACACGTCTGTGACTGCGGCGTTGACGAGTTTCGTGCATTTTAGTGATTCCTGCACAGCGAGTTTCGTGGATCCACTGATGTTTTTTTTAGTTTTAATGGGCGCGAAGCGCTTATACACACGTCTGTGACTGCGGCGTTGACGAGTTTCGTGCATTTTAGTGATTCCTGCACAGCGAGTTTCGTGGATCCACTGATGTTTTTTTAGTTTTAATGGGCGCGAAGCGCTCATACACACGTCTGTGACTGCGGCGTTGACGAGTTTCGTGCATTTTAGTGATTCCTGCACAGCGAGTTTCGTGGATCCACTGATGTTTTTTTTAGTTTTAATGGGCGCGAAGCGCTCATACACACGTCTGTGACTGCGGCGTTGACGAGTTTCGTGCATTTTAGTGATTCCTGCACAGCGAGTTTCGTGGATCCACTGATTTTTTTTAGTTTTAATGGGCGCGAAGCGCTCATACACACGTCTGTGACTGCGGCGTTGACGAGTTTCGTGCATTTTAGTGATTCCTGCACAGCGAGTTTCGTGGATCCACTGATGTTTTTTTAGTTTTAATGGGCGCGAAGCGCTCATACACACGTCTGTGACTGCGGCGTTGACGAGTTTCGTGCATTTTAGTGATTCCTGCACAGCGAGTTTCGTGGATCCACTGATGTTTTTTTTAGTTTTAATGGGCGCGAAGCGCTCATACACACATCTGTGATTGCGGCGTTGACGAGTTTCGTGCATTTTAGTGATTCCTGCACAGCGAGTTTCGTGGATCCACTGGTGTTTTTTTTAGTTTTAATGGGCGCGAAGCGCTCATACACACGTCTGTGACTGCGGCGTTGACGACTTTCGTGCATTTTAGTGATTCCTGGACAGCGAGTTTCGTGGATCCACTGATGTTTTTTTTTTAGTTTTAATGGGCGCGAAGCGCTCATACACACGTCTGTGACTGCGGCGTTGACGAGTTTCGTGCATTTTAGTGATTCCTGCACAGCGAGTTTCGTGGATCCACTGATGTTTTTTTTAGTTTTAATGGGCGCGAAGCGCTCATACACACGTCTGTGACTGCGGCGTTGACGAGTTTCGTGCATTTTAGTGATTCCTGCACAGCGAGTTTCGTGGATCCACTGATTTTTTTTTAGTTTTAATGGGCGCGAAGCGCTCATACACACGTCTGTGACTGCGGCGTTGACGAGTTTCGTGCATTTTAGTGATTCCTGCACAGCGAGTTTCGTGGATCCACTGATGTTTTTTTTAGTTTTAATGGGCGCGAAGCGCTCATACACACGTCTGTGACTGCTGCGTTGACGAGTTTCGTGCATTTTAGTGATTCCTTCACAGCGAGTTTTGTGGATCCACTGGTGTTTTTTTTAGTTTTAATGGGCGCGAAGCGCTCATACACACGTCTGTGACTGCGGCGTTGACGAGTTTCTTGCATTTTAGTGATTCCTGGACAGCGAGTTTCGTGGATCCACTGATGTTTTTTTTTAGTTTTAATGGGCGCGAAGCGCTCATACACACGTCTGTGACTGCGGCGTTGACGAGTTTCGTGCATTTTAGTGATTCCTGCACAGCGAGTTTCGTGGATCCACTGATGGTTTTTTTAGTTTTAATGGGCGCGAAGCGCTCATACACACGTCTGTGACTGCGGCGTTGACGAGTTTCGTGCATTTTAGTGATTCCTGCACAGCGAGTTTCGTGGATCCACTGATGTTTTTTTTAGTTTTAATGGGCGCGAAGCGCTCATACACACGTCTGTGACTGCGGCGTTGACGAGTTTCGTGCATTTTAGTGATTCCTGCACAGCGAGTTTCGTGGATCCACTGATGTTTTTTTTAGTTTTAATGGGCGCGAAGCGCTCATACACACGTCTGTGACTGCTGCGTTGACGAGTTTCGTGCATTTTAGTGATTCCTTCACAGCGAGTTTCGTGGATCCACTGATGTTTTTTTTAGTTTTAATGGGCGCGAAGCTCTCATACACACGTCTGTGACTGCGGCGTTGACGAGTTTCGTGCATTTTAGTGATTCCTGCACAGCGAGTTTCGTGGATCCACTGATGTTTTTTTTAGTTTTAATGGGCGCGAAGCGCTCATACACACGTCTGTTACTGCGGCGTTGACGAGTTTCGTGCATTTTAGTGATTCCTGCACAGCGAGTTTCGTGGATCCACTGATTTTTTTTAGTTTTAATGGGCGCGAAGCGCTCATACACACGTCTGTGACTGCGGCGTTGACGAGTTTCGTGCATTTTAGTGATTCCTGCACAGCGAGTTTCGTGGATCCACTGATGTTTTTTTAGTTTTAATGGGCGCGAAGCGCTCATACACACGTCTGTGACTGCGGCGTTGACGAGTTTCGTGCATTTTAGTGATTCCTGCACAGCGAGTTTTCTGGATCTTCTGATTTTTTTTATTGTTGTTTTAATGCACTCATGATGTTTCAGTTTAAAATTATAGAAATTATATGATATAGAAATTATATTATTTGATAAATATCCTTACTAAATTTTAGAAATAAAATATTTGTAAAATTCACGAAAGTAAGTTGTAAAATTTATATAACTTTGTGCAAATTTACGGAGCAAAATTTTTAAATTCCTTTTCTGTAATTTTTATCTCTAGTAAGTAGTTGTTTTTCCCGAATTTTTAAGTACGGGACGAAGCGTACGAAGAGGAAACTGTGACTGGGTCAAAGTCTCAATTTGGCGCCCCCTCCCCGAACTGTTTCTTGTGACAAGCTAAAAATGACGTTGGTAGTATAAATTTTTGCGCCTGTAAAACTGCTATCTTCGCCCCCCCCCCCCCCTTTCGCACGGCGGTGATAAGTACAGAATTTTTTTTGTGACTGTTTATTGAAATAAATAATATCTGTAAAATACACAAATAAGAAATTCCCCAATTTAAAATAATTCGCTTGAATGTACGCAGTGTGTTTTTAAAATTCATTTCTTTTAATTTTTACAGTGCTTAAATAGTTTTTTACGCTGAGTTTTTTAAGGAACAAAAGTATTTTTCATAGCAGAAATATGGATAGATTTTGTGCTGTTAGCGAAACGAAATTGAGCAATCAGAAAATTCGCTTACTTAAAAAAGGAAAAACTTTGAATGCCGTTTTCTGATTGTTCAATCTCGTTTTGTTATCTCTGTATTCTCAAAATGTGCCTGAATACCGGACATTAGATGAAAACATTGCATCAAATTTTGTAATTACTGAATCGTCTGCCGCATGAAACGATATCTGGAAGCAGAAATAATTCTTTTAGTTTGTTGGATAGATTTTTAATTTGCAACGCGTGATGTATTTTCTTGGATAAATTATAAATAAAATATCCTCTTTATAGGATTTCGTAATGTAAATAAGTAAAGGTAAGTGAATTTTTTTTATGGCTATTGTATTTTGTTTGTTTTAGAAACTGGTGCATATAAAGTTTTATTATTACAAATTAGATTTATTAGTATATTATTTATTAGATCGGGAACGGTAAATTTTTAACATTCGAAAAATATGGAAAGAAATCTTTGTATAACTCGAGAAAATTCGTGGTGAAAGACGTTAAATTGTTGTAAACTGTTTGTAAAAATGATATTTTTTATAAAGGAATCATCCTTGAAATCGAGTATGTCGCTAATTGTCTTCCGGAAAACACGAGTTGTGATTGGAGAGAATCTCTAGGTTGCTGAAAACTCAGTTGGCGCTCGTGGATGCTTGGCGCGTGTCAAAAAATCGCCAAAATCTCGGCTGTTTTAGGAATATGCCGACACTTCTTTTTGTTGAATGTTTTCTGATTGGACGAAAAATGAGAACCGAAAAGAGAGCTATTTCTAAGCCGTCTCTGATTGGACGCTTCTTTTTGTGTTGAAAGATAGGTTAAATTTTTGAGTATTGTTATTCCCGCTTAGAAATTGCTGCGAGTAGCTTTGTTTTTGAGAGTTGTGTTTTGCATTCAGCGAGTGAGTTTAATTTTTTGCATTTTCCTCTTTTTATATTTAGTGAGATACCGTTCATTAACTACTATGGAAGTTGTGGATTACAGAAAGAATGTTGTTGATTGTTTGAATGAGGAAGTAAAGTATTCAAATGGATACTTTACGCTGTTGAAAGTTTGTGGAAAGAAGTATCTGATTGACTGGTGTGTAAATGAAGGTTTGATGTCACCCAGATATGAATGTCCTAGGTGTGGAAGGGATATGCAGTTAACGGTGAACAAGAATTTGAATGATGGTTATGAATGGCGGTGTCGTGTGCGAGGGGGTGTTGACAAGCATGAAATAACTCGGAGTGTAAGGAAGGGTACGTGGTTTGCTAGGAGCAGAATAGATGGTTTATGCAAGATAATGAAAGTGACGCGTATGTGGTTTGGTTAATGTATGGAGAAATATTGTATGGCTGATTTGAATGTAACGAGTCGCACCGCGACTGATTGGTATTCTTTTTGTAGGGAAGTGTGTGAGACTGTGCTTATGGAAGAGAGTGAGCCTTTGGGTGGCGCCGGAGTGATTGTAGAGATTGATGAGAGTAAGTTTGGAAAGATGAAATATGGAAGGGGGAGGTTTGTGAAAGGAGAATGGGTGTTTGGAGGTGTTGAAAGAGGGACGAATAGATGTTTTTTTCGGGTTGTTCCGAATCGTGGAAAAGAGTTTTTGCTTCCCGTGATTAAAGAATGGGTGTTGCCGGGAACCACGATAATTTCAGATTGTTGGAAGGCCTACGATTGTTTAGGGGACGAAGGATATGAGCAATTGCGGGTCAACCACAGTCTGTATTACGTGCATCCTGAAACTGGCGCCCACACAAATTCCATCGAGGGCACCTGGGCGGCGATCAAACGTAAATTGCAGAATACTCCGCACTTAGCGGAGGAGTTTGATTCTTATCTGGCTGAATATATATGGAGGAGGAAGCATCATCACTCGTTGAGTGCTGACACATTTAGGAAATTTTTGATTGATATCGTAAAAGTGTATCCTCCGTGGCAAAAAGATCAAGTCACGGAGGATTCTTCTGATATGGAGATGTGATAGAACTCAGAATAATTAAACAGGAAAACAGCGGCTTCGGGTAAGTAAAAATTCTCATTTTTTTGTCTTTAGATTTGTATTTTATTTGCTTTGTCCCTTGGGCCCGCCACACATCAGTGAAAGCCCCGCCACAAACTAAGGAGACGTGCGTCAAAAATCTGTGAAATATGACACAGTGAAACCGGTTTTTTCTTTGTTATGAGTGTGAAATTGTCGCATGTGCACTGTTAAAAATTTGAAACTTTTGCGACATCGACACTCCACCGCTTTTATAGAAAACGATTACTTCACTGTATTATGGAGTATTCTCATTGCTCAAAATAGAGATATTCTATAATAGCGGTGGAGTGACGATGCAGCAAAAGTTTCAAATTTTTAACAGTGTGTCATGTTTTTTCGCTCAATGTATGACAGGTCTGTGGCAGGCCAAACATTTTACGAAAAAACGTACGACATGGACAATTTCACAGTGATAAGAGAGAAAAAACCGGTTTGATTGCGTCATATTGCACGATTTTTGACGTATGTCTCTGTAGTGTGTGGCGGGCCTTGGAGAAAGACGCTCCGGGAGAAAAGACGCAAAAACGCGCCAATTTGGCGATTTTTAAAAAATTGCGCCAAGAGGGAGAGTAAAGTACATTCGCACCGAATGTTTTTTAAATGCAGCTTTAATGTTTATACTCATTTATAATAGTTTTAATACATAATGTTAACCTTACGGGCCTGTTGTACTGTTAATAGTACATGTCTTTTAATGAAGTATTATTTTGCTTTAACAAATACTTTTTTTTTATTATTTGCATGTAATTGTGTTAGTATATATCTATGCATTTACTATATGACTTTCTTAATGTTGAGGCTTTTAGTAATAATAACAATAATAAGTATTTGCTTAATTCTCTTTGTACCGTTTGCGATTCTTTAATTTTAAACATAAATTTTATTCTTTAAATTTAAATAAAGGTTACTTTTCTGAAAGTATCTTGTGTAATAAGCCGCAAAAAATATTAGAAAGTTGTAATATAAGTTAAATTCTGTTGTAATATAATAATTTCTAAACACCTCCAAAAACTGTTCCTTAGTCTATTTTCATATAACAATAAATTTAAAAGAGCACAAAATAACTACATTCGTTATATTTAAGATAATAACAAATTCGTAAAACTTCAGTAAATCAATTGGACAATTGCTATTAAAATTATTCGAGTAAAAGTAATTTTCTACTCAAACGTGAAAAAAATTCGGACCCGAAAGGGTTAAGGTCCCTTTCAGCGTCTCATCTTTATACAACCCCTTTCCGTAGAGAATCAGCTATAATTTTATCTGACGAAATGTAAGTTAATTAAAAATATAACATACCTCCACATAATCTCATGCATAGTGTTTCAGAAATAAAAGCGTTCTCATTGCCGCATCCTCCTTCGACAAACTTTTGACAAGATCTTTCCGTGTAATTGTAGAAATAGGCTTCAAAGCCACCTTTGCACTGTATCTCTTCAGGTTCTAGCAAGCAGTTCGCAGTGTTAAACTCTGTGAATACACAGAAATTAATGAGGCATGAAAAAAGAAGAACTATAAACAAAAAAATAATTACGAATATTAAAACAGAGAAAGTCTTCATATTTAAACAAGTTGGAAATTCCACGTCAAGCGTAGCAAATGAGGTGCGTTCGTACGATAACAAAGTTTTAAAAATATGACTCTCATATATCAATCTCATAAAATTGTAAATAGTTAATTACAATTAAAATGCGTACCAAACAATGTTCTTCCTATACCATTACGTAACGGAATACTTTTGTGTGGTCTTGTAAATCAATAACAAACTGTTACGAATTTTGTAAATAGTTAGTGTTTGTACTGTAAAATAATGTAAATAATCTTATTAAGCTCCATTTCTTTACTAATATTAGTTTTTGTTACATTGTCTCTGTTATCAAGCAAACTTGTCTATTATTTTCAGTGAATGTCTATGGCAGCTTTGCGAAATATTAGAGATATCGCCAAGTTGGCGTCACTTTTGGCGACTAATTTTGGTCGCCAAATTCGGCGATATATCGCCAAGTTGGCGACAAACTTGGCGATTGTTGGCGATGGTAACCCTTCCCTACTCTATGGTAACCCCCCTATTGATATACTGATACATTGAATGTTGTTCCGTGGATTTTTCGAGATGGTTCTAGAAATTTCCAGCACCTGCTGCGAGCCTATATAAGGAGAGCGATACGAGCTGTTGTGATTATTATTTACCAGTCAGTCATTGAGTGAACAAGGCATTTGTTAAGCAAGTTTGCTTGAGTTTCATTTATGTTGTTTTGAATGTTATTAAGTGTTGAGACGTTGTATAAAGAGTCTCTGGGATCTAAAGCTATACTTGTACGATAGATTTGAGCAGTTATTTTTGAATATCTAGCAATATTTGTGAGTTTCGAAGACTCTGTTGTTCTGAAGATCTGTAAATAAATTATTTTCTACTTTTCTAAGAGACAAGAGTTTGAAGTTCTCTAACCATAAGATCAAAAGAACCGTATATACGCTGTAACATTTTGGTGTCAGGAGTCGGGATCTTATGGCGAAAACAAGAACGATGGACGGACAACTGAAAGAACTGTTAGAAGCTATTAACGGATTAAGGACAGATCTGACCAATAAACAGGCCAAGAAGAGTTGACGGAAAAGATGAATAAAGGTTAAGAAGAGTTGGCGGAAAAAATGAATAAAAACGAAGAAAGAATGGAACAGTTGACAAATAAAATTGACAAATGCCAAGAAGATGTGACTGAAAAGATTAATAAAGGCTAAGAAGAAATGAAGAAAACTTTAGAAGAAAAGTTCTCGTCGGTAGAGAGAAGAATAGGCTCGGTAGAAGAGAAAATAGAGGAAGTAGAAGAGAAAATTCAGAATGAAGTTAGTAATGTTGAACAGAAAATGGAAAGGAAAATGGCGGAAGTAGAAGAGAAAATTCAGAATGAAGTTTGTAACGTTGAAGAGAAAATCAGTAACGTTGAAGAAAAAATTAGTAACGTTGAAGAGAAAATACTAGGTGAAGTAGATGAAAAGCTAAATAAAAAAGTACAAGATCTTGAGAAGAAGCTTTCAGCGGCCAGTGGTAATTATGAAGAATTTAGGAATCCGCCTGCTTCTCCCGTGCACATCAAGCTGTCGACATACGACGGAAAGAGTTCCTGGCAAGTTTACAAGACCCAATTCACCATTGTAGCCGAAGCGAACAAATGGAGTGACGAGGTGAAAGCTTGTCAACTGGCAGCATCTTTAAGAGGAGAAGCCACCGACGTGCTGCAAACATTGCCCGATATGACGCAACTCAATTTTGAGACTTTAAGTTGTGCACTTGAAATGAGATTCGGAGAAAAATTTTTCAAAGATTACATGAGAATACAAATGAAGAGCCGCCATCAGAAATCGAGTGAAACATTTCAAGAGTTTGCCTCAGAAATAGAACGTCTGGCAAATTTAGCTTTCATCGACTGCCCAACAAATGTACGGGAAATGCTCTCATTGCAGTACTTTGTAGACGGAATAAAAGATCCAGAAGTGCAGAGAGCGGTACGAATGGCAGATGTGCAGGATTTAAAGGCTGCATTACTATATGCCTTAAAGTTGGAAGCAGCTACACAAGCCAGCCGAAGAGATCTCATTCAGTCCGAGGGGCAACGGTGAACAAAAGCTCACACACTGAGAACGTCTTGAAAGAAATTAGGAAAATAAATCAAGAACTTGAAGCTTTAAAATACGGAAGAACAAGTTCAAGAAGACAGAATCTCACGTGCTGGGGATGCGGTGATCCAGGACATCTCCGAAGAAATTGCCCCAAAATCCACGAACGTGAGATAAATTCAAACAGTCAGCAGGGAAACTAAATTTTGGCCATCTCGCGGGGCGGAGGTTGCCAGAGAATGAAAAGCCCCACCTGAAGATCCTCCAGATATAAAAAATGAGTGGCGGTGATAATGAATTATATGTGATAGGCTTTATTAACGGAATTCAGTGCCGTATGATTGTCGATACAGGAGCCAATGTGACAATAATAAGAGAAGATTTGGCTTGGAAATTGAAATCTAAACTCATCTGGACTCCACCATACGTTACCCTGCAAACTGTGACGGGCGACAAGATAGGCATATATGGAAAGGCAAATTTAACCATCGATTTCGGAGGAACGAAATATTACCATACGGCATATGTGGCTGACATAACAGATCCTTGCATAATCGGGCTAGATTTTCTGAAGAAGTTTGGCTTCAAACTTGATTTTAAAAATAATGAAATGCTATCTAAATTTGAAGAAATAAGCCTTTTTGGATTAAATAATGAAATTGAATGTAAACAAGCAGTAATAGCCAAAGAAGACATCAATCTAGATCCAAGAACAGAATTTTTAGTTCCAGCTGTAATTAAAAATGAAACTAATTACCGATTTGGCCATATAGATTATCCAGAAGACAATAGTACACAAGCAGGAGTATTGGTGGCTTCATCTGTAGTGGACCTCTCGAAGAAGACCATTCCAGTCAGAATTGCTAACATCAGTGATAAGACGAGGACTATCAAGAAAGGAGAGGTGATAGCGTCATGTGCTCCTGTGACGTGCATAAGTCAAAATTCCAATCACCCCCAGAAATCTTCAGATAATTTAGTCAAGGATTTGCTACAAAATACAGACTTAGATCCAAATCAAAGGGATGCTGCGGAAAGTTTAATTAGGGAATTCCAAAGTTTATTTTCCCAAACATCTGAAGACTTTGGTCGAACCAAAATCGCACAACATCGAATTGATACGGGAGATCATTCTCCTATTAAACAGCATCCTAGACGATTACCTTTTGCCAAGCAAGAAGAGGTGCAGAATTTAATTAAGGATATGGAAGAAAATGACGTCATCAAACCATCGACAAGTCCATGGGCGTCTCCCATTGTGCTAGTGAGAAAGAAGGATGGTTCTACAAGATTTTGTGTAGACTATCGCCGACTGAATGACGTCACTAAAAAGGATAGTTACCCTCTACCAAGGATCGACGACACTCTCGACACACTTGCGGGCAACACTTGGTTCTCGACTCTGGATCTGAAGAGTGGTAACTGGCAGGCAGAGATCCATCCGGACGACCGCGAGAAGACTGCCTTCACAACGGGACAAGGGTTATGGCAATTCAAAGTAATGCCTTTTGGTCTATGTAATGCACCTGCAACTTTTGAACGCCTTATGGAAACGGTTCTTCGGGGGCTGTCATATGAAGCATGTCTTGTTTATTTAGATGATATCATAATCATAGGAAAATATTTTGATGAACATCTGAACAACCTCAGGCGGGTGTTACAAAAATTAAAGGAAGCTAATTTGAAGTTAAGCCCTTCGAAGTGCAGTTTGTTTCGAAATGCAGTCGCCTATCTTGGACACATCATTTCGGCGGATGGAGTCAGGACTGATCCGGAGAAGATATCAGCCGTGAAAAATTGGAATCGTCCAGCAGATGTTCACCAGCTTCGGAGTTTTCTAGGATTATGCACCTATTACAGAAAATTCGGCAAAGGCTTCTCGATGATTGCAAGACCACTTCATAAATTAACAGAAGCCAATCAAAAATTTATCTGGACACAGGAATGTGACGCTGCTTTCGAAAAGTTCAAGAAGGCCTTAACATCCACTCCAATTCTGTCATATCCTCAAATAGATAAACAGTTTATACTTGATACGGATGCAAGTAACGAAAGCATTGGCGCTGTATTGTCCCAGGAAATCGACGGCCAGGAGCGTGTTATCGCCTATTTCAGCAAGTGCTTATCAAAGGCAGAGCGAAACTACTGCGTAACAAGAAAAGAGCTTCTTGCTGTAGTGAAAGCCATAGACCATTTTCATCATTATCTTTACGGTCGGAAATTCCTGATCCGAACTGATCATGCTTCTCTAACTTGGCTATTGAATTTTAAGAACCCTGAAGGCCAGATAGCCAGGTGGATACAAAAGCTTCAAGAGTACGATATGGAGATACGCCATCGAAAAGGCTCATCACACGGAAATGCAGATGCTCTCTCAAGAAGACCCTGCTCAGAGAATTGGCAAGGGTTGCGACCGGGTTGAGAAGAAATTTAACGTCAAAGGTCCTGTAGTAAGACAAGTTACAACTGGGTCTACATCATCGCAAGATCCGTGGAGTGACGAGAGCCTGCGTAAAGATCAACTTGCTGATCCTGAAATTAAGCCAATTCTAGAGCTGAAAGAGGAGTCCAACAGGAAGCCCAGCTGGCAAGACATGGCCCATTATCACCCTACGACTAAACGTTATTGGGCTCTCTGGGATTCCTTACATTTGAAGAACGGCATCCTGTGCCGAAAATGGGAGTCTGACGATGGAAAGACATGTAGATGGCAACTACTACTCCCTAAGTCGAGAATTTCTATGGTCCTTCAAGAACTGCATGGTAGTCCCACAGGAGGTCATTTTGGTGTAATGAAGACCCTGCAAAAGGTTCGAGAGCGTTTCTACTGGAATAATGTTCGCAGTGATGTGGAGAAGTGGTGTCGAACTTGTGACACCTGTGTAGCACGTAAAGGTCCAAAGAGGCGCACCCGTGGACGATTGCAACGTTATAATGTAGGAGCTCCTTTCGAACGAATTGCTCTAGACACCCTGGGTCCACTTTGTTAGAATACCTCTCTAGATATAAGTGTTTTGTGACATACCACTAAAGAACTATTTATTTTCTCTCTTTTTGATATAAATATTAATCAAGACTCTTTATCTATACACCAGATGGCAGCAGTACAAAAAAAAAATTTCCAGTATATCTTGCCATCTCTGAAATATACGCACAAAGATACAAGAGAAGAAAGGATTTATGCAATCTTGCATTTTTACTTTCCCCCCCTTGTGCAAGAAAGATTCATCGTGCGCCTACGTCACCAGTGTGCTTGTTTGAAGTCAGGGAAGCTGGTTGTTGTCAGCCAAGCTGCGATCTTCAAACTGTTTTTAAAACTATAATATTTAAGCACCTCTTCAATTATAAATATACCTTATTGTTACCTGTGTTTTTAACCTATATAATCAACATTTTCTCTTCTTATAGTATATATCCAAGTGTGTGTGATATCTTATTTAAAGATTTAAAAATAAAATTATCTTAGCAGAAATACGGTAGTGTCCACTTCATCTCGCCTCTAGATAATAATTTTTGCTCGGATAAGCAACATCTCGGTGAACGCAACGCCCTACTGCATTCGGGTGGCTTGCCAGTAAAGGTAAGCAAATCTTTCTTTTTATATACTGTCATTTCATATTGACTATTGGAAATATAAATAATATCTGGGTAAAGTATGAGAATATTATGAATCCAATTACATATTGATTAATTAACATATTTCTCATAGATTATGAGACTCATAAATATTAAATACCCAGTAAAAATAAATATGTATATTGCTCACATTAATTGATATATTATTGCACAGTTAACATTACTTTATATGAGCATCAAAGATTGAAATATATCTATATTTATATTCATATAACTATAAAGAGAGTAGCATAATTAACTCAAATCAAAATAAAAACATGGCAGTAAATAGAGATATAGGTTCTATAGATAAGTTGAATGATAGTAACTACTCCAATTGGAGTTTTAAGATAGAGAATTTGCTTATTAAAGACGATCTCTTAAAATTTATCAATGAAGAACCACCGAGTACGGCCGACGATGCCTACATGAAAAGGTCAGCCAAAGCTAAAGCCACAATCTGCTTATGTATTGAGGATTCACAGATTGTGCACATACGAAATCTCACTTCGCCAAAACAAATCTGGGAAAAACTGCGAAATGTCCATCAAAGAAAAAATTTATCTTCTAGGCTGTTCTTATTGAGGAAATTTTATTCCCAAAGGCTCCCGGAAGGAGGAGACCTCAGCCAACACATCAATAACATTCTCACGCTCCGCGATAAGCTTTCAGCTATAGGTGAGAATATAAATGATTCTCATGTAGTGGCAATCATGCTATGCAGTCTGCCACAATCCTACGCTCCCCTAATAACTAGTATTGAGGCGAGGGACGAGAAGGACCTAGATCTCGAAATGGTTAAAAATAAGTTATTAGATGAATATTCCCATAGAGTGGAAAATAAAAATGCTTACTCCCGTCCCAAGGACACTGCTTATAAAACAATCAGTAAAGGAAACAAAAGCAAAAAATATTGCTCGTTTTGCCAGCGTGAAGGGCACTACCGTTCGGAATGTTATAAATTAAAAAACCAGCAAAGAATCAACTATCAAAAATATGAAACTAATAAAACGAAAATCTACAAAAACAATTCCGATACCCCTAAAAAACAAAACAACTCTACTGGTGACTCATCGAACTTTTGCTTTAACAGCAAAACTACCAAACATGATGATTCAAATGAATCAATCAATGAATCAACCATTCCTCTCTTCCCAGTAGAAAATAATTTCAAAAATGAGTTAATAGAGGTGAACCAAACACAAACAACAGATCCAAACACCTACATAATAGATTCTGGTTGTACGAGACACGTCACCTCCACGAAAGAAAATTTCGCCACATTCACAGCCGGTAATTTTGGCAACATAACTATTGCCAACGGAAAAAGGCTAAATTCACAAGGGATGGGGGACGTTAAACTGAAAACAAACAAACAACAATATATTACACTTAAGGACGTGTTATATTGCCCAGAACTAAAAAGCAACTTATTATCAGTTAAAAGAGCTACCGAAAATGACATAAAGGTAATATTTGAGAAAAACGAATGTTCATTTGTCAAAGATAGTAAAATAATCTTGACCGCTAAACTAAATGATAATCTTTATGAATTAAACCCCGAAGATGAATATGGGTACACAATATGCGCCCAAACATTTTGTAATAATCCAAACTGCGTATCAATGTGGCACCGGAGACTCGGACACAGAAATTTTGACGATATCAAATACATAGTCAATCACAAATTAGCTGAAGGGATAACAATTAATAACTGTAAACATGATATACGATGCACCAAGTGTATTCAAGGGAAACTTTCTGTTCTACCCTACCCTAAAGCAGCTACCAACAGAAGTACAGAAATCTGTACTCTTGTACATTCAGATATATGTGGTCCTATGCAGACAGAAACGATAGGAGGTAAAAGATACTTCATAACATTTACAGACGATTATAGCAGGTACACCCTGACGTACTTAATCGCGCATAAATCCGAAGCCGTTACCAAATTAAAGGAATACGTAGCGCTGACGAAAAATAAATTTGGCAAGTCGATAAAAGCAATCAGGTCCGACAACGCAAAAGAATATATCGGTGACGACTTTGAAAACTACCTGATCGAGAATGGGATACAGCGCCAGTTAAGCGTTCCCTACTGCAGCCCCCAGAACGGCGTGTCTGAGCGAAAGAATAGGACTATAATGGAAATGGCTAGAACCATGCTATCAGACGCTAAATTACCCAAACAATTCTGGGGAGAAGCGGTCATGACCGCCACATATCTCCTCAATCGGCTGCCAACGAAAGCGAATGAAAATAACATAACGCCATACGAACTTTGGAATAACAAGAGACCGGATCTCTCGAATATCAAAACTTTCGGGTGTAAGGCATACGCCTACATCGATAAGCCTAAAAGGGGAAAATTAGACGAGAAAGCCGTCGAGGGAATAATGTTTGGTTATGACTTCAGGAGCAAAGGTTACAGGATTTATACGGGTGAAAATAAAATAATGATATCTAGAACCGTAAAGTTTTTTGAAGATGGAATTAAACAAGAGGAATTTAAATCTGATAAAGAAAATAACGATTACGAAACACCCGCCGAAAATATCCTAATCGAACTAGGAGAAAATAACAATGATCAAATTAATTCCCCAGCCAAGGAACCCCCCGAACTTAGAAGGTCGGAAAGGCAAAATCGCGGGGTACCACCAAACCGTTTCGGTATAAGTGCAAATTTATGCCAAATTCAGGAGCCAAAGTCATGGGCGGAGCTGCAGGACATCAATGACGTGAAAACTAAAAATAAATGGATAGAGGCAACGAATGAGGAAATAGAGTCCCTAAAACAAAATAATACCTGGAGACTAATAAAGCCAATACCAGGAAAACGCGTCATTGGGTGCAAGTGGACGTTCAAAGCAAAAATGGGAGCAAACGGGTCAATAGAAAGATATAAGGCGCGGCTAGTTGCAAAGGGATACGCGCAGAAATATGGTAGCGATTACGACGAAACCTACGCACCCGTAGTTGCTCATACCACCCTGCGAGCATTCTTAAACGCAGCAGTATACAAAAACCTCGACATAACTCACTTAGACGTAAAAACCGCTTTTTTACACGGCGAATTAGAAGAGGAGGTTTATATGGCTCAACCCGAAGGATATGTGAAAAAGGGGGAAGAGGATAAAGTATGCAGCTTAAACAAAGCAATTTACGGTCTTAAGCAGGCAGCTAGGGCGTGGAACTTGAAAATAAGCAAATCTCTAAATGAATTAAATTTCAAAGAATGCGCGTCAGACAAATGTCTATATAAAAGAGTCCAAGATGGAAAAGTCGTCTACATAATCGTTTATGTGGATGACATCTTGGTCGCCGGAGATAAAGAAGACACGTGCGAAATATTTACTGAACTTTCAAAACAATACGAAATCAAAAACCTGGGAAAGGTTTCGCAGTATCTAGGAATTAATATTAAAGAAACAGCAAAAGGAAATCTAGAATTAGATCAGACGAACAAAATAGTACAAATTGCGGAAAAATTTAATTTGTTAGACGCAAAACCTACATATACCCCTATAAGCACTAATTATTTCAGCCTAGACCCAAATGGAAAATTACTGGGAGATAACAAAAAATATAGGCAGGCCATTGGGGGGCTGTTATACATCGCCACCCTAACTAGACCCGATATAGCATCGGTTGTTAATATACTGGGAAGGAGGAATGAATCACCCAGAGAGGTGGACTGGCAAGCAGTCGAAAAACTAATCAGATATTTACTCACCACAAAGGATTTAAAGTTGGTCATTGACAAGACAAAGCCGCCAGTGTTAACAGTTTATAGTGATGCTGATTGGGGTAACGACAGGGTGGATAGGAAATCCACCACAGGGAATTTATTTAAACTAGGAAATAACTCCTTAGCGTGGTTGTCAAGAAAGCAAAGTTGCGTATCACTCTCTTCTACAGAGGCGGAATATATTGCCGCCTCCAGTGCATGCCAAGAGACCATATGGCTATTAGAATTACTTACTGATCTCGAACTAAATCAACAACTTCCAGTTACCCTCTATGAGGATAACATTTCAGCCATAAAACTCTCTGAAAATGAAAAGGCGCAAAGCAAGACCAAACACATAGAAATAAAATTTCACTATATCAGACATTTGTGCCAGAACGGAACTATAAAAATAACCTATTGCCCATCAAAGTTGATGCTGGCTGACGTGTTAACAAAACCGTTGCCAAAACCTCACTTTGAATACTTGAGAAACCAGTTAAACATTATACACTCATCGGTTTGTCACAAAAAGCAGGGGTGTTAGAATACCTCTCTAGATATAAGTGTTTTGTGACATACCACTAAAGAACTATTTATTTTCTCTCTTTTTGATATAAATATTAATCAAGACTCTTTATCTATACACCAGATGGCAGCAGTACAAAAAAAAAATTTCCAGTATATCTTGCCATCTCTGAAATATACGCACAAAGATACAAGAGAAGAAAGGATTTATGCAATCCTGCATTTTTACTTTCCCCCCCTTGTGCAAGAAAGATTCATCGTGCGCCTACGTCACCAGTGTGCTTGTTTGAAGTCAGGGAAGCTGGTTGTTGTCAGCCAAGCTGCGATCTTCAAACTGTTTTTAAAACTATAATATTTAAGCACCTCTTCAATTATAAATATACCTTATTGTTACCTGTGTTTTTAACCTATATAATCAACATTTTCTCTTCTTATAGTATATATCCAAGTGTGTGTGATATCTTATTTAAAGATTTAAAAATAAAATTATCTTAGCAGAAATACGGTAGTGTCCACTTCATCTCGCCTCTAGATAATAATTTTTGCTCGGATAAGCGACATCTCGGTGAACGCAACGCCCTACTGCATTCGGGTGGCTTGCCAGTAAAGGTAAGCAAATCTTTCTTTTTATATACTGTCATTTCATATTGACTATTGGAAATATAAATAATATCTGGGTAAAGTATGAGAATATTATGAATCCAATTACATATTGATTAATTAACATATTTCTCATACACTTCGTAGAACATCTGATGGCAATAAGTACATCCTCGTTGTCATGGACTACTTCACTAAGTGGCCTGAAGCCTACGCCATTCCTAATCAAGAGGCGGTAACCGTTGCAGACATACTGATTCAACACTGGGTTTCCAGATACGGAGTTCCTCTTCAAATCCATTCCGATCAAGGAAGAAATTTTGATTCGGCTGTGTTCAAGGAAATGTGTGAACTACTCGGCATGGACAAAACTCAAACAACACCTCTACACCCTCAATCGGACGGCATGGTGGAGCGGTTCAATCGTACCATCCTAAATAGCCTCTCTCTCCTGGTGTCTAGAGACCAACAGGACTGGGACAAGAAATTGCCTCTTTTCCATGAGGCCACTTGTTACTCCCCTTCTCAAATGCTCTTTGGTCGTGATCTTCGTCTGCCTGCGGATCTTTTGTTTGGCCGTCCTCCTGACGCTCCTTTGTCGCTTGAAGAATACGTGGATGGACTCCAGGCACGGATTGAGGAGGTTCATTGTCTAGCGAGGAACCGAATCGGACTGGCATCAGAAAAGATGAAGACACGGTACGACACAAAGGCAACTGGACATGAGTTCAACGAAGGTGACAAAGTTTGGTTGTGGAATCCTATACGTCGTAAGGGACTATCGCCAAAATTACAAAGAAACTGGGACGGTCCTTATACATTCGTCAACAGGCTGAATGACGTCGTCGTACGCATACAAAAATCGCCACACGCCAAATCCAAGGTCGTACACTATAACCGGCTAGCCCCTTATTTTGGCCAAAGTGATTAGAAATTCGAAACTTGAATTTCAGACCATGGTCATGAAAGTCACTTTTTGTAAATATGTAAATAGTAATTAGTTCTTATTTATGTAAATTTTATTATTATTGTTATTATTCATTTATTTATTTATTTATTTGTTTATTTATTTTAAGTGTTTTCCTCTAACTCAGGAATTGCACTGCCCGGGACGTGCAGTCTTTGAGCAGGGGGTAGTGTTACGAATTTTGTAAATAGTTAGTGTTTGTACTGTAAAATAATGTAAATAATCTTATTAAGCTCCATTTCTTTACTAATATTAGTTTTTGTTACATTGTCTCTGTTATCAAGCAAACTTGTCTATTATTTTCAGTGAAAAGGCAGCTTTGCGAAATATTAGAGATATCGCCAAGTTGGCGTCACTTTTGGTGACTAATTTTGGTCGCCAAATTTGGCGATATATCGCCAAGTTGGCGACAAACTTGAACTTGGCGATTGTTGGCGATGGTAACCCTTCCCTACTCTATGGTAACCCCCCTATTGATATTCTGATACATTGAATGTTGTTCCGTGGATTTTTCGAGATGGTTCTAGAAATTTCCAGCACCTGCTGCGAGCCTATATAAGGAGAGCGATACGAGCTGTTGTGATTATTATTTACCAGTCAGTCATTGAGTGAACAAGGCATTTGTTAAGCAAGTTTGCTTGAGTTTCATTTATGTTGTTTTGAATGTTATTAAGTGTTGAGACGTTGTATAAAGAGTCTCTGGGATCTAAAGCTATACTTGTACGATAGATTTGAGCAGTTATTTTTGAATATCTAGCAATATTTGTGAGTTTCGAAGACTCTGTTGTTCTGAAGATCTGTAAATAAATTATTTTCTACTTTTCTAAGAGACAAGAGTTTGAAGTTCTGTAACCATAAGATCAAAAGAACCGTATATACGCTGTAACAAAACGTTCTTTGCACCACATATTATGCAAAATCTATATTAATAAAAGAACAAAACGCTATGTCTGTCTTTGTGTGTGTGTGTGTGTGTCTGTGTGTCTGCGATGGCTAGCAAAATCTACAGCACGTACGAAGCTCAAAATTTTTTTGAGAGTAGCCCAATGTCTCTCCTGATGCACCTGAAGCTCAGAATTTCAAAATTCTATTTATTAACTGAGTAATTAATTAAATTCCAAAGCTCACTCTCATAAAAAATCGCCTTTTTTCGCTTTTTTTACATTTCATTTTCTTATGGTTGATTGGTTGCATAAAATTTTCGCAGAAATAATTTAAAAAGCTGGGACAGACCTTAAGGGTAATGTCACACGGACGATTTTGAAAAGCAGTCAAAAAGCCGGCCTCTATTGAGAGCATAATAAACTTATACTGTTTCCACACGAGCGACGCGTTACCTTTGCGTCCAAACATGCGCAAAGCTGTCGTCGAAGCTTCGCGTTTTCCCCCAACACGCTGGGAGATACTAGCGTCCTGGCGGCTTCTGCGTATGAGAGTCTATTCAGACGAAAGGCGGTTTAAACGCTGATTTTTAGGTGCGTTCGTAATTATGTAAATACGTAGCACCTATTGTTGTCGCTCAGTCCGTCCGTCTGTCTGTCCGTCTGTCCGTCTGTCTGTCCGTCCGTCTGTCCGCATATAACAACACAAAAACTACCCAACCGAATCGTTTGAAATTTAAAATACATAATTATAACATAATTTTGTCGAGTCATTTCAAATTTTATGAAAATCGGATGGATAGATCAATTACAGGGACATTCAAAAGGATTCCGTTACATTACGGTCAATAGGGAAAAAAGTTTTAAATGCATTTTAATCGTTTGAAATTTAAACCATATAATTATTGCGTAATTTTGTCGACTCATTTCAAATGTTATGAAAATCGGATGCATAGATCAATTACAGGGACAATCAAAAGGATTCCGTTACATTTCGGTCAAAGGGGGAAAAGTTTCAAATGCATTTTAATGATGTTACACTTATTCGAACATAATAGAATTGGCATGAATCTATGAAATATATACTAAAATATGCAGTCTGTACAATCTGTGATGCAAAGAATTTTTATTATTAAATTACAGGGCCGCACAAAAGTATTCCACTATATAATGCTATACGGGGAAACATGGTTTGGTACGTGTTTTAATTATATTCAACTATTTCACATTTTATGAATAAGATATACGTTGCTGAGGTGTAATAAAAATTACTTCCTGCATATTTACAGAAACGTAAAGATTTCGACTACTATACTGTATCCGGAGTACGCTCTACTATATCAGCAAGATCTGAATATTTTTAAAACTTCGTTATCGTACGAACGCACCTCATTCGCTACGTTCACGTGCAATTTCCAACTTGTTTATTTTCTTTCAGAGATTCGCGAGTTTTTGTTGTGATTGCGTAGTCAAGGATCGGTGCTGATTTTTGGGGGAGGGGGAGCATTTTGCGAAAAGTAAAATGTATTTTTCAGAAATCTATTATATTTTGGAGGAATTTATTTCATGTTCGTGAAAAGTAACGTTTTGTAACGATATGAAATTCAATTACATAAATTCGAAACAAGCATTTTTACTTACCCATCATACGTATAGGGTAAGTCTTGCAATCGTTTGGAAAATCGAAAAAATTTTTTTGATGGATTTACACGTTTTAGATAGTGGAGATTCCGAAAAACATAATTTTAGAAAAAAAATTTTGCCGTCCGTCTGCCTGTCTGTCTGTCTGTCTCTCTGTCTGTCTGTCTGTCTGTCTGTCTGTAAACGCTCTATCTCCCGAACAAATTGAGATAGAAACTTGAAATTTTGTATGTAGTTAGTATGTAAGAATGGGACGAACCCTATTTAATATCAGCAGCCTCGATTATCCGGAACTATTTTTTTCGGACTCTCGAAAAATTCGTTCTGATCAAAGGTATATAAAAATTTTCGAATTTTTTTTGTTCTAAGGAATGGACGTAAAAGGCAATAAAATAACACACATTTTGCATATAGAACGAAGTCGATCGGATTATTAGTTGTCGAGATATTTGTAATCTTGTTTTCCACATTCTTCGATTTTTCATGACCCTGTATTTCATTCAAATTTCAATTCAGAAGTATATTTTAATTAGAAATGAGACGCTTCATCCGACGCAGTCAATAGTTAGTTAATAGAATTATTATTTTTGGAGTTATAAGGATGTTTCTTTTACGCAGTTCGGTACTACTTGAGTAGTTTGGCGTTTTATATAATTTGTCGAAATTGGTACATCAGCAGTTCTTTAATATAGCATTACTATGTATATTAACAATATTTAAATTTTGTTTATGAATTGCAATGCATTGTATAAATAGTTTCACATGTTTTATTTTCATATACATATCCATGATGGGTAAGTATTACGGTGGCCCCCAACGACTAGTTTTAATAACATCTATAAATCCTTCTTCAATTATTTCCCTCTCTGGGGAAGTTTTTTGCTTTTCAAATTACAAAATTTTAAACTTAACAACATTAGAATAATTCATGATTTGTATGTTTTTATGGAACACACGTTCGTGAAAGGACCTATTTTACGTATTTTGAGAAGGGGTCAGCTTCATTAAGTGGATTTCTATGTAAGAGCTCTACAAAGACTGCAAATTTTGCCTGGATTGACCTCTGAAAATAAAATTATTACAAGTTAATCTGCTTTTGAAAATCCGGTATGGTAAAGTGGACATATAAAACAGAACATCTGTGGCTCTATGTATTCATAAACGGTTTTAATTACAGCGAGCATGTATTTTGAATAATACTATAATTTATTATTATTATTAATTTTATTATTATTATTATTATTATTATTATTATTATTATTATTATTATTATTATTATTATTATTGCATAAGTTTGTGTACCATATCTGCAAATTTTACACCTTTTTTTTTTTCTCTTCACTATTTTGTAAACATATAAATTTGTCTTATTTAATCATCGAAAATGTAAGATTAAAGAGGTGAAATTTTTCTGATTAAAAATAGTGGAAGGAAAAAAGCGTAAAATTTAAAATCAGGTATATAATATTTTTTCAAAATGATTTTAATTGTAGGAAAATGATGGTTAAAAAAATTGACCTTTTTGTAAAAATTGTGTCTTGCTATTTGCATAGGATTTATGCTTGAATCGGATCGTGAACTGCGTCAAAATAAATTTTCAGGATCAGATTTTGGTCAAACTTTAATCATTTTTACATTTGAGCTGTAAATTGTGGTCCTTGTAAAATAAATCTTTATGTGTACTGTTTTACACTAAACGTACTGACACAATTTTTTAAAATAAATATTTTGTAAAGGTAAGAATTATTGATTCCTCATTAGAAGAAAAGCTAGATTCATTTATATTTTTGAAGCAAATACATTTACGTTTGGTAAAAGTAGCTTTTTCCTTTCTTTTTAGCTCACAGGCTATGAAAGCCTGACAGCCCGCCCGTTCTGTATGAATGTACGTACGTTCGTGCGTAACACGATAACTTATGACAAAAATACCCGATCCACTTGAAATTTTGTGTATAGGTATATTCTGATAAGGCGCTTCCCTGATTAGTTTTTGCATTTCATTCGATATGTATATAAGAGGGAGAACGGCGGGCTCATGCCTCTCCCCTTAATTGATATAAATGGGTTTATCATGCAGAACTATCAATTTTCGTTCAAAATTTAGATATAGGATCATTCTAGGTGTTCATTGGATAAGTATAAACAGGGGGAACGGGGAGCTAATGCCCCTCTCCTTAATTTATATAAATGGATTTTCCCATGCAGAATTATCAGTTTTCGTTAAAAATCTAGATATAGGATCATTCTGATGAGGTGCCTCCATGATTAGTATTAGGTGCTCATTGGATAAGTATAAAGAGGGAGAACGGAGGCCTAATGCCCCTCCCCTTGATTTATATAAATGTGTTTTTCATGCAGAATTTATCACATTTCATTCGAATTTTAGACGTAGGATCATTCTGATGACGGCACCACCATAATTTATTTTGAGAGTTCATTGGATAAGTGTAAGTGGGGGGGAGGGGAAGTAACCCCTTTAAATAAGTTTAATAGGGTTTGCCTGCAGAATATAAATATTCCCTCAGGAACGAATTGCTTCAAATTTTGGATATAGGTTCAACTGATAAGGCGCTCCCCTGATTGTTTTGGGGAATTTATTGGGTAAGTAAAAATGGGGAGATCGGTGGGATTGCTCTCTTAATTTATTTATTTATTTATTTATTTATTTATTTATTTTGCAGAATTAACCGGTGTGCTTCAATTTTTGGATACAGGTTCATAGTGATGATAAGATGCTTCCCAAATTAGCTGTGGAGTTCTTTTGTTAAGTTCTTGTTTGAGGGGTACTTGCTATTACCTCCCCCCCATAAATTTGATAAATGGATTTTAATGCAGAATTGTCCAAATTGCTTTTAATTTTGGATGTATGTTTTTTCTAAAATGGCAAATCTATCAACACTTTTGCAAGTTTAATGGTTAAGTATAAAAGAAGGGAATAACTCCTCTTAAATTATATAAATGGGTTTTTATTAAGAATTTTTGGATTTGCTCTGAATTTTTGCTATAGATATTTTTCATATGATAAAGTATGTCTCTGCTTAGTTAAGGGGCTTCAATTATTAAGTATAAAAGGGGGAAATGGGGGAAATGTTACAACTCCTTAATTGTTTTTCTAACGGAACTAACCCTTGAAAATATAAGGCTGTATGTACAATTAGTATGCATAGCCTGTGAGCTCAATGCCACCAATTTAACTGGGCAATATTCTTTTTATTTATTTTTTCCTTCCTTCTTTCTTTTTTTTTTTTTTTTTTTTTTTTTCATTCTTTGTGTGACAACAAAATAAATATTCTCAAGTGAAACATTAAAAGGCTGTTTACATATGGCGATAAATTTGGAAATGTTTCATCTTTCAAAATTATCAATATATGATTTTTGAAGCTTTTTTATTCGTAAATACCATAGAAAGAATTTTATTATTCAATTTAATTTTTAATATTGTATGTTTTATCAGCCTTGATAAAGTTTACACAATGTTAATCACAATTATTAGGATGAGCGAAGCGAATCCTCTACTAGCCCACTCAAATTACATTTTGTCGTACGCTTTACAAAAAAACTATTCAATATTTTGATTTGAAATTAAACACATATATAAATTATGATCTGTAGATTTGCACAATATAATTTTTTTTTACAGAATAACTTTTTAAAAAATTATTATTTTAATTAATTTATTTTACATGTTTTTCCATTACGGACGCATTTTTAGAAATAAGAAATAAAGCATGCATATTTTCAGATCAATAAATAATTCATGGAGTTAACAATTGTAGATAGAATCATGATTAATTAAATAAATAAAATGTATTTTCTTTATTCCGACAAAATCATTTACGCTGATGTCACTTACGCATATTAAAATTATATTGTGTTTTATTTATTTATTTATTTTTTCGTAAAGTGGCAACAAAAAATTGTAAACAAAAAAAATTAATTGTTAAATTCATTATGTAAAGAGTTATTTGAATTCGAAGATTGAAAATTAAACCAAATGAAACATATACATTATTATTTTGGTATATGTAGTACTATTTTTAAATAGTTTGCCGTTTAAAAACAATTTATAGAATGTATTAGTTCTATTATAAAAAATGCCAAGGAAACATATACTTACTGGATGAAAAGAATGCGAATATGATATAGCTTTAAGGCAAGAGGTTAGATACCAGCGTAAAAAACGACGCATAGATGTCATATACACACCATATCGGCACGATTTTTCCGACGCCAATTTGGCAAAAACCTGGTTTTCGAATACCAGTTATCATATATATATTTTAAAAAGAGAATAACAATAAATTTTAAAAAGTTTAATTAATACCTGTGGAACAAAACAATTTATTGGCGCGACTGAGTTTTAAACCCCTTCTTGGTGCGTTTTCAAAAAATAGCCATATTGGCGCGTTTTTGCGTTTTATCTCCCGGATGTGATTACCAGGAAATATCACGCAAAAGCGCACAATTTAAAAAGGCGATAATGAAAATACAACAGAAATACACATTTTAAAAGATACAAAATGCAATCATTTTAAATAAAATGACTGAAAATACAAAAGAAATACACATTTTAAAATATTGAAAATCCAAAAATTGTAAATACGGCATATTAAAAAAAAAAATCCCCATGCAATCTCCATGAAAATCCCCAAGCTACCGATATTTTCCCTTTTTAAACTGAAAATATGGTTTCTTGCTTTCCCTTTTTTTATACGGAAAATATGGTTTTTTGCCGTTTCTTGACGATACTCTAAAACAAAGAAACAGACAGAGAGACAAACAGACAAACAAGCAGACAGAAAACAAACAAACAAACCGACAAAAAGCCAAAGAAATAAACAAATAAACAAACAGACAAATAAAAAAACAAACTGACAAACTAAAAGACAAACAAACAAACCGACAAACAGACAAAAAAAAATAAACCGACAAAAAACAAACAGACGTAAAAACAAACAAAGAAACAAACCGACAAACGAACAAACAGAGAAACAAACAAACAAACAAATAAAAACAAACAAACAAACAGACAGACGAACAAACAAACTGACAAATAGACAGACAAACATACAGACAAACAAACAAACAAACAGACAGAAGAACAAACCGATAGACAGACAAACAAACAGAAAGAGAGACAGACAAACATCACTGGATCCCTGAAACTCGCTGTGCAGGAAACACTAAAATGCACGAAACTCGCCAACGCCGCAATCACAATCTTGTGTATGAGCGCTGCGCGCCCATTTAAACCAAAAAAAAACATCACTGGATCCACGAAACTCGCCAACGCCGCAATCACAAACTTGTGTATGAGCGCTGCGCGCCCATTTAAACCAAAATAAACATCACTGGATCCACGAAACTCGCTGTGCAGGAATCACTAAAATGTACGAAACTCGCCAACGCCGCAATCACAAACTTGTGTATGAGCGCTGCGCGCCCATTTAAACCAAAAAAACATCACTGGATCCACGAAACTCGCTGTGCAGGAATCACTAAAATGTACGAAATTCGCCAACGCCGCAATCACTAACGCGTGTATGAGCGCTGCGTGCCCATTTAAACAAAAAAAATCACTGGATCCACGAAACTCGCTGTGCAGGAATCACTAAAATGTACGAAACTTGACAACGCCGCAATCACAAACTTGTGTATGAGCGCTGCGCGCCCATTTAAACAAAAAAAAAAAAAAAAAAAAAAAAAAAAAATCACTGGATCCACGAAACTTGCTGTGGAGGAATAACTAAAATGTACGAAACTCATCAACACCGGAATCACTAACGCGTGTATGAGTGCTGCGCCCCCATTTAAACAAGCAAAAAAAAAAAAAAAAAAAAAAAAAAAAAAAAAAAAAAAACGAAAAAAAGAAAAATAACACTGGATTCTCGAAACTCGCGGTGCAGGAATCACTAAAATGTACAAAACTCGCTAACCCCGCGTTAACTAACGACATTAAAACCGAAAAATTAATGTCTATATGCACGAAAGTCGCATGGAAGAAATTTCTAAAATAAGCAATTCAGAATTGTTGTTGTTAACGCACATATCAAACTATTAAATCCCATTATCGCAGCATGGGGATTTTCTTGGGTGCATTTGTGATAGCCAAAGTTTGGGGCGGGGTTGCTAGGAGAAGCAACACCTGAAAGTAATAGAAAGCAAGGCTTGGCGCAGTCATCGCGCGTCAGAAAAAACGCCGCCAGAAGTGGGTTAAAACTCAGTTTACCCCAATTTATATAATTAAAAAAAAGAAAATAAAAGTAAATAAACAATTTATTAATAAATAAACAATATCCGGGTTACCATGTCAAGGGCACAAAATAACTACACTTTGTCGCCAATTTAGTACTCCGGTGCATATATGACACTGGAGTTTGAAAAAAATAGCTCCAATGTAGTGCGTAATATGATATCTGTGCCAAAAGGACGACATGACGAATCTCTTCTGAAAGAAAATGCATGTGCTCGGAAAAATGCTTTAAATTTCGAAGATGCACAAAAAAATTTTAAATAAAATTTTTGTAAAATTTTTCATGATCGTTGGCTTGGCATTCACTCTGACGGATCTCAAAATACTTGCCATAAATGTACAGTAAATAATGAACTAAATATTTTTTCTTTAGCTAATAATATGGATCCTGGTCCACATCCCTAAATATTAAAGGGCTTAACTTTCTTCGAGGAGAAATGAATTGCCCAAGTTCGTCCAGTTATTACTGTTTATCGCATTAAAGGTGGTCAGCTTGAATACAGTGGGCAAATTATTAATTTTCATCAAGATATTATAGTATTTTGTACTTTATCACCTCATTCCATAGACACTATAACACAATACATTTTTGGGTACTACTTAATTATCCCGCCGACCAAAAATATAATGCTAAATTTCAGGATTAAATGCCAATAATGGATTATCATAAATGTCACATTGCATGACATTAAACATAATACACGTGATTGTTATGTCATCAAGTGATTTTTAATTCGGGTACTATTTGGTTATCCCGTCGACCAATTTCGTCAAATAATACAAATGCCAAACTATTAGCACAATTGCACAAATTGACGCTTTTTTTTAAATATCGAAAAATCAAATAAATTAGTAAAACATTAATAAAAATCCAAGTAAAAAGTCGAATTAAGGTACTACTTGATTATCCCGTCAATCAATTTTGCCAAATTATACAAATCGCCAAACAATAGGCCATATTAAACAAATTGACATAATTTTTATTTTAAATAACGAAAGAACAAATAAATTAATGAAACATTACTAAGAATACAAATAAAACTTCATAATAAAAATAACTTGATGGCATAACGAACAACTATGATACGAGTTTAATGTTATGTGAATGTGATATTTATTACCATCATCATTAGCATTTAATCTTTTAGTTTGGTCGTACCTATCTGGTCGACAGGATAATCAAGTAGTACCAAATAATATAAAAAAAAAGGTTTTTTTCCCCAATAAATAACTAATGAAATAATGCTTCGCGAATCCAAACAAAGCATGGCTTTTGCTAGTATTTATTAAATGTTAAATGCATTTTAAAAAAGATAAAATAATTGAAAATATGAAACATTCTTCGCTAGATTAAAACGTGCTTTATAATTGAAAAAGCAGAAGCAGGTCTGATAAGCTAGAAAAAGAATATGCCCATATAAAGTTATCATTTTACGGGGGTGTGGGCATCTGGCACATGATATTGATAGCTATGCCTAGGGGAATGGTGATTTGTATTTTGATTTCAGTTTTGACCCAATAAAAAATCTTTTTATTGGTAACTTAATCTTTATATCAAAATAGTATCTTATTTTTTTAACTGTTGTCTATTTTTTTATGCATATGCAATGTCATTAAAATCATGAAATGATCATAAAATTATTT
The DNA here is from genome assembly GCA_964019185.1 of Maratus speculifer. Classification (NCBI taxonomy): domain Eukaryota; kingdom Metazoa; phylum Arthropoda; class Arachnida; order Araneae; family Salticidae; genus Maratus; species Maratus speculifer. Next base: position 284,112,712 of record OZ025298.1, on the reverse strand, counting down.
ATTTCCAAAAGATGGAATACCCCAACGTTTTTCATTACTATTCTACTGTCATACTTATATTTATGTATTGATTCGCAATTCGACAAACAATATGCGAAGTTACGTCTTAAAACTATACTTGTGTTTATTAGCAAATAAAAGAAGAAAAATGTTTTGCCCGCCTGTTTTGTTGTGCTTGCTTTCGGAAGTTCTGCCTGCTCCGCCCCGTACGAGAACAATTCTTAGAAGACATTATTACTGTTGAAGGTATTATCTGAAAAAAATTATTTTAAAATACTTTTAAATATTAATTATTATTTTTAACTGTTGTTCGATATAAAGTTAGTTCATATATAAAGTAATATTTTACTGGCTTCTCTTCATCTGAATCAATAAAGTATGCGAAAAACAAACGTAACCATATTTGTATACCGCTCCAATCAAAAAAAACATTCCAAAAAAAAAAAAAAAAAAAAAAATCTAAATAGTTTTCAGACATTAATAAATATAGTATTACGAAGGGAGAGGTTGTTCCAGAAATGATAGCATATGATATCGTAAGAGAGGAGGAGGTCCAATATTACCAAAAAAAATGATAACGCTATGTATGCATGTGCAGCCACAAAAGAGGAAAAAATCTAGTTTTTGCTTATAAGGTGGTAGCACGTGCTTCATGACTAATCTAACGAAAATTTCCCAATTTGGAAATTTGTCGGTCCTATTTTTGATTTATACAATTAAGATTTTTTTTATGGTATACTTTAGCAACTTTTTTTAAAAATCAATTTAACTTTTATTTATTTATTTATTTATTTAATAATAATAATAATAAATATGATCTATTATCTAAATGAAAGTTGAATAACAATTATCACCAATTTAATAATACCTGCAGTCATGTATATCTTAAAATATGGTGGATTTTTCAGTTAACATCAGATGTATTAAAAAGTAATTCCTGCAATTTTGGATATTTTAAATAAAAATGCCTGGTAAATAATCTATCACTTATCATACGATAAATCCAGTACCCTCTCTGTATCTATAATTTTTTCTAATTTCTTGAATAATCAATACAAAATTACAGAATATTTTATTACCTTCCAAAAATCCATCTTATTTAAATTAAAAGCATCGAATTGAAAGCTTTCTAATACGTCTAGAAACAATATCGTCTGCAAATTTTGAAGTAAAGGCAACGTTCGTGTGAATGGACGCAGCGCAGATGTTAATTTTCTCTGGAAAACCAAAGCGTCGAAAAAATCGGTCTATGACATTGGCCTTAAAATTCATAGACTGGCAAACTGTCAGTTGAGGATTTTTTTTTTAATCACAGCTGCTGTACACCATGGAGAAAAAGATAGGTGGAGGCGAAGTAAAGCGAAAAAAGGTTTGCAACACGGAGTAAGAAGTGTCTTACTCCGTGGTTTGCAATATTAAACCATTTATCGCTGAAATTTTAATGTCTCAAACAAAAGCACGAGGAAGGAATTTTGTATTAATAAAACGAATTGAAAGAAACGAATTACAGCTGAAGCATATTTTACGAAGAAATAGTAATTTTTTTTAAATGTTTTTTTTCTATTATATTATTTAGGTTAAAGTTAGGTTAAAGTTAAATTGCATTTATGTTATGATTAGAATAAGGATATGTTACAATAAAGTGAATACATTTAGGCTAGGTTACATTTCTGTTATATTTAATTTACGGTAGGGTACTGTTAAGTCGCTGTTAGGTTACACACAGGTTCTGGTTACGGTATAAAAGTTTAAGGTTAGGAATTTATACACAGAGTGAACCTATACGCAAGATTTGATTAAAAATAACACTTACTTTTGTTAAATAGCTCTGAAATTATAGTACTATATACCAACCTTTTAGCTACCATCGTGTATCGATTTCATTCATGGTATAGTCGGATTTAAAAGAGTGAGAAAATTAGTTTGAAATTCAAAATATTTCACTTGGGATTTGTAAGTGAAAATAATAATTAGTTACGTCACTTAACAGTGATTTTTACGGGTAAATATCAACTTTTTTACACGAAAATCATGCAATCGTTGGATACATATTCCCTCCCGCGTTTTTCATTGCTCATTTTGAGTATTTTTAGAGCTTAATATTAGTTGTTTTTAAAACCGATTTTTCACACAGTCAGTGGCTACGTATTTCAGACAATGCATTTCTGCATGCAACGAGTTAATAATAAAATCATACAAATTTCAAGTTCGTTTAATATTGTTAATACGGATCCGGGCAACGCCGGGCGGATCAGCTAGTATATATTATAATATATACTTTATAGATGCATATCAATTTTATTATGTTCGAATGAGTGTAACACCATTAAAATGCATTTGAAACATTTTTCCCCATTGATCGTAATGTAACGGAATACTTTTGGTTGTACCTGTAATTGATCTATCCATCCGATTTTCATAAAATTTGAAAAAACTCTACAAAATTATGTAATAATTAAATATTTTAAATTTCAAACGATTAAAATGCATTTGAAACTTTTTTTTTACCATTGACCAGAATGTAATGGAATACTCCTGATTTTCCCTGTAGTTGATCTATGCATCCAATTTTCATAAAATTTGAAATGACTCGACAAAGCTATGTAATAATTATATATTTTAAATTTCCAACGATTCGGTTGAGTAGATTTTGCGTTGTTATATGCAGGCAGACCGACAATCGGACGGACGGACGGACGAACTGAACGACAACTATAGGCGCTACATATTTACATAACTACGAACGCACCTAAAAAGAAGCAGAATATAGTAACAGAGTTCATACGTCTACTGGAATTTCGTAGACCAGAAACCTCTGCGGCACCACTATTTTCTCATGAAAAATCATTGCTTAAAAGTAAAAGAAAATTTATGCTTTAAACTTAGAATTATTTTCTGTAAAAAAAATGCTGTTAACTTTCTTGTGAAATTAACTGACCCATACGAACACTGTATTAAATAGATGCTGATTTTATCGCATTAAATTTTAGCGTGCCCAACGGGGCGTGCTATTTATGCATCCGAAGTTGGCATCCCTGATGTTGCTAAGCGACATCTGACATATGCATTATGATGGGCGCTTTCGATTTTTTAAATCGATTTAATCGATACTATGGCCAACTCGATTTAATCGATACTTTAAAATTTTTAATCGATTCCTCTGAAGGTAATATTTTCATTTTCCTTCAAATGTCAAAGGTAAAATATTCGAATGTGCTAATCCCAAAATTTCTATTTCATACATGTAAAAACTTCTAATTTCACTATCACGGTGTCAAAATTAAATGATAACTTATGTCCATCAAGAGGATTCAATAAGCATAAGCTCATTGAAGTATGTGCATTTTAAAACAAAATATTAGCACTTCATTATCCAAACAAATTGTTGAATTTCGGCTCGCACGCTCTTAGATGTCTACAATCAAAATTTGAAATTCAAAGAGCATAAAAGCAAAATCTTTTGGGCAGCATACAAAGCCTATTAAGGATCTATCTATACTATAAAGGCCAAACGTATCTGTGCGTAACGCATACGTCATTTTGCGAATGGCAACACTTTCCCATGCAATTTCGGTTTTGCAATTTTCGCTACTGCAAATTTTATACTTTAAACTTCGCACATTTTTTATTTTTATACCGTCGTATGGAGAAAAAAATGTACTTTTAAATACAATTTGTTTGAAAGCTGTATCTCAATTTATTTTTGAGATATTAATTTTTTTATTAGTTTAATACCAATTTTGTAATTGTGGCAACAAAATCGCTCAATTTTCTATTAAAATTGAAAAGAAATTAAAATGCGTATGTCTAATAAATCGTCTGTTATAAAATCCGGTGAATTTCAATTTTATTTCGTTTTTATTCATCAATGATCAAATTAAAATACCATTCTTTAAACATGGTGAATACGGATATGTGAAGTACGTATGTAAATTTTGAGAAGATGAAAATGACGATGGGTTTAGATTTCATGTGAAATTCTATGATCGGTTCAATTTGGAATAAATTTTGCTTTCTTCATTGGCCTTTATCCCAAACATAAGAGCCTCAATTAATAACTTCATCATAATAACTGATATTTATTATATTTTACTGATTACATATGCGATTAAAATTTAATGTTAATAATTTGGACAACTGAGTTTTATAGAAATAGTATTTTGTTATTTTTAGCTTAAAATGATATTTGTTTGAGAGTTAGACTGACCGATATAAGATACATTTTTTTGCTGTAACTAATTTTGTAGATTTATTATAAATCAATGAAACAGTTCCTTCTGAAACATTTTCTTTCGTCGAATTTCGACGGGTTCCACCTCGTTTATGTAATAGTGCAACAGAATATGAAGTTTGATTAAATTCCAGGCATACGTTTTGAAATAGAACTATCACAAATATCGTAAAAAATGCAGCATAGTCTATTACATAATTTACACGAAAATCTAATCTGGAACATCTTATGTCAACATCTAACAGAATATTAAGTTTGATGAAATTATGTTCATTAATTCTTGAAATATTCTCGCTAACATCGCGAAAAAAAGTATTGAATTCAGGGTGCTGTACCGAAAGACATCCCTTTCCCGGAGCATTGAATGGTACGCCAGAAAGATTTCAGATTTTTAAATGCTTCGTGGAGAAAAGTCCATCCCCGTTCCTCCCACACATATACAGAAATCTAGAATGTCTCTCTCCAGAACCGCAAAAATCTATCCCGAGGAAAAATGTCCGAATTCAGCACCCCTTAAAAAAGCAGAATAGTAGCATAACCTGTCATGTTTTACACGATAGCCTAATCAAGAACAACTTATGGCAATGTCCGACAGAGAATTAAATTTGATGAAATTCCGCTCATTTGTTCTTGAGATATGATCCGTAAAATCATATGTATCGTGAAAAACGGTTGAATTTTGAGGTACCCCGAAGAGGGACATCTATATCCGAAAAAACTGAAATATCCCTCCTAAAGATTTGAGATTTTATGCTATTATACAAAACGTTTTAGCGTTCTCTGAAGTCTAGAATGTCTCTCTACGGAATCACAGAAATCCCTCCCGGAGCAAAATGTCTGGGCTCAACAATGCTGATAAATGCAGCATAGCAACGCTCCCTCTTGAGTGAGCTACAGTGAAATCTAATGAGCAACAACTTATGGCAACGTTTAACTCAATATAAAGTTTCAAGAAAATTCTTGCATTAGTTCATCAGATAGTGATCAGTAATTAGGAAATCAGGAAATATAGCAGTAATTAGGAAATATAGCAGCGCCACCTGTTGAACAATTTTCAGCAAAATATTTCCTCGCCAATTTATACGAAAGTCTAACAAAATCTAAAGTTTCAACAGATTCCAAGCATTAGTTAATGAAAAATTGCGCCCATAAAATTTTTGTCAGAGACAAAAACAAATAGGCACTGATCAGAGAATAACAGACTGACAGATAGACAATTTATAAAAAAAGTGAAATCGTATTCCAGACAGTCGAAGACTTCGAAAACTGGAAGGGAAAATTTTTAATGAATCCAATACTTCCTTTTTGTAATGAAAATAAAAAGTAATAAGTTTGTTAGTCAGGTGTGATAAACCCAAAACATTCTTCTATCTCATATGTTAATACTTCATGAAAAATGCAGCATAGTAGCGCTATCGGTTAAGTGATTTACACCAAAACTTATGTTAACTTCTAACTGAATCTAACTGTTTGATGAAAATCAGTGCATTAGTTTCTAAGATAGAGCAATTGGAAAAACCTAAAAAAAAAGCGTAATTACATTTTATATATTCTCATAGTCTATACAGATATTGCGAAATCACGAAAAATGCAGCATATTAGCGCCACCTGTAGGGCAACTTACACCAAAACTAAACAACACTAATCTTATATCAGGGATTTATTAAATCTGAATTTTAGTGAAAATTCGTGAATTAGTTCTTGAGATAGCGCTATTGCGTTAATCATGAATAATACAGTATAGCAGCGCCACCTCTTGAGCGATTTCCACCAAACAGTAATCAGCATCAAATCATATCAATTTAATTGAATCTAAATTTTTATGAAAGCCTGTGCATTAGTTCTTGAGACAGAGCTAAAGTGGAAACAGGGGCGTACGAAGATAAAACTGCGCCTGGTTCAGAGTTTCCTGATTTAGCGACCCCCCCTATACTAACTTTTTCTTGAGATAGGCCAGACGTGACGTTGTAGTAAACATTTCGCGCCCCCTAAATCTCCGCGCCCGGGACGATCGCCCCCTTCAACTCCCCCCCTTTCGCATGGCGCTGAATGGAAATTGTGAAAAATGCAACGTAGCAGCGCCATCTGAGAAGCGATATACATCATAATGTGCACAACATCAATTCATACGAAGAATTAACTGAATCTGAAATTTGATGAAAATCCGTGCATTAGTTATTCAGATATAGCTATTGCATAACTCGCAAAAAATGTAGCATAGCAGCGCCACCTGTCAGTCGATATATACTAAAAATTAATCAGATTCATTTCATATCAAGGTCAAACTAATCTAAAGTTTTGTGAAATTCCGTACATTTGTTCTTGAGATACACTGTTAAAAATTTTAAACTTTTGCGACATCGACACTCCACCGCTTTTATAGAAAACGATTACTTCACTGTGTTATGGAGTATTCTCATTGGTCAAAATAGAGATATTCTATAATAGCGGTGGAGTGACGATGCAGCAAAAGTTTCAAATTTTTAACAGTGTAGAGCTGTCAGAAACTTTTGTCACATACAGACTCACAGAGTGACAGACAGACTCATAGACAGATATATTCTAAAAACCATCAAATCGTGTTAAAAATCTTCTAAAATGCATAAATCTATCAAAAACCGGAAGTCGAAATTTTTCACGAATGTAATACTTTCTTCTTGTAAAGATACAAAAGTAAAAACGTAAAATCGATTCTCCCATAAGATCGGCACAGCACAGATCGATTCACTATAGATTTCGATTTCGATTTTTAGATTTGGGCATAATTGATTTTTCTAATTTTATTGTTTTAATGGTAGTATTGATGTAATATTACGTATAAGGAAGGATTTTTTTTCTTTCTAGGCTAAATGAGTGTTGAATGCAGATATTTTTCACCGTGAACGCCATTTGCGACTCAGGAAGAAGGCATGTTTTACACCTCTGTAAAAGAGGGGAAATCGCAATTTGTGCATTAAAAAGCATAAAATCTCAAAACTTCTGGGGGGGGGGGTCCCCTGCAGGGCACCCCATGAATTCGACACTAAGTACAATTGTTATATTTTTGTTTAGAAGCCCAGTTATTTGGATTATTAATTTATTATGCTTTATTTTTCACGCTCGTCCCTTCTAATACCCCCCCCCTCTTCCGCGCCAATCGTAACTTACAGGATTGTTCGAAATATACATGAAGTTTTAAAAATGTCCATTTCTCGTTCTATTTTATTATAGATCCACATTTTGAATCTTTGACAAAAGATACATATGGGGCACCTTTCCGCCCATTTGAGGTTTACCAGCGCCGTGCCGGGAAGCATATGTTTTGTTTCTTCAAAAGGAATAACAAATTGTTGTTGGGAGGGGGGAGATTTGTACCCTCCTCAACACACACCTTAAAATTTCGCTCATTTAATTTTCGACCATTTTTAACTTAAAAGTTTAAGCTACATAGCACCCCCGAGTCTGTGAACCCCTCCCCCTATCGGTTATTCACCTAACTATTTGCTCATTTCTTCACTTCATTTCATTCTTTAAAAGGCTATAATTTTGCTTTTATGGGAGCTACAGTGGGGAGAAAAATTCTAGTATAGCTAAACTTTCCTCGCCGTTCTTTTTGCTATTCCAGTTTCATAGTTTTTCCCATAGGACCGTTTTTTTTTGGGGGGGGGGGGGGCAGGGGGGATTTCTCATCTTTTGATATAATGTGTCTATTGAAAGCTTATGCTTCATACATTACAAATCTAGCATTGAAAATTTTCCCCCATCATTCTGGGTCACGTTATGGACCCATAATGCGTTAAAATTTAAATTTCTCAAACTTCTTCAGAAAAAAAACCAAATAACAAAAACATTGGTACATGTCAGCGAAATTGGGGTTCGAACTCGCAACCGTTTGATTGAGAACGCAATCCTTAAGCTTATAGGCCACTCAGCAGCGCTATTATTTCTTTAGATTGCCATTTTTAAATTCGTAATATCTTTTGAATGGAATGTCCTATTTGAATAGTTCAAAAAATAATCTACAGGTATTGAAACAGTCATGAATACAAAATGATTTACTTGGAAAATGATTAATACAAAGGTATCGATAGCACGGTCTATTTTTGTCGGCGTATTTATTGGGTCTTAAAATGTAAGAAAGTAATTATAGGGAGGTAAATACAATAGCTGGACATATGGTATCGCAAAGTTTTTTTTTATCGATTTTGATATGTTCTTTAATATTGTAGCACATTTTTTTGTTCATCGATTTTGATATGTTCTTTAATATTGTAGCACATTTTTTTGTTCATTTAAAAGTATTTCCTGCACAATAAAATTTTTCCGGACGATTCAAAAAGTATGACGTAACGATTCAAAAAATACACACGTAATTGTTTAAGTTTTCACTTCTGTCGGCACTTTTTTTTTTTTTTTGCTACTATTTTTTTTTCAAGATCCGTCTTAATCCCCCCCCCCCCCCCCACCTACCGCCTCCCCAGGGTGGAAGACGGTAATTATGGTCCAGCTGATTATCTAAGTTTTAGAATTACTAATTTCGAGCTTATCTGTGAACATCGAAATATCGATTCTAGTATCGATTCTAGAGCTGAGAAATCGATTCTTTTTATGATCGATGCTGTTTTATTCGATGTCGATTTTAATCGATTCTCAAAATTTCCAGAATCGCCCATCATAATATGCATTCTAAAATTCAACTCTGTTAAGTATGAACGTACTCAGATAGTTTTGTCATACGGTTACTTGTGTTGTTTATTAACTTAAACAATTTTATCTGAGTCAAAAAATGGAATTAACTCGTGAGAAATTTTGTGTGATGATTTGTTGTGACCTTTCGACGTGGATTATCTCAACCAATGTGCATCAATTAACTCACTTCAATAATTGGCGATGAAGTGCCAACCAAAACAATTGTGTAACATTAGTTCGGTCAAATCAATTATGGTCGTGGTGCGCTTAAGTATATGTTTAAAGGGCTGCGTCTGAAATAGATTGTCGTGCCAGGAACCACCGATACTTTGCGCGAAGTGATAAAGCAAGATCATCATGCTACTATGTCCATGCTACTATCCCAATAAATACAAAAGAACGGGCAAGCTTTTTCAGAACCGCTTTAAAATTTTGAGATTTGTGCTATTTTTGGAGTCAAAATAATTAAAAAACCGGTAAAGCATTGTAATAGAAACTTTTTCCGCTTAAATTTATCCGGACTGTATGACCAAAAAGCATATTTCTAAAATATTTTTTCTCTATTTATTTATTTTTGTGCACAAGAGTCAAAATATGATGAAATTGTAATTGTTTTTTTTTTCTGAATCAGCGGTTACCTTTCCTGTGTACGATATCATACGATATCATCTCACAACGCTCCCACCCTCCCAGGACGGTTTTACAAATTTGACGCACAGGATGTTTTGAAGAAATTAATTACATTAATAAGTAATATCTTATGTTTTACACAGATTTTAGAGTACAACCCATATTTAAATTGCTGTGTAAAATAACACTTTCCTTTTTTTTTTGTATATCAGTTATCTTATTTGCAGAAAAATGCGATTCATAAATACTACTTACTGGGAATATATCCACACTTTTTGATGCACTCTTCTTCAGAACTAAAATGGTTTAAGTTGCTGTACTTCTCACAGTTTTTGCCAAGCCTTATACAAGATTCACGCTTCTCATCGTAGTGATACGTGTTGGAACCAGGCGTACACTTTCCAAGAGGTTTAGGCATTTCCAGACAGTGTTGAACGTTAAAATCTGTGAATGTTCAGAAAACAAAAAGCAGTTAAAAAGTCGTAAACAAATACTTCCAAATAACAAAATGGATATTTTTTATTTTTTATGTAGTTTGATCGTGTTTTCCCGAGTCTCTGGGAAACAAGAAAATCGCTGCCAGCTTGGCTTGCAGGCATAGGTAGATTTCGATGTTAGGTACAAATTTCATCAACAAAAACTAGATTAAGATTGGAGATAAACCTAGTTTCATCTCTAAGAATGAGCTCTAACGACCTAAACCTTTTGTGGAAATTCTAGTATACATGCTTACACACATGCATATGTATAAGAAATCGATTTAAAAATGGCGAAAACAAAATTAGCGAACTTCAAAGTGTTAAAATATGCCAATATTTCTATAATCTGGTTTTTATCATGTTTCAATACGTTTTTACAAACTCACATAACATTATATATTCACCTGCTTTTGGTCCATTATATTTGAAATATGACTTAATATTTGCTTTAAAAAAAAAAAAAAAAAAAAAAAAAAAAATACGTCAAGCTATTTATTTTATTTTCCGTTTTCATGTTTAAATCTTGCTATATAGAAAAATTATGACACAATATTGATTTTTTCTTAAATTTATCAAATTATAATCGGAATACAATGTGTTTCATTAGCGAGTTATTTTCATGTGTTGGAAAAAACTGTTTTGTTGAAATAACTAAATTTGAATTAAAAATTCTCAACCAAATATTTTAGTCAAATAACAAAATTGTGCTTACGCTGACCAAATGATTTTGTTAATCAACAAAATTGTGCTTAAAATTTGTCATTTTAAACAAAATTTTTGGTTTACCTGATGAAAAGAGCATTCTGTATTTTTTTTCTTCAGATTTTTTGAAAGAAGCCCATATGAAGACCTTTTTTAACCGACTTCAAGGAGGAGGTTATGATTTCGACCTGTATGTATTTGTTGTTCACGCATAACTTTCGTAAATATGAACCGATTTTGATAATTCTTTTTTTGTTTGAAAGCGTATGGGGCCTATGTGGTCCCATTCAAATTTCATAAAAATCTGTTGATTAGAACTTTTTAAAAAATTTAAACATTAAAATTCAATATCTTTTCGAAGCAATCGACCAATTAGAAACGTTCATTTTTCATGTTTTTAAGTTACACTTACATAGACACACGATCTTTTCAAAGTGTGAAATCCTAACTGAACAAGGTTTACATTTATTAACAGTGTACACTGTAAAAAATTGACCCTTTTGCTGCATAATCACTCCCCCGTTTTTATAGAATATCTCTCTCTTGACCCATGAGAATTCTCCACGATAGGCTGAAGTAATCGTTTTCTATAAAAGCGGTGGATTGACGATGCAGCAAAAGGGCCAAATTTTTTACAGTGTACACTGTAAAAATTTTGATCCTTTTGTTGTATCGTCACTCCCCCGCTTTTATTGAATATCTCTCCTTTTTACCCATGAGAATGCTCCATGACACATTGTTAAAAATTTGACCCATTTGCTGCAGCGTCACACCATAGCTTTTATAGAATATGTGTTTTATAACCAATGAGAATGCTCCATAACACAGTAAAGTTATCGTTTTCTATAAAAGCGGTGGACTGATGATGCAGCAAAAGGCTCAAAGTTTTTGTAGTGTAATTGGGACAAAAGCGTCTGTAAAAGAAATATTTGGGAATCAAATGCTGTCACTCTCTTATAAAGGCAGCCAGGTATAGGTAATGAGTTTCAGATTCCTCATGGAATACGCCACCGCTCATTTCCAATTGCGAAATTTTAAGATGGAGGGCCAAAATCACAGTCAGGTGTGATCCAGCGACCTCATTGGTCGTGTGGTATAGGTGGAAATCACGAACGCGTTTCTCCATTTGAAAAAGAGTAAGGGGTAAAGTAATTTTGAAGCAATTGTTACAGTCTGTTCTTATTTACGATAAACCATCGAAATTAACTCAATTAAGATATTTTGATGACATTATATAAAATGAGAGTGAAAAATAGATTATAAATGAAAACAGATAAGATTTACATCAAATTGACGCTACGATATTTTTTCGAAAAAAGAAGTAAGGCGACATTTCGCCTACCGTTAAGAGATTGTTCTCTGAAAAGGACGCGTCTCAATGACCAATGAGGTGTTTGGATTTCACCGGACTGTGATTTTGACCCTCCATTTTAAAATTTCGCTTTCCGATTACAGTGTCACTGTAAAAAATGTGACTCTCTTGCTGCATCGTCACTCCCCTGCTTTTGTAGAATATCTCTCTTTTGACCCATGAGAATGCTTCGCAATTGGGTGAAGTAATCGTTTTCTATAAAAGCAATAGAGTGATGATATAGCAAAAGTCTCAAATTTTTTACAGTGTAGGATTCCTCGATATGAATATGACGACACATCTAGCACAGTATATAATTGGTTGAAACGATTCTGGACAAAAACGAGTCACCAAGCATCTTGTTGAGCGGGCAATTTTCGTCAATCTTATTAACTTCTCATACGAGTACAATCGAATTCTTCCAGGAAATCATCATCAAATTTCATAATAAAAAATGCCTGGCAATGCAATGCACTGTTAAAAATTTGCAACTTTTGCTGCATCGTCACTCCATCGCTTTTACAGTATATATTTATTTTTATCAATGAGAATCCTTCATAATGCATTTAACTAATCGTTTTCTATATAAGCGGTGAAGTGATGATACACTGTTAGAAATCTGCTACATTTTGTTGCAACGCACTCCGCCGCTTGTATATAATGTCTCTACTGAGACCTATGAGAATGCTCCTTAATACAGTCAAGTAACCGTTTTCTATACAAGCGCTGGAGTGCGTAGCAAAAAAATGCAGCAGATTTTTAACAGTGTACAGCAAAAATATCAAATTTTTAACAGTGTAGTTGGGACAAAAGCGTCTGTAAATAAATATTTGGGAATCAAATGCTGTCACTCTCTTATAGAGGCAGCCAGGTATTGGTTATGAGTTTCATATTCCTCGACGAATCGCCACTGCTCATTTCCGATGCCATTACTGCCTGTATAGGTATTAGATTGTTGCTGTTTATCGATTGGAGCATAGTGCGATTTTTTCTAAAATTTTTCTTTTTCCTTTTTCTGAGTGAAGGGGGAGTACTTTTGACTGACTACACTAGAAAAGCATTTTACTATACATTAATATATGAAGTCATTTTGCTGCGTGCTCATATATGGAAGCACTATATCGCGCTCTTATGTGTAAGGACACTTTACTTGATGGATTGTCACCTTTTGATACCCACTTTCGATGACCGTAGGATTCGATGCACACTAAGATTTCATAAATGCGGTAGCTTTTCGAAGTGGCAGATCTTGTCTGAAGAAGTTACCATACAAAGAAATTCTTAAGATTCACAACGATACTAACCGATATTGTAAGTGGTTTCAGAAAAGTTGACAATCAAACAGTGACAAGTAAACTGAATACATCAGAACTTAGCAAAGTGCGTACATTAATAATGCATTGCAAAGAGCTATCGTGTGCCAGTACACATAATTATGTACTACGGTATGCATAACTAAAAAGTAGGAAATAAAATAAGCTTTTTAAGAAAAAAATATCAACCGACTTCAAAAAAGCGCTAAAAAGAATTAAATAATTCTTTAAAATTCTCTAATGACAAAACGTTATCCAATAAGCACACATCGGATATCAGGTACCGGCATAAAGAACGGTTAAATTTAATATGTATAATTTAATATCCACCAAACATAGATTTTAGAGATAATATTATTTTACAAGAGATGAATTGACATATTTATGATTTATTTTATGAATATATACATATAAAAAGTAATGAATTACTTTTTGAAGTTGGTGCCAAACTATTTGATGTATATTAAGAATTGTAGCTAAATTATGCATAGTACCATAATTAAAATGGGGATAATCATTATCGATTGTGATTGTTTGGCACCAACTTCAAAAAGTAATTCATTACTTTTTATATGTATATATTCATAAAATAAATCATAAATATGTCAATTCATCTCTTGTAAAATAATATTATCTCTAAAATCTATGTTTGGTGGATATTAAATTATACATATTAAATTTAACCGTTCTTTATGCCGGTACCTGATATCCGATGTGTGCTTATTGGATAACGTTTTGTCATTAGAGAATTTTAAAGAATTATTTAATTCTTTTTAGCGCTTTTTTGAAGTCGGTTGATATTTTTTTCTTAAAAAGCTTATTTTATTGTAAGTTAAGTTTTTAAATTCCCAAATGCATTTTTTGACCAGAAAACGAAGTTATAAACAACAGCCTAGAATATAATGAAAAGAAATTTATAATTTATCAAATATGCGGTTGAATAATATAAAAAAAAACTTACATTCTTCTTCTGCTAAAACCAAAGTTAAAATGCAAATCAAAATCAAACCCTTCATCACGTCGACTTTCAGTAACCTGGAATTGATAAATGAAATTTAGAGCTTGTATTAGAACATATATGAGATTTATTTATGTTTTATGTTTTCTTTGTGATTATTCGTTTAAAAGGGAATTTGACTATCAGGAAACGAAAAGACTGAAATCGGAATGATGATAAATAAATCAAATTTTACTCACCGAATTTACTCGTGTATAACGCGCACCCCCTACCTTACAAGAAAAATAGCGAAATTTTAAAATCTCGTATATAACGCGCACCATAAATTTGATATGCGAATGAATGAATGACCAAATGAATTTCAGAATATACTGGTCGCCCTTGGCGACCAGTTTGGTCTCCCTTGACTGTATACTAAGCATGAAATCATATTGCTTTTATTCATAATTTATTTTAATTGCTCAATTTTTTGCAAATCAGAAGATTATGTTTGAGAAATAGATACAGATGTCATATACGCACCACATTGGCGCGATTGCAACAAAATGACAATTATATGTGCCTCATATGATAAACCGGCTATTGTTATTTATTTATTAATAAACTGTTTGGTTTTTCTTAATGATATAAATTATTTTATTCTATAATTATTCACTAAACTTTTTTTATTTATTATTATTTCCTTTTGAAAATAATAGAAATTAGTTAAAAAAATATGTATGTAATTGGTATTTGAATACAAAGTTTTCGCCAAATTGGCATTAGAAAAATAACGCGCCAATATGTTGCTTATATGACATCTATGCTGATAAATCAGCAACTCAGTATTTTTAAGTTTGCCTGGCCCAGATAATAAATCGCTAAATATTGTACCCGTAGATTTTTTTCGTATTTCATTAATTATTTAAAATATAATAATATAATCTTTTTACTCATTTCATTTATAATACATAACTTCAATTTGAAACTGAAAAGTTTAAAATTCATGACTTTTATTTTTTTTTAAGTAAAAAGAACAGAAAAAAATAAAAATAACGATATTTTGAAGCTCCATAAATGCAGCGAAGGAGCAAAACATAAAATCCAATTTACCATAGCCTAAATCTTACCAAAGGATTTTTGCACAATAACCAATAAGATGGGTTTCATTTGGACGTTGCCATTAAACAATTAACAAATAATCGTGATTTTTGTGCCACATACGATAGTGTAATATTCATATAGATTAGAATTAGGAAAATTCATTCAAGAGATGAGATAAGGAAACAAGACTTTTCTCGAGTCCTAATAGTATCCCCTGAAAGACTGACTTCTAAAACAATTATTAATGTGTGCTAATCCTGCGAACTGATACCTTGGAATCCAAGAATGTAATCATCAAAGGAATATAAATGCAATATCCCCATTAAAAAAAAAAAAGAAAAAAAAGCGTTCGTTTACAAAACTCTTATAAGAAAAAAAATAAGTGTAAAATTAAAGGCGTTTTAAGATAAGGAAAAATTGTAAAGGTAAAGGGAAAAAAAAAAAATGTTGGAAACTGAGGTAAAACTTGCAATTACGGAATCGTACTTTTAGGGAAATTAATTTTAATCATTTTAATTTCTTAATTTTGTAAATTATTGTAAGAAATTTCACTTATTGTATTATGCATCACTGAATCCAATTGAAACATCAAACGTTGGTAAAATGGTTAATTTTTTTTAGGAATTTTTTTAGTATAGCCAATGGTGAGAGCCATTTTCTAGATGAAATAGCATGACCCATAATGACCCACAAATGACCCTTACAATCGAAATTTCTCGAACGATAAAAATACAATTTCAAAGCGTTATAAAAAGTTAATAATAATTATTAGTATTATTTCAATAGTTTCAGCATTAGTTAACATTTTTAATTAAGCAGTTTTATTGCATATTTGTAAAATTTTTGTTTTATTAAGAAATCTAAATTTTGTTATAATATTTTAGACGGAAAGCTCTGGTATACACAAAAGTATTGTAAATGCAAAAAGTGTATTCATTAGAACATAAACTAGCCGAACTTAGCTCATATAGAGATTTCTTATATTGTCAGTTATATTTATCGTTTTCTTTTTTTAACTTTTAAGTGAAAAACGCAAATTTTATGCAGCGTCGGGCGGGCATTTACACTAGTTCAGTGAGAAAAATAAAATGAAATAAGCAACATTTACCTGAAGCAAAATTCTGAATTTTTCAAAGATGAACATGCTCTGCTATTTCCTCGGCTGTGTTTTATAGGTTTCAGATTTTGTGTTTTATGGAATACCTTTTAAAACTGAATTTACGAAATCGTTTCAGCAGATGTCAATTTGCTATACTTCTGTCAAATATATATCATAAACGAACAAAGCAAAAAGATTTGATAAATGTATCTACATTGGAATCAATAGTTTGATTATTATTTCCTTTATTCTTGTGACTGCTATGGTGAAACCATTTCTTAATATGAATGACAATACTCATCTGTTTCTAAGAAAATAATATTTTTCGGTTAATCGCGCATTTGTAGACTTTTTACCCTTTAGCGTCTTGAATAGAGAATCGTGATATCTATACAGTGGCGTAGCTAGGACGGGTGACATCTGTTGCGGATGTAAACTGTGTCAACCCCTCCCCCCTTCCGATCCGTCATATTTTTTTAATCACAATTCTACGTTTTTATAATAAATGGCCACACTATTCCTTATTTACTTTTTGTCCTCCTGCATAAAAAAAAAAAAAAAAAAAAAAAAAAAAACACACAGGAGAGACTCATCACTTAACTCATTGTTCGCATAAATCAATATGGTGTCTATATGTAGAAATGTACGAGAAAATTCTTTTAAAATCTTCTTTTGCTACCCAATCGTAGGATATGTAGGTTTTTGTGTTCCTGCTGCATGTCTTATTTAGACACACCATTCTATATAAAATTTCACATTCTCAAAGAAAAGAAAACTATCTATTGCGTCGTGCGCTAAAAATTTCATTTTATTTCAGAATTCCTTTCCAAAATCTTGTAAGATTATATTTTTTTATTTACAAATAAAGATCGGGTGTCACCCCTTAGAGAGTCACACCCGGGGCGGACCGCCCCCTCCGCCCCCCGCTAGCTACGCCACTGTATCTATACCTATATTATAAAGAGGTAAACTTGTTTATTTGTAGGGGTATACTCCGGAACTACCGAACCGATGTCAAAAGTAACAAAACCATAGTAGTACCATAAAGATGGTGTTCGCTCTGGAACAAACATGGGCTATATCTTATATCGATGCACTAACCCAAAGGGGTTGCAGGAGCAAAAAACGTTCTGAAAATGCAATTTTTATGTTACTGAAGGGCCTAAAAAATGAAATTTAGCATGTTAATTACTTATTAGATATACATGTTCTCTAAGAACATTTCTAAAAAATACGAAATTTAAAGGGGGTCAAAATGCGCGATAAGCATTTTAAAAACGTTCTAATTTGCGATTGTTAAGTAAACTTGGGAAGAAACGAACCAATTAAAAAATCATTATGTCAAAATGATGGTGACAGTTCTTTCACCAACATAGGCTATATCTTATGTCGGTTACCACTACTTCAAAGGGGTGTTGGAGCAAAAAATGTTCTAAAAATACGATTTTTTGTGTTATTAAAGGCAGTTAATTCATGCAATTTAGCATGTTAGTTACTTATTAGATATAAATGATGTCTAAAATCATTTCTTTTAAAAAAATCGAAATTTAAAAAGGATAAAAATGCGCGAAAAGCGCTCTAAAAACATTCTAAATGCCGATTTGTAAGCAATATCAAAAAGTAACTTAAAAATTGGCATGGTAATTAGTTATGAGAAGTAAATGCTCTCCAAGTATAGTTTCGGGAAAAAAATCAAAATTTAAAAAGGGTGAAAAGCGTTCTAAAAAAGTTCTAAATTGCGATTGCTATACATTCAGAAAATATCAAACCGATATCAGAAGTAAGGATTGCAAGTTGTTGATCACAGTTCTTACTTCAATATAGGCTATATTTTATGTTGTTGTCACTACCACCTGGGGGCTGCAAGGATAAAATAAAAATTAAATTGTGTTTTTTGTACAACTGAGGTGTCTAATTTTTTGAAATTTGACATGATAATTACTTAAAAGATGCAAATGATTTCTAAGAATCGCCGAAAGGAAATTCCAAATTTTAAAAGATTAAGTGAACGAAAAGCGTTATAAAAACGTTCTAAACTAAGATTTTTAAGCATCTTATGAAATACTAAACAGATAAAAAAAATTAATTGTTGCAATTTGGTGGTGATAGAACCTGTTCAAACATTAGCTATATTTTGTGTGCTTTCTACTACCATCAAAAAATTGCAAGCGAAAAAAAAAAAAAAAAAAGAAAAAAGATGTTTAAATTGCGACTGCTATGATACTAAAGAGGCTATAAAATTTTAATGTAGCATGATAGTTACTTATCAAATATAATTGTCCTTTTAGAATAGTCAAAAATTAATTCGAAATTTAAAGGTTGTGAAACGATGTTAAAGAGAAAAAGGTGTTCTAAAAACTGCTAAATTACGATGTTTATGCAACATCAGGCTATAATAAACCAATTATAAAGTAATTGTTGCGAATCAATTCTGAAAATCTTTGATCCTACACATGCTACACTACATGGCCATTGATGACCGTTCACTTGCGATTTTAGACATTTTGTTAAATATCTAGAAAAATACATGAGGAATTATCTCGAAACTCTAAGCGTGTAAATATAATAGTACAAGTCGTATATTTCCGTGACGATTTTTTCCCGAAACTGCACAGGGGACGTCTAGAAATTAAAAAAGAATGAATATCTTTTGGATAACCCTGTCAAAACTAATGTAGCAAAGGCGCTCAAACTCTAGATTATGATTAAGTGACTTATTGTAATAAACTGTGTTCATTTTTATGCGAATAGCATGAATATTCGTAGAGAAATTAAGGTTCTTATAAAAATGGTCCCAAATTTTTGCTTATAAGTTGCAGGGTTCTTAATATAAAGTAACATTCTTTTCTGAAAATATGACAAATAATATTGCACACAATACCCTGTAATCGGAATTAAAAAATAATAAAATTTGTATGATAAATGAGTAGGTTTATTAAATAATTTTTCACTGAATGAGGAATTATAATTTGGTGTTGATTACATTTTGATGCAAATCGTTAAAGAGGTGGCGCTGATGTACAGCATTATTCATGATTATCACAATAGTTCTATCTCAAGAACTAACAAATGAATTTTTATCAAATTTCAGATTCAGTTAGTTCCTGATATATATGAGTGTTGTTTAGTTTTTGGTATAAATCGACAGACAGGTGTCGCTGATATGCAATATTTTTCATGATTTAGCAACAGTTTTATCTGAAGAACTAATGCATGAATTTTCATCAAACTTCAGATTCTGTTCGTACCTGATAAAAATTGATATTGATTATTTTTTGGTGTACATCAGTACTACAGGTACTGATGTACTACAGGTATTTGGTGTACTACAGGTGACGCTTTTATGCAGAATTTTTTAAGATTTTATAATAGCTGTATCTCAGAAAGTAATGTACAGATCTTCATCAAACTTCAGATTCAGTTAGAAGTTGACATAAATTGTTGCTCACTAGATTTTGGTATAAACCACCTAACTTATGGCTCTGCTAAGCTGCATTTTTCAGGAATTGCAAACATGTATGAAAGAGAAAAAAGTTTTTGGATTGACACATCTGACTAGTCTCAAAATAACACGTATTTTAATTACTTTTTTTTCAGTTGATCATGAGAAAACGCCAATAAAAAGATATAGTAATCTAATCTTTGCCCTTTCATTTTAGCTAAGTTATTTTGAATTACTCCGAATACATGACGCATAATGTGTTCAGAATCCTTGATTATTCTTACCAGTAATTTATAACAATTCTTTTTTTACATTTTTAATCAAATCATTTAGCCCATTAAATTAGACAAAATTCTCTATTTTGGAAAACCGATAATAAAAGTTTAAATATTTTGTGAAGGATAGCCATCGCGAAGGAATTAATAAATACGCATGGATATCACATACGAAACAGAAACAGATTATGAGGTTAATACTTAAGCAATTTAGTCTGAATTTTAGAT
This sequence comes from Maratus speculifer, assembly GCA_964019185.1. Taxonomy (NCBI): domain Eukaryota; kingdom Metazoa; phylum Arthropoda; class Arachnida; order Araneae; family Salticidae; genus Maratus; species Maratus speculifer. The sequence continues at coordinate 284,092,253 of OZ025298.1, read as the reverse complement.
GACTTTTCATGCGTTGAAAATTCGTTTTCGAAAAGAACAGAAAAAATTAAATGAGAAAAAATAAGGGGAAATATCATTATACACTAGTTTTAACGGTTTCTTCAATTGCTACTGTAATACATAATACTTTTTCTCAAGTCAAATAAACACATTTTAAATCAGAAATTTTATTTAGCAAATGAAATAAAATAAGTGAAGAAAAAGAATTGCAATTAGATGGCGCTACGCGCTATGCAATTTCTTTAACTTCTATTTCCACTTTTAGAACACTCTGAAGTTTGTAAACAGAGTGTAGCCGATTTCCATTTTGATTCGAATGTTTTGATTTCGAGAAAAGATGTGACAATTAATTTGAGAATTGATATGTAATGGAGCATTGTGTCTCCAGATGATTTAAACTTGTGTAAATATGTACAAAGAACTGTAAATACTTATTTTTATCTCATTAAATAATTAGTTAAAGAAACGTTCGAAGAAGATATTTTCAATTTCGATTTTCACCTATGATACGCATTGTGGATTTTTACGATAGATTATTCCTTTGAATTCAGAATGCTTTTTTAGATTTTATGATTACATATTTACGTATGATTTACTCGACCTTGATTTTCGAATGAGAAACCTTGATTTGAAGACATGATATATATTTTTTTACAATGGTGCATACAGAGGCCGGGAACGAAATTGAAATATGATAAATGCAGAAGATTATTATTGATTGCGAAGATTTTTAAAGGTAGTGTTTCCGAAGATTTTTAAAGGTAAGAGTTTTATAATTTTATTTTGATGTGTTAATTATGGCTGACCTAGAAAAGCTAAAGAAAAACAGAACAATTTTAAGAAGTTCTGTCACGAAATTGATAAATAATATAGAGACTATATTAAAAAATGATACCGCTAATATTGATTCTCTTGAAGAATCTGTTAACCAATTAAAAATTAAATCATGTAATTTAGATGAAATAAATGAAAAAATAGAACCACTTTTGAATTTAGACGAATATGAGAATGAAATGAATACAGTATATGACTATGCAGACAAAATATCCTTAACGAATTTTCGCGCTGAAAAGAAACTTAAAGAAAATAAAAACATTATTCCTTTGAACAATAGTTCGGTTAATGATTCTACCCCCAATAATGAAAATAAATTTGTGAAACTGCCGAAATTGAATATACAGAAATTTTATGGCGATTGCACACAATTCACCAACTTTTGGAATACTTTTAAAGTATCGATAAATGATAACAATTCACTGACAAAAATTGAAAAATACAATTATTTGCGAAGTTACTTAGGTTCGTCTGCTTTAAACGCCATAGAAGGCTTAGAAGTTTCAGAATCAAATTATGATGTAGCACTTAAAATTCTTGAAAGTAGGTTTGGGAATAAAGAGATGATAATCAATCATCATTTAAATAAATTGTTAAATTTATCCCCGGTTTAAAAATCTAGTGATACTTCAAAATTACAGAAACTTCATGATGATATTGAAATTAATGTAAGATCATTGACCACATTGGGACTCGAACCACAGGCTTACAGCTCTATGCTTTTAGCCGTAGTTTTAAAATTGCTACCATCAGATTTAAATTTGGAATTTAACAAGCAAAACATTAAATCTTCATGCAACCCTGATATAAACAAATTACTAAATTTCTTGCAAACCGAAATTAAAAGTCGCGAATTAGCTTTTTCGTTTTCAAAATCAAATAGATTAGAAGTAAACAAACAAAAATTTACGAAATCTCCTAAAAGAGAATTAAACTTTTCATCCGCGCATGAATTAATGACTACAGTTTCAGACAAAAAGAACACAGAGAAACAAAGTTGCATCTTTTGTAAAAGTAATCATTTGTCAGAAATATGCAATGTTTTTGATCTTGATAAAAAGAAAAATATTTTGAAATCGCAAGGTAGATGTTACCTCTGCCTTTTGCCAAAACACCGGATCAAGGACTGTGTTTCTAAGATACGATGTACGACATGTCAGGGTAGACATAACAGAGCTATTTGTAAACAATCTAATTCACCAAATAAAACAAGTTGTATAGATAAAAATTTGGAAACAGTGAATGCACAAAATGAAACAACTAATGAAATTATTTCGGCTATTTCGTGTATTAGAAAAAACCGAATTTTCTTGCAAACTTGCTGTGCGAAAGTAAAAAATAAAAATAAAGAAGTTTCTGTTCGATTATTATTGGATACTGCTGCAATACGAACCTTTTTAACTCGAGAAATTGCTGATAAATTACAACTCAAAATATTGAGAAAGGAAAAATTATCGGTATTCACATTCGGAAGTAAAATTCCTATTGAGAAAAATTATGATGTTGTTAAACTTAAATTAGAAAATAAACATTTTTCGAAGTCTAATTTAGAAATAGAAGCATTGGTAACAGACGAAATATCTGGATCTGACATCCCTTCCCCTGAAGTAAAAGAATTTGGTGAAATGAGTATTTTACAGAATTTAACCCTTGCTGACTCATCACAATGTCAAGACCTTATTTCCCTTCTAATAGGAGTCGATTACTATTATGATATAGTAACAGGTAACATAAAACATTTAAACAAAAATCTTGTTGCTGTTGAAACCATCTTTGGCTGGTGCCTCCAAGGTAGAAAAAGCGAAAACCAATCTTCATTGATTTTAAACGTAATTATTGAAAAACACTTAATTTCTGATCAAATAAAAAAATTTTGGGATCTTGAAACTTCAGGACTTATTAATATTAAACAAGATTCTGACCCTTTTGAAAATGAAATAATGAAAAATTTTGAACGCGATATTAAATATGAAAACAAAAGATATAAAGTTAAATTGCCCTGGAAACTGGAGAAAGGGGGTCTGGATGATAACAGAAAAATTGCAGAAACTCGATTAGTTAAATTAAATAGAAGATTTGTTAGAAATCCCCAGTTGTTTTTTGAATATAAAGATGTATTAAATGATTATTTAAAACAGGGAATCGTAGAATTAGTTCCTAATTCAGAAGATAAGGGGCATGTTGAATTTTATTTACCTCACAGAGAAGTGATTAGAAGAGACCGCGTAACAAGTAAATTAAGGATTGTGTTTGATGCATCAGCTCATGATTTAAATTCACAATCTCTCAATAACTGTCTTCACTCAGGTCCTAATTTGTACCCAGAAATATTCGATATTTTGTTACGATTTCGATTAAATCCAATTGCCTTTACAACCGATATAAAACAAGCGTTTTTGCAGATATTAGTAGATGAAGAAGACAGAGAGGTATCTCGATTTTTGTTTTCAGAAGACCCTTTTGATGAATCTAACCATCCTCAAATATATAGATTTACTAGAGTTTTATTTGGGGTAAATTGTAGTCCATTTTTGTTAGCAGCCACAATAAAACACCACTTAAAGAAATATATCAAAAAATATCCAGAAACTGTCGAGTTTTTAAATGAAAATATTTATGTAGATGATGTAATTGGAAGTCAATCTTCTGTCGAGCAAGCTTTATCCACTACATTAGAGTCTATAGCTATTTTTAAAGAAGCTAGTATGACATTACATAAGTGGCACACTAATTCAAAATCTTTAAAAGAATTATGGAAAAATAACGATGTAATTTCCAGTGATAATTTGGAAACATCTGAAACAGAAAATGTTCCTGACAAAGTTTTAGGAATAGTATGGAACAGTCTAAACGATTTTTTGTATTTTGACACTCGTGAATTAGCGGCGTTTGCTTCTAAAAGAATTGACACAAAGAGGTATATTTTGCAAGTTTTGGGTCGAGTGTTTGATCCTATTGGATTTTTAGGACCCTTCACATTAAGAATAAAATGTTTGCTGCAAAAAATTTGGTCATTATGCATAGATTGGGATGAGGCCATCCCAAAAGATTTAATCTCTCTTTGGAATAACTGGTGTAGTGAAATTCCTCAAATATCTGAATTGTCTATTCCTCGACATTATTTTTTCGAAATTCCAAACGAGAAAATTGCCAATTTGCAGTTGCATTTATTTTCCGATGCAAGTACAATAGCCTTTGACACAATTGCCTATTTACGTGTATCGACCTCTGAAAAAGACATTCGAACAGTTTTCGTAGCTTCTAAAAACAAAGTGGCTCCTTTAAAAACTCTCACTTTACCAAGACTGGAATTGATGGCTGCATTATGTTCAGCTAAATTAAGCTGCAGCATTTTGAAGGCGCTACATCTAAAAATTCCATGCATTTATTGGACGGACTCAAAAATTACATACTTTTGGATTAAAGGATTACCTGAAAAATTCAAACCATTTGTGCGGAATCGTGTTGAAGAAATTCGTAAGCTGACATCCCCTTCTGATTGGCATCATTGCCCAGGGGCAGACAATCCCGCAGACCTTGTCTCAAGAGGAGCAAAAGTCTCCAAATTCATCAATAATCCTACTTGGTTACTTGGGCCAAAATGTTACTTGGCCCCTGAATTTTGGCCAAAATCTGAAGATAAAGAAATAATTGATGAAGATGAATTAGAATACAGAAAAAAACCCAATGACATATTGCAGTGCGAGTGTATAACTGAAGAAATTAAAAATCCTATCTGTATAGAAAAATTTAGCAATTTGGAAAAAGTAATAAGAACAACTGCTTGGGTAAAAAGATTTGTAATAAAGCTGAAAAAATCTACTGCAATTAGTGGTCCACTAACAACTGAAGAATTACTAGAAGCTGAAAAATACTTAATACGAAGTGAACAGAAGCAATTTTTTAAAGAAGAATTTGAGTCTCTTAGAAATAATAATTCAGTAGAAAAGAATTCACCCCTATTCAACTTTGTTCCATTTATAGATGAATCAGAAATCATATGTTTAGGAGGAAGACTAGAATTTGGTGATCTTCCCACAGAAGAAAAACATACAATCATTTTACCTAGACATTCCTGGTTAACGACGCTGATTGTACGTCAAGATCATGAAAAGATGATGCATGCAGGAATTGCTCACACTTTGACAAAAATTAGATCTCGATATTGGATTCCGAAAGGAAGACAGTTAGTGAAAAGTCTCATTAAAAAGTGCCTCATTTGTCAAAAATATCTTTGTAAACCTGCAGACCAAATCACAGCCCCTCTACCTAAAGATAGAGTGAATGAAGCTCCCCCATTTTCAATTTGTGGTTTAGATTTTGCGGGACCTATTTACGTGAAAAACTTCGGTGAAATTAAGAAATCTTACATTGTCTTATTCACTTGCAGAGTTACCAGAGCTTTGCATCTAGAACTTGTTACCGACATGACTACAGATTCTTTCCTCCTTGCTTTTAGACGATTCTTAGCTCGAAGAGGAAATTGTAAAGTCATTTATTCAGATAACGCGAAGACATTTAAAAAAGCTAAACAAGAAGTCGATAATTTATACGACGTCATTTCCAACAATCTCTTTTTGAAATTTCTTGCAAGAGAAAGAATCTTTTGGAAAAATATCATTGAAAGAGCTGCATGGTGGGGAGGCTTCTCCGAGAGACTTGTGAAATCAGTCAAGGAGTGTCTACGAAAGATTACTGGAAAAGCTCTATTGAGCTATGAAGAAATGTCGACACTACTGGTTGAAGTGGAAGCTATCCTTAACTTGCGTCCTTTGACATATGTGTATAACGAATATGATGAACCTCATCCTCTCACTCCAATGGATTTTTTGAATTTTGGTAAAGAACTTTCACTTCCTATTAACTTTTTCGATGTAATTGAAAATGGTTCAAAAAGATCCGCACTTCTCAAACGAAAAGGATATCAATCATTACTACTAAAACAACTTTGGTCGAAGTGGAAAAAACAATATCTTCTAGATTTAAGAACATTCCATTCATCGAAAAATCCCAATTCACATACACCACTAAAAGTGGGTGATGTTGTCTTAATCGAAGGCGATATAAAAAATAAACTTCTCTGGAAACTTGGCAGAATTCAGAGAGCGATTCCAGGTAGAGACAACAACATTCGCTCATATGAAATAAAGACAGCCAATGGAGTGCTGAAAAGATCTGTCCAACATTTATATCCCTTAGAAATTATGGACTGATGAACATTAATAGACTTTCTTTCTTTTTTATCTCTTTTAGAACTCTAAAAGTTTTCTTTCTTTTTAGTTATTCTGTTTACTTTAAATGCAGTATTATTTGAAGCTTAGCATAAGTAAGTATATTAACTGTTTGAAAAAGATTGTCATTTTTATTCTGTTAATTGCAGGTAATATTTTTCATTTATTATATTGTTTGAATTTTATACTTTTTTGTTTATAATTAATTGATTTTGTTAGATTTGTTTAGAATTAATTGATATTTTGAATTTGAAATTGATATTTGTATTTGAAACTGATATTTGCATTTGAATTTTGAAATTGTATCAGATTATTGAACCACTGATATGAAAATTTTATTAGATTATTGAAAATACTGATATGAAAATTTTATTAGACTATTGAAAATACTGATATGAAATTTTTTTATTTTCATAATAGAATTTATTGATGAACTCTGTAAGAGTTCAGGTGGGGAGTGTGAAGAAAAAGAATTGCAATTAGATGGCGCTACGCGCTATGCAATTTCTTTAACTTCCACTTCCACTTTTAGAACACTCTGAAGTTTGTAAACAGAGTGTAGCCGATTTCCATTTTGATTCGAATGTTTTGATTTCGAGAAAAGATGTGACAATTAATTTGAGAATTGATATGTAATGGAGCATTGTGTCTCCAGATGATTTAAACTTGTGTAAATATGTACAAAGAACTGTAAATACTTATTTTTATCTCATTAAATAATTAGTTAAAGAAACGTTCGAAGAAGATATTTTCAATTTCGATTTTCACCTATGATACGCATTGTGGATTTTTACGATAGATTATTCCTTTGAATTCAGAATGCTTTTTTAGATTTTATGATTACATATTTACGTATGATTTACTCGACCTTGATTATCGAATGAGAAACCTTGATTTGAAGACATGATATATATTTTTTTACATAAGTATCACATAGAAACAAAATTCACTTTATGATTCTTGTTCAAAACATATTTATTTGACTTAAAAAAGGGTGAAAGTTACCCAACTATACAGGTTATAATGATCAAAACAATTGTCTATTTCCTTAAATATTGCCTTTAGAAACATACTTCCAATAGCAAAATTGCATTTAAAAAAAGTGCAACACTTAGCGACATGATTGCAACTCCAGAAGGGGGGGGGGGGGCGGATCTATTTAAGAAAATATAAAAAATAAATTTTATATGGCCCCCGTAGAGTAAAATTCCCAGTTACCAAAATTTTCCTTATTCATTTCTGATTTAAAAACAAAAAATTCCTCTCGATATCTTCAAAACTCGTAGAGACATTAGAATAAAAAATTCGTGACTTTGGATGGAAGACAGGGATCATCCAAAAGTTGTACGTTATTAAACTCGATTTAATACAGTGTCTCTCCTTTGGACATATAATGACAGCGTGTAGATTTTACGTTGAATCTGTTTCTAAACTATGTTGGTGTCCTGAACTAGAGATATGCTCAGGTCGAAGTATCCAGGTCTACTATCGAACAGACACATATGAGAAAAGTTGTGCTTGGCCCGCGAAAAAGTAAAAATTTTAGCCAGAGCCCGGCCCAGTCTGACTGAATTTTTACAAAAGATAGTTTTTTTTTTTTTTAATGTTGATATGGTTAAAAAAATTCGCGTGGATGAGTTCTGACCAATAATATTTATTGCAGTTTTTTATTTTTTAGGCTTAAATCTCAGAAAATATGGTTTCTTTCTCTTTTTTTCTTATGTTGATATGATTTAAAATAGTTTCGCGTGGAAAAGTTCTGACCAAAAATATTTCTTCTTTCTTTTCTTTTTTCATGTTTATGTTCTCCATTTTTAAATAAGCGCCAAAAGCACGATATTTATTTTTTTATTGAATCTCTGTTTGTATGTAAATGTTCTCTTATGATTTAATATCATTAATCCATATTATATGTATTTGAGACTTTAAAAAATGCTATACAGTAAAATCTGTTAAAACGGAATCACATAGGAAAGGATAAAATGCGTTATAGGCAAGTTCTCTTTTTAGAAAGTGTAAATGTAGTCTATTCTTTTCCCAGGTATTACATTAGTTTTGCATGGATCAAAACATATTTCCATTTAACCCTTTCCGGCACGGGCAAAATCTGATGAAAAATGAGAAATTATCGACTGACACCGTAATTTACAAGCGAATTTTTTAGATACTTTGAATTCCTTAATTTAAGCTTATATTGTAAAAGCAAATTTTTACTAAAATTTTATTGGTGCCGTTTGCAAGTTTAGAATTAAAATTAGGTATCCCAGACCGGGCACAGTGTGCCGGAAAGGGTTAAGGCAGTATTCCATCATAGGCAGTTTCGTTTTCCTTTGCTATTCTTTCTTTTAAATTTTTTAAATACTTTCTTTAAAAGTTAATCGTAAAATAATGTCAATTTAAAAATATATATCCTTTTCTTTTTGTAAAAATGTTTGGGCTGTGCCAAATTTCACTGATTTTTGCACGGATCAGGTCAGTCAGAGACTATGATTTTGGGAGAGTGACTTGGGTCGAGACCAGGAATGAAAAATTTCCCCCTTGCAGACCTAAGAAGCAGTCAATGCCGGTTCTCTATGAAAAATACGTTAGACCCGGCCTGGTCAAGTCTTCAGAAAAAAGTAAGGTCTTTGCCTGATCCGGTCCCGAATGCAATTTTTTTAACGGCCTCGCTAGGATAATCTATGGATGTTCAGATGAAACTGATTCTAGGTGTGTATCCATGAGGTTCGTGGAGGTAGAAATAAAACAGATACATAGAAAGAAACAAAAATATTTAGTGAATGAAATGGATACAAATTTTGTTTAAAAAAATCCCCCATGGCGTTTAGAAGGGCGCCCCATTGCTTAGGAAGGTTGCGAATTCCATTTTCGTAGAACAATGTCAGTTGATCATGAAACAATATTGTGAAGAGTACCGATGGAAACGTTGAACATAGTTGTGACGTCACAAATGTTTCGACTTCTCTTGATTGTAATGTCAATGTTTGTAATCATCTTTTCCGTCTGAACTTTCGTGCGCCTGAAAGGGCCGCGGCGAATCCGTTTGTCTCCTGTCGACCGTCAACTAGGCATTCTCGCCCACCTCGTCACCCACCGTGGGCTTTGACACACGCGTGTCATCGTACACAGCAGCATTCTGCGATGAATATCTATCAGCTTACACCCCTCCAGTGCTAAGGGGACAGTGGACCTTTATTTGAGCAAAATCGTCTATAGCAAAATCGGGGTTAAAAAAGGGTCTATTTCTGTAGTATAACAGTACCAAAACAGTTTTTTTCTAATTAAGATATCACTTATGAAGGTTTTAAGAAGTATATAATAAAGACAAGTGTATTTATATACTTTAAATCTGTTTTTCTCAAAAATTATTTTTCAGCGTTTTCAGATTTTTGAAATGCTTCTTGCGACGTAATTTGTTATTAATATTTATGAAATTGATAAGGAAGTATCCTGATATTGTTTAGAAAGATATTGTGTAAGCTTTTTGAAATTCGTTTTATTAAGATAGTCAAATTTGATTTTTTACTTATTAAAAGGTAAAATTTTGATAAAAATCAATATGGAATTTAGAAAAAAATCTGTAAAATATTAACTATTCAAGAGATTAAAAAAATCTTACCCAAATTTGTTTATAATAGAGTTTTAAGTTATAAAAATACAAAAGTAAGAAAATATATCAAAAATTAAAACACGAGGAGTTTTTTAAAATTTCGTTTAAAAATTTAATTTTTTATTAAATATAAAAATTTTAATATGATTGCAAATTTTCTTGAAGGTGTTCTACATGTTTTTGGTGAAATATATATATGCACAAAATTTCATATTGCTATGATGAAAAAAAAAAAAAAATTAACGTCCACCGTCCCCTTAAGACGCCATAGTACTGACAGAAAAAGACCTGTATGATAATGTTAAGTTTATGGGGGCGATCTTTTCAAATATCTCGCTCAAATTTTAATATTTTGACGTGATTTTTTTTTCTTTTGCATAGTATAGCTGAGGACGACAAACAGCCGGCCTAGTTTTTACTTTTTCAATTTTGGTTTCAGATTTAAAAGAAAAAAAAAAACTTTAACTTTTAGAACCGGTTTGAGCCGGTTATGAAACTGGAACTATCCTAATTTAAAAAGAATATAACCAAAATCGAAAAGGTAAAAACAAGGCCGGTTGTTTATCGTCCTCATCTATCCTACGCAAAAAAAAAAAAAAAAAAAAAAAAAAATCACGTCAAATTATTAAAATTTGAGCGAGATATTTGAAAAGAACGTCCCCATAGACTTTACATTATCATCCGGGTCTTTTTTCTGTCAGTAGTGTGACGTCTTAAAACATAGAGTTCGCTGATCCGTTTTGGATGCAGTTGCATCCACACCAGCCATTTTTATCTGAATGCCACGTCCTTACGAATGAAGTAATGACAAATCTGCTTGCGCTTGCGCACACCTTCACTATCGCGTTTCCTTTACGAAAATACATTGAAAACTATTCGCATGCCATGCTTCGAATCACTTTCATTTGAACAAGCCTTATATAAAACTCCTGAAGTTCTGAAGGTTAAAATTATGAAATTTTTTAAAACCTTTTTAGCGTCCTAACCGAGTTTTTCTGTCACAAAATCTTTGAAATCAAGGGCTGATTAATTACAAAACTGATATTAATGTTATTTTTTGTAGCGCATAAGATAAATAAAGGTGATGTAAGGTAGTCATATACAAATTACCATACAAATATTTTTCATGAGTATTATGTTAGGAATCGTTAAAGATAAAGGAAAAAATAGGCCAGACGCTTAAAGGGTTAACAGGCATGTTAGAAACCTCGTAAAAACCTCGTTTTAAAAAACTAGCGGACATTTAAATAGTACAGAAAGAAGATGGAAAGGACAAAAATGAAAATGAATCGGAAGTTTAAATTATAGGAAGGAATTACTTATTCACCTGCATACTTTTAAAAAAGCATTTAAACATTTTATTAGGAGCCAAACTTTGTTTAAAACTTTAAATTCCTTTTCCTGCATGATGCTTTTTTCACAATTTCTCACTTTTAAATTATTATAAGTCAAAAATCGTTAAAGGAATAAACTTTTCTACCAAAAGTAAAACCGACTTCAAAAACTACTGCAAAGTGAAAAATATTTTTTTTGCGTAATAGTGATAAGAAATTAAATTAAGAGCATAGCGTATTATTATATTCATGTACATTAATTTGATTTTTTGAAGTCGGTTCCAGCCAGACAAGTTCAAGAATAAAATTAATTGTCCAATGCAAATCGTAACAATATTAAACAAAAATGTTGTGAAAAAAAAAAAAAAAAATTCCCATCCTCAATCAGTGAATTCGAAAAGCATCCTGAATTTCAAAATCTGTGATTGGATATGATTTTTTTACTTAATATCTTATATAAACGCGTTAATTTCATATTAATCCTTAATTAAGGACACATAATTCTAGTTGCTAATCTCACTCGAAAATACACATTCATAACATCAGAAGAAAAGTTTGAAAAATAATAAAGTTAAGTTTTTAATTAAATATCAAACTGTAAAAAAAAAAAAAAAAAAAAAATAAATAAAATAAACTCGTACATACTTGGATGTGTGTGTATTGGGAAATTACTTGGCTTGGCTGGCACCGACCACAAAAAATCAAATTAATGTACATAAATATTAATACGCATGGTAAATACTAAGCTCTTAATTTATTTTCTTATCACTATTATGTAAAAAAAATATTTTTCACTTTGCAGTAGTTTTTGAAGTCGGTTCAATTTTTGAAAGAAAATTTTATGCACATTAATTTGATTTCTTGGAATCGGTGCCAGCCAAGCCAAATTACATATAATTTTTCTGTAGACATACATCCAAATATCTACAATTTTTTTTTATGATTTAATATTTAGTTAAAAAAATTAACTTATTATTTTTTAAACGTATTTTCTGATTTATAAATGTGTATTTGAAGCGAGATTAGCAATTATAATTATGTGTCCTAAATTAAGGTATAATATAAAATTATGTATTATATTTTTACGTTTATACAAGATATTATGTAAAAAAAAAAAAAAAAAAAACGTAACTACTCAGGGATTTTAAAATGCAGGATGCTGCCAGAGTTGACTGATTGAGAATGAGATTTTTTTTCGCAACATTTTTTATGAACATTTTTGCGATATGTATTGGATAATTAATTTTGAATTTGGGGGACTGTCTGGCACCGACTCCAAAAAATCAAATTAATGTACATAAATATAATAATACGCATGGTAAATGCTATGCTCTTAATTTAATTTCTTATTACTATTATGTAAGGACATTATTTTACTTACCCATCATACGTAGTATAGGGCAAGTCTTGCAATCGTTTTTAAAATCGAAAATTTTTTTTAACGGGTTTACACGTTTTAGACACTGGTGATTTCGAAAAACATATTTTTAGAAAAAACATTTTGCCGTCCGTCTGTCTGTCTGTGTGTCTGTAAATGCTACATCTCCCGAACAAATTGAGATAGAGACTTGAAATTTTGTATGCACATAGTATGTAAGAATGGGAAGAAGCCTACTTAATATCAGAAACCTCGATTATCCGGAATTATTTTTTTCGGACTCTCGAAAAATTCGTTCTGATGAAAGGTATCTAAAAATTTTCGAATTTTTTTATTTTAAGGAGTGATCGTAAAAGGCAATAAAATAACACACATTTTGCATAAACAACGAAGTCGATCGAATTATTAGTTGCCGAGATATCTGTAATCCTGTTTTCCATATTCTTCGATTTTTCATGACCCTGTATTTCATTCAAATTTCAATTCAAAGATATATTTTAATTGGACATGAGACGCTTAATTCGACACAATAAACTGTTAGCTAATAAGATTATTATTTTTGGAATTGTAAGAATGTTTCTTTTTCGCAATTCAGTGCTAGTTGTAGTTTGGCGTGTTGTATAATTTGTCGAGATAAATTCACCAGCAACTCATAAATAGATCATTACTACGCATAATAAAAATATTTAAATATACGTTTAAATTTTGTTTCGGAATTGCAATGCATTTTATAAATAGTTTACAAATGTTTTATTTTCATATATTATATGTGCATATACAGGGTGTTTCGCTACCAGACCGACAAATTTTAAGGGGTGATTGTAGACATAAAGACAAACATTATTAAATGGGAAACCATGGGGCGCAAACGATTTCTGTAGGAGCTAGGGGCCATTAAAGTTTAAGGTCCAAAAATTCAAACGCTGATAAAAATTAGAAAAAAGGGTCGATTTGTTTGCGGTTTTCTCTAAAATTATTCTTTATATTACGATTTTTAATTTTTTTTATTTTAAAGGTTAGGTTCGAAAATTGTCGATAGAGGGCGCTTTAGACTTTAGAGTAACTAACAAATACTTTTTGCCGTTCTTTTGTGCATGGGGTTGAAATTATTCTAAAGTTTAGACTTTAACTTAAATTTTAAGCCCAAAATCGGAAACATGGTGATCGGTTAACTGGCGAAAATTTAACTGGAAACCGGGGGGGGGGGGAGATTTTAAACTCTCATAAACATTGGACAAACTAATCGATTTTGTTGCCGTTTGCGTGTAGGTCATTCCCTTGGTAATTATTTTATTAAAAATGACGTACAACTGTGGTGTCCTCATTTTTTCATAGAGGGCGCTTCCGACACATCTCCGACATTTCAATGGCATTACTCCTGGGTATTTTACTACCAGACTTCCATACTTCCAGGAAGTGTTAAGGATGCGAAAGCGACACGGAATCGCGTATAGGAATGTAACGTTGAAAATGTCTTTTTTGCGAGTTATGGTTAAAGGAAGCAGAGAAAAAAAACAGAAACAAGCAGAGAAACAACAACACGTTATTATGACATAAAACAGTTTATTTAAAGGTTTTACTAGAAAAGATGTTCGAAAATACGACCAGAAGTAATTCGACATGCTTGACAGCGGCGTTGCATTTAATTCCTCACGCTTTGAAAGATTCCTGGAATCTACAGAAGCCTTTCCGGAAGCTACAGAAATACGAGCTGCTAAGTCTTAATTTAAGTGTACGGGATTCTCATACACCCAACTTTTCATGTGACCCCAGCAGAAGAAGCTCATACTTGATAGTTCCGTTGAACTGGCAGGCCAATAAACCGGGCCACCACGACCTATCCACCGCTGTCCATATGTTACGTTGAGATATCGGTGAACATCATTGGTAAAATGTGGAAGACCCGATCGTGCTAGAACCACATAGAGCTGCACAACGAGAGAGAAACTTTCACGCGCATTACCGTTCAGCGCCGTCTACCGCAAAAAAATCGCAGCGCTATCTATTCTGGTCGTAATTTTGAACACTTTTTGCAGTAAAATCTTTAAATAAACTTTGTTCTGTCACTTTAACATGTTGCTGTTTCTCTGTTTGTTTCTGTATTTTTTTCTCTGCTTTTTTTTAAAAAACGTAACATGCAAAAAAAGCAATTTTCAATGCTACATTCCTGTGTGATTCCGAATCGTCTTTGCATCCCTTATACTTCCTGGAAGTATGGTGGTCTGGTAGTAAAACACCCAGGAGTAATATCATTGAAACAGTGGCGTAGCTACGGGGGGGCAAGGGGGGCACCCGCCTCGGGCGCCAATGCTAAGGGGCGCCAAATTGAGAGAGCTTTAAACTGAAATTATCTTACACATTTTAACAATGAACAATAATTGTTGACTTTAAAAATTTTTTTATGTGTGTTAATGTATTCTTTAGTAAAATATTTTGTTAGATCCAATTAATGAAGAAAGGAAAAAATTATGTAAATATTTCTAGGGATGACTCAATTCAATCGGTAACGAAGATAATTATGTTTCTGAATTGAGACGCAAAATGATTAAATAGGGGCGCCAAATTCAGAAGAGCTTTAAACTGAAATTATTTCATATATTTTGAAAATGAATAATAATTGTTGACTTCTTTTGTTTGTGTGTGTGAATGTTTTGAAGAAATTCGGTGAAGGTAGAAGGAATGGTAAAATTCATAATTGTCAATCGCTGATGGAGGCTTTTAACTGTCTAGCCTAAAGTAAATAAATCAAAAAGCCGATTGGAGACTTCAAATTACATTTCTGGTATCAAGAACATTTTCCATTTGTAGCTAGCTGACCCGTCCGTCGATTTTTCCAAATGAACCGCGAATAATTAAAACCTCTATTCAAATTAAAAAAAAAAAAAAAAAAAAATCTTTCAAAATGAACCTCTGGGATGAGTCTCCAATGGCTTCGGCAGCATAGAACAGGTGTGCTACGCAGCCAAGAACCTAACATTAAAAACGTGCATTCAAATTTATTTCTGCCAAAATGAATCTCCGGAATGGATGTGGGCTGCCTATGTCACCATGTAGAAGGCGTACTGCACACGTGCAAGAACATCTGTGATAATCGTAAAATGAATTGAAAGAAAGAAAATTCCCTCGAAATAGGTCCCATGAAATCTCAGATAAAATGCCCCTGGTGGTGGAAGATAGAACTAAAACCTGTAAGACAATAGACAATCAAGTTGAATGAGAAAAACCCAGTGGAAATTGGGTCCATAGAGCCTGAGATAAGAATAAGTCATCTTCATATGAAGATGGAGCTAAAAATTTCAAGAAAATCGTAAGCTAATTTTCAAGAATCAATACCTGTTGAAATCTACTTTGTAGAATCCGACAAAAAAGGGGCTTAAAAGTTCAATAGTCATCATACTTTAAAATGTAAATAAAGGGAATAAACTGTTGTGGACGGACTCTTAACTCCTATCACTTCACTCTGACCACAGAACACACAGGTAATTTTCAATTAAATTGATAAAATACATTTAAATTATGATTTTAGCATTCGATAGCGTTTAATAATTGAGTTGATTAACTTAATGTTATATAATCTTTGATTAGTCGATTTTCAAAATCTAGTGGAGTGTTCGGACATAAAAAAAATATATTTAGTTCTGTTTTTAATGGATGTTGATTCCTGTATGTTTCTATCGTATGCAGGACTGCCACAGCCGATTATTTTTCATATTCTAATTGGTACCACTTTCCCAAAACAAAAATCCTTACACACACTTTAATAACATTTACAATAACAATGAACGCGAATATTTATATTAGAAAAATACTTGTGCGTACAGAATACAAAAATAGTCGAGTGTGGCAGATTTTGCATATGGGGTCTCTCTTTTTTGTATACTGTCGCCGTCAATTAAAAAGAAAAAAAAATACCGAGCGATTTTCAAAAAAAATCTATAATTTTTTTTATTTATGTGCTTTGAAATATTCAAATTGAAATCTTAATTAGTTTTTTTTTCTTTTTTCACTCATAAGTGAAAATTTTTAATTCCTTTCGACTGGGAAATCATATTCAGATAAGTGTGCGATTTTTGCCATTTTGCGGGAAAAAATTGCATTTTTGATGAATTTTTAATTGATATTCTCGACTATAAGAAAAAAGAAAATAAAAGAAAATAAAAATTTGGACTCTCACATGTATTAGGATAGGATTTTCCTTTGTACTACCCTCACTCAAAATTTCAGAGTTGTATGTGTAGTATTTTTAGTCCTCTCCGTCATACACACGCTCACACATAGATTGGTTTCACGCTGATTTTTGCTGTTCTTAGCATTCCATATAAATATTTAAAATGAAAGCTTCCTTAAATTAATGCAAAAAGTATTTAGCTGAAAGAACAACAAGAAAAAGTATTATTTCTTCCTTATTGGAAACTCGATTTTTCCGTCAAATTGTTGTTGGGAAAACCAAATAATGGTATGTGAGCGACCTACCCCAAATTTCTCTTACTTAAATCGTATAAAAAGACAAAGTAGGACTTTTCAGTCTTCCTAGTACGACCACAACAAACGTCTGTTTTCGTCGTTTTAAAAATTCAATTTATTTTACATATATTTAAATTCAGCGCATTTGCATTAGAGAAAACTACACCTATCTATGTAAATCATGGGAATGACTGAGAGATCAATGGAATAAAATAATTTGACTCGAGAACCTCTTTGGACCGAACTTTTTCGTCATTGCATGTTACAATCATCTCGGTGAATTCGATCGGAGGTCTTACGACTTATTTACGCAAATTTTGGAACCTACAAGGACGTAGGTTATGCAGGCTTATCAGAATTGCCAAATCTAAACTTTTTTCGTTCCAGTTGATTCTTGTAATATTTTCCAGTAGGGGGCGAAGATGTCAATTTGCGAGAAACGTTTAATTTAATTGGTTAATTAGCTCCTGATTGACATATGGTCAAGATCCGCACAATTCCTGGAATCTGAAACGTACAAAGATTTAACCACAAAAGAAAGAAGAATTGCCTAAACGTCTATATTTTTCCATCTTAAGTTACTCTCGATTTTACTGGTGAACATAATAATGTCTCGCTGAAAAACAAAATTCAAGGACTAAAATGGATTTTGAAAAAAAGAATTTATGGATTTTAATTTAAAGTTTTGAATTTCAAAAGGATTTTTGTTTTTAGCATTTCCATCTATAGCATATCTCTCTCTATATTATATTGATATCTGATCATTGTTATGCGACAGAGAATATGTTAAAGGTTTATTAAGATCTCAAACAATTTCGTTGGATATCTTGATTTACCATAAGAATTCAAGACCTTTTATTGTTTTCCCATCCATCTTTAAAAATGGATGCGTATAGCAATTTAAAATCCTAGGGTGACTGCAGTTTTCAATCAGGAGATTTTATTACCATAATCGGACGTATCGCAACTTAACAATTTTAGTAAATATGTTTTTTTGCAAATTTATTCTCTTTGTCGCTATTCCCATTACAGAGTCAGATTACTGTAAAGGCCTATGGCCATGGCCTTGGACCCACTGTTGCTGAAGGCTCAAATTTAGTAAATGACTTTAAAAAAAAGTCTTAAAATTGTAGTTTCCGCATCATTTTCTCAAAAACAAATAAATATTTTGATTAAGTTTGAAACCGTATCGTAATATCTAATAATAAACCATTCCTTATCCTCTACAGCCCTCCCCCCCTACCAAAAAAAATGTATAGAAACTGCAAGGCGCCAGAAAAAAGGTGCTGGGTCTGCCCCGCATAACCCTAATCGGGCTCTGCATCGCACATGCTTAAAACAACATAAACATATTCGTGAACGTACCGCTAAGTTTTTGAAATTCCCATTCAAATTCAGTATTGATGAAAATTAGAAATGTTCAGTAATCCGGTTCTATTTTATTTTAGTGTGTCTGAGTAAAATTAGGCGAATCCTTAAAAACAAGAAAAAGTTAAGATGTCTTTTCCTCCCGGTACAAGTCAAAGAGACTATTTTGTTTCTTCTTCCGAAAAAAACTTTTTTTTTTTACTTTGGGGGGGGGGGGGGCACAAAAATTAATCCTGCCCCGGGCGCCAAAAAGCATAGCTACGCCACTGCATTGAAATATCGGACATGTGTCGGAAGCGCCCTCTATCAAAATATGAGGACATGAAAGCTGTACGTCATTTTGAATAAAATAATTACTATGGGAATGACCTACACAAAATGATGGGGATGACCACGCAACAAAATCGATTAGTTTGTCCAATGTTTATGAGCGTTTAAAATCTCCCTCTCAGTTCACAGTTAAATTTTCGCTAGTTAACCGATCCCCATGTTTCCGATTTTGGGCTTAAAATTTAAGTTAAAGTCTAAACTTTAGAATAATTTCAACCCCATGCACAAAAGAACGGCAAAAAGTATTTGTTCGTTTCTCTAAAGTCTAAAGCGCCCTCTATCTACAGTTTTTGAACTTAAGCTTTAAAATTAAAAAAATAAAAATTCGTGATATAAAGAATGATTTTAGAGAAAACCGCAAACAAATCGCCCCTTTTTTCTAATTTTTATCAGCGTTTGAATTTTTGGACCTTAAACTTTAATGGCTCCTAGCTCCTACAGAAGACGTTTGCGCTCCATGGTTTCCTATTTAATAATGTTTGTCTTTATGTCTACTATCACCCCTCAAAGTTTGTCGGTCTGGTAGCGAAACACCCTGTATATGATGGGTAAGTATTACGGTGGCCCCCAATGACTAGTTTCATTTTGCAGTAGTTTTTGAAGTCGGTTCAATTTTTGGTAGAAAAGTTTATTCTTCTATCTTTAAGGCCCATGTCCTCGCACGAGGAAACGCTCGCGAGCTAATGCTATTCCTATGGGGAAGCATTTTTCTAATAACTCTATTGCATTTTGACATTTTTGAATAATTTTTTTTGCATTCATTGGATAGCTGAGGTGCATGCCAACAGCGCACCTTTTTTTACTTTTTCGATTTTGGTTGCAGATCTATATATTTAAAACACCTGGCTGTTTTTTTAGTCATCAGCCCTGAGCTTTCTACTGGCCCGAGTTTGATGATTATTTTTTTAAATCAAAGCTGTTTATGTGTAGATTTGCCCATTCTGGCTAATTTTTAGTTTATTTCCATTTTTATATTTTATTTTTAATTTTATAAGCTTTTTCGTGACATTTCTTCAAAACAGTGGCAACAGGTTAAGCTTTTCTCAAAATTTATTTTGCTTCATTATTTTCCACCAATCAGGAGCTAGATCTCATCGGTGAACACATAATCGCATTTCAAAAAAAAAAAAAAAAAAGTTTTTGTTAAATTTAATCACAATAAAATTATTGCACATAGTTATTCCCTGCAATACACAGATTATTTACTGTGTAATATTATTAAGTATTATGTAAGTAAAATTACAGAAGATAAACTTTAATAAAATATAATATCTAAAGTGAAATTTTGTCGATGGAGAAAATGTCGTCATACAGAAACCAGATAAATTTATTCCATGAATATAATATACATTGCAGGGGTCGTACATTTCTGGGAATTTTTCAGGACAAATATCAGTATTTATTTATAGAAACATACATCTAGATTTAACGTACGAACTGACACTTTATTTTAAGAAGATATTTTCTATGAGAAAATACTGGTGCTGAAGATTTTCTTGGTCTTAAAATTTCAGGACATGTACGACCCCTGACATTGTTATAGCTGTGTCAATGATGATGTCATATTCACTTACTTTAATTCCTGCATCTAAATAAAGTGAACTTCTATTAATTTAAAGGTCCGTGGTGTGCACAAATGAAAATATTTCTATAAACTGCGCCATTTTTATTTAATTATAATGAATATTTTATGAAACTAAACAATTCTTAAATAACTGCATAAATCACGCTTTTATTTAAGAAAAGATGAGTATTTCCGAAGGTGTAAATGATGTCATATTAGAAAAAAAAGAATAAAACCTGTGATATGCCGGCTTTACTATATTTCTATCTTTCATAATATCGAAAAATAATTAAAATCATTTCATCGTATTAAGTCATTGTTTAAAAAAAAAAAAAAAAAAAAAAAAAAAAAAAAAAATCTGTATTTTAGCAACAAATACAAAAATTTTATTCTTTTTAATAACGGATATATCATTTTTTCCGTTGCCATAACAATAAAATTAATTTTTACAAGTTCATGGAGGATACAAACCAATAAATAAATTAAATTTATTGCAAGTGCTGTAAATGTGTAGTGGGTTAGTTAGACAGTTTAGCAAGTCTCTGTTTCTATTATAATTAAAATGTTTCATTGATATTATAATTATTTTACAGTTATCAAGCAATATTTAAACGGAGAAAAAATAAACTATGCAGATATTTTTGAATTCGTCTTCCGGGATATAATATTAACTTCCTAAATAATTTGGCATTTAAATAATATTTAACGTTTAGAAACCGCATTAAAAAAAGATTTATAGCTGAAATTAAGTCCAACATAATAATTTATGAGTTGTTTTCCTTATCTTTTGTTATTTTCTGAAGTTTGTGTATCTTCATCATGAAAAGCTATGTTATCCCTATTTTAAGAGGTGGCAATTGTTTATTTCGCTCAGTATTTTACTGTCTATATAAGATTGATATACATCATACCTAATATATATTATTTTCCGTCGAGTTTCGACGGGTGCAGCTAGTAAATTAGTAAAACATCAATAAAAGTACAAATAAAAAGTTGAATTCAAAATCAAATTACGGCATAACAAACATGCGTAACCTATTTAATGTAAACTGAATGTAACATTTATGATAATCCGTTATTGGCATTTAATTTTATAATTTGGCGATAATTTTTTGGCCGAAGGGCTAATCAATTATCACCGGTTTTTATTCATTGTTATTTTCTTTTGAAAATTATATAGAAAATAGTTAATAGAGGTACTACTTGGTTATCCCGTCGACCAAAAAACCATCGCCAAACTATAATATTATATGCCAATAATGGATGATCGTGAATGTCGCATCCAATGACATTAAATACGATCCACGTGTTTAAAACGCCATTAAGGGATTTTTATTTCGACTTTGTATTTTTTATTAAGATTCTACATTTTTTTTTTTTTTTTGTGTTATTTAAAATGAAAATTATGTCTATATGTATAATTTCGCTATGAGTTTGGCAGTTCGTATAGTTTGGCGAAATTGGTGGACGGGATAGCTAAGAAGTACCTTAATATATATGTATGTAATTGAAGTTTGAAAACTAAGCTTTTGCGAAATTGGCGTCAGAAGAAAATCGCACAATGTCGTGCATATATGGCATCTGTGCCAAGAAAGCATCAAATGAAAAAGCACATGGTGATGCAAAAAACTTTTGTGATGGTGTGAAGTGAATGTAACATTTACGATCAGCAATTATTGGCATTTAAAAGTATTCTTGCTTGAGATATTGTCGAAAAAGCATTGCAAAGATATACTTTCTCTCTCCCTTCCATTTCCAAATGTACTAAATTTAAAATTATGGAAAAAAATCCGAGTTTACTTAAAACCGTGCATACAAATTATCGTAATTATCCTAATTTTTCTAATAGAAATTCTCAATTTTCCGTTATTAACAAACGCTATTTTAAAATCGCAAATTTAATCGGGTAAATCGCCAAGTTGCATAATGATCATCGCCATTGAATATATAAATTATGCCATATTTGCAAACTTATCGGTCAAAAAACAGTGGAATCTTGGTTTACGGCCCCCTCTGTTTTTGACAAGTTCGGTTTATGACCAACTTCAGTGATCAAAATTTTACTCTTTAAGTGTAGGATAACTCGATTCGCGACCAAAGTTTTCGACTAGTTCAGTTGACAACCCTCACATAACTCTTGTTATAAGTCAAGTTTGGAGTTGTGTCAAGTTGTGCGCGAATCAGAGTGCTTTGTGACCTTCAGTACAGTGAAAAATTTAACTTATTGTTTTAATTTTAATCAGTTTTGCGAAAATTTTTGCCTTTATTATGACTTTTAAGAATGAAAAAGCGTTTAGTGATAGCAGTAGTAAGAAGCCTAAGCGAATTACTGATCAATTATGAAAAGAAGTAATGACAAAACTTAAGAACGATGATAGTGTAATCAAAATAGCTAAACAATACGGTGTAGATGAACCGTCAATTACTCCGATTATAAAGAACTAGTATTAATAAAAATAGAAATAAAAAGTCGAAATAAAATCACTTAATGACGTTTTAAACGCGTGTATCGTATTTAATGTCATTGAATTGACATTCACGATCATCCATTATTGGCATTTAATCTTGTAAGTTGGCGATAGTATTTTGGTCGACGGGTTAACAGAATAGTACCGAAATTTCTGTAGCGCCAAAAGATAAGTTTACGTATATTTTTATTTGAGACTCCAAGAATTTAAAAACAATAATTTATTTTACGGTGACATTAATATGCTCTTATTCGGAGATATTATGTAAATACCAATATATAAAGTATAATGATATGTTACAACAAATATGCTTAAATGTTTTTCTGACCATTGCAGCATGTTGCTTTTATTTTAGACTATTTGCTTAATCTTTTGCCAAATCGGAAAATTCTGATACCGTAATCTTGAAATTATTGTAATCGTGACTGCATTTTGGTTATTTTTGGATTTTATGTATTTTGTCTAACACAAAAGCAGTTTAACTCACTTAGGTATTTATTATTCTTCTCATATGCTTTTTATTGTATTATGAATTGTAATATGTTAGGTAATGTGGCGATTTGAAAACTGTTAAGTATTCTCTCGTTTCTGGTTCCATTGCCAATTGGCATATCTTAGCTAATACGATTTTGTGTATAGCGGTGTTTTGGGGAAATAAACCTTTCATACGACACCTACATTTACGATACAATATATTTTTGTTTCACGCTAGACTTTTATGTGGATTCAATTAGAGAAGATAAGAAAATCCATTACTAAATAAAACTATTTATTAAAAAGGTGCAATACGATTTTATTAAAACTTTCCCGTTTATAAAACAAGTTGGAAATTGCACGAGAAGCGTAGCAAATGAGGTTCGTTCGTACGATAACGAAGTTTTTAAAATATCACTCTCATATATCAATCTCATAAAATTTTAAATAGTTAATTACAATTAAAATGCGCAACGAACAATGTTCTCCCTATACCATTATGTAATGGAATACTTTTGTGTGGCCTTGTAAATCAATAACAAATGTTCTTTGCACCACAGATTATGCAAAATGTATATTATAATATGTACCTTGTAGATGCATATCAATTTTATTATGTTTGAATGAGTGTAACACCATTAAAATGCATTTGAAACATTTTCATCCATTGACCGTAATGTAACGGAATAATTTTGATTGTTCCTGTAATTGATCCATGCATCCGATTTACATAAAATTTGAAATAACTCGACAAAATTATGTAATAATTATGTATTTTAAATTTCAAACGATCAAAATGTATTTGAAACTTTTTTCTCCATTGATCGTAATGTAATGGAATACTTTTGATTGTCCCTGTAATTGATCTATGCATCCGATATTCATAAAATTTGAAATGACTCGACGAAATTATGTAATAATTATATATTTTAAATTTCAAAAGATTCGGTTGGGTAGTTTTTGCGTTGTTATATGCGGACCGACGGACAGACAGACGAACGGACGGACTGAACGACAACTATAGGTGCTACACATTTACGTAATTACGAACGCACTTAATAACTGGCCTTTAAAACTTAAAAACCAAAAGTTGTTGAAATCATTTTTAAAAAACAGGATAAGGTCCTGAGATTTTTCGATCGCTACCGCGATCATTCTCAAAGGGTGAGTTCTGCCACGGCCCATTAGATCTATAGGCCTGTCTATTTGAGATTAATGTATGAAGTCTCCCGCCAGAGGACTCTGATACCTTGCTCAAGTTATTCTAACCAATGGTGCAAACCCTGAACCAAAACAATGACCATGTGCGGAGACTTATGTACCGTACAGAAAGCAGCTTATTCAATGCTAATTTGGGCAGGGTTTGCGTCACGTGGACTCACACGTGGTCCAATGAAATGGTTCAGGGTTTGAAACTGAATCCAGCTTCATTTTTTCGGCGGTTTTTTGTGAAATGGCTTGACCGGTAGTATATAGTCGGTTATGGTTCCGCTCAGCAGAACTTCTCCGAGCTGGAACGGGGTTTTGTGCAACAGCTCCTTTCACCTGATGGCTGCTCCTCCCCGCCCTGAGTACAGTAAAACCCCGATAATTCGGATTAATTGGGACCAGACTCAGTCCGGATTATCGAAAATCCGGATTAACCGGAGAATAAGAAAATATGAAATAAAATAAAGCATACTTGCAGAAAATCATTTTTGTATTAACACATTGTATACTTACTGACAGTAAAAATGGTTACATTGTAATTACAAAATTTTTAATCTTCTGCTGGTTTGTATAGCTTTTGCGGGCCGCATGGTCACGCATCCGTTTGAGCATAAGTAATTCGTAGGGTAAGTTTCAAACTGACATTTAAAATAAACAATTACATGTTCTGAATAAGACGCTGCTTCATTATGGCTAATAACTCTTGGTTGATCATTGTCCATAATAGTGTTTTTCTTCTGTATCATCTTCATTTTCTTCAGTTATGGACAAAGCGATTATTTCGCATCAGGAAATGAGGTATACCTTTCATTATTTTCTGAATGCAGCCAATTGCTATTGCCGTTGATATCAATATCCAAACAACCATTATTTATTTATTATTAATATTATTTTTTTAACATGACCACAATTTTTCCAAGTGTAATTTCTCTTTTATTCTCGTTTATTCCATTTTCTGTTTCATGTTTACTATTCGAAAAATCACAATTTGCAGATCATTAATTTTTTCATGGCATTCGTAGATTCTTTTCGGTGTTCTTCCGAAAAAGATTTCAGAAAAGATTATTTTAATTCGGAATAGAGAATGAAATAAGTTATGAAAATTTGCCGATCACCTCTCAAACTTGGAAAAAAAGCGGCCAAACCTATCCGGATTATCCGGAGATCCGTATTGACGGAGTCCGAATTAGCGGGGTACTACTGTATTCATATAATTCTGTCTTATATAAAATAGTGAAAAAAAAAAATCCTGTAAAACCCCCTTACTATGCATCTAATATTTTTTTTTCCTACGACTACACGTTTGGATTCAACTAATAATAACAATAAATAGAATAAAAAGAATATTGCCCAGTTAAACTGATGGCAATGAGCTCACAGGCTACGCATACTAATTGTACATTACAGCCTTTTATTTTCAAGGGTTAATTCCGTTCGAAAAAAAAAAAAAAATTAAGAAGGGGAAACAGCTCTCCCCTTTCCATTTTTTATACTTAATCATTGAACCTCCTAAACTATCAAAGACATGCTTTATCATATAAAAAATCTGTATCCGAAATTCAGAGCAAATCGGATAATTCTTAATAAAAACCCATTTAGCACTTATATAATTTAAGAGGAGTTATCCCCCTCTTTTATACTTAACCATTAAACTTCCAAAACTATTCAGAGATTTAAACGAAATCTGACAATTCTGCTTGAAAAACCCATTTATATAAATTAAGGGGAGGGACATTAGAGCCCCCGTTCCCCCTGTTTATACTTATTCAATGAACACCTAATAACAGTCACGGAATCGCCTCATCAGAATGATCTTATATATAAATTTTGAACGAAGACGGTTAATTCTGCATAAAAACACATTTATATCAATTAAGGGGAGGGGCATGAGTCCCCCGTTCCCCCTCTTATACATATCGAATATAATCTAAAAACTAATCAGGGAAGCGCCTTATGAGGATATACCTATATACAAAATTTCAAGTGGATCGGATATTTTTATCATTATTTATCGCGTTACGCACGCAAGTACACACGCATGCACGAACATACATACATACAGAAATCACAATTTGCAGATCATTAATTACTTACCCTTCATACGTAGTATAGGGTAAGTCTTGCAATCGTTTTGAAAATCGAAAAAAAAATTTTGACGGGTTTACACGTTTTAGACACTGAAGATTTCGAAAAACATATTTTTAGAAACAAAAATTTGCCGTCAGTCTGTTTGTCTGTCTGTAAACGATCTATCTCACGAACAAATTGAGATAGAGACTTGAAATTTTGTATGTACTTAGTATGTAAGAATGGGACGAAGCCTATTGAATATCAGCAACCTCGATTATCCAGAACTATTTTTTCCGGATTCTCGAAAAATTCGTTCTGATGAAAGGTATATAAAAATTTTCGAATTTTTTTATTTTAAGGAATGCATGTAAAAGGCAATAAAAAAACACAAATTTTGCATAAACAACGAAGTCGATCGGATTATTAGTTGTCGAGATATTTGTAATCCTGTTTTCCACACTCTTCGATTTTTCATGATCCTGTATTTCATTCAAATTTCAATTCAGAGGTATATTTTAATTGAAAATGAGATGCTTAATCCGACGCAGCAAACTGTTAGTTAATATGATTATTATTTTTGGAGTTATAAGGATGTTTCTTTTACGTAGTTTGGTACTTCTTGAGTAGTTTGGCGTTTTACATAATTTGTTGAAATTGGTGCATCAGCAATTCATTAATAGAGTATTACTGTGTGTATTAACAACATTTAAATTTAGTTTTGGAATTGAAATACATTGTATAAATAGTTTTCGCATATTTTATTTTCATATGCATATAAATGATGGGTAAGTATTATGGTGGCCTCCAACGACTAGTTTTACTTACCCATCATACGTAGTATAGGGTAAATATTGCAATCGTTTTGAAAATCGAAAAAATTTTTTTGATGGATTTACACGTTTTAGATACTGGAGATTCCGAAAAACATATTTTTAGAAAAAAAAATTGCCGTCCGTCCGTCTGTCTGTCTGTCTGTAACCGCTCTATCTCCCGAACAAATTGAGATAGAGACTTGAAACTTTGTATGTGCTTAGTAAGTAAGAATGGGATGAAGCTTATTTAATATCAATAACCTCGCTTATCCAAAACTAATTTTTTCGGACTCTCGAAAAATTCGTTCTGATGAAAGGTATACAAAAATTTTCGAAATATTTTATTTTAAGGAGTGGAAGTAAAAGGCAATAAAATAACACAAATTTTGCATAAAGAACAAAGTCGATCGGATAATTAGTTGCCGAGATATGTCTAACCCTGTTTTCCACATTCTTTGATTTTTCATGACCCTGTATTTCATTCAAATTTCAATTCAAAGATTTATTTTAATTGGAAATGAGACGCTTAATCCAACGCAGTAAATTGTTAGTTAATATGATTATTATTTTTAAAGTTATAAGGCTGTTTCTTTTACGCAATCTGGTACTACTTGAGTATTTTGGCGCTTTATATAAATTGTCGAAATCGACTCATCAGCAATACATTAACAGAGCATCGCTATGTATATTAAAACTATTTAAATATGCGTTTAAATTTTATTTTGAAATTGCGATGTATTTTATAAATAGTTTACTTGCGTTTTATTTTCATATTTTATGTTATGCATATCCATGATGGGTAAGTATTACGGTGGTCCCCCAACGACTAGTTACTTACCCATCCTACGTAGTATAGGGTGTCTTGCAATCGTTTTGAAAATCGAATTTTTTTTTTTTTTTGACGGATTAACACGTTTTCGACACTGGAGATTTCGAAAAACATATTTTTAGAAAAAAAATATTGCCGTCCGTCTGTCTGTCTGTCTGTAAACGCTCTACCTCCCGAACGAATTGAGATACAGACTTGAAATTTCGTATGTACTTAGTATGTAAAAATGGGACGAAGCCTATTTAATGTCAATAACCTCGATTATCCGGAACTATTTTTTTCGGACTCTCGAAAAATTCGTTCTGGTGAAAGGTATATAAAAATTTTCGAAATTTTTTATTTTAAGGAGTGATCGTAAAAGGCAATAAAATAACACAAATTTTGCATAAAGAACGAAGTTGATCGAATCATTAGTTGCCGAGATATCTGTAATCGTGTTTTCCACATTCTTCGATTTTTCATGACCCTGTATTTCATTCAAATTTCAATTCAAAGATATATTTTAATTGGAAATGAGACGCTTAATCCGACGCAATAAACTGTTAGTTAATAAGATTATTATTTTTGGAGTTATAAGGATGTTTCTTTTTTGCAGTTCAGTATTACTTGAGTAGTTAGGCGTGTTGTATAATTTATCGGAAGAGATTCATCAGAAACTCTTTAATACAGCATTACTTATGCACAATAAAAATATAAATACACGTTTAAATTTTGTTTTGGAATTGCAATCCATTTTATAAATAGTTTTCAAATGTATTATTTTCATATATTATATATGCATATATATGATGGGTAAGTATTACGGTGGCCCCCAACGACTAGTTTCCATGGCATTCGTAGATTCTTTTCGGTATTCTTCCGAAAAAGATTTCAGAAAAGATTATTTCAATTCGGAATACCAGTATGAAATAAATTAATGTTATGAAAATTTGCCGATCACTTCTCAAACTTGGAAAAAAAAAGCGACCAAACTTATCCGGATTATCCGGAGATCCGTATTGACGGAGTCCGAATTAGCGGGGTTCTAAGCGGGCGCATAAGCTTTCTGGCTATGATAGCCTGTGAGCTAAAAAGGCTAAAAAGTAAAATATCTCAGTTGATCCAAAATGTTTAGTGCTGCCATCTATTATTTAAATTCTTAAATAAAATGCATTACCTACAAAAATAAAAATCGAAAATAAAATTTAACTTCCTTTTTTGTCACGCAAAAAATAAAACACTATCACTTAAATCTTTTTTTAGCATTTTCCAACAAAGTTGAAAAGTGCTGATGCATTCGATTTGTCTGTCCGTCTGTCCTTCTGGCCGGATGGCCGTGCTCTAACTCTCGTAAATATACTCGGATTGCCATGGAATTTTTGAACGTTATTTAGGTTTACCTTAGCACGAATCCTATTGAAAATGAAGTTTCTACCGCGATTAATTTATTTACAGGGACAGTCAAAAGTTTTCCATTACATTACGGCCTATGGGGAAAAATCGTTTCAAATGAATTTTAACGTTTATATAACACTTTCCGAAAGTTTGAAAAATGTTTATGAATTCGGTTTGTCTGTCCGTCTGTCCGCGCTGTAACTCCTGTAAATATACTCGAATTGTCCTGAAATTTTTGTGTGTTATTGACGTTTACCCTCGCACGAACCCAACTGGAAATGAAGTTTTTACCATGATTAGTTTATTTACAGGGAGAGTAAAAAGAATTTCCATTACATTATGGCCTATGAGGAAAAATCGTTTCAAAGGCATTTTAAAGATTTTACACCATGTCAAACATATTAAATTTTACATGCATTTAAGAGGTGCACTAAAATATGCATTCTATAAAGTATGCGGTGAAAATATAGCTATTATTCATTTACAGGGCCACACAAAAGAATTCCATTGGGTAATGATAAACGGGGGGGGGGGGGGATAGCGGACGAAATAAAAAAAATATATAAATTAAACTGTTTCATGTATAACAAAATTGATATATCTCACTGAGGCTTAATATAAACTATACGATACTCTCTTGCATAATATGAAGTACATTGCATTTACAGGGACACACAAAAGATTTCAAATAGTATATTCCTTCCGACGGACTGTATTTGTTTCCGATGATGTCTGATGGATTGGATGGATGTAATACATTTTAATTATGGTATACGCATTTGAGTTTCACTAAATCTTTGTACATTATAAGGGTGTGTATAAATGTTATAGTTGATTTACAGGGCTACCCAAAAGAGCTCGCCAACGTTACTGAATATGAACGTAAATTACTTAAAGGTGGTTCTTAAATAAGGTATACATTTTTACGCAGAACTGCATTCAATTTACAAAGACAGGTTTGCAGAATATAGATAAAATGATATACAGGGCCGCGCAAAGAATTGTGTTCATGAACACCTATGAATGATAATTTATAACAATGTGATTTCAGTTGTTTTACGAGTGTTTTAGTTTAAAATGAATTTTAGCTTCTCACTGACGTGCAATAAAGGTACAAGGTAAACTACAGAGCTGAACAAAAGTTTTCGAGTATGTTTCCCATTTATTAGTACAAATTGCTGAAAAAGAAATTTTAAGCTTTTTTCTTGCTAAACTAAATTTTTCCATTATATAATATGAATATCAATTGACAGATCAAATACAGGGCTTTTCAAAAGTATTGGAATACATATTTGGCTATATACCCTTATTTCCCTAATTAAAGAAGTTTTGTTAATGATTTCATGAAGTGTTGGAAAGTGCTTCATAATCTATGCTTAACGCATGATTTTTCTTGTTTTCTTCTTTAATCCAAGATACATTTTGAATTACTTTTGCGGAATATTTTATTTCTTTTTCGTGGATGGCACTTTTTATTTACTTCCAACAATTCTACATTTATGATATATTCATGTACAAGTATACACTTTTATCATATACTAGGGGGGCCCCGCCCCCCTGCTCGCTATGCTCGCCAACCCCCCCCCCCCGCGTAATCGCTTCGCGATTCCAAATTATTGGATACAATTGCTTGCTGCGCTCGCCAATACCCCATGGTATGAATAAGCAGTTGCAGACCTTTCAAATGATGAGTCACACGACTGGTGTTGTAAAGAAATTAAAAATGTGCCCCCCTGGGGGGCAGGGTGGGGGGAGACACAAAAGACATCCATAATATGAATAAGCAGCTGCAGACCTCTCAAATGATATGTCACACGACTGGTGTTGTAAAGAAATTAAAAATGTGCCCCCCTGGGGGGGTAGAGTGGGGGTGATACACAAGACATCCATAAAATGAATAAACAGTTGCAGACCTTTCAAATGATGTGTCACACAATTGGTGTTGTAAAGAAATTACAAAATGCGCCCCTCTGAGGGCAGAGAGGGGGGGGTTACACACAAGATATCCATAATATGAATAAGCAGTTGCAGACCTCTCAAATGATTTGTCACACAATTGGTGTTGTAAAGAAATTAAAAATGTACCCCCCTGGGAGGCAGAGTGGGGGATGACACAGAACACATCCATAATATGAATAAGCAGTTGCAGACCTTTCAAATGATGTGTCACACAACTGGTGTTGTAAAGAAATTAAAAATGTGCCCCCCCCCCCCCAGAGGAGAGCAGAGTGTGGGGGTGACACACAAGACATCCATAATATGAATAAGCAGTTGCAGACCTTTCAAATCTTGTGTAACACGACTGGTGTTGTAAAGAAATTAAAAATGTGTCCCCCCTGAAGAGCAGAATGGGGGATAACACACAAGACATCCATCATATGAATAAGCAGTTGCAAACCTCTCAAATGATGTATGAAATGACTGGTGTTGTAAAGAAATTAAAAATTTGGCGAAATATTACAGTTATCGCCAAGTTGGCGTCACTTTTGACA
Organism: Maratus speculifer; assembly: GCA_964019185.1. Lineage (NCBI taxonomy): Eukaryota > Metazoa > Arthropoda > Arachnida > Araneae > Salticidae > Maratus > Maratus speculifer. Next base: position 284,060,412 of record OZ025298.1, on the reverse strand, counting down.
ACTAATTTTGGTCGCCAAATTTGGCGATATATCGCCAAGTTGGCGGTAAACTTGGCGATGGTAACCTTTCCTTTCTTTATGGTAACCCATACGGCGATGCATAGAAGGAGCCCTTTCCTGATTGGTCTATTCGACTCATGGAAGGAGTGGACAACTCGGATTCGTTAGTTCCGGAAATCTTCCACATCAGCATCATTCCAGGAGTCATTCCTTTTAAGGCTAGTTTTTTTTTACTATAGAAGGATTCATTTTTTCACCTATCGATAAAAATTGCTGACAGTGAGTTTTCACCCTATTATGCGTTTTGTTAAAATTTTGATTACATACAATTTTTTTGATCAAGTACAGGGCAACACACACACACACACACACACACACACACACACACACACACACACACACACACAAAAAAAAAAAATGTAATTTAAGAAATTACACCAACTATTTGAAAAATGTTTCACTCGAATCATTCATCTATCATTTTAAGCTAAATACCAGTTGTTTTATTGTGTATTATCCGTGCCACTGCTATAAATGACTTTATACATGCTGCAATTTGAAGGTACGGTTCGTTTAAGTTACATCACTCCATTGTCGCCAAGCATAAAAGTTGGCGACGAAAGAAACATTTCAAACTATGTAACATTGTTGGTGCGAAAGTAATGATTATTAAAATACAGCTTTGGCATATACTGTTATACTTGTAAGACTTTGGCATATACTGTTTGATTTTACAGAGCAGAATTTTGGTGATGGAGATTTTAAACCAAAGTCGATCGCAGCACATGCATCTGTGAATGGGGTCCATCAGAGATTGAATCAAAAAAGTTTTTTTTCCAGTTTTTCCCAAGCCGATTGCTTTTTAGTCTTCTTTTTAGGTGGTGGACAATCAAGAGTAATAGCATAGCTATAACATTTTCCGGTTTATTAGAATCACTATTGGCACTCAAATTTTCCTGGTTAGAACAGACCGATTGTAAAACGCCATGGCTAGTGGATTGGTCACACTCGAGATATGATGTTTTACTATTAATCGGTTCGGCATTAAATTGCTTCCTTTTTCGTGATCGCCTTTCAACACGTAATTGGTTTTCAGCGGCTCGATAATCTTTTGATTTTCTCGTTTTCTGCATTGAAAGACGATTTTGCGCCAAAGGAAATACAGTACTACTTAGTTATCCCGTCGACCAATTTCGCCAAATGATACGAATCGCCAAACTAATAAGCAACTTATACAGGTTGACTAAATTTTTATTTTAAATAACAAAAGAACAAATAAATTAGTAAAACATTAATAAAAAGTCGAAATAAAAATCCCTTTATGATTGTTTAAGTACGCATATTGTGTTTAATGTCATTGAATGCGACATTCACGGTCATTCATTTCTTTGGCTTCGGCTTTTTCCGTATCTGTTAATTTCCGTCTACCCATTTTTAAATTTGTTTGTTTTCTCCTTTATTACAATGATTTTAAACATTTTAATTTCCTATTCAAATAAAAATTCTTCTAAAAGTAAAGAATTTAATTTACTATTCAAATAAAAATTCTTCTAAAAGTAAAGAATTTAATTTAAATTCAAAAGTGACCACGTCATTTTGTTAGTCCTCCACCGAAAACAACAACCATTTTTCAATGGTTAAAAAAAAAAAAAAAAAAAAAAAAAAAATGAAGAAATTTTTATGCGCTGTAAACAGTATTGCTGAATTCCTCTATTACTTACCCATCATACATAGTATAGGGTAAGTCTTGCAATCGTTTTGAAAATCGAAAAATTTTTTATGGCGGATTTACACGTTTTAGATAGTGGAGATTCCGAAAAACATATTTTAGAAAAAAAAAAAAAAATTGCCGTCCGTCTGTCTGTCTGTCTGTCTGTCTGTTTGTCTGTTTGTCTCTATGTCTGTCTGTCTGTAAACGCTCTATCTCCCGAACAAATTGAGATAGAGACTTGAAATTTCGTATGTAGTTAGTATGTAAGAATGGGACGAAGCCTATTTAATATCAGCAACCTCGATTATCCGGAACTATTTTTTTCGGACTCTCGAAAAATTCGTTCTGATGAAAGGTATATAAAAACTTTCGAATTTTTTTGTTCTAAGGAATGGACGTACAAGGCAATAAAATAACACACATTTTGCATATAAAACGCAGTCGATCGGATTATTAGTTGCCGAGATATCTGTAATATTGCTTTCCACATTCTTCGATTTTTCATGACCCTGTATTTCATTCAAATTTCAATTCAGAGGTATATTTTAATTGGAAATGAGAAGCTTAATCCGACGCAGTTAATTGTTAGTTAATAGAATTATTATTTTTGCAGTTATAAGGATGTTTCTTTTACGCAGTTTGGTACTACTTGAGTAGTTTGGCGTTTTATATAATTTGTCGAAATTGGTACATCAGCAGTTCTTTAATAAAGCATTACTATACGTATGTTAACAATATTTAAATTTTGTTTATGAATTGCAATGCATTGTATAAATAGTTTCGCATGTTTTATTTTCATATACATATCCATGATGGGTAAGTATTACGGTGGCCCCCAACGACTAGTTTTAAATATTTTCTGCGTTTATATAGTGGAAGTAGTATAGTGGAAGCATTGGAAATTGTTGGGATTATAAATCACGTTTATTTCTGTGAGATTTAATACCATTTTCTATATTTTTAAAGAACCAGGTCATTTTTTTAGTCGTCAGCCCTTAACTTTCTACTGAACCGTTTTTGATAGTTGTTTTTTTTTAAACGAAATCAATTTATTTGTAGATTCTTCCGTACTCGCTATTTTTCTTCTTTTTTACATAATTCCATTTTACTTACCCATCATACGTAGTATAGGGTAAATCTTGCAATCGTTTTGAAAATTGAAAAAAATTTTTTGACGGATTTACACGTTTTAGATACTGAAGATTTCGAAAAACATATTAAAAAAAAAAAAAAAATGTCGTCCGTCTGTCTGTGTGTCTGTAAACGATATATCTCCCGAACAAATTGAGATAGAGACTTGATATTTTGTATGTACTTAGTATGTAAGAATGGGACGAAGCCTATTTAATACCAGTAACCTCGATTATCCGGAACTATTTTTTTTGGTTTCTCGAAATATTCGTTCTGATGAAAGGTATATAAAATTTTTCGAATTTTTTTTATTTTAAGCAGTGAATGTAAAAGGCAATAAAATACCAGAAATTTTGCATAAAGAACAAAGTCGATCGGATTATTAGTTGACGAGATATCTGTAATCCTGTTTTCCACATTCATCGATTTTTCATGACCCTGTATTTCATTCAAATTTCAATTTAAAGATATATTTTAATTGAAAATAAGACGCTTAATTCCACGCAGTAAACTGTTAGTTAATAAGATTATTATTTTTGGTGTTATAAGGATGTTTCTTTTTCGCAATTTCATACTACTTGAGTAGTTTGACGTGTTGTATAATTTCTCGAAATAGATTCATTAGCAACTCATTAATACAGTATTACTATACATAATAAAAATATTTAAATACCCGTTTAAATTTTGTAAAAGAATTTCAATGCATTTTATAAATAGTTTACAAATGTTTTATTTTCATACATTATATATGCATATATATGATAGGTAAGTATTACGGTGGCCTCTAACGACTAGTTATACTTTAATATTAATTTTAAAGGTTGTTTTTATGAAAAAATTTCCCATTGATGGTAATTTGATTACTTTCACTGTTGAAAAGGAAAAGGTAAATTATCATACTTTACAGAGGACATTTTCGTATTACAATTAATAATGGAATTTAAAATTTCTGAACAGAAAATGACGTCACGTATTAAATTAACCCATTTTTAACACTTTCAGACAGAGTTGAAAAGTGTTTATGTTTTCGTGAAAATGTGATTCGTTTATGAAAAGTGTGACTTGTCTTCCTTATTTCTATAACCTTCATTAAGATATTAAATTGGTTAAATGAGTATAAATGAAGAATAACTTCACAATGTTAGCATGGGGTTAGTGTAGACTACTAAGGGTTAATGTTGACAGCTTATTGTACTGCATAATTTGTATTTTAAGTACTAAATTTATTATAATGTAACGATTTACAGAAAGTATGTTAGCTTTGAAATGTAATTACTATATTAAACATCAAATAAGACTATTTTTACTTTCTTCTATCTTTACAAGAAGAAAGTATTGGATTCATGAAAATTTTCGACTTCCGGTTTTCGACGGATTTATACGTTTTAGAAGGTCCTGAACACGTTTTGACTATTTTTAGAAAATGTCTGTCTGTGAGTCTGTCCGTCTGTCTGTGAGTCTGTGTGTCTGTCTGTGAGTCTGTCTGTATGTGACAAAAAATTTGTGGGCGCTCTATCTCAAGAACTAATGCTCGAAATTTAATAAAATTTTATATTCAGTTAGACCTTGATATGAATTAGTGCCTATTGGTTTTTGGTGAAAATTGGCCTGCAGGTGGCGCTGCTATACTACGTTTTTCATGATTTTCAAGATTGCTATATCTCAAGAACTAATGCACAGAATTTCACCAAACTTCAGATTCTGTGACCCCTTGATGTACATAGACGCTGATTAAGTTTTGGTGTAAATTGGCCAGCAGGTGGCGCTGCTATGCCACGTTTTTCATGTTTTTCATGATAGCTATATCTCAAAAACTAATGCACAGAATTTCACCAAACTTCAGATTCCGCGATACCTTGAGATACATAGCCGCTGATAAGGTTTTGGTGTGAACTGCCCTATAGGTGGCGCTGCTATGCTACATTTTGCACGATTTTTGCGATTGCTATATCTCAAGAAGTAATGCAGAGAACTTCATCAAATTTTAGATTCTGTTAAACTAGAATATATAACATAATTAGACGCTGATTACATTTTGGTATTAACCTTGCAACAGGTGGTGCAGCTATGCTGCATTTTGCACGATTTTTCCGATAGCAAACAACAACCAAATCTCAACAACCAAAGCACAGAATTTCATAAAACTTCAGATTTTGTTACAAAATGATGTATAACATAATTACACGATGATTATGTTTTGTTATAAATCCTTCAACTGATCGTGCTGCTGTGCTATAATTTACACGTTTAAAAAAAAAAAAAACTAGCTATATCTCAAGAACTAATGCACAGAATTTCATCAAACTTCAGATTCTTTTACATCATAACATAATTAGACTTTTTTTTTTACATTTTGGCATAATTTGTCCAAGATATGGTGTTGCTGTGCTACGTTTTGCAAATTTTTTCTTATAATTATATCTTAAGAACTAATGGACGAAATTCCATCAAATTTCATATTCTGTTAGGTCTTAACATCAATAGATGCTTATTAGGTTTTAGTACAAATTACCCAAGATGAGGCACAACTAAGCTCCTTTTCTCAGAATATTAATTAAATTTTGCGTTTTAGGCTTTTCGGATACCAGAATCTCATTAGGCTAGGTCAAATGTTCGAGGAAATTCGATAGTGGGTAACTTTGGGGTCACCACGTTTTTTTTTTTTTTTTTTTTTTTTTTTTTTTTTTTTATATATATATATATATATATTAAAATGTACTTATGAGATAGAAGAAAGTTTCGGGATTGACACATCCAACTAGTTTATATAAATAACGATATGTATTGAAATTTTCATCAAATCATTTCAAGCAGAAATTTGAAATTTTTTCTTTTGCTATTTTTTTTTTGTTTAAATTCATCAATTTTGCATTTTTAGAGGATTAATTTAGCCTTGATTTTAAATTAATTCAATAAAATAGAATATACATTTTTTCTATATTGGTTAGAAGCATGAGAAATATCAACTGTTAAATTATTATAAACGAATCCCATCGTCACCAACTGTTAGATGTTGCAATATTGTATATTTGCCGAAACGTCAGTGAAGGCTTACTTTGGAGACACAAAATTTTTTTGTGTCTGTCTGTCCGTCTGTCTGTCTGTTCCGCGATAACTTCCGTAAAAAGCATCCGATTGGCTTGAAATTAAGTGGGTATGTTACTGAGGCACTGGGATTAAGCTGTATAGTTTTTTGTAAGATTTGCTTCATTCGTTCGTAAAATATAGAATATTTTATTTTGCTCAATAATGCTTTTCTATGGCAAATCCAATGATTTCCATTTTTTTTTCTTGAGAGAAAATGTCACATTATGATAAATGGATGCTGAAATTTACTGGTTAAATTATTCGTATTGTTTTGAAATTTTGTCTATTCATTTGTCAGATTTTTAAAATTATTACTGTAAATTTTGGAGATTTTTTACAAATGTATTCCAATAATATAAACTAATTTGTTTTAGAGACTTACTTATTTCAAATGTATTTATTTAATTTTCTTTATTTTCTCTTAATGATTGCTAAGCAACCATTCATCCTAATCCTTATTTTTATAATGTTATAAATTTGAATGCTTGTAATTATTGAACGCGAAAATTTAAATGAAGGCAACGTCAAAACTAATGAATTAATGTCTTTGTATCTTTGTGTATAACTATAACATAGCCCAGAAAACAACACAGGCTGTGTTTATTGATTTTATTCACATATTTTCCTTAATAATTCAAAATTTCCTTCTTTTTCATGCAGAATCAATAGCAATCTTTTAGATAAAATTTAACCAATTTCCTTTATCGTTGCCCCCCCTCCCCCCCCCCCCCCAAAAAAAATCAAAATCTGGAATAATTTGTCAACAGCAATAAGTTTCAATTGGGCAAGTTCCATTCGAAAAATTAAACTAAGAAAAAATAAATATGACGTCAGAATTAAAATTAAAATAAATATAGTACTTTGTTAAATATTAAACACAGAAATTTGTTTCGTTAATAAGAATTTTTCTGACAAAAATGGGGGCATAATTAGAAGTAAAATAAATAAAAAATAATTATATTTTTAACAAATATTTCACCTGATAAAATTTGACGTCATAATTGAAATAAAACAGGTATTTTATAGTAGTCGTTAAAAATACAAGAAACATGGATAGCAATAACGCATGGATAATGACGTCATTGCCAAAACTTCAGTGAAGGCTTATTTTGGCGACACAAAATTTATTGTTTTCCGCCTGTCAGTCTGTTCTGTCTGTCTGTCTGGCCGCGATATCTGCCACAAAATGCAATCAAAACTTCTTTTTTTCGGAAACAAAATTGTAAAACCCTAGATTACTGAGTTTACACTTTCAAAAGTTCCTGATACATCAGATTTAGATGTGGACAGGTATGTAGAAGTATGAGGATAATAAAAAATGCTTATTAAAACTGTTACTTATTCTTATAAATCAAAATGTATAAAGAAATACAAGATATACGATAACCATTAGCAAATTGATAGAAAGTTACAAATTTAAGTTTAATGAAATTACGGGGGGTTCAGGGGGGCGGAGCCCCCCTGAAGAAATCTACTATGTTATAATAAAAAAACAAAAATAATAGATCATGAAAAATTCAGAATATCCTAACATAACTAAATCTTTAATTTAACGCTTTTGTTGGCTGAAAACTTCTTATTCTTATTTTATTCTTATAAATAATTACGTAATTTGAAGATTTTAAATTACAGTTTCCAGGAAGTTGAATATTACCCAAAGTGTGTTTTAAAAAAGAAATGATGTGCAAAGCTGACGTTGAGGCTCTTGATCTGCAGATTTACTAGTTTGTAGGCAGAGTTGAAAGTGGAAATGATTTTAGTGTCTATGATGTTGTATTTCTGCAGATCCAGCGCATCATTTTACTTTTCTTGATATGAAAAATAATTCCCTAATTAAAAATGAGGAATAATAGAAAAAAAATCACACAACTTGTGATTGTTGGTGTTACTTCTTTCTCCATAAAACCTTTAGACAGTAATTTAAACTTAGAAGTTTAGATAATAAGGAATATTTGTGAAAAAGTTACCTCTCCTAACCCCTACAAGGGGTTAGTTTAACTTAGGGGTTAGTAACTGCCAATTTTCTTATTGTTTAACTGTATTTATCATAATCTTTCCTGTAACAGAAAATATCATTCTTCAATTTGAAAGGATTGCAAAATTTTAAAAATGCTCATAGAATTTTATAAAATTAAATTAAATTTTTCTGTCCACACTAACCCCCTCTCCCCTACAGTTGAGCCTCGTTAACATGAACCTCAAAAAATCAAAATATTGTTCATGTTAACAGCAATTCATGTTATCAGTATCAAATCTCTGTATTCGTCTTCATAGGGGACTATGAAAACAGTTCATGTTAAAAATAATTCATGCTAAGCGTGTTCATGTTAACGAGGGTTGACGGTATATAATTTTATAACTTCTGGAAAATCATCTTCATAATTATTTAGTAATAATAATCAGGTAATACCATGATTAATCTTAAATTGGCTAAAATAATTAAAAATTTGCAAATTTGTCAAAAAATTAAATTTTTATAAAAGTCAAGATAATTTAAAAGTACTACATGTGAAATTGATGTATGATGTAGCATTACATATAAAGATAGAATTCTAGAAGTTTGAAAGTTGCCATTTATTTACTTCATCCTCAAAATACCTTAGGCACTTTAAAAAAAATTACAAAATCATAATTTTCCTCTTATGTATGCGAAAAAAGTTAAAGAAAGGAATGGTCTGACATTAACAATATTACACAGTCATAAGGATCAATAAGTCTATAATATACTTTATGATCCTTTATACCACGCTATCCATGCCTTTTGATTCCTAACATAACAAAATCGGGTTCAAAGAGGTAATATTTCTTACATTCCATGGGATATTCTTTTTCGAATTTGCTCAAAAAAAAAAAAAAAAAAAAAAAAAAAAAAAAAAAAAAAAAAGGCTACTATTTATGTCGATTTAGGAATAGTATGTAATTTTTTGTTCAACTTGAATAATTTTCAATGCTCTAATTTAAAATATTCTTGAAGCATAAATAAACTGAAAGTAAGAACAAAAGTTTGTTAACTTAAAATATACTCTTCAATAATGCCAATAATATCTAATAATTTAAACGTTTTAAGAGCTTTTCTCCATGTTCAAACAAGTGATAGAAATAATGTATTTTTTGATTAAAATTTTTCATAATTTTTTTTCTCATTTCGAAATTAAAAGACATGAATTAAAATTGCTAAATTTTGAAATTATTTCATTTATAATGTCAAATAATTTTAAAATTTTAAGAACTTTTCTTTGATCAAACAAGAAATAAAAATATTCCATTTTTTTCTCAATTTTTTTTCGTTATTTACTTTTATTCTCATTATAGAATAAAAAAAAATACGATTATTAAATTACGTCAATCTGTTCAACATTACTCATAATTTATTGGAAATAATTTTTAATACAGTCTTTTCATTATTAAGGCTAATAATTGAAATTGAAATTTCGAGCATGTGCACAAAAGCTCAATCTTGTATCAACTCTTAATGTAAGTTTTAACATTTAAATAAACAATTTTATCTTCAGCGTACTCTAAGCTTGCATCCGTTAAGAACATCACTGAAAAACTTAGACACCTGAAAGAAAAAGAAAAGAAAATGATGATGTGACTACAACTTTTATTAGGAAACAATAAAATTATAACTGTTGATGATTTTAAAAAATGTAGAATTCACTAGTGTATTTATTTAAAAACTAAATTATTTTCCCTAGTGTTAAAAAGCAATATTATGTATTTGCATTGATAAACATCATTAGATTGGATACATGAGGACATGATTTTCAAATCTTGCCTGATCCAGAAAGTCAAATTATGGGAAAGCGGGGATCTGCGTCCATTGGTTTTAATTGTAAATCCAAATTTTAAAATTGTAGAAATACAAAATAAACTTTTTTTTTTTTTTTTTTTTTTTTTTTTTTTTTTTTTTTTTTAACAGATTGTAGTTTTTTTTTTCGATGAAGATTTACCAATCGAATATATTGATAGAGAAAATATGATTTAAAAAAATCGGATGAGGCGAGTTTTGAACCTTACGTCCTCATACGTCTAATTTAAATAACACAGAAATCGGCGGTATTTGTATAGTGGCCAATGGTAACGACAAAATGTAAACAAACAACAGCTTTAGGACAATTGAGTTAAGTTTGACCATGGCTAACTAAATCTATACGGCCCATTTATTTGAGATTAATGTATGAAGCCTCCCACCAGAAGACTCTGATACCCTGCCCAAGTTATTCTGGCCAATCGTGCAAACCTTGAACCAAAAACAAAGACCATGTGCACAGACCATAAATCAGCTTATTCAATGCTAATTTGGGCAGGATTTGCGCCACGAGGTCCAGTGAAATGGTTCAGAGTTTAAAGCTAAATCTAGCTTCCCTTTTTAGGCGGTTTTTAGTAAAATGCGCATGCGCGAAGTATGTATTGCGCATGCGCAATGCATACTTCCGTAATAAGGATTCACAGCCAGATTTGGCGTCTAATATGCCTATTGATTGTAATAACTTATGCCTATTCACTGTGTTTGCCGAAGAATGTCGAGTGTTCGCATGCAAAATTCGTTATCGGAAGGTTCAAATATCGGATCAGAATGTATACGAAATGTTTCCATAATGATAAAATACATTGCCATTTCTGTTATAAAATCTAAGTTTGGTGAAGAATTTCAGGTACAAGAGCTTATAGAAGACCAAAAAGTATTGCAGCTTAATTTTTATACAACACTCTTTTACCTTTTATCTTAACGAAGGCCCACTTTAACCCTTTAGGGTCTGGTGTACTATTAATAGTACATGTCTTTTAATGGAGTATTATTTTGTTTAAAGGAATACTTTTACTACTATTTACATGTAGTAATGTTAGTATATGTCTATGCAATTACTATATGACTTCATCTATGCTTAGGCATTAAGTAATAATAATAATTAGTATTAGTTTCTCTTTGGTAATTTCCGCCATTTGCGAATCTTTTACTTTAAACACATATTTCACTCTTTAAATTTAAAATAAAAGTTATTTTCCTAAAAGAATCATGCGTAATAAAGAGTAAACAGTATTAGAAAGTTCTAATATAAGTTAAATCTTACTGTATTACAATATTCTCTAAACAACTTCGAAAACTCTTCCTTAGTCTATTGTTTATGAATAAGAATTGCAAAACAACAACATTCGTTATATTTCAGAATATGAAGTATTTGTTAAACACTAATTAATCTATTTGGATAGCTAGTGCTAATGGGCACAGATGTCATATACGCACCACATTAGCACGTGCTTTTTTCTCGCGCCAACAGAGCTCATCAGTGTGACGTCACAGACAACTCAACCCCGCATTTCCATGGTAACTGGGTCAATACAAACCGAGAGAGTTTAGAGTGTGATAGAGATGCACTATATACCATCAAAAAGGCTTTCAATATGAAATCAGATATCGTTCAAAAGCTGAATTCATTGAACTGGGTGAAGTTTTAAATGCGATCCGCAAGTGTTTGGGACAAATTGTAACTTGTTTAAATCAGTTTTAGGGTTGAATTTTTAGCTTCACGATAAAACAACATATTTCATCTCTATCTTTTCTGAACTCTGTGGTTTGTTTTGACCCAATTTCTGGAGTTGTGACGTCACCAATGATGAACTCTATTTGGCATTGCACATCTGTGCCAAGGAGAAGATCCGTTTAATAAGTTTATAACAATTAACAATCTATTTGTTAAAAATACAAATTTATAACAATTGTTAGGAAAATAAAATGGGAAAAGTTGAAGATTTCCGTAAAATGTGTTCATTAAAGGATAGAACTGCATGCATTCAACATGGCTATAATTATTACTATTTACGATTCATTGTGATAACTATATTTACTGTTTTGTTACTTATTAAGTTCATTATTTATAATTGTTTATTTATTGTTTCCTTTTTTTTATTAAATTCAAGTTTGTTTACTGTTATTTTTTATTTTAATTCTTTAAATTATTTTATTATATACTATATCAATAATTATTTAATCAAACTATCATTTATTTACTTTTATTTTCTTTTCTTAAAATATTAGAATCTCTCTCGTTTTTTCGCGTTATATTATTTTTATATTGAAATAAAAAATCGCGCCCTGTTATTGCATGTAATTTGTAACTTATATAAAAAAAATCGCCAAGTTGGGCGAGAGAAAAAAGCACGTGCAAATGTGGTGCGTATATGACATCTGTGCCTGTTAATGTTATTAATATAGAAATTATTTTTTCTGGAAATTAAAGAAAACTAGTTGGATGTGCCAATCCCAAAACTTTCTTCTATCTCTTACGTACATTTTAATATAAAAAAAAAATAGTTACTCATTTTAATGCTTTAATAATTTTAATTCAATACCATACCAACTTTGATTTTCATCTTAAATTTCTGCTTCAATCAATTATCGGAGTAAAAATGAATTTCCGTCTCTGCACGAGCCGATGGACAATAGAATGATAGGCAGATTTTTTTTTTTTTTTAAATTCAGGAAGGACCTACTTGCCTTACCAAAAAATAATCATATACAAAAACTTTAGTTCAGTTCTAGAACTAACTTCATACACTTTTATGCGGTGCAATATTGAAAATGGCATAAAATTCGCTATTGCAGCGTCCCCTTCCGGCGGATTTTTTTCAGATTCAGGGCGATCCATCTAGCCATAGCCACACTTACACAAAAAATTTCTTTCAGTTCGGTTTATAACTTCATGTACTTTTGGTCGGTATAATATTGAAAATGGCACAAAAATCACGATTGCAGCGCCCCCTTCCGGCGGATTTTTTTCAAATTCAGGGAGGACCAACTAGCCATAGTTATACACTTACACAAAAAATTTGGTTAAATTCGATGCATAACTTCATATACTTTTGGTCGGTACAATATTGAAAATGGCACAAAAATCGCGATTGCAGCGCCCCCTTCCGGCGGAATATCTCAAAATTGAAGGAGGACCTGCTTGCCACAGCCAAAAACATTAACAAAAATTTGGTTCAATTCTATGCATAACTTCATACACTTTTTGATGGTAGAATGGCGACATACACACAGACAGACACACACACAGACACACGGACACACAGACAGACAGACATTTTGTAAAAACATGTTTTTTGGAAACTCTGACCCCTAAAACTTGTAAATCCGTCGAAAACCGGAAGTCGAAAAAAATTTCGATTACAATACTTTCTTCTATTGAAGATAGAAGAAAGTAAAAAATCGGATCAGAAATGATTAAAGTGCTTCTTGCAGTTGGAGTAGATTTTAGCCTAATCGGGTCGGATTACATCACGATTCGAAGCTAAAATTTTAATTTCAAGTAAATCCCAAAACAAATCCGAATCTAGCGACAAAAAGTTTGTCAGGCCGAAACTCAGCCTGAATTGAAAATGAAAGGAAATGAATCCATATTTTAAATGTATTTTTCACAATTATTAAGACATTTTTTATGTAAAGTTTATTTTTATGTAAAGTATCCTTAATTTGTAAGTCGTTCCGTTTTTTACTAACGGAACATCATTTTAAATGGAACGAGAAATTTGTATGCACTTGAAACAGTTGTGTTTCTTTATTATTTTTTTCAATTTTAAAGATAATGTCTGCAATGATCTTGTTTGAATAAACAACTACTGCAAAGTGAAAAATAATTTTTTTCCAGATAGTATTAAGAAATTAAATTAAGAGCGTAGTATTTATCATGCGTATTATTATATTTACGTAGATTAATTTGATTTTTTGAAGTCGGTGCCAGCCAAGCCAAGTTACATGTAATTTTCCAATAGACACGCATCCAAGTATCTACGAGTTTTTTTTACGATTTAATATTTAGTTAAAAATTTAACTTTATTCTTTTATGATTTGCATTGGATAATTAATTTTAATTTTGAACGTGGCTTGGCTGGCACCGACTTCAAAAAATCAAATTAATCTACATAAATATAATAATACGCATGATAAATACTACGCTCTTAATTTAATTTCTTAATACTATCTGGAAAAAAATTATTTTTCACTTTGCAGTAGCTTTTGAAATCGGTTCAATTTTTGGTAGAAAAGTTTATTTTTCTCTTTTTAGTTAAAAGTTAACGATTTTTTGAAGTCAGTTAATAAAAATTATAATATGGGAAAAAATCACTGTAAACCATACACATATGTCAGGAGTGGGGATCGAACCCTCGATCTCGTTCAAGAACCAGAAATCAAATCTGCTGTCTTTCACCGCTCAGTCACCTGACTGCACTTCATTCGGCGAGCTTAGTCATCGTCCATGTTACTTTTAGTTTGCGAAAAATCACTAATTTTATTAGTTTTTACTTAATTACTAAAACAGTACTGAACCAGTTTCAATGAAATGGAAGAAGTACCAATGGAAGAGTAGCCTCTTTCATTTAACACAAAAAACAAATTAATCGGTTGGATAGTTTCGGAGTAATCGGTGAACATACATAGAAAAAAAAATACATTCGCACCGAATTGATAACATCCTCTCCTTTTTTGAAGTCACTTAAAATATATATATAACACGGAAAATTTTTTGGTGTACTATACACATGTGTCCGGAGTGAGGTTCGAACCGACACTGTCTTTCAAAACCAGAGATTAAATCGGGTGCCTTAGACAGCTCGGCTGCCCGGACTTCATTCTCTTCAGTGAACTTATTCAATGTCACGTTACTTTTCGCAAGTCTATTCTCTTTTTGAATACTCTTTCACTGATAAAGTATTGAGTTAATAAAAAATCTCTGATACTCTGTGGTAACGGTTAAATACAAAATATTCCTAATAGCATAATTGGTATTTAACTTGTTAAATATATATATAAAAATTACAATACGGAAAGGATTATTGTATACACGTACGTCAGGAGTGGGGTTCGAACCCACGCTGCCTTTCGAAAACCAGATCTTAAATCAAGCACCTTAGACCGCTCGGCCATCCGGGCATCGGTAAATTTATTCGACATCCCTATTACTACTGATTTGCGAGAAATCACTAATTTTATTAGTTTTTGCCTAATTACTAAAAAAGTACTGAACCAATTTCTATGAAACGGAAGTGGTACCAATTCGAGAGCAAGCTCTCTCATTTAACACCAAAATCAAGTTAATTGGTTGGATAGTTTCGAAGTAATCGGTGAACATACATAAAAAAAAAAAAAAAAAAAAAAATACATAAGCGTTGAATTGATAACCTCCTCTAATTTTTGGAAGTCGGTTAAAATTTATTTCTAACTGATCAATTTGTTCCAGACAAGATCAAACATGTATTTAACCCTCCTGCACGATTTTTTCTATTTGAAAATATATATTATCTATCTATCTTCATTCTATCTATTATCGATTTATCTATCTTCATCATTTTTATTGAAAAAATTATTTGAAATCTATACATTGGTCTAATAATCGGGAAAACAGTAAAAAAAAAGTTATATTTCAATTTTTCAGCTAAAATTTCCTATTTTATGGCGTGTACCCTATGTACACAATTAGGGTAATATTGTATTGCTATATTTTACAACTAAACGGCTTAAATTAATTAATTTTATCTGCTTAATAGTCTACAACTTTTTTATATTAATGTTTTTAAGTATTCACTAAAAATAATGAAAGTAAATTTCGCCTTACGGCCCAACACTAGGCACAGAAAAAGACCCGGATGATAATGTAAAGTCTATGGGAGCTTTCTTTTCAAATATCTCGCTCAAATTTTCATATTTTTACATGATTTTTTTCGCACAGGATAGCTGAGGACGATTCACAACCGGCCTAATTTTTATTTTTTAAGTTTTGGTTTCAGATTTTTTAAAAAAATTACTTTAACTTTCAAAACCGGTTTAAACCGGTTTTGAAAATGAAGCTATCGTAATATAAAAATTATATAAGCAAAATCGAAAAAGTAAAAACTAGGCCGGTTGTGGATCTTCCTCAGCTATCCTGTGCGAAAAAAACCATGTAAAAATAGGAAAATTTGAGCGAGATATCTGAAAAGAAATCTCCCATAGACTTTACATTATCATCCGGGTCTTTCTCTGTGCCTAGTGTGAGGCCTTAATAGTTTAATGGAAAATTCTTATGTTTTCGAAAAAGAATTTCCGATTTTTGGTCAAGTGCAGCCACCTGACATGGACAAAATGGTATTCCATTCTTTGGACTGTTCTTGATCGGTTTCAGCGATCATACTGGCCAAATTCATTTCACATAATGAAAATTAGAGTGTTTTTAGGGGTGTGCAAGATGTGATACAGAGAAGGATTAACCCTTTATTTACCGCATTATGAATTCATGAAAATTTTACATTCTATAGCATTTTTACGTAAATTGTTTAAACTAAATTAAACTACTACTTCTGACAATAAAGTTCGGTGAATAGTCCTGTAACATTAATGTAGATGAAATATTAACGAAAGTCACCGTACCATCCTTCGAAATAGCCATCTCCCATAACTACGCTCTACTGAGATCTGCTATACATGTCCTGGGAAATTTGCAAGAAGCCTTCTTTTGGGATGGAGTTCAAAAGCTTTGTCACGTTTCGTTGGATGTCAGCAATATGGTCAAATCTCTTTCAAAGAGAGCTTGAGTCGTGAAAATAGGAAGAAGTCTAGAGGATTGAAATCTGGCAAGTATGATGGATGTTCAATTTACAGCACCCCTCACGTATTTCTTTCGGTGTCTTGCAAAACTTAAAACCAAACTTTAAATTGATCTTTTGTTCGTTCATTTTCCTGTTAAGAACCAACAGTTAAGAACCAACTCAGTTAAGAACCAACATACTGAACCAGCACTTAGTAAAGCACGTCTTACACAGAACATAAACGACGCTCGACTGAACAACAGTGGGGGAAGATGGTCAACACTTGCCTCTATGCAGGTGCAGCTTTTTGTTTCCCCAGTGTTGCCAGATCGGTCGTTCTGAATTCATTCACTTTTTTGTCAGAGGTTGTGTTTACATAATCATTTAATAAATTTTTGTAAGATATTAGAAGGATTGGAAGATTTAGAAGGATTTATTAAATTTGAATTTACAGGGATTTTGTACAATACTTATAACCGCACTCAAATCTTTTATTTTAAATTATTTTCTTAGTATTTTGTAGAATTATAAAAGGAACAAACATGATGCTCTTACAATATAAATATAGAAATATTTTCGAATTGAAAAATCCCCACCCCCCGCCCTCAGCGCCAAGAAAGCTGAAAAGATACAAAGACAAAATAAATCATCCTTTTAAAAATATTTTTGTTTTGTGTAACCAATAATGCTTTTGGAACAAAATAAAGTGATGTATCTGTAACTCATTCTAAATAGTATTACAACTAATTGACGTATTAAAAGAATTTTATAATAAGTTATTTTAATGGTACTTGTAAGTACCGTCGCGTCGGTAGATAAAAGGTTAAAATGCATAACATTTCGAAAATTAATGACATTTTCTACTTTTGTCCAACAGGTAAAATGTTAAAGACAATTTCTAACGTTTTGGGACTTTGTGTATTTTTACACTTTTTTCTTGCATTCAATCAGGTTTTTGTATTTAGAGATGGAACTTTCTAATCAATTTTAAAACTTTTTCATCATATGCACGAATTATAAAAATTACTTTCATAGGTGTTTTTGCAGTAACAATGCAATATTTTGATATTTTAAAAACTTTATTATTAATTAATATATTAATTTTAAGGCATTTTTCAGTTAGTCCATCACAGTTGATAAATCCCTAAATGTTCTCTTTAATCTCTACCTTTTATAGGAATCGAGACAATTCTGGATTTAATGATACATTAGGTAACACTCGCCAAAGTATGCCAAATGGCTATGAGATTACAACAATGAAAATTTTCAAAAGCTATGAGCTAGAAGTCAAATTGTAAAGCATGAAGAGTGTAATATTTATAATAATACGCTTTAATCAATTAATAGTTTATATTATTTAATTTACAATTATACATCGAGAAAATGATTTAGAAATTTAAAAAATATAGTTTAATTAAATATTGTTTTATTTTTCTTTCCGGTTGCCATAATTAAAAAAGAAACAAAGAAATATATAATTTATAAAGAAAAATTATATATTTCTTTATAAATTTATTTACTCGTGCTCTCTACAAAGCGAAAAAAACCAGTGAATTTTCCATAGTCGAATTCAGGGGCCATGCCAAACTAATGTAATGGAATTTTTTGTGAAAAAAATACTGCATAAAAGAATTAGACTTTTAGGATGGGCATGAATATTTATAAAAGAATGCTTTTTAAATGAAATTTTAACTTTTATACACATTTATAGTAATTTTAATATGAGAACCTTTGAAGTTAAGGGATATAAGTGACAAAATTGAAAAAAAAAATGACCAGCCAACCTGGAAAAATGCTTAATTTCAGATAAAGAAATGTAATCGATTTTCTAACTTCGTGCTGCGTTGTAGAGTTCAACCATTTTTGACGAATGATAATCAATATTGTTTAATTATAAATTTAAAGAAAATTGATCTCTACTTGTTGAAATAAGAGTTCAAATGCCACAATCAAACAAGCGGTAGTTCACTATTTAATTTCAGTCAATTATTCTTGATGTTTAAAATTAACATCAATTATTTTTTAACTCAATTTACTCCAAATCGAATTTTTGTTAATTGTACCCTTTGGCTTCTAAGCTGGGATGAACAGAGGATATACGCTCTAAGCAGAGAGTATACGCTCAAGGCATTCGGTATACCCTAGAGTGTGTATACTATAGTTTTTTGAGAAACAGAGGGTGTACGATATTCCTTTAAAAAATCCAGAGGGTATACGGTGTACACCTCCGTATACCTTCCACTACATCCCTGCTTCTGAAGTTCTCGTACATAATGTTAAGATCCTTTTTAGCGTCTGCTCTGCATGCAAAATCCTTTCCATAATGAATCAGCTATAATCATATCTGACGAAAAATAAGTTAGGTAATTAAAAATATAACTTACCTCCACATACTTTCATACATTGTCCTTCAGTAGCGAAACGGTTCCCATTGCCGCGGCATCCTCCATAGATAAACATTTTGCAAGATTTATCCTTGTAATCATAGTAATACTTTTTAAAAGCAGCTTTGCACCTCCCCGGATCAGGAGCTAGCAGGCAGTTTCGATTCTTAGACTCTGTGAATACACAGAAATTGAGCGAGGCATAAAACAAAACAAACAAACAAATCCCAAATATTTACGAATATTCAAATAGCGTAAGTTCATATTTAGAAAAATGAAACAGAATATATTAACAGTGTTCATACTATACATGTAGTACATGTAAAAAATTTAATCCCCATATAAAGTGAGAATAAATAAACAAAAACAGTCATCAAATTAAAGCACTTTTCGCGCATCGTGACAAATTATCGATGGTAATCAAGCCTGACTGATTAATCAAGATTTTATGTGTTATGTTCAATATCAAGGAAACATTAACATACAGACTTAAATATTCAACATCATTTTCGGGATAAATTATCGATAGTAATAAAATCTGACAGATTAATCACTAATTCATATGTTATGTTTGTTTATCAGTTTTTTAAGCAATATCCAATGATTACTTCAGGGACATTGAAATGGAAACATTAATGTACAGACTTAAATACTCAAGATCATTTTCTTTTTTTTTTATGACTTTTTAATTACAGACTATAAATTAACTTAAATTGTTTTTCTATGTACTGTTGTCAAATGTATATATTTTTTAATGCAGATTGTGTCATTTGCTGTTGTGAAGTCTCAATGAATCGAAAACTAATATTTTTAACCATAACATATTTTTTATCCCTCCAGAAAAGCGATTCTGTGATGATTATCTAACGTGCGATATGCTATGAAAGAGTAAGTAAAATAATATTGTCATTTAAAATGCTTTAAATCTGTTTTACGTATTGCAATATATATATATATATATATATAGATATATATTATCGGATTTACATAATATCATAAATGAGCTTTTTAAAAAATATCAACACGAGTTGGATATATCACATAATATCGATTCTGATTATTTTCATACCTTAACTAATTTCATTATCTATAATAATTTTATCATACATGATAACAATATATATATTCAAAATGTTGGTATACCACAAGGTGGTAGTACATCTAGTGTATTATCTGACTTATATTACTATGAACGTCATTATTTAAATAATACAATACATTTATATCGATATATAGATGATGTAATTTTAATTGATACTGATAACACCTGTATATCTCAATTCCCTGTTGATTATCCTTCTAATCTAGAACTTTCAAAAAACCTACTTTTTAATAATACAATCAATTTCTTAGATATTAAAATTATATTAAAAGAGAACAAATTTATAACTGATATTTATGACAAAAGGAAAGAATTTAATTTTAAAGTTAATACTTTTACTAATTTTAAATCATGTCTTCATAATTCTGTATATCGTAATATAATACTTAACCATTTATATAGAATAAAATGTCTATGTTCTTCCCATTTAATTAATACTAATATTAAAAAGCTTGTATATGATGCTATAAATAATGGTTATCCTAAAAAATTCATATATTCTTTAATTTATAATTAGATATTACATGATCTTATAATTAATTCTTTGCATAAAAAATGTATAAAAAAAATTATAAAACATAAAAATAATAATAAAAAATTAAAAATGTTAAAAAGTAATAAAAAAAATATATATATAGGTTGGTTGGGTGGGTAGATGTTAGAGTACGGAAGAGGGTGGTGTTGTCTGGATAAAAACGCAAAGGTTAATTATTTATTTAAAAAAAATGAGAGTGGGATATTTATTTTAACATAATTTTTAAACTGTTTAATTTACACCAATATATGGATATTCGTCTAGTTATATCTATAGTTAAATAGCTATATTTTAAATATCAAATTATTTTTAATGTTATTGATATAATTTTTGGTATTATTATTAATAATATTATTACTATTATTATTTTTTTATTTATTTATTATTATTATTATTATTATTATTATTATTATTTTATTATTATCCTATATTAAGATAATGAGTTTTTACCATGTAAAGTCACAATAAATGTTACTGATTAAAGTAACAATAATGTATTTTAAGTTATATGTTAATATGAATGTTATCTCTTAATTCTAATTTTAATCATTTTATTAATTTAATTTTATGTTAATATCGATTATTATTTTTTCCGGTTCAATTATATTTCCATTCAGCTTTATCTTTTTTGTTTGTTATGGATAACTATTATTTTTACTTACTTTCAACTCCTTTTTGTAAAATATCTTTGTTCCTTGTTTAATAATTTGGTTTTTGTGTGATGGTAGTCCCAAATTCGTATTGTTTTGCTTTTTCATGGCAAATACGAAGATGAAACCACACACTCCATTTGTAGTTCCAAAGTATTTGGGACCTGAAGATTCTGCTTTGGTTCTACAAATTTCAATTGTATTCATATTATTCTTTTTTTCCTTCCATGTTCAATGTGCTATAAGTTATTAAATTCAATGGTTAATTTCAAATGGTTAATATTGTTTACTATAATTCAATTTAATTCTTCGTTTTGGTTTATTGTTTTATTGATAAAATCCGTTGGTGAATCTTGTCTACTTTTAATGGTATTATATTAGCATTCAAATTATTATGCTGCTCCGCGTGTGTAATTATGAATGTATACAATTTGATATTTAATTGATATCTTTTCATTTTGAATAGTCATAATGAATTTTTTCCTATTGTGGTATCTTATATATAATTAATATATAACATCCGTTGCTAATAGCAATTTTAATAAATATGGTGCGCATAGGTAATGGCTGCTATCCGCATGACCTTTGTGTATTGTCTGTGAGATTTCTACTATGTAGTTTTCCGTTACTACTTCATAGGATTTCCATTAAGAGTTGCAAATCGTTTCATCATGAATATTATATGTGGTATATTTATAATAATTTAACTGTTAATTTTGATATTATGTTTAATTCATTGTCTTGATATATGGTATATTAAATGTCAAAATCAATATTCATTATTTATTATTTTTTAATATTAATTAATACATTGAAATTATCATTATTTATTATTTTTTTTATATTAAATAAATACATTGAAATTATGATTAGTTAAGCCTATGTGAAATGTAGTAACAATGTGAGCATTGTGCTGAGATGTTAACTGGATAAGTTTGTGGATTATTATGTATGTGATTTTTTCACTTTTAAATGAGTCGATTTTGTGATTTTGCATTTATTGTACTGTGAGTACTATGATTCTTATTATATGTGGTGTGGGATGGTAGTATTATGGTCGTGTATTGTTTCCTTTTGGAGGTTTGAGTACTGCTTTAAAGCTTTGTACATATTGTATCTATTTTCATTTTATAGTTGTATTATTCTAGATCCTTTTCTTTAGTAAATTATATTAGTCCAGATACTCGATTATTTAATTGTAATTTTTCTATTTTTATCTTTTTATTATATTTGTATTATCTCTTATATTATGGCAGTACTTAGTAAAAATCTCGATCCTGGCCGCAATGCACAATGCTTCTTTGCAGTGTAGTGCCCGGTACAGGAGCAATAATAGGGTTACTCCTGGACCGTCATCCAGTTTTCATATACATGCTCCTCCTCCTCAATTATATTTTCAGAAATGTTCTGATATCCGATGTAAAACTTGTCCATCTGCTTCTCAGTCACAAATCGTATCAGATCCTCATATTTCTATTTTTTGTAAGGCTTTTAATGTAATTTATAGTATAAAGTGTAACATTTGCAATTTGAAATATATTGGTGAAACTTCTGGTCCTCTTCATATACGCATGAATCAACATCGGTCAGATTCTGATAAAAATTTAGCAAAAAATATACAGTCTACAGCTGAAATACAGCATTTTCATAAACATAAATTTAAAAATACTACTATTGAAATAATACAAATTCAGAAAAATAAATCTGAGCGTCTGTATTTAGACTCTTCATATATGAAATATTATAATACAATTTATCCTTATGGTCTTAATAGTGAGGTTTTTAAAAGATCTGTTAAAGTTTTTTCATCTATAAATGATACTACAGATTATTCTCCCATTTATCATAGTTTAAATCATCTTATAAATCCTAAAACTACACGTAACAAAAGAGGAAAAGGTTCATCTTCTAGTATTACTCCTAAAAACCTTGTAATTCAACAAATTAATAATCTGCATCGTAATTATTTAAAAAATTACAATTGGTTTCTAATACGTAAATATATTTTTGGAATAAAAAAGAAACATATAGTACAATATTTAAATATTTTTCTCAGTAAAACTTACTCTAAACATTTTTCAGATATTTTTTATGATCTCATTATGACTCGTGTCAACCTGTATAATATAAATTTACTCAAAAAACCTAAAAATCTACAAACTAATACTCAAATGGTAATTACTTTTTCTAATCCAATATTTAATAAAATCAATATTAATTCCATATTAAATGATAAAAACTGTCAATTTCCTATTAATAATATTCATATTTCTAAAACCTTTAAGTATCCCATATCTATCGGCAGAACGATTTTTAACTATAATTCTTCCGCTAAATCTTCTTTTGATGCTAGTACTTTACCCTGTAAATGCAATGACCCCTCTCTACAAAAATATATAAATAAAGATCATGGACATATTATTACTGGTAATCTTAATCTTGTAGATGATTTACCACTTAAAAGAATTATGGGTTATGGGACCAAGTACAGAATTCCATCCAAATTAAACATTAAATCTATCATAAAACTATTAACATATGATATAGATATATTTATTTATAAACTTGCAATTTATTATAATAAACCCATTGAATATTTTAATCAATGGAAAATATTAGTTATCGATAAATTAACCAAGTCCTTAAAATATAATATTTCACACCTAGAATATGTAAATACACAGCATCTGTTTAAGCAAATCAATAAATTACAACAAAACTTTGTAATAACTTATGTTGATAAATCTCCTAATAATTATGCCATTATTTGTAAATCTTATTATCATCAACTGCTTAAATCTAGTATATCTAATAATAACACATTCCAAAAAATTAATGATAACTTACTTGCCAATAATCGTAAAATTAAAGGATTCTATAAATTATTAGACATTAACCCTACTAACTTTAAATATCCTTATCTAGTCCTTATACCCAAATTTCATAAGCATCCTGTTAAATTCAGAACTGTTACAATTGGTTGCAATACTTATAATAATGCTGCTAACAAACTTCTATTAGTAATTCTTAATCAAATATATATAATATCACAAAAAAAGTGATAATACACATTGCATAAAAAATAGTTATGAACTGGTCCATATTATGAAAAATCTTAAATGTATAAAAAATATCACTACCTATGATTTTAAAGATTTATTTAATAATATCGATTTATCGGATTTACATAATATCATAAATGAGCTTTTTAAAAAATATCAACACGAGTTGGATATATCACATAATATCGATTCTGATTATTTTCATACCTTAACTAATTTCATTATCTATAATAATTTTATCATGCATGATAACAATATATATATTCAAAATGTTGGTATACCACAAGGTGGTAGTACATCTAGTGTATTATCTGACTTATACTTATATTACTATGAACGTCATTATTTAAATAATACAATACATTTATATCGATATATAGATGATGTAATTTTAATTGATACTGATAACACCTGTATATCTCAATTCCCTGTTGATTATCCTTCTAATCTAGAACTTTCAAAAAACCTACTTTTTAATAATACAATCAATTTCTTAGATATTAAAATTATATTAAAAGAGAACAAATTTATAACTGATATTTATGACAAAAGGAAAGAATTTAATTTTAAAGTTAATACTTTTACTAATTTTAAATCATGTCTTCATAATTCTGTATATCGTAATATAATACTTAACCATTTATATAGAATAAAATGTCTATGTTCTTCCCATTTAATTAATACTAATATTAAAAAGCTTGTATATGATGCTATAAATAATGGTTATCCTAAAAAATTCATATATTCTTTAATTTATAATTAGATATTACATGATCTTATAATTAATTCTTTGCATAAAAAATGTATAAAAAAAATTATAAAACATAAAAATAATAATAAAAAATTAAAAATGTTAAAAAGTAATAAAAAAAAATATATAGGTTGGTTGGGTGGGTAGATGTTAGAGTACGGAAGAGGGTGGTGTTGTCTGGATAAAAACGTAAAGGTTAATTATTTATTTAAAAAAAATTGAGAGTGGGATATTTATTTTAACATAATTTTTAAACTGTTTAATTTACACCAATATATGGATATTCGTCTAGTTATATCTATAGTTAAATAGCTATATTTTAAATATCAAATTATTTTTAATGTTATTGATATAATTTTTGGTATTATTATTAATAATATTATTGCTATTATTATTTTTTATTTATTATTATTATTATTATTATTATTATTATTATTATTATTATTATTATTATTTTATTATCCTATATTAAGATAATGAGTTTTTACCATGTAAAGTCATAATAAATGTTACTGATTAAAGTAACAATAATGTATTTTAAGTTATATGTTAATATGAATGTTATCTCTTAATTCTAATTTTAATCATTTTATTAATTTAATTTTATGTTAATATCGATTATTATTTTTTCCGGTTCAATTATATTTCCATTCAGCTTTATCTTTTTTGTTTGTTATGGATAACTATTATTTTTACTTACTTTCAACTCCTTTTTGTAAAATATCTTTGTTCCTTGTTTAATAATTTGGTTTTTGTGTGATGGTAGTCCCAAATTCGTATTGTTTTGCTTTTTCATGGCAAATACGAAGATGAAACCACACACTCCATTTGTAGTTCCAAAGTATTTGGGATCTGAAGATTCTGCTTTGGTTCTACAAATTTCAATTGTATTCATATTATTCTTTTTTTCCTTCCATGTTCAATGTGCTATAAGTTATTAAATTCAATGGTTAATTTCAAATGGTTAATATTGTTTACTATAATTCAATTTAATTCTTCGTTTTGGTTTATTGTTTTATTGATAAAATCCGTTGGTGAATCTTGTCTACTTTTAATGGTATTATATATATATATATATATATATACATTTTTTTTTTTTTTTTTTTTTTTTTTTTTTTTTTTACAAGATGTGATTGGAACTTTTGCTAACGGCCAATTTCCGGTATTTTTCAGGAATATTTTAACAGTGTATAATAGTAACCATTCCAGAATCCTCACTTTTGTTGCTTTAGTGCAAGTCCGGTGACGGATGGCACACATATTGCAGTCCTATTATATTAAGTTGTACATGCTCTTTTACATTTGATTTTATATTCTTTGATGTAATTTGTAATGTTTTTTAGTTGTACATTCCTCTCTACTTGTGCAATTTTAAATCGGCCAAGTCAAAAGGTAATTTAAAATTATATATTCTATTTTATCAATATTACAGGTTTTATATCATTTAGCAATTAGCTAGCATTAGTATTTATCAATTATTACAGGGGTTACATCATCTCAAAAAGGGGTCATTTATACATGTCTTTTTAAAGATTCTTAAAAAGTTTTTTAGATGTTTAAATTTAGTCATAAAAAATTAAATATCAGATGCCATATAATAAATTTATTTACATTTTGAATCTGTAAGAATAGTACTTCGTACTGCAGAAATGATATAATACCTGGAATAATTGGCAAATATATGACTTATATTTACTTTTAATCAATTTCTTAAGTTTACCAATATTTTTTTTTATCAGAAAATGATATGATAAATTATGTTCTAGAATATCATGTAAAAAAAGTTATTATCTATATCTATATTATAAAGAAGTAATGTGTGTTTATTTGTAGGGGGTAATCTAAGGAACATGCTGAACCGATTTCAAAAGCAATGGTACCAAAATGATGGTGTTCGTCCCGAATCAAACATATGCTATATCTTATGCTGGTGCCACTAATCCAAAGGGGGTGAAGAAGCAAAAAAGTTTCTAAAAATGCGATTTTTTGTTTTTCGTTCCCGAAAAGCCTAGAAGCATGACAGTTGGAATGTTAATCTATATATATAAAAGAAAGTCTGGATTTCGTATTACTTCACACTTTCCTAATATGGCGATGTCTTCGGCGAAAAAACCTGAAATTTTCAATCCTTATCTATATATATAAAAGAAAGTCTGGATTTCGTATTAATCACAGCACAAAAAAATCTACCGAACCAAAAATCTTGAAAATTGGGGTAAAAATATTTCTAATAGCATCGAGTGCCGCTAAGAAGGGATTTTAGAAAATTCCACTTCTAAGGGGTGTAAAAAAAGGAACAAACTTTTAAAAAATTCCTTAAAAATCGGCTTTAATACTTATTTTTCAACTGATAACATATTTAAGTGTATTTTTTCATGCTGAATCGAATGGTACTGAGCAATTTCTTTTAAATCCAGTAGTTCGTGAGATACTTCACACTTTCCTAATTTGGCGATGTCTTTGGCGAAAAAACCTGAAATTTTCAATCCTTATCTATATATATAAAAGAAAGTCTGGATTTCGCATTAATCACAGCACAAAAAAATCTACCGAACCAAAAATTTTGAAAATTGGGGTAAAAATACTTCTAATAGCATCGGGTGCTGCTAAGAAGGGATTTTAGAAAATTCCACTTCTAAGTGGGGTATAAAAAGGAACGAACTTTTAAAAAATTCCTTAAAAATCGGCTTTAATACTTATTTTTCAACTGATAACATATTTAAGTGTATTTTTTCATGCTGAATCGAACGGTACAGAGCAATTTCTTTTAAATCCAGTAGTTTGTGAGATACTTCACACTTTCCTAATTTAGCGATGTCTTTGGCGAAAAAACCTGAAATTTTCAATTTTTATCTATATATATAAAAGAAAGTCTGGATTTTGTATTAATCATCACAGCACAAAAAAATCTACCGAACCAAAAATCTTGAATATTGGGGTAAAAATACTTCTAATAGTATTGGGTGCCGCTAAGAAGGGATTTTAGAAAATTCCACTTCTAAGGGGGGTAAAAAAAAGGAACGAAGTTTTAAAAAATTCCTTAAAAATCGGCTTTAATACTTATTTTTCAACTGATAACATATTTAAGTGTATTTTTTCATGCTGAATCGAACGGTACTGAGCAATTTCTTTTAAATCCAGTAGTTCGTGAGATGCTTCACACTTTCCTAATTTGGCGATGTCTTTGGCGAAAAAACCTGAAATTTTCAATCCTTATCTATATATATAAAAGAAAGTCTGGATTTCGTATTAATCATCACAGCACAAAATAATCTACCGAACCAAAAATCTTGAAAAATTGGGGTAAAAGTACTTCTAATAGTATCGGGTGCCGCTAAGAGGGGACTTTAGAAAATTCCACTTCTAAGGGGGGTAAAAAAAGGAACGAACTTTTAAAAAAATCCTTAAAAATCGGCTTTAATACTTATTTTTCAACGGATAACATATTTAAGTGTATTTTTTCATGCTGAATCGAACGGTACTGAGCAATTTCTTTTAAATCCAGTAGTTCGTGAGATACTTCACATTTTCCTAATTTGGCGATGTCTTTGGCGAAAAAAACCTGAAATTTTCAATCCTTATCTATATATATAAAAGAAAGTCTGGATTTCGTATTAATCACAGCACAAAAAAATCTACCGAACCAAAAATCTTGAAAATTGGGGTAAAAATACTTCTAATAGCATCAGGTGCCGCTAAGAAGGGATTTTAGAAAATTCCTTTTCTAAGGGGGGGTAAAAAAAGGAACGAACTTTTAAAAAATTCCTTAAAAATCGGCTTTAATACTTATTTTTCAACTGATAACATATTTAAGTGTATTTTTTCATGCTGAATCGAATGGTACTAAGCCATTTCTTTTAAATCCAGTAGTTCGTGAGATACTTCACACTTTCCTAATTTGGCGATGTCTTCAGCGAAAAAACCTATAATTTTCAATCCTTATGTATATATATAAAAGAAAGTCTGGATTTTGTATTAATCACAGCACAAAAAATCTACCGAACCAAAAATCTTGAAAATTGGGGTAAAAGTACGTACTTCTAATAGCATCGAGTGCCGCTAAGAAGGGATTATAGAAAATTCCACTTCTAAGGGGGGTAAAAAAAGGAACGAACTTATAAAAATTTTCTTAAAAATCGGCTTTAATACTTATTTTTCAATTGATAACATGTTTAAGTGTATTTTTTCATGCTGAATCGAATGGTACTAAGCAATTTCTTTTAAATCCAGTAGTTCGTGAGATACTTCACACTTTCCTAATTTGGCGATGTCTTCGGCGAAAAAACCTGAAATTTTCAATTCTTATCTATATATATAAAAGAAAGTCTGGATTTCGTATTAATCACAGCACAAAAAAATCTGCCGAACCAAAAATCTTGAAAATTGGGGTAAAAATACTTCTAATAGCATCGAGTGCCGCTAAGAAGGGATTTTAGAAAATTTCACTTCTAAGGGGGGTAAAAAGAGGAACGAACTTAAAAATCGGCTTTAATATTTATTTTTCAATTGATAACATATTTAAGTGTATTTTTTTATGCTGAATCGAATGGTACTAAGCAATTTCTTTTAAATCCAGTAGTTCGTGAGATACTTCACATTTTTATAAATTGACTATGTCTTTAGATGACTGATTCTTCACCGATTATAGACAGTCTGAAATATGACATAAAACTGAAAATTAATATGATTTAAAAATTTCGTTTGATTCAAAGTTTCTTTAGAAAAACTGACCAGCGCAGCGGGCGAAGGCTGCTAGTTACTTATAAGACATAAATGATCTCTTACAACATTTCCTCAATAATTCGAAATTTCGAAAAGCGTTCTAAAAATGTTCTAAATAGCGATTTGTAAGCAAACTTGACAAGTTGGCGTAATTTTTGCCGAGTAATTTTGGTCGCCAGAGTTGGCGATATATGCCCAAGTTAGCAACAAACTTGACAAAATTTGACGACAGAACCGGGTCAATCCGATAGTAACCCCTTGCGGTTTCCCAGATCTCCGCAGTCAGACATACAAACCAGACATACAAACATTGCTTGTCATATTTCAACTACTACGCGAGCTAAGCCGCGGGTTTTGCTAGTTTGTTATAAAGATTGATTAAAAATTCTTACCTCCTTTAGGTAAAATCAAAGCTAAAGCACAAATCAAAATCAATAGCTTCATTTTGTCGACTTTCAGTAACCTGGAACTGAGAAATGTAATTTAAAACTTGTAACAGAACATATATGAGTATTATTTGTTTTACATCTTTTACACGATTTTTCATCAAGAAGGTTGTTAGACCATTGAGAGACGAGAATATTAAACTCAGAATGGTGATAAATAAATGGAGTTTTACGTACATTTGAAATAATAAAACATATGCGATTTTTAGATGTGTTCATAATTATACAAATACATAGCACTTCTAGTTGTCGTCTGTTCCGTCCGTCTGTCTGTCCGAATATAACAGCTCAAAACCTACCAACTGAATGGTTTGAAATTTAAAATATGTAATTGTTGCATGATTTTCTCGATTAATTTCAAATTTTATGAAAATCGAATGCATAATTCAATTACTGAGATAGCTAAAAGTGTTCCGTTACATTATGGCCAATGGGGAAAATAGTTTCAAGTGCATTTTAATGATGTTACATTTTAATGATGCATAATGAACATAATGAAATTTAAATGCATTTATAATGTGCACTAAAATATACATTCAGCAGAATATGTGTTTTAGAAAATGTATCTTATTAATTTACAGAACCAAACAAATTTTTTTCCATAACATAATGGTACAGAGTTATTCATATTGTACGGTGTGTGTCTTAATTTTATTAAACTATTTCACATATTTTGAAATTGTTACATGTTGATGACTTTTACTACATGTTACTTCCTGTGTAATAGAAAGCGCATAGCATTTACAGGGATACACAAAATATTTCGCATACTATACTGTATCTGAAGTACTGTATATTAGCGATGCTTGCTGAAAGTTCATTTTTACAACAACATTTTAAAAGTTTTAAGCCTGTTTTTTGTCTTAATTAAATCTTAGCTAAATATATAAATAAAAAAATATATAAATCAATAAATTAGATTTATCTGTCTAATTGGTTGTCAGTCTGTCTATCCAAAATCGAACTTACGTTAATATAGTTGAATTTTTCTGTAATTTGAAATTGTAAAATTTGAAATGACTCAACAAAACTATGTAATAATTATATGTTTTAAATTTCAAGCGATTCAGTTGGGTAGTTTTTGCATTGTTATGTCCGGACAGACGAATGGACGGACAGACAGATGAACTGAATGCCAGCTATAGGTGCTACGTAAATGTAACACCATTAAAATGCTGAAATTTTATTATTCCATTATTATTACGAAAGCACATAAAAATCGATATGCCTTAATAAATGTTCGTACTATTAAAGGATTCTTAAAAGATTCTTAAAGATTCTTAAAGGAATCAGTAAGCATGTTGTACAGTGTTTACTCCTTTGTATTCTACAGTGATAAATTATTTCATGTGTTTTTATATACAGGGTGATCCCAAATATTATTATTTTTCTTTGTTTTTTTGTGGGCTGCAGAATTCTATTTTATATCAAATCGCCATTGATAAAATGTTTAAAATTGAAAGTGTTTGATATTTAATGGTCATATATAGTGTACATCACTCAATTCAATTTAGAATGGCAAATATTGGTGGTTTAATTAAAAGTGGTTTAATCTTTTTAGAAGAACCTAAAAAAATGAAATAGAAAAAACTGTGAACTTAGGAAGCCCATTAAAGGAATAGAAAGGAAAATACAAGAGAAATACTAATAAATTTAAAAAATTCAAACTTTTCAATGTTTTCTTGTCTGTTGAAAGTTCTGAAAATATTTCTGGATAATCAAGTAACTTATCAATTCTCTTTAAAAAAAATTCTTCTTTTTTTTTTTTTTTTTTTTTTTCCAAACAAAATATTATGGGAGAAAAAGAGCCCAAAATCCCTGCCGAATTTATTTTTCTTCAAATGATACAATATTTTAAGGAAAAAAAAAATCGTATAATTACTAAAGATGTAAAGAAAAATAAAAAAAAAAGAAATAAATTGCATGTCAAACGTGGCAAATGTGGTGCGTTCGTACTTTAATGAAGTTTTAAAAATATTCAGATCTTAAGGTGTAATAATGTATGGTACTTCCAACACAGTATAGTATCCGAAATCTTTTATGTGTCCTTGTAAAAACTATCTGCTTTCTATTGTACAGGAAGTAACTTGTAGTAAATTTCAACAACGTATATCAATTTAAAAAAATGCGAAATAGTTTAATACATTTAAAATACACCCTAAGCAATTTTTCCCTTATACCATTATGTAATAAAATACTTTTGTGTGGCCCTGTAAATGAATAAAAAATATTATTTGTACTCAGGGCCGTAGCTAAAAGGGCGCTATGGGCGGCTCAGCCCCCTCCCCTCCCCTGGAAAAGATTCCAAGGTCACTGAACGAGTTTCTGTTCCGAAAATTCAAATGAAATTCTGTTCAAAAATCTAATTTAGTCTTGAGACCCTTTCACAGTTTTGCAGAGTTACTGAATTGTATCTTAAATAAGTGTTTCAACACTCCCTCCCCCCCATTTGAATCTATGAAGCTAACATGTTTAATTTTGCACCAGTTATATACTAAAAATTTTCATCATCGTGCACTTTTCTTAGCATAAAATGAAGTTATTACAACAGTTTAATAAGAAACATAGTTCCTACAATGCGAATATGCACTAATTTATCTTTCTACATCAGAGAGAGAGCGAGAAAAAAAATTATGAGCCCCCCCCCCCCCTATGGTTCACTTCTAGCTACGGCCCTGTTTGCACTACAGATTGTACAGAATGTGTATTATAGATATACTTCAAGGATGCATATCAATTTTATTATGTTCAAAGACTGTCACACCATTAAAAAGTTTTTTAAACTTTTTTTCCTATTGACCGTAATATAACGGAATACTTTTGATTGTCCCTGTCATCGAATTACACATCTGAATTTCATAAAATTTGAAATGACTCGACAAAATTATGAAATAATTATACATTTTAAATTCGAATGATTCGGTTGGGTAGCATATGCATTGTTAAAATTGGTAGTATTGCATAAAAAATAAATTAATATTAGTTATATTTAAGTTCTAATAGATAATATTTAAGAAATAAATTAAAATTAATGAAATTTAAATTATTATCTGTATTATTCATATTATAAATAACTGCATAATTTCACTTATGTAACACATAAGAAAAACCCACTTAAAAAACGTGCTTTGTCAATTATTTTCATCTATCATGATTTAGTAAGAACAAGAAAGAAAAAAATCATGCATCAAGCCTAGACTATGATGCACTTTCCGACTCAATCAGAATAATGTAACAAAACTGCACCATTTAAAAAAATTAAAAAATATATTGCCTCATTTCATCATATGGAAATGTATAACTCATTTCAAAACCGAATTTCAATTGTCCCCATCTAAAATAGAAAAATCATACGAATTTTTTAGCAAACCAGTCTAATATATATAGATTTGTGTCGATTAACATCATTCCAAAATTGATTTCATTTAAGAGACACATATATTTCAGTTGAAAATTCCTCTTCAGCAATTTCTTTTAATGAGGAGAATGGTATGCAAATACTTTTGTTCAGCTCTGTATATGAGGTACAGAATTTACGTATAGAGAGTAGTATGAAAAAAAAACTGCTTAATTTTAAAAGCGCATATCAAATTTTAAAACGTACTCTCCAGCTATTTTTACGCATACACAGTACTGAAACAGATTTCTTTTGTGCGTCCCTGTAAATTTATAAAAAATGCTACGAATACTCTGTTTCAACCTGATCGTAGTGAAATGCAGTGATTTATATCAGTTTTAATACATTTCATATAGCGTAATGTCAATAAAATATTTTCCAAACGATTTTTCCCTATATTCCATAATATAATCGAATTCTTTTGAGTGTCCCTATAAATGCATCATTAATCGTACATGCTTGATATGCAATACGAAATATGTTTTGATGACCCTAAATAAGCTTTATAAAATACATGAAAATCCGAGTATATTTACGAGAGTTAGAGCGTGGGCAGACAAACAGACCGCCAGGCAAACCGAATGCATAAGCACTTTTCAACTTTGTTGGAAAGTGCAAAAAAGGAAATGATATAATCAATATTTACCTGAAGCAGAATTCTGAATTTTCCAAAGATGAACACACTCAGATATTTCTCCGGCTGAGTTTTTATAGGTTTCTGAATTTGCGTCTGATGGAACATCTTTTAAACTTCAATGTACAAAAACGTTGTAGCAGCTATCAATTTACTATACATCTGTCAAACATATCTTATAAACGAACAAATAAAAAGATTTGATAAATGTATCTATCTATTTTGGAATCAATACCTTGATCATTATTATTTTTTTTAATTTTCTCAATTTTTTTTGGCGAAACTATTTTTAATGCCATTGACAATATTAGTCTGTTTCTAAGTTAAAAATATTATTTTTTTGATTACTTCTACATTTATAGGCGTTTTTATTTTTTTGTCTCTTGTCTAGAAAGTTCTCTTTAGTAAAACGCTATGTTAAAAATAAGAACAAGTCGGAAATTCCACGTCAAACGTAGCAAATGAGGGGCGTTCGTACTATAACAACAAAGTAAAATATACGGTACTGTATCCGAAATATTTTGTGTGTTCCTGTAAATGTTATGTGCTTTCTATTGTACAGCAATTAACTTACAGTAAACCTCAGCAATGTATACCAATTTCATAAAATGTGAAAAAGTTTAACATAATTAAAACGCACTCCAAACAATGTTTTATCCTATACCATTATGTAATAGAATACTTTTGTGTGGCCCTGTAAATAAATAACAAACATTCTTTGCACCCTAGATTGTACAGAATGTTTATTTTAGTACACTGTAAAAAAAAGGTCGATCTACTAAAAATTTTTTATTGATCTTTGTAATTACTAAAAAATCTTTAGTAATCTTACCCGGTTACAAGGAATCTGTAAGAATTACTAGAAAAAAGCTAGTAAAGAATAGAGTTAATAGTTTTACATTTTTAAAGGCTATTACTAAAATACACTTGATGTGGCCGTGATAGCCTAGTGGTCATAGCACCGAACTCCAGGCTGAAAGTATCCGGGTTCGATGCTGGACACCACCAAATATGCACCGAATGTATGCAATGTAAGTACTCGTTAAATAAAGCGAATATGAAAATCTATTGTAGCAGTTACAATGGGTAATGATCTCTGGACTTTCCCTCCCCTTTAGAAACATGTCAGAATAGAGCAGGTAGCAATGTTTGTTGCTGTCATCTATTGCGTCTTCACCGAAAATCTTCCGCTTCAGAAGTCTGTCTTTTTACACCACTGGATGCAGCTCAAGGAAGCTCCTGCCCTTCCGGCACACGTAACGGTTACTAAAAATAATTTTGGAGCTATTACTAAAATTTGCTTGGTGGCTCATACTAAAAAGTTTTAAGTTAGATATACAAAAAATTCTTTTGTTCCGTTTACAAAAAAAAAAAAAAAAAAAAAAAAAAAAAAGAAAAAAAAAATGTTTTTTTTACTTGCAAAAAAAAGTTTGCAATGGTTACTAAAAAATGCTGTGGAATACAAATTTACTAAAAAATTTTTAGTAACCTCTTGATTTTTTTTTACAGTGTACATTTTTCATAGATGCATATGAATTTTATTTTGTTCGAAAGAGTCATGAAAATGCACTTGAAATGTTTTCTTCCCATACACTCATAATTGGAATGTCTGAGACGGAGTGTTAAATTTTCAGACGTTTTGAAATGTCTTAATTTTTTTGAGATACTTTATGCGTCTGAGTTTCAGACATATCAAGCGTTGTGAGTCGCAAACATTTTTTTCTAAGTATTATACGTAGCCACGTTGAATATTGAAAAAATATTTGATCATCGTTCTGCTCTTTCTACCTCTTTCATTTTAGGATTCCCAAAGTTGGTATGTAATTTTCGTAAACCTGATACTTTATTTTTTTCGACTCATTATAATCAATATTTTGAACTTATCGAGTAGATCAAGATGGCACCTAGAGAATTTGTCCTCAATTCAGAGGTGTTTGCTTTTTTGAGATAAAAGTACATAAAACATGTACATGCTCTGAATCAAAAATGTGTTTCTTAAATAGTGGTGTTTTCTATTTATGAGTGTTTAATGAAGTTTTATTGCAAATCTTTCATATGGGCAACTTTATTCAGCGAACACTCACCTTTTACAACAGAAGCATATATTTTTACTCCATAAAAGCGAATACCTTCCAATAGAAAGCAAATTCAGCGTTCCAGAAATGCTTTTTATTTAGAGGTTTTGCTGTATTTAGATTAATTTTATTGATTTCGTTCTGAACTTCGTTGTGCTTTAGAAGTTCAAAATATTGATTATAATCAAAATAATGTCGAAACAAATTTAAAATATAAGCCTTACAAAAATTAATACCAATTTGGGTCCTGTAAAATGGTAGGGAGAGGGGAAGGGACATTGCCCAGTTTGCCCATGCTCAGGGCTTGATTAATGCACGGACCTCCGGGGCCTTGGCCATGGGCTCACCAATTTCAGGGGCCCACAAATTACATGGCTGATTTTTTTCCTTAATCAAGTACTTTTCAAATAATATTGTTTTATAAAATATGAAATGTAAAATTTAAATATTCTGAATGATTCAATAAGATTTTTAAAAGCTTTTAACCTAGGCACTTTTTACTTTAGCAACTTTGTCAATTCGTCAAATAAACCTTCGATTTTTGTGAAAGTGTCGCTGAAAATGGGTAGGTAGGGGGGCCCAATTTTTTAACAGGCCCTGATCCCAACTTCAGCTTGATCGCTCTGCCCATGTTTCAATCATATCTTTTTTCTGCAAAAAGTGCAACCCATCATTAAGTTCATGAAATAGAGATTTCCGGTATTCGAGAATGGCGGTATAGAAGTTGATGAACAATTCTTAATTCTGGACAACCCTATTTAGCAAAAACCCCTTTTAATACAAAACACATGGATATTTGTTTATTTTTACCTCACAAAAGCAGGCACCTCCGATCATTGAATAAAATTCTGCAATCCCAAAAGTATCCGCTAATGAGAGATTTTTCGATATTTTGTTGAATATCTTTTGTGTTTTTAATCTTGTCCTATTCTAAAAATTCTAAACTTTAATTATATTCAGTACATTGTCGATAAAGATTTAAGGTATCACATTTTCGAAAATTGCATACAAATCACTCCGATTAAAAAAATTTAAATTCCTATCATTTAAAAATTACATATTTCTTAAATTTTTATTGCCACATGGGCAAGTTTTTAAGTAGATCAGAGGATAATCACAAAAACTACTTGCTTATTTAAAAAACTATATTAATAACACGAAAAAAATTATATATTTATAGTTTTTAAATTTTTTTTGTTTGAAATATATATCTTAATATCTAATTGTCCTTTTGGTTTTTTTTTTTTTTTTGTATACGTGCATACAAACAAAGTTATGAAAACTACAATTTTTAGTGCAAAAATTATCTTTATTAATATAATCTACTTATAGCTTTTCATTTTTTCTTATTTTCATTTAATTTGCACATCGATAACGTCTAATGTATATTTTCAGAAAAAATATTAAATACTAAATTGTGGGCATTAATTGATTATCCCGTCGACCCATTTCGTCAAAATACTCGTAAATTATTCAAATTTGCATTTTTTTTTTATTTTAAATAACGAAAAAACAGATCAATTAATAAAAAAATAATCAAAATACAAATAAAATGTTGAATTAAATATCACTTGATGACGTAACAAACTTGTGTAACGTGTTTAATGTCCAGTGAATGTGACATTTACGATAAGCCATTATTGACATTTAATTTTATAGATTGGCAATAGTTTTTTCGTCGACATATTAACTAAGTAGCACCGAATTGCTTAAAAGAAATATTATTGTACTCCAAAAATAACAATCATATTAAGCAACAGTTTACGGCGTAGAGTTAAATGTTTCATTTCCAATTAAAATACATATTTGAATTGAAATTTGAATGAAATGCAGGGTTATAAAATATCGAAGAGTGAGGAAAATAAGATAACAAATACTCACCAGCTTATTATCCGATCAACTTCATTCTTCATGCAGTTTATGTTTTTCTATTGTCTTTTACATTCACTCCTTAAAATAAAAAAATCGACAATTTTTATACATTTTTCATCAAAACGAATATTTCGAGAGTAAAAAAAAAAAAAAAAAAGTACCGGATAATTGTAATTGTGTGAGGGAGTGACCTTTTCATAAAGGCACTCTAGTGTTTCTGAGATCGTGACGTCAATAATTTAACAAGTGTAAGCGTAAAAGCGACATCTATCCTCTCTTTTACTTTAACTTTCTAGAGTGTGTGTGCTCTTTCGGATTTTACAGTTAGCTTGCGGTTATTAGTAATATGTTAATGTGAGGTATCTCAGTTTGCAGCATATAAAAGCTTGGGTTTGAGTGTCTCTGGTGTGTCTCTGGCAGAGCTGCTAGAGCGTACCAACTTAATGCTGGAATCTGTCGTAAGTTAACAAGCTGCGCCAGCTGGTGGCAGGGGTGCAAATGAATGCGCGGGTTTGACGTCATATATGCGCAGATGTTTATTATCTCCGCACCTCTTGCGCATATTTTCTGAATTTTCACTCAATCATGACAGATTAATCAAGTCTACGAGATATATTGCAAAATATTTTTGTTACAGTTTGTATCGATAAAATCATGTACATTTAAAAAAAATAGTCACAATATTCATTTTAATTTCGGGAGAAAAAGCACTAATTAGTACTCATAAGTACCATATAATGCTACGAAAAATATTGACTTTTACCCTAAAATTAAAGTGACAATGCGACTTTTTTTTTAATACCCAGATTTTTTTTTATTAAAAATATATGTATTTAAAAAAAGTCGCATTGTTATTTTAATTTTAGGGTAAAAGTCAATATTTTTCGTAGCATTATATGGTACTTATGAGTACTAATTAGTACTTTTTCTCCAGAAATTAAAATGATATTGTGACAATTTTTTTAAATGTACATGATTTTATCGATACAAACTGTAACAAAAATATTTTGCAATATATCTCGTAGACTTGATTAATCTGTCATGATTGAGAGAATAGCTTGAAATTTGTGATTGAATTTTTAATATGAAGTCTCGAAATAGCTTTGTCTGTTTAAAAAAAAAAAAAAAAAAAAAAAAAAAAAGAGAGAGAGAGAAAGAGAGAGTGTGTAATCTACGATTTTAAGAAAATTATTGTCTAGAACGTTAAATATTTAAACAAATAAATTAACAATATTTCTTTGTTTAACAAAGCAACATTTAATACATACATTTAAAATTATTCCGAATATACGTATAATAAAATAGGTTTTTAAATTAAAAGAATGAAATGTTTGCAAGTTAAATAATAAAAGTCGATACGACCAAGAAAACATTGGATTTTTATCGTCTGCAATTGATAATTGGAGTTAAAGTTAAATATTTTATTTAGCATTAAATTCTATACATTTTTAAACATTGCTAAACATTATATTATCATAGGAAATACTAAGGTGTATACAATTTTGTATAACTTAGCTCATCAAGATTTAGTAAAATGTGACACTACTTCAAAATTCTGCATTTATATAATCTACTTACTAAATTATATGAGTCATCTTTCATTACATTAAAAACATAATTATAATCGAACATATTTTAATCAGCGATATTTGTATCGCATAGTTAAATGATATTTCATCTTAGTATATTTTATGTTAATATTTAGTCGTACTACACTTATTTATTCTATATTTATTTACAACATTTCAAACCAAAAACTTATTCTATGCAATATTTTAAAGTAACATTTTATAGAAACAAAAAAGTTTTGTTGCCATTCACACAAAAGAAACTGCAATCTACTTAATAATCTTCTAGTTATGCACCCCTGCCACTAGATGGCATATGCCTTGACCCCGCCCACCACACCTTTAATCTTGCGGACACCTCTTCCATAGAAGTTGGAACGCTTGAAATATATGCAGTTTTGGTCTCTGGCATTAGCCAGCAGCCAGCGAGTGAGGATCTCTAGTATTAGACAAGCGAAGTGAATTATTGTTCAGCGAAGTGCTAGCGAATAGGAAGTAGCGACGGCCTCCTGTGAAGTGGAAAGGAGTTTGGATAATTGATTTGAGATTCGGCCGTGGTAAGAGAGTTTATATTAGTTCCATTTTTGATTATTTGGTGAAATAAAGAATTACCCACAGCCACGGGCTGTTTAATCAAGCTTTGTTTAGCAGCTCAGCCAGAAGATAGTGAGAAGTGCTAGGCGGTGCCCCGACTGAGCTAGGCCGAAGCCTGTGAGTATGATTTAGCTGTTCATAGTGTTTTCAGTTGTGTAAATTTGAGACTTGCTCCACTTCCCTTCAGCCATTATCACTTTAATAAACTTTGTTATTTTATCCTAAATTACTGAGTATGTCTACATTTAACCTCCACCACGACCAACCTAACGTTACAAATGACGCTCACCGTGGATCTGCCGTTACAAATGGCGCCCAACGAAACATCGGACATTATGAGATTGTGCCACGTGTGTATTTTACCGGTGCAGGTGATATTAGTGAATTTTTAGTTAAATTAGATGATTATATTTTGTTCAATAATATACCTGAAAAAAGTAGATACGTAGTGCTTAAATGCTCGTTGAAGGGCGAAGCACTTTTGTGGTTGGAAAATATAGGAAAGTTTTTGATTTCTGATGAAGCGAAAAGATTTGAACAAACTGTGATTGAGTTAAAGAAGGCATTTCCTCCCGTTAAAGATAAAAGTATTTTGAGAAAAGAGTTCTATTGTAATAGGCAGAATATTTATGAGTCGGCGTCAAAATTTTATCTTCGTAAGCTGGAACTAAAAAATAAATTAGATTTAGATATCACATTTGAGGAATTGTTGGACATTGTTTTTCCTCTTTTTAATCCAAATATACAGGACTTTATTGAAGTTAGAGCACCGAAGAATTTTGCAGAAATGCATCAGATATTATCGAAGTATGAGACTCGGCATAGCTCGGATCAACGGGATTTGCGTAACCCTCGTCAGAGACCGGTCACAGATAGTAATTTGAGAAATGAGGGGGAACGTAATTTTGTGAGAGGGGGGCAGCGATTTCCGGATAGTAATTTGCGTAATAGAAATGATGGATTTGGTCGTAATATGTCGAATACGAATAACGGTAATAGTAATCGTGATGGTGCTAATAATTTTAGAAGTGGTGAGAGAAGTATGTATGGAAATAGACAGAATAGTGGTTATAATCGTAGTGGGGGAGGACGGGACAGGAATGTTTCTTCGCAAGTAAGGAGATTGACTTCGGATGAGAATGTTGAAAATAGGTCAATGCAAAAGAGATGTGTTCAGAGGTCGGGTCAGTTAACCTTCCGTCTACCAGACAAAACACCCATTTATCTACGGCAACACCTAATTTTAATTCCAAACTTGCAAACGGCACCAGTAATATTTTAATATAATTTAGCTTTTACAATGAAAGCTTAAATTAAGGAATTCGTAATATCTAGACAAGTCCTTTATAAATTCCGGTGTCAATCGACAATTTCTCATTTTACCATAGACACCAGAAATATTGCTGTCGGGTCCAATGGACCCGTCTGGTAGACGGAAGGTTAAACTGGTAGGTGACTGTATTTCGGAAGGTATGCAGTCACAGATTAAATCGGAAAAGCCTTCTGTGAGTTTGAATAAAATTACTATTAATCCGGTTGAGTTACCTGAAGTGTTAATTGTGTTAGATGGTATTGTCGTTAAAAGTGTCTTCGATACAGGGGCCGATAAGTCGTTCATTTCTTTTGATTGTTATCGGAAATATTTTTCGTATAAGAAGTTGAAGAGGTCAAGTCTGGTGGTTCAGTCGGCACAGGGAGTAGCTTGCGATAATAAAGGTTCAGTAGAATTGGAAGTTGAAATTCGTTCGGTTAAGACATGTTGGGAGTTTTGTGTGTTAGATGGATTAACAGTGCATTGTATAGTTGGTGTGGATTATATGAAGGATAGAGGAATTAGTTTGGATTTCTTTAAAAAGTCGTTAATAGTGAATAATGATGAGAATGTGAGTAAGAAAGAACCAGTTTCAGTGTCAGTTAATTTGGAGGAGTCGGGTTTAAGTGAGGTTAAGGAAGTGGAGTTTAATAAGTCTTTAGTCGATTTTTGTAAAGTCTTTTCAGATAAACCGAGTTTAAGGAATGAAATTCATATTGGTTTTGACGCACTAGTTGCTAGTAAACCATTTCGTTATGATTTTATATCTAATATTTTTAAGTTTTTGTGTGAAAAGTTGGAGACTGGGGTCGGTAGGGAACTGACTCAGTCTAATATGGCTGAACGTGTAAATCGTACATTAATTCAAATGATTTCTTCATATGTTGGTTCTCATCATGCAAATTGGGACCAGTTTCTTCAGCATTTTGCGTATGCACTTCGTACAGCAGTTCACGAGTCGACGGGGAAAACGCCAGCTGAATTGTTTTTGGGTAGAAAAGTCATTACTCCATTCCAAAGGCTAGTTATGGTGTCAGATGCGGAAAGTCAGTACATGTGTCAGGATATTGAGAGGTTGGTTAAGGAAGCTCAAGTTCAAATGGGAAAAGCGCAAGAAAAGCAGGCTCAGTATTATAATATGCGTAGGAGGGAGTTAGAAGTGAAAGTTGGAGATTTTGTGTTAGTAGAAAAGCATTGGTTAAATTCAAGTCGTCAAAAGAGAGTAGCTAAGTTTGGTCCGAAGTTTGTAGGTCCGTTCGAGGTTTTAGAAGTTCGAAATAATAATTTGGTTGTTGATGTCAATGGTGAAAGAATGACGGTTAATTTGGATCAGGTTAGAGTTTATAAGTTTAGAGAAAATGGTAGTGAAGGTTCTCATGTGTCGAGTGGTGTTTCGCGAAATTCCTGATCCAATGAGTGTCCCGAGTCCAGCACTTCTTCATCTAATTCTTTTCATCAATATTCAAGAAGAAAAGTTGGTCAAACAGCTCCAAAAACTGTTGTTGAAAGTAGAAAGCCTAGCAATCCGAGAGCAAAGTATGATAATAAAAATAAGAGAGCTGTGTCAAATACATCAGATTCTGTGTGCCATAAAAGGAAAAAGATTATACACTATCCCGTTCCTCCACTTATGAGACAGCAACCTCGCAAACATAAATTATCTAATAGTTCACCATCTTCGGTACTTAATCCCCGGAAAAGATTTCAGATGGACACTCGCCAAACTGTTAAAAGGACTTTAAAGTCGGAATTTTTGCCCAATAAGAAACAGCGTAGGTCTGGAAGGAAACGTGGCCTAGGATCCTCAGTAACTTCGGGTGCATCTAGAAAGAGGAGACAACGCCCAGATTACCGGCATCAGCAGTGTGAATCTCGCCATGGAGTGACCCCAGCGAACCGGCCAGAGCAGAGTCGTCGAGCGGAACCTACAAGTATCCCGCGGCATCCATTCAGAACCAGGCTGCAGGCACGACAGTCAACTGTGGCGTCACCGTACAGTTCTGATGACGAAAGATCCTTCGTACAAGGTTTCTGGGACAAGAGGAGAAAACCATCCTGTAGTATGAAGCCAGCTAGCAGTGAATCATCTCTATGATTGGGTGATAATGTTCTTTATTAAATTTCTATTAGAGTGCAGATATGTGGTAGCAATGTGAAAGAATAGAAAGCAGAAAGACTGTTTGGTACTTTTTGGCCATTTTTGGAATTTTTTGACGGACTCACGATTGGTGCTTAATTGTGTTCAAAATTTGTTTGCAAAATTGTTAGTTTTATGTATGTTTGAGATTTTGGTCTTAACTGCTTTTAAAAATTCTGGATCTATTGTTAAATTGTTGTGTTATTTGTTAAAAATGTTACTATATTGTTATATTGTTCATGTGTTATAAAATGTATGTTAATGTATGTTTAGATTTTCAGAAAGTACAGATAGTAATTTGGGTTATTTTGTACACGCGCCGCGGTTCAGACGCGCACGTGTTTTGCGGTCAAGAAGTCCTTGACACGCGTTTCTATCTCTTATACTAACATTTAATGAATTAACTTTCTCCTTATCGTTCGTGTTTTATGAGTTGCGTTTGTACTTTAGTTGGGAATGGTTTCCGCAAGTTGCGAATTTTTAAGCTGCGTTTGAATTTGAAATTGTATTGTATTAAAATTGAATGTTAATGTGATTTTCTTGCAGGGAAGTATACCTGTGTTATGTATTGATTCTGCTATTTTTCTTTTAGTTAATACAGATGAAGAGCATCATGACGTCATTTTGTAAATTTTTGATATTTGATTGTTGCATAAGCACAGCGATATGACGCTGTACGTATGTTCCCCAATTATTGTTAAAGTGGAGTTAAGTTCTGAAGAGTTTTGGGAGTTAGTTCATTGGCTAATGGGTATGTAGGTTAGGGTGGACCTTAAATGCCATGATTTTTTTAAATTATTATTTTTACAAGTCTCACCCCCCTATTTTATTCCTTTTGATAGAAAAACATTATATAAAAAATTTGAGCAATAAATTCAAATATTTAGAGGTAGCTCAATTGACCTGAAATTTATAAAATTAGGAAAAAATTCAGAATATTAGCTACACAAATAAGTAAGCACTTTAAATGTTTTAATGATTTAATTGTGACAATTTATTTAATTTACAGCACAATTATTAGGTTTTCATGTTACATTAAAATTTTATTGCAT
Source organism: Maratus speculifer (assembly GCA_964019185.1). NCBI lineage: Eukaryota > Metazoa > Arthropoda > Arachnida > Araneae > Salticidae > Maratus > Maratus speculifer. Next base: position 284,015,624 of record OZ025298.1, on the reverse strand, counting down.
TTGTGCAAGTTGAGAGAGACACATGTTTCTGCTATCTGGGTACATTTTATGATGATCTTCAACAACTTGTAGTAAAAATTGTCGTTGCAGTTCATCATGAGTTATCAATCCATTGTATTCTGGAATAAGTGCAACTGCACGTTCAGCATGGTCATTTACTACTTGAAGAGATATTATTACCTCTTTTGCCTGTTTATAGTCTTCTCTTAACTCCCACAATTCAGGATCTACAGCAAGAAATCCATTCGGAAGTTTCAATAATTGAAACAACATTATTGACTTAGCTGTGACAAAATTTGAGCTTGTTTTTTAGAATTATATTAATTCTGTAATACAATAACCATGCATCTTAAAGTAATAAACTCACATGGCTATCAAATAAAGCTAAACCAACAAGTCCTTCTGACAAATACCACAAGTGACTAGCAAATTTACGTGATGATGACTTGGAAACAGTTGAATGTATTGATGAGTAGTCAAGTAGTGATTTGAGCAACAACAGGTCATTATATGGGGCACATGAAGCTTGAGGTGCAGTGATCCAAGCTTTCAAGTGTACACAGACTGTAAAAACACACATATCACGTATACCTTCTTCCTCTTTTACAGTCAATTTAAACTGAGCCTTGAACATCCAGATCTTGAGACAATATATTACTTTGGACATCCAACGTGCATGGTGCATTGCACCTGGTGACATAAATCTGATTCCCCTTTCTGGGACAGCACCTAGAAATATAATTATAAGTTCTAAAAATTCCTTATAATCACCTCTTAGCTTTGTTTCTCTTTTCTCTTCTAGGTACTTCTTTGCATAGTTGATAGTCTCTTGCTTAATATCTTCTACTAGATTTGCAACATCATCAAATGATATTCCCGTTTCGTACTTGTCTTTATCAATTAAGCTCCAATATTCCTGAAAGCATTTAAATAATGCAACTTCAGGTGAAGATTTGACTCCGTGCATACTTCAAATACAGTACTAATTATTAGCTCCATAATGTGATGTCTGCAAGCAAATGATAAGAGCTCTTTTTTCAATTTATGCTCTAAAAGAACACATGCACCAGAATTATAACCAGTGTTTGAGCTGGTAGTGTCAAAGCACATTGCAATTATACTATCTGCTATTCCCCAGTCTTCAATGGCTTCAAAGACCCCTATTTTCTAAATGCAGTTTATTGTTTTAAATATTATTGTGCATAGTACTGCCATTTATGAATAAAAATGTAAAGCTAAATGCATTTTAAAATATTTTAGAAGCTAGAATTTATTTTCTATGACATAGCATGCGAGTACGCATATGTTTATCATTGCTCATACATTAGAAACTTCTACATCATTGAGCTACCTCTAAATATTGTTCAATTGAGCTAATATTTTACCAGAATTATTTTTTCATAAAAAGGAACAAATTTAGAGGGTGAGAAGATTACATTTTGAAACTTGAAAAATAAGGTCCACCCTAATGTAGGTATTACGTAATAGCAGAGTTATTTTGAGTATGAAGTAAAATTTAATTTTAGATGAGTTCGGAATTTGGATGAGGAAAATTTTTGCGCATTGGGTTTTTTGGACTTGGTGCGAATTTTAGTATTAGGAAAGTTATGGAGAGATAATTTTTGGTAATGTTATAGTTGTATTGCAATATTGAGGAAAATTTCGGAAGTTTAGTATTTTGAGAAATTTTAGCACTCCCAGTGGAGTGGGCTGTTTTGAAAGAAGAAGTAATTAGTTTTGAAAGTTTTACGAGTTTTTGGAAGTTTTAAGGAGGCTATTTGTAAGATAGAAGAATGATTGGAATGAATATGTGATTTTTTTGAGGCAAACTGAGGTTTTTTGGTTGTGATGGGTTAAAGTTAATATTTTAAAAGTTATGTTTCGGCGCCAAATTTCACCCATCACTGTGTTTATTACGACTCGAAATTTATAACAAGAAAAAGTTCTGGGCATGCATTTGGCCCAGCCCTTTTTCTCTGTAAAATCCGAGGGGGGGTTGTGAGGGAGTGACCTTTTCATAAAGGCACTCTAGTGTTTCTGAGATCGTGACGTCAATAATTTAACAAGTGTAAGCGTAAAAGCGACAACATCTATCCTCTCTTTTACTTTAACTTTCTAGAGTGTGTGTGCTCTTTCGGATTTTACAGTTAGCTTGCGGTTATTAGTAATATGTTAATGTGAGGTATCTCAGTTTGCAGCATATAAAAGCTTGGGTTTGAGTGTCTCTGGTGTGTCTCTGGCATTAGCCAGCAGCCAGCGAGTGAGGATCTCTAGTATTAGACAAGCGAAGTGAATTATTGTTCAGCGAAGTGCTAGCGAATAGGAAGTAGCGACGGCCTCCTGTGAAGTGGAAAGGAGTTTGGATAATTGATTTGAGATTCGGCCGTGGTAAGAGAGTTTATATTAGTTCCATTTTTGATTATTTGGTGAAATAAAGAATTACCCACAGCCACGGGCTGTTTAATCAAGCTTTGTTTAGCAGCTCAGCCAGAAGATAGTGAGAAGTGCTAGGCGGTGCCCCGACTGAGCTAGGCCGAAGCCTGTGAGTATGATTTAGCTGTTCATAGTGTTTTCAGTTGTGTAAATTTGAGACTTGCTCCACTTCCCTTCAGCCATTATCATTTTAATAAACTTTGTTATTTTATCCTAAATTACTGAGTATGTCTACATTTAACCTCCACCACGACCAACCTAACGTTACAAATGACGCTCACCGTGGATCTGCCGTTACAATTGTTTATATTCAATAGACATCTTCCCATTATTACATACTAAGTACATACTAAATTTCTGGTCTCTATCTCAATTTGTTCGGGAGATAGAGCATTTACAGACAGACAGACGGCAAAATCTTTTTCTGAAATTATGATCTTTGAATCTCTATTATGTAAAACGCGTAAATTCGTAAAAAAAAAAAAAAAAAAAAAAAAAAAAAAAAAAAAAATGGTTTTCGAAACGTTTGCAAGATTTACTTCGTAAGATGGGTAAGTAATAGTTAATTTTGGAAAATCTACCTTAAAGTTTTAGTTATGATGGAAAAATCGCTGCTAGTTTTTTTTTTCTCTGAATGTGAAACTTGAAAACTTCTTATTATTTAAGCTTGGCATTTGCATCCTCTATGCTATTTCAAAATATCAAAATGATATTTCACGTGCCATTTAGAATTACTCAAGCGTGTTATTTTCCTTTCGTTCGATGAATATGTTATCGTGTGTAAAACAAACTGTAATTTCCTAATATCTGTTCGTAATAATTTTTGTTCAATACTAATGAGGAAAAACTCAAGTAATATCAATTGTCTCAAAATGGTTTTATCTCGTTGATTTCCCCTATGTTGAAACTTTCTTATTATGGTATTCCATTCAACTTGCAGGAATTTTCTAATTGTTTTATTCATTTTACTATGTCAGACAGTAATAGCGTTTACAATACGTATTCATAGTACAATAACCCATTACTTTAGAGGCATTGTACCTTTATGTTAATGAAATTGTAATTTTCAGTGTTTAATATTTGATTGTTTAAGGAAAAATATTTTAGAAGCAGACTTTTTTCATTATAAATTTTTTCAGATTTAGATTCAGCTAGGTGGAGAGGCCTACTAATTGGTTTGAGCTCAACAAGCCCCACCCAACAATTTTTATTTAAAAAAATACAGAATAATTATACAGTAAATAAAGGATAGGTAACAAAAAATAATTGAAATAATGAAATAACTATAAGTAACAATAATAAAATAGACTAGTTGAGTACTTTACTGGCTGTAACACCTATTTTTTTTAACAATAACAATAACAGTAACAGTAATTCTATAAGTGTTTTAAAGTAAAAGTTCGTTTGTTTAGTTCCATAACTCATCATCATTATCATATAAAAGGTCCTGTGGAGGCATTTGGAGCAGTCCTTGATTTTTCTCAATCAATGTTACACAGTTTATGATTTTTTGTAATAGTGCTGGCTGTTTTCTTATTATTTTAAACCATGAAGAGAGCCTTATCATTCTGGAGATTCTGAGGTGGTATATGAAAGTTACTGTGCATTCCATTACGTAGTGCAGCGAAGTTCTTCGTTTTCCACACGTGCAGTAGTCCGAGTCAGCTTTACCGATCTTTACCAGATAACCTGGAAAAGGCCCGCGATTTGTAGCAAACAGGAAGAGGTTTCTGTGTGATAGTAAAGTCTCCTCTGAGACAATAGGTAGAAGTGAATATGTAAATCTTCCTCTATGAACATTCAACAAAATTTTGACAGCATCGAATGAATTCTCTCTATTAAAAAAAAAAAAAAAAAAAAAAAAAATGTAACTAACGTTGTTTTTGCCACCGCTGCCGTAAATAACTTTTTCGTGAGAGTAGGTTTTTCTTCGCTAATATTAAGAAAACTACTGCATACAAAAATATGAAAATAAGCAGTATTATAGAGAAACGTTTGATAAACATGTTGAAGCACACAGTTTTTAAATCAAAGAAATATTTTATGAAGTAATTGTTAAATTCGTTCAAAATAGTACCGTTAAAAAGTTTTATAGAAAGAAAAACAATGCCTATGAAGTTTAATAATTTGTTCTAGGGTATTTTAATAATTTGTTTCACTGTTAAACACACCGTAAAGAAATTCAATATGTTTAATTCTTCAATTTCATCAATAGTTTTATTATTATTTAAACCTTTTAGTTGAAATTCTTCATTTTACAGTGAATGTAAGATAATTAAACTCAAATTTTTTACCCTGTTTTCTGCTTCCATGACTGCCTAATGAATTCCTCCTTAAATGAATTTTCCTTAAATGAATTCCTCCACTCATTTAAAGGATTTACAAAATACGATAAATTTCTTATACTCATCTGATGATGTTGTCCAACATCGGCTTCTAAATAAGCGATCCGATTTTATACATAATATTTTAAACGATATTCATTAAATAATTTTTATTTCGTGTCTCTCTATGCTTAAGAACTCACAAGGAAGGTCTCATACTCAGCAATTTCTGAAAAAATTACAGAGTGCTTTTCTCATGTTGATACATATATTTATAAAAAAAAAATTCGGTGCAACCCCGATCGAACGTTCGTAAAAAATAATATATATTTTTTTTATATTTGTAGATTTATCACCGATTGGCAACAAAATTAAAATTTAAAAAAATACTTTATGTCTAATGCTTTTTAATGTAAAAATGTTTCATTTTAAAATTGCTAAAAAAAAAAAAAAAAAAAAAAAAAACTATAGTTTGGTTTGTTTTAGTTACTTTTAACTTTAGTTTACTATAAAATTTTATAAATAAAAAGAAATTAATTAAAATTGTTTCAATATCAAAATTAAGACCAATTGAGCCCTATTGATTCAATTTTGTTGCTATGGAAACAAAAACTTCAGGCCGGTAAGAGAAGTTCCCTGACGGCCCCCGGAAAGCCCTTTATTGCTTAAAATATAATAATAAAAACAAAGGTAAATAATTAACAATGAGTAAGCAAACAAATTATTAAAAAATAACAAAATTATATTTTATCAAATTACAACGATTATTTGGAAAATGATATTTTCAATGACTAAAATTTTAAAGACCTATAAATAAATCTTATATTAAAATTAATAATAATAATCAACATCATTTTTATGATGATCATAACGAGTAATATATTACGTACGCCATGTATTAAACATTAGTAATCCTAGACCAATGTTTAAAAAAAAAAAAAAAAAAAAAAAAAAAAAAAAAAAAAAAACAGTAGTTTATAAAGATATAAATTAAATTATTTAAAATGTGCATTTTTATTGGATGGAGTTGATCAGACTGACTTCTGAATGCCTCATATTACGCACGACATGGATTAAACATTAATATTCCTGGACCCATCATAAATAAATTTTAAATGAAATTTTAATTTTACAATTTTCGGAACTGCAAATTTTTAAACTTCTAAAAACCGCACATTTTAAATTTTTACACCGTTGCGTAAAGAAAAAAATGCATATTTAAATGAAATTTGTTTAAAATCTTTATCACAATTTATATTCAAATTATTATTTTTTAAAAATAGTTTTTAGCTGTTTTTCATCGTGGCAACAGAAGTATTCCATTTTTGGACATTAAACATGGACTAATCTGAAAACGAATAAGTTGCGGAATTCAACAAAAAAAAAAAAAAAAAATTCAGATATACTTTAGATTTTCCAATTCTCTACCGAAAACAACTTTCCAAACAGTTAAAAAAAAACCACGCATTTACCTTATAAAACTGTTGCATTTCAATACATTTTCATTCCTTTGATACTGATGAGACGCAGGCGAAATGCTTCCTTGAAATGAGATAAATATTTGAGAAAATGGCATCATAATTAAAAGAAAACTGACTTATTTAATAAAACTATTTTTATATAATAAATGCATGCAAAACTTCTGGAATCTTTACTCGGTGGTGCTCAGATTAGAACCTCAAGTTAAGAGTGTGAATTTTTATATATAAAAGTTGTAGCTGACAAGCATTACTTTAAATTTAAGAAAAATATTTATTAATAATTTATTGGGCGTAAAAATATTTTTTAAATGATGAATACTGATATAAGAGGTGCGTATGCAAATTTTGAGAGTGTGAAAATGACGCAATATTTTCATTTCATGCAGGAAAAATATTCCTATGGTGTTTGGATGAATTGTTTATATTTTTCTCCGGATTTTTATTCAGCAATACGTAGCATAAGAACCTCAATTGATAATTTCATCATATTTTCTTATCTTCAATATATTTTACTGATTACGCATTCAAATAAGGAAGTAGGATTTTGGTAATATAACGTCAGATTTGTTTTAAGAGTCAGACTAAATAATGGTCGATGCATTTTTTATTGTAACTAATTTTGTACGTTTATTAAGAAATTAATGAAACAATTCCTTTTTAAATATTTTCTTCCGTCGGTTCCATCTCGTTAGTTTTAAACAACCAATTTTGAGTCTCTCAGAATTACATTGTCAAAAGTGACACTGGGTTTGTCAGGAAAAAATAACATGCAGGAAATGCTGGAAATTGCAATGATTTAATGCAATGATTAAGCAATAAAATAATAAAATTTTTTTTTTATAAAGAAATGAAATAACTTAGTCTGAAAAAATTGTTAAAAAAGTATCTAAAAAAGGGAAAAGGAAAGAAATTTCTATAAGGAAAAGAAGTACACGCCTATTTAAAAAAAGTATTCTTAAAAGATTTAACGATCACGTTTAATAAGGGAAAACAGAACAAATAGTATAATACTTCCATTATATTTTTGCTTTAATAAATTTTGATTTAGTATTCATAAGTTAAACAAAACCTAGGAAAAATGTATTACATTAATTTTCTTCGTAAAACTTTTACTTAAAAATTACTCCTTATGGTGTAACATCCATGGGTATATTAATAATGCCGGATTTAGAAAATAATGCTAGAAATACCCAAGAGATTTCTAGACACAAATATGACACAGAATATAAGTGAGAAGTTCGTTCAAGACTGCATTCCAGCTTATAACTTCGACTATGTGGAAATTGTGTATTTTTTAGTTATAGTCTCGATAGTAACTGCTTTGTATTACGTTTGTTACTATCGTTACTGTTATGCAAGTTACCCATCGTGTTCCTTGGAATTTTTCTTAGTTTATGTTCGATTGTCTGGTCGATACCTTGGGGAATTACCTGTTACAACGGGTAAGGGCTTCTTATATTTAATATCAGGTATTTAATGTCGCATCATTTTAATTTATTTTTATATAATGCTCTTTTTCAAGTTAAGAGGTCTCTGGAGTCCTGATCACTTTTTACCTGGCGGTGCAATTTAGAAATATGCCACATAATTTTTTTTTTCAGTTCCTATAAAACATAAATGCATAAATTTTTTACTATAAATAACTTAATATCTTTTCTATTTAAAATAATTTTTAAAATAATCTACATTGAAATTTTATTTTATTTTTGGTTCTACTTGTTTATCCCGTCGACCAGAAAACCATCGCCAAACTATAAGATTAAATGCCAATAATAGATGATTGTAAATGCCGCATTCAATGACATTAAATACGATACATGTGTTTAAAACTCTATTAAGTGATTCTTATTTTGACTTTTTATTTGCATTTTTATTAATATTCTACTAGTTATTTGTTTTTTTCGTTATTTAAAATGAAAATTATGTCAATATCTATAATTTGGCTATGGGTTTGGCGATTTGTATAATTTTGCGAAATTGGTCGACGGGATAACCAAGTAGTACCTTATTTTTTATGCTTAATTTTTATAAAAAATTTAAAATTGTTTTTTAATTTGCATCCGCTTCGCGCAAAACTGTAGTAAAACTATTGGTTGAAGATCCCCCAAAAATATTGATAATGATGTAAAACTAATGTAACTTGAACGTATGTTTCATTTATAAACAATTTATTTATTTATTAAAAATTTGCAATTTTACTATAAAAAATTGATTATTTAAAAAAATTATTTAAATTTAAATCTTAAATAAATAAGTTTCTTTTAAATGATGCATACGTCCTAGAAACATCAGTTTTACACCATTATCAATATTTTGGGGGGATCTTGAGCAAATAGTTTTGCTACAGTCTTGCGCGCAGCGGATACAACTCAAAAAACAATTTTAATTTTTTTTTAATAAAAATTAAACATAAAAAAAATAAAAGAAAATTTAAACATAAAATTTAAAAGAAATTATTTTAAACTAGCGGACCGGACAGACGTTGTCCTGGCACCGACTCCAAAAAAATCAAATAAATTCACATAAATATAATAATACGCATGATAAATACTACGCTCTTAATTTAATTTCTTAGTAAAATTACGTAAAGAAATTATTTTTCACTTTGCAGTAGTTTTTGAAGTCTGTTCAATTTTTGATAGAAAAGTTTTTTTTCTCTTTTTAGTTAAAAGTTAACGATTTTCTGAAGTCGGTTAATTAAAATTATAATGCAGGAAAAGTTATTGTAAATCATACAGGTACGTCAGGAGTGGGGTTCGAACACACTACCCCTTTCTTCAAGAGCCAGGCGCCTTAGATCACTCGGCTATTCTGTTCTCACTCAATTCAGCGAACTTATTCAACAGTTTTAATTAGCGAAAAACCACTAACTTTATTAGTTTTTGCCTAATTACTAAAAAAAATACTGAATCAATTTCGATGAAATGTGAATTTAAACCATTCTCGAATCTACTGGAACACACACAAAAAATCTCATTAAAATCGGTCCAGTCGTTTAGAAGGAGTTCAGTGACATACACACGCATAGAAGATATATACATATAAAGATAGAAGCGATGTTAAGTTGTCTATAGTAAAAATTTTATGTCCTTATGTTTTAAAAGGACAGAAGAAAAAATTTAAATGCGACATGTTGTTAAACTGCATCGCCAGGTGAAATGTAAGACTCCTGTGAACCCTTAAAATAAAAACGTACTTTCATATCACAAACAGAAAAACTTGTTCTTACCCTTTGTGTCCCATATTATGAATTCAGGAAAATTTTACCTTTTAAATAATTTTTCGTTAATATTTAAAATTAACAAGAAAAGTCTCCATACGGGCATACTCCGAAAAATCTGAAAAATTACAGAATGTTCTTCCCATGAGGATATATACATTTATAAAAAAAATTTCGGCGAAACCTCTGTACCCTGTGCGTAAAAAAATAATGAAAATTTAGTTATTTGGCGATTTATCATCGGTTGGCGATGAAAAGCAATTAAAAAAATATGCCAAATGCATTTTAAAGGAAATAGTTTCATGTTCAACGTGTTTAGATAAATTTAAATATCCTTGGCTTTGTCAGCTTTAGTTTGTTTTAAGTATAATTTTGTTATATTGATATTTATATGTATTTACATTCAAATTTAACCATTAAAATTTGAGATTTAAAACTAAATTCAAATTTAAGTTAATTAAAATTGATTCAAGTTCAAAGTCCAGTGGAGCATTGTCAATTCAAATTTAATGCTATGGAAACATCTGGCTTTAATATTTGAATATGCTCAAATGTGTGAAAATAATTTTAGTGAATACGAATTTTTTATACATGAAAATATTTTTTACAGAGGTAAATTAAATAACTATAGAAACAAATAATATATATATATATATATATATATATATGTGTGTGTGTGTGTAAATAACATATTAAACTTTCTCGATGTCTTTGTTTAAATTCGTAAAATACCATTTACACGCAATCTAAAAATCCAAAAGTTGCTTTCAGTTGCATTAAAATCGTTTGCTTTAGGCGGGGAAATGTGCTGCTCGCCAAATCGTGAGACACTTTCGTCTTTTCACGCCAAATATTCGAAAGTATTTTATTTTTTTACAGGTTTTCTATTGCAATTCCGCCGCTAATTTTCGCTGATCTTTTATTACATACATAAGTAGCTTAATTAGTATTTTTTCAAAAAAAAAAAAAAAAAATCTGAGTATTCCCAGTATGGAGACCTACCTTGTTAGTTACAAGATTTACATAATCATTTAAGGGGACGCATTACCTTTGAAACCATCTCTTCAATTTTGAATAATTCTGTAATAATATGTAGTTGCACAATACTTAATACTAAAAATTAAATGAAATTTAAAAAAATCTTGTAGAACAGCTTATTTTACTGAAATTTAATTAAAAAAACTTTTAAAAAATCTTTACTATTTTTCTACATGTGAATGTTTTGGCTTCGAATTTTTTTTCCACATTCATTAGAATATCTTTATATATATATATATATATATATATATCTTATTTGCGTGTGTATGTCACTGAACTCCTCCTAAACGACTGGACCGATTTTAATGAAATTTTTTGTGTATATTCCAGGGGATGCTAGAATGGTTTAGATTCGCATTTCATCGAAATTGATTCAGTACTTTTTTAGTAACTAGGTAAAAACTATTAAAGTTTGTGATTTTTCGCTTATTAAAAGTGTTGAATAAGTTCGCTAAATCGAGTGCGGACTAAATGGCTGAGTGGTCTAAGGCGCCAGATTTAAACTCTGGTCCTCGAAGAAAGGGATAGTGTGTTCGAACCCCTTTCCTGGCATACGTGTATGATTTACAATAATTTTTCCTGTATAAAAATTTTAATTAACCGACTTCAGAAAATCGTTAACTTTTAACTAAAAAGTGAAAAATAAACTTTTCTATCAAAAAATGAACCGACTTCAAAAACTACTGAAAAGTGAAAAATAATTTCCTTACATAATTGTAATAAGAAATTATATTAAGAGCGTAGTATTTATCATGCGTATTATTATATTTATGTACATTTATTTGATTTTTTGAGTCGGTGCCAGGACAACGTCTGTCGGGTCCGCTAGTCTAATATATAAAATTCTCGTGTCACAGTGTTAGTTGCCATACTCCTCCGAAACAGCTAAACCGATTTTGATCAAATTTTATATGTATATTCAGTAGGTCTGAGAATATGTTGTTATCTATTTTTAATACTCCTAAGTGATAAAGGGGGGCCCACGGCATAAAAATTTCTCCGAAACGGCTTAACCGATTTTGATGAAATTTTCATACTATGACGTCATAAGAATTAGTGTCCATGTCCATTCATTGTTGAAATGCTTTGCGAATTATTATCTCCGCGGTTTAATATATTTATCGTTCATGCGAATGAAACTTCTGCATTTGTTTTCTTTATGAAGTCGGATAGTAAGTTGTCAACTTAATTTCAATTGAAGTTATCGTAGAAAATATGTTTATTAGAATGTAAATTAGAAATAAGAACGTTTGATGTTTAAAAAAATGTTTGGCAAAAATGTCATATCGGCTTTGTCACGATGTTTTTTGCAACTATTTGGTGATAACTTAATTTTTGAATATCAGTTACACACATTTTAAAATTATTTTCTATTATTTGAAAGAGGAAATAATAAATAAACAATATTTTATACAATAAATATGTAGAACAAAACCATTTATGTCATTTAAAAAAAAGAAAAAAGAAAATTTCTCATTAAATAAACAACAATAGCCAGGTCACCATGACAGGCAAAATAATGGCAATTAAGTATGTCGGTGTGTATATTATGCTTGGGACACGTAATTATACACGTAAAATAAATTTTCGGAAAATTCTATAATTTTTTTTTCTTGCCAAGGGTGTATACTGTAAAAATATTTTTATTTATTTATCTATTTTAAATGAGCTGAATTAAAGATGTATGTATATTTTAAATTTATGTGTTTTAAAAAAAAGTGACGCATTTTAAATTAAATGAGTGATAAATTTATATTTTAAATGATATTATGGCGATGAAACAATATTTGGCGATTTATCACCTGCGCTCAAGTAACATAAATGTACCGAAATAGCCGTTTGTCACATAAAAAGTGAAGCGGGTAGACCGGAACTGTTGATGACAGTCACATGATTTAGGCTTTTATTATATAGATTGTGGATGATTATTTCATGATTAATGATTAATTATATAAGAGTAATTCTCACGTTTACTTAATTAAGTGCTTTCATATAATCTCCAAAGTACTCAACACATGTCACGAGCTCCCGCCAACAACGGCTATTGGACGGATAAATTATTCTTATAAATTTATCAGTTTTTATTTATTATTAATTATTTGGAGAAAAGATACTGTCCACAGCAGAGAATTGGGAAATCTGAAGTATACCTGAATCTTTTTATTGATTGAATTCCGCAACTTATTTTATTTCATTCTTTTATTTTATTCAAAAAATTTTAATGCCCAAAAATGGAATACTTCTGTTGCCACAATGAGAAAAAAGTATTAAAAAGCTACAAAAAATTTAATAACTTAAAAACAAATCAAGATACAACTTCCAAAAAAATTACATTTAAAAGTACATTTTTTCTTCTATACGACGGTGTAAAAATTGAAAATGTTTAATGTTTAGAGGTTTAAAAATATGCAGAACCGAAAATTGTAAAACCAAAATTTCACTTAAAATTTGTATATTATTGGTACAGGAATAGAAATTTTTAATCCATGGCGTACGTAATATAGGACTCTGTTATTACGAAAACCAAGTTTTGATCATCAGCAAAATGATGTTTCTTATTATAACTTTTTTTAAATGTAGATTTTTTTTTATGTCTGAAATTTTAGTCTTTGAAAAAATTTTTTTTCCAAATAGTCGTTGTAATTTGATAAGTCACATTTTTTTGTTTATTAATTTGTTTAGTATTAAACGATCTATAAGAAAAATATTAAAGTTAGTGCGTGCAAAATGTACTGAGAATCATTCTAAAAGAGAAATATTGTGAAAGGTAAATAAATTAAGAAAATAAAATATACTAAATAATATTAATTTATTGTATATATGTATATGTATATATGTATATGTATGTGTATATATGTACAATCAAAGAATATATACAATATTGCTATACTGTTTTTCATCGTTAAGTAATTCATTTTTTTCTGGCTTTGCGGCAACTTTATTGAATGGAAGCAGAACAGCTCATCAGTATTTAAGCTGCCACTAAATATTCTAAGTAACAAATGCAATGTGCAACATACAACAAAAGTCCTTCCGGCAATGCCGGGAGGAAGTTGTAGCTTTCATATACCTATTTATTTATTTTATATTAAGTTATATAAATCAAATATACGAAGCTCAAAGTAGTGGAACACGATTATGTCAGACTAAATACTAGTTTTTGTCAATACTGAATATTAATAGGAATTTTTAGAAATTAGTCATCTTTTATTCAACCTGGTTTTATTTTAAGCGATTTATAGGGTCGCCAAATTCCACGATATCCATTTTAAAGCAGCATGATGGATAAAAAAACCCCCAATGAGCTTGATCGAAATCTTAATTCATGTGAACATGCACACTCACGTTGAAATCGATTAATATATACGAGTGCTTTCGCGGGCAAATTGACGTTTAAAAAAAAAAAATGTCACCCACATTAGAAATTCAAATTGCTATATCCCAGGCGTTTTTCAAATTAAAGACAAAGCAAAAAATACTCCGGAATTCATTATTGAGATAAATAGTTTAGAAATAACCTTTTTTCAATTTCTAATTTTTTGTTTATACATCATTATACATTTAAAAGATTTTTGACAAATTTAAGTGGCTGCTATTTTGAAACAAGATGGCGGATAAAGTTGGCCCATGAACTCGGCCAAGACATTGGTATATACCATGAACAGACGGAATTATATGAAAATCATTTTATAAATATGCGTATTAACGCGTGACAAATTTCAGACCATTTCCAAATGTCAATCTCACTGGAAATTGAAAGTGCTAAAACAGCCATTCTTCAAGATATAGATGAAACAAGAAATGCTCTGGAATCTTTGTATCAAGGCCAAAACACAAAAGAAAAATCGTTTTCAATTTCTTACTTTTTTGCACCTAATTTTAAAATTTAAATTTAAAAAAATAATATTCCGCCATTTTGAAACAAGACGGCGGTTGGAACTGGCCAACGAACTCGGTCCAGGCATAAGTATGTCCTATCTACGCACCAACCCCACAAACACTTGACTTAAGGCCGCAAGCTGGTTTCGTCGCGGCCAAAAAGAGTTAAGGTCATTTGTACAAAAACAATGCTGTGCCACAAGTGAGCCGCCGCTAGTTGCGGCAGCTATCGCCGAGCCGTTAACGGCTTGGCAATGACAGAACTGTTGCATTTACTTTGCCGGTAAACTATTAATGGTCGGTTTCGGGCAAAAAAAGTAATGGCCCTCCAACATCTAGAAAGCAGAGGGCCAATATAAACTGACCAGAATTTTTATTTTAAGAGAGAAAATGTATAAATTTTTGGTCTTTATTTCTTTCAAAAATTATTTGAAATCTGGGTTTAATAAGCATATGCATAATTTACGAGATTTATATTTAAAACAATAAAATAGATGACATATTTTATTTAATTTGAAAATATTTTTATAAGAAATAAAAATTGTCCCCAAAATGTATACAGAATTCCAAGTTTTTTCTTCACCGGCACATTTTTACATTCGTTATTCATAAAAAAAGAGTTGGAAAAAAATGAATAAATATTTAAAATATAGTAAAATAATTTATAATAAATTTTAAAACAGAAAAAAGCTTTTAGATTAATCCTAAAGCAGTCCATTTCCACCCCCCCCTCCTTCCGATTACTCAGTCATGCAAAACTTACGTATACATGCATAAAATCATTTTTAGTCGTGCATGCATAATATATTTCCAAAAATGTCGATTTCTGTATCTCTAAAATTGGCTTAAAATATAATTAGTTTCATATTTTTTTTTCTAGGAAAGATCTTTCTAAAATTAAAAAAATGATGTTATCAGAAAAAAAAGAAAGAATGTATTTTGATTTATTTTCATCTGCAAGCGCGGATAGCATTGCATGGATATATTTTAATGGTCATACTGGAAATAATGAATGTGTTGCCACAATAAACGATCCAACGAGTAACCGCAAAAAGTGGTCAGATCTGTTTGGGCCTTATTACAATACATGCTCTCCTTCAAGGTCAACAAGTACGGGAGGGGGGGGGGGAATTTTCCTCTCTGTGCTGATAAGCGGATCATTTCAGTTATAGAAGTCACATCAGGGAGAGAAAGCGTGTTAACGAATGCTACCACAATTTGGATATATTACCACAATATAGGTATGTTTTATTATGCTTATTCATTAAAGAATTATTAATTTATAATTCATTATAACCTCTTGATTTTTTTTGCATTGACATTACGTTTGTTTGATTCTGGAAACCTAATAGAAAGATGTAGGAAACATATTCATTTTTAAGACATCATACGTTTTTAAAAATGCACTTGTATTTTAACAAATATAAAATAATATTTACTTTATACTCCTCTATTCATCGCTTATTCGTTATTTTAAAGTTTTGTATAAATTAGAAAAAGCAGCTAATTTAAAATTATATATTTTTAAGAATTTTTTTAAAGTTTGAAAGTTAATCATATTTTCATATAACAATTGTTGTTTTCTACCGTGCATGTCATTAAAAATATTGCAAAAAATAAAATAGTTTAATTTATATAAAGTTTACACTGATTCTTAAAGGTAAAATTGTTTTTTCTTTACGTGTATTAGAAGTGAGAAAGAGCGATTTCATGTGTCTTGTATAAAATTGTGCAAAATACCATTTAATAGATGCTTCTTTAACTTAAAAAAAATTCTTTTTTGAAGAGATTGGTTGAATTAATTTAGATAAAATAGCTATCAGTTTAATTTTAGATTCTTAAAATAGCTTCTTTAACGTTGTAAATAACATGACTGTAAATGATGGTTTTTTCTTTTTTTTTTATTATTATTTTTTTATTATTATTAAGAAAATTAACAATTTTTCATCGAAAATATTTCATTCATTAAACAATTAAATAAAATTGTCAGATTATTCAAAATTTTGATACATTTTCAATTACTGTAAATAATTCTCAGCTAATATGAAAAGATTAAAATAATATATTTTTTAAATAGCAAATATTATTGTTATATATATGTATATATATTTGTAATGTTTGATTATTAAATTATTCAAATAAAATCTAAATGAAAATTCGTTTGTATATTAAAATGATGCAAAAAATATTCGACAGGTTTCATAATAATTCTTTAATGAATAAACATAATATATTGGTGACAGCCATTAACAGGCTACTTCAATCAAGCAAAACGATTCGTTCGGTAATATTAATCCTATAGAAGAAATCAATAAAGATATCTCTGTTACATTTTAATATTTTGAAACGATACTTTTCCTATTGGATAGCTGAAATTAATCTGTACAAAGGCCGTTTTTTACTTTTTCTATTTTGTTCGGAGATATTTTTAATGAGGATGTTTTTTCTTTCGGAACCGGTTACGAAAGTGAAAGCATCCTCATAAAAAATCTACAATAAAAATCGAAAAAATAAAAAAAATTGGCTACGAATCGATCTCAGCAATCTAATGCAAAAGATAATAAGCAAAATGAAATAAAATAAATAAATAATTTAAAAGTATTGGAATGCAACCGAGATATATTTATAAATTCCTTCTGTAGGATCGGCATTATTTATTGGGTTTTTTCGCTTGGCCAAAGTAGCCTCTTAAGTCTAAAAACCAATGAAAATAAAAGAAAAAAAAACACAAAGCATTGAATTTAATACATGCATCACTAGCATAAATTCAAAATTTGTTCCATAAAAAATGTTTGTTCGAAGATTGTTTAAATTATAAAGTGTTTTTGCATGAAAAACAGTATATTATTAATCATTAGGTACACTTTTCAAAAAAGTTATAAATTTACTTACCTTCAAATTTTTCAAAAATTTCCAAAACTTATAAGTTGAAAATGAATTTATTTGTTTATTATTTAATTATGTACTTTAAAAATTATTTTTAATTGCATTACATGTAAATTTTTAAAGCATATAATTAAATAATAAACAAATAAATTCATTTTCAACTTATATGCTTTGGAAATTTTTGAAAAATTTGAAGATAAGCAAATTTATAACTTTTTTGAAAAGTGTACATAAAGATTATTAGTATATTTGTTTTACATGCGAAGACAGTTTATCATTTAAATAATCTTCCAGCAAATATTTTTTATAGAACAAATTTTGAATTCATGTTTAAATATTAATTCTTACAAGCACAAATGGCTGGGTGAGGGTGATCTCCTGGCCAGCCTTTGTTTTTAATGGCCTTTAAAAGAATAATTGTGGCTAGTTTGTGGCTGTCTGATATTTTTGATAAAAACGTTAATGGCACATTTGTGGGCAACTTCTTGTATTCATGGCCAATTATCTTGTGTCCGCATTTTGGCCGGCGTGACAGTTTTTTGACGGAGCCGTTACGGCCAAAGATGGCGGGCCGTTATCAAACTAGAGGTCTGCACGGTCCCGGGCTTGGCCCGTGGCCCGTACCCGGCCCGGCGAAATCGTTTCGAATTTTCTAACGGGCCGGCAAAAAAATTGAACGGGCCAGACGGGCCGGGCCGATAAAAAAAATTTTCGGGCCTGCCGGCCCGTTCTGAAGCTTTAAGCAGAAACGATAAAATACGAGCTATTTTCAACGAAAATGGTTTTAACGAGAATAAGTATAAATGTGGCCATACTAGTTTGACAGCATCAATATAAAAATGCACAGTGCATCGGCATCGGAGAATTACATTATGTGTAACCCGTTTTAATATTTTTTTAGCTGACTCATGCCGTTCCGAGATCACGCTTGCATTATTTTTCTCCATATAGACTGGCGGTACCGGTACTAGACTTAATTATTGGCAGAAAACATGATTTGTAAAATTAATAACAGCGATAAAGAACTTATGATAGCTTAGTCTTCGGATATATACTTCTTCATGATTTTTAAATTAATTTCTCAATAATACGAAAGTTTGACACATTTTCTGATTAATTTTAAATTGTAAAAGTATAAAAGTGATAAGCCAAACTATTGAAGGGATTTGGAATCGAATAGCGTTTTTCTTTTTCGGTAAATAAAATACTTGTATAACCTTGTTGAGATATAATAGTTTCTCAAATGATTGCAGGTCCTTCTCCCTTCCCTTGCTATTGCTTCCGGAAATTCTATTCAAAACGCTAATTATGACAGTATTTTATTTGTTTGCAGTATTCTTAAATTGCTTGTATCAAAAAATGGATAACGCCATTCGATTATATAGTTTCTGAACAAAGATATCTGCTAATCTTATGCGTTTCTGAGAAAAAAAAAATGAATTTAGAAATGTATCAGAAAGGAGCTTCTTTGAATTTAAGAATGAATTTGGATTTAAAATCTATAATAAAATGATATAGAAATATATTTATAAATCTTCTTTTATTAAACAGCTTCAAAATTAACGATGTTTTTAGCTTTCTTTCTTTCTTTTTTTTTAATTCTAAGCCATATTAATTTTTTAATGAATCTTTATTCGAATGTTGAAAGCCTAAGAATCTGAGTAATCATTAATGTTGTTAATGTGTATTTGCTGTAAAATATACTGTAAAATCATTCCATAGATATGTATGCAGTATTCTTTAAAGGAATCTTAGTTATATGATAAAAATCTGAATTTTTTAGAAATCGTAGAAATTGCAACGGGCCAAAACGGGCCGGGCCTGTTTTCGCTGATTTTTGTACGGGCCGGGCCGGGTCGGGCCTAAAATTTAAAAATTTAAACGGGCCGGGCCCGGGCCAAACTTTTGAGTTTTACAACGGGCCGGGCCGGGTCGGGCCTGGAAATTCCGGCCCGTGCAGATCTCTATATCAAACACTTTGGGCCACCGCTAACGACGCCTCTAGTGGCCCACCAGTTATGTGTTTGTTGGGAAGTTTCATCCAAATCGGTGTATAAATACGCGAGTTATCACGTGACGAAAACCAAATCATTTCAAAATGTGAGTAATACTAGAAATTAAAAGTACTATAATTCAGACTTTTTAAAGATACAGACGAAACAAAAAGTGCTTTGGAATCTCTGTATCAAGGTCAAATGCATAAAAGAAAAATCTTTTTCAATTTCTCACTTTTTTGTACCTAATTTCAAATTTTAAATTTCTTTAAAAAAATTTAAATGGCCGCCATTTTTAAACAAGATGGCGGATGGAACTGGTTAACGAACTCGGTCTAGGCTTTATTAAGTACTATGTGCACCAAGTTGCATCCAAATTGATTTATAAATACGAGTGTTATCACGTGGCCAAATTCAGATCGTTTCAAAATGTCAGCCATAAGAAAAATTCAAAGTGCTATAACTCAATCATTTTTTAAGGTATAGACAAAGTAAAAAGTGTTCTGGATATGGTGTTTTAGGATAGAACACATTAAATATAAATATTTTTCAACTTTTAATTTTTTTTGCATTTATTTTTAAATTTTTAATTTTTTAAATTTTTTAAATGGCAGCCATTTTGAAACACTATGGCGGATGATACTGGCCAAAGAACTCGGTCGAGATATTTGTATGTGCTATGTACATACCAAGTTTCATTCAAATCGGATTTTAAATACGTTAGTTATAGCATGACAAAAATCAGATCGTTTCAAAATGTCAACCATAAGAAAAATTCAAAGTGCTATAACTCAATCATTTTTTAAGATATAGACAAAGTAAAAAATGTTCTGGATATGGTGTTTTAAGATCGAACACATAAAATAAAAATATTTTTCAAGTTTTAATTTTTTCGCATTTAATTTAAAATTTTTATTTAAAAAAAATTTTTAATGGCGGCCATTTTGAAACAAGATGGCGGATGATGCTGGCCAACGAACTAGGTCGAGATATTTGTATGTACTATGTACATACCAAGTTTCATTCAAATCGGTTCATAAATACGTTAGTCATCGCATGACAAGAATCATATATATATATGTCAACATTTGAACGGACGGTGGTTTTGGGGTTTGGGGGTCATGATCGGTGAAAATATACCAAAATTTTCTGGAAGTACTTTTCACCGGACGGCTGAAATAGGTAACATTTTACTTTTTGTAATGAAAGCTACCTAAAAATCGTCCATGGCCACAGTTTTAAAACAATGTAAAATTACCATCTGGGATGAATGCACTATGGCTCACAAACATTCGCTTGAAGCGTTGAATAGGACATTGAAAAATCTTAAAAATAACGAAAAACTATTTGGCGGTACTCCATTACTTATCCTTTCATGAGATTTTAGACAAACACTTCCAGTCATTTTACGTTCGACGTTTGTTGGTGAAATCAACTTGTGTTTAAAATCATCCTCATTGTAGCGTAATTTTTAAAAATTGCAACTGAAAGTAAATATGCGTGTTCAGATGCTTCAAGATCCATCCGCTGAAACATTCTCAAAACAACTGTTAGTTATCGGCGATGGAAAATATACTTTACATGAAACTAGGTACATAAAATTACCGACCGATTTTTGCACAATCATTCATTCGCAAGATGCTCTCAATGACCAGATATTTCTCGATGTACACACACAGTTCATTAATCATGAGTGGCGGGCAGAAAGAGCCATTTTAACAGCAGTAAAATGTGGACATCAACGAATTGAATCTGAAGATACAACAGTGGTCGCCAGGAAACTTGGTGACTTACAAATTAATTGATTGAGTTTGCGATGCTACCGAAGCTTTCCAGCAGAGTTTTAAATTCATTAGATTTACCAGGCATGCCACTGCATAATTGACAATTGAAGGTTGGATCACCGACTGTTTTGCTTCGTAATTTAAACCCACCACGGCTGTTCAACGGCACACGATTAGTTATTAAAAAATTAATAAATAATATTGTCGAAGCCATCATTTTAAACGGCAAATTCCAAGGTAAAAATATATTGTTACCACGGATGCCTATTATACCCGCAGATGTGCCAATTCAATTCAAACGTCTTCGATTTCCAATTAAATTGGCATTTGCAATGATTATTATAAAATATGAAGCCAAACGATGTCTGTTTGTGGATCAGATTTGAGTATACCACGGCTAAATATACGTGGCATGTTCCCGATTGGGCAAACCATCCAGTTTGTATTAGCTAAAGATGGAATGGCAAAAAATATTGTACACTCTCTACATTAGGGATTGATACAACTTTTGAGTAAAATTATCATAATTAGCGACGTACATAATTATGTATATAGAATAAATTTTAATGAGTTAAAAATATAAATGTTTGGTGTTTTTAGCCTCCGATGCTATTTCTTTCAGACAAGCTAAAAAATGTCGTGTCATCAGCCCTGAATTTACTACTCAACCGATTTTGATAATTATTTTTTTTTAAATGAAAGCTATTTATTTGTAGTTGTGCCCATTTTAGCTATTTTTAAATTTATTTCCATTTTTATATTTTATTTTTAATTTTAAATGCTTTTTACGATATTTCTTCAAAATGGTAGCAACACAGTTTAGCTTTTCTCTCGATAATAAAAATTTATTTTCCAAAATGATTGCATATAATTATGCACTAATTGAGGTAAAAAATATATATATTTACCGAGAAATAATATTAATAATGTAAATAAAATAACAGAAAATAATTTATGATAAAAATTAATGTCTAAAGCAAAATTAGAAAAATTTTAAATGAGGAAAATGATGTCATTCAGCAACCAGATAAATGGGAATAACAATATTTCTACGGATGTCTTTTTCATATTACTAATAACGGTAACTTTTAAAAAACATTTGAAGAGAAAATGACGTCACTATTTAAAACATCGCATTTTTACTCGTAACGATATTAGGTACTACTCTGTTATCCCGTCAACCAATTCCGCCAAATTATACAAATCGCCAAACTAATTGCCAAATTATACATATTGACATACTTTTTATTTTAAATAACTAAAAAACAAATAATTAGTAGAATATTAATAAAAATATTAATAAAAAGTCGAAATAAAAATCAATGACATTTTAAACACATGAATCGTATTTAATGTCATTGAATGTGACATTCACGATCATCCATTATTGGCATTTAATCTTATAGTTTGGCGATAATTTTTTGGTTGACGGGATAACCTAGTAGTACCCGATATTACATTTCAATATTTCTTTTCATTATGGACACTGAGATTGAGATTTTACTTTCAGATGACTTCAGTTAGTGAAAATAATGTCACAGTAAAAATAAAATTAGTTTTTTTTTTTTTTTTTTTTTAATAAAACTATTTTTTTGTGAGTGCATATAAAATAAAATTTCTGGATTTCGCCGGCAGTCAGATTACAATTTTATCTGAAAATGTGCGAATATTTGCATGCAAAATTGTAACTGGCAAGCTTGAAATTATGTTTGTAAATATATTTATTATATATTGATTCAATAATGTAATTTCTTTTGCTTTTTTTAAACCAAATCGATTTGGTCTTTTAAACATTTCATTCGCCGAAATGGACGGAATTCCACTCGTTTTATTGTTAAATTGCATTTCCTTTTATTCAGAGTCTATAAAAAAGCGTTTAAACTAAAGAAAAAATCCGTTTTTGATGAATCTAGTCAAGGAAGAAGTAGCCCGTCAAATTGTATCTCTTTATTATTCCACAATTCCAATGTCTCAGAGAGAAATTGCTATTCAATTGGGTATTTCACGCCGTTCTGTTTGCTATTATATTGATAAACACAAGAAAAATGTAGTTAGTTCATTGCAATATAAACGGGGTCGCCCTTCTAAAAAACATCTATCGATTTTTTTTTTCTAATCGGAGGCGAAACTGAATTCTGCAATGGCAGAATCTACATTCAACTTGTATTATTTTTAAATTCCATCATCGTTCACAGCGCTCCGTGCCTCTTCCAGTCATTTACCACATCCACACACACTTGCAATAAATTAAAAATATTTTTTCTAATATAATAATCCCTAGAAATAATTTATATGGCAAAACAACGTTTGCTGGGCCTTCTAGTATTATATAAAACTGTGCATGGATTTTTAGATGCATGGGATTTTACATTTAATAGGATTTTTTTTCGCTCGTGTAAATAGCATTAGTGTATATTAAATCTAGAAACTAAAAATCATGCATCAAGCATAGATTATGAAGCACTTTCCAACGCATTCAGAATAACGTAACATAACTGCACCTTTTAAAAAATTAAAATATTACGCTTTAAAAATTTCGCTCGTAACTTTTCCATTGGGTTTGAAAATTTTAATTTGTCGACATTTACATTTTATTTAGTTAACTAAATGCATAAACATAAATATTTTCATGGACAGATATATATTTAATATGGCCCTAATAAATATGGTGTTGTAAGTTATATAATATTTATTTTATAATTTATAAGCATTATATAAATGAATTAAAACTTTTTTTTCATGATTTTTGTTTAGCACTGTTCACATTTATTATCTCTCTCTGCAAGTATTTCGAAAAAGAAGGCATCTGTTTAGTGTGGTGTTTTAAGCCGCACTTCGCCATATTTCACGAAAAGTACGTAAAGGTAAGCAATGCATTTCTTTAAAAAAGATTCTGAATACTTAAGCAGCGATGCCTATCTAAGACCCATTCAATTAAAATCCACTTTTTGTCGAATTTGACAAAAAGGGAAATAGACAACTTATTTTCAAATGGAAAAATCGCCGCTAGACAATTTTAAAGCAAACTTTTTAACTGTCGCTGAGCCAAAAATAAGGCGTTTTTGAAATTCTAAATATTATATCTTTAACTTAAAATAATGTTTAAAGAAAAAAGCGAAAAAATTTGAGAAAAAAAAGCGAAAAAATTTGAGAAAAAAAAGCGATTAGTGGTTAGGCACATACTTTAAAATATTTATAAAAAAAATTGTTTAAAATAAGACATTTTTAATATAGCAGTTTAAATCTGATATAATTTTAACCAAAGTTTTCTTTCTCTTTTTAATATTAATGTGAAAATAGGATAGTATAGTTTATTTTATTTGAAAGGAAATTTTATTATCTGGGCTGCAGTGGAATTGGCAACAATAGTTAAAAAGATCATCTCGAAATATGAAACAAATCTCTTGTATAAATATATTTTTTTATTTAAACTTTCGGGAAATATTACTATTTCGCCATTTTAAATACGATATAATTTCTGCCATGTACTGCTTTTCAACACATTTATTATTGCATGCTTTTTTTATATATTCAGTATGCAAATACAATTTTTGTGCTGTAATTTTCAACAAGGTAGAACCCGTGAAATTTTGACGAAAGAAAATGTTTAAGAAGGAACTGTTTCATTGACTTATAATAAACCTACAAAATTAGTTATAGTAAAAAATGCATTTTATATTGTTATGTCTAGCTCTTAAACAAACGATATTTATTGTCAAATTAACAAAATACTATTTATAAAAAACGCAGTTATAGAAATTGTTAAAATTAAACTTTAATCGTATATGTAAGCAGTAAAAAATAATAAAGATATATTATTATGATAAAGTTATCAATTAAAGTTCTTATGCTAGTATTCCAAAATGAATAAAAACAAAATTTATTCAACTTTGACTCAATCATAGAATTTTTTTCCCCGTGAAACCTACACCCGGAATCATTTTCACCATATTAAAATTTACAAATGCTTCGCATCTGTATTCATCTTTCCAAAAATATTGACATTTTAATTTGATCATTTTGATTCAAAACTTGAAGTCTCAATACTATTAGCTGAAACAGATATTAAATTGTTGATATTCTTTTATGTGTAAATCAGATTTTGTAAATTAAATCAAAATTCACTGGGTTTTATAACATAAGATATTTAAATTTCGACTTTTTCCCTTTTAATGAGAAAAATGGCAACATAAAGATACAGAAATGAATTTTTTTCCCTTGCTTTTATTGATATGGATTACTCCTGTTGCCGCAATTAGAAAAGCAGTATTAAAAGCTACAAAAAAAAATTATATTTCAAAAACATATTAAGGTACTGCTTTCAAACAAATTTCATTTAAAAGTACATTTTTTTCCCTATACGATGGTGTAAAAATTAAAAATGGGCGGCATTTAGAAGTTTAAAATTTTTTAGTAGCAAAAATTGCAATATCGAAAGTTCATTTAAAATTTGAAAGTGTTGCCATGCGAAAAATGACGTATGCATTACGCACAGATACGTTTGGCCTTTATAATATAGATATTTCCCTGCTTTTGACGCGTAATCATTTAATTCTAACTTGAAAAAATTTCCCCTGTTTATAACAGTCACGTGTAAATAAATTTTAAATTTTAAGGAAATAGTTTTCTTTCCATTTTTTTTTCAATTAACAAGTATTTGAATTAACAAATTTTTCTAAAATATGAAACAGATATCTCCTGAGCAAGGCTAACTTATCATAATATCAAGGCTTGTCATTCGCCAAGATTCCTTTGACCGCAGTACAGGGGGCGCTGAACTACATGATTTTCACGTTGGTAGCGCCATCTAATGTTAGAAACTGAAATGTTTTCCATTATTTCCTATGGGATTATTAGCAGTAGTACGCACCAGATGGCGCTACATACGAGACAAAATCAGTTAATATGTTGGCATCTATAGAGACAATTTCAACAACAGATTTTCTCCTGAATGCGAGGCCTGATTATGATAAGGGGGTCTTGCTCCTGAGATGCTGAAAATTAAAAAAAAAAGAAAGAAAAAAATCGAAATAATTGGTTAAATTGGAGAAATAAATGCAGTTTATACAGTTGCAAATACTATTTTCACGGCAATCTGACTATATTTGCCCTAATGACTATATTTGAAAACCGATGGACGGAGAAACAAACAGACAAGCAGACACCAGAATTCGTAAATACTCTGCAATTACGTTGAAAAGTGCTAAAAAACAACGGATATGATAATTAACTTTTTCTTCGACACATGATGGAAGGAATTTTTTATAATTCTTTCCTTTTAAGAATGGGTTAATAATTGAATGTAAAAATACATCTGTAAGTGCCAAAACCAAATTAAATCTCTGTATTCTAAAAAAAAGAATAAAAAACTAATTAATGCTCTCACCGCCGCTGAGAATGAATTTTTTGTGACTTCGGATATTTCTTCGCTAATACTACCTCTGACAATAAAGTTCGGCGAATAGTCCTGTAACATTAATGTAGATGAAATATTAACGAAAGTTACCATACCATCATTCGAAATAGTCATCTCCCATAACTATGCACCGCTGAAATCTGCTATACATGTCCTGGGAAATTCGCAAGTGTTCTTTTGAGATGAAGTTCAAAAACTTCGTCACGTTTCGTTGGATGTCAGAAATATGGTCGAATCTCTTTCAAAGAGAGTTTGAGTCGTGAAAATAAAACGAAGTTTGAAGGATTGAGATCTGGCGAGTATGGTGAATGTTAAATTGGCACCACCCCTCATGAATATCTTTCGGTGTCTTGCAAAGCTTAAAACAAACTTTAAACTGATCTTTTGCTCGTTCATATTCCTGTTCTCGGTTAAGAACCAACACACTGAACAAGCACTTAGTAAAGCACGTCTTACACAGAACATAAACGACGCTCAACTGAATAACGGTGGGGGAAGATGGTCAACACTTGCCTCTATGCAGCTGCAGCGTTTTGTTTCCCCAGTTTTTCCAGATCGGTCATTCTGAATTCATTCACCGAACTTTTTTGCCACAGGTAGTATTAAGAAAACTATTGCATACAAAAATATGAAAATTGGTGGCATTGCAGAGAAATATTTGATAAATACGCTGATTTAGGCAGTTTTTAAATCGAATAATTACTTTAAGAGATATTTAATGATAAAGTCGGTCAAAATCTTTCCAATAAAAAAGTATTATAGGAGTAAAATTTATACATGAGTATTAAAACATATTTAGATCATTGCATAGATTAGGAGTTCCCGGTGTGCAAATTGCATTTATTTCTTTAATTTTACTCACTTTTTGACGATTTATTTCCATTTTAAATTCAAATTTACATCAGATTTAAACGATGCATTTAAAATGCCTTACTTAAAATTTATTTTATATCGCGGTTCAAGAAATACCAGTAGGTAAAGATTCTGTATAATTCACTACTTAATTGCCTTTTCTTTTTTTTAAGAGTTTGTGGTGTCTCAACGGGAGATGACGAGCATGGCTCGTAGGGAACTGACCGCCTAATTAATTAAAAGACTGTAAAAATAAGTAAATGTTGAATAAAAAGAAAAGTTTCCAGTAGCATTGAGCTTATCGGTTATTCACACCACTTATATGTTGCATTCTTATTTCAAAGAATAACGCTCCTCAACAAATAAATCAAGGGGGACTAGACCCCGTTTTCTTCCTTTATAATTAAGGAGCAAAGATGCATATACTTTGCATCTTCAAAACGTACTCCCATCGCTTGTTTTTGATACCACCAAAAACGAAAAGTAAAAATTTCCTTGTCTGATTAAAACATTTTCTTGATTTCTAAACTAAATTTAATTGTTTGTACAGGAAATGAAGTCAACCGAATAAAATTCTTCCAATGATCCTCCAAACCTAATGAATGACGCGCCTTATCACAATAAGTATGTATACCAAATTGAAGCAAATGAGATGATTTTGCATGAAAAACCAATAAATTAATATAATTGAATTTCAATAAATTACTGGGAGGAACTAGCTACCCCATTTTCTCCTCTATACTTAACCAATGGATCTCCAAATCTAATTAGAAAGGCTTTTTATCAGAATGAGCCTAAAATAAAATAAAATAAAATAAAATAAACAAATTGCATATAAGTCTGCAAAAGTCTGCATTGGATAACTTTGCATGAAAACTCATTTATCTATATTAAGGTATACTTGCCCCCTTTTCCTTTTTATATTTAACCAATGGCCCTCCAAATCTAATCAAAGAAGCACCATATCGAAATAAACTGGTATATCAAACTGAACAAATCGAATATATGTGCATGAAAAATTATTTATCGAATTTAAAGGGGGGGGGGGGATAGCCCACATCACTTTCCTTTATATTTAAACAATGAACCACAGAAATTAATCCTAGAAGCCCCTTATCACAATGAGCTTGATAAAAAAAAATTGAAGCAACTCGGATATTTCTTTCAAGAGTTATAGCGTTAGCGTTATGCACACATGCGTTGTACGTTCATGCAATACCAATAGTCACTTTAGCCCTCAGGCTTTGATAGCCTGTAAGATAGATTATTTACAAAAGTTAATACTAATTTAAATGTTTCTATACATTTTTCCCTTTTTAAATGGTGGCTACTTTTTTTAGATACTCTTAAATGACGAAGCAAGCATTAACAAGACTTTATTTTACGATGTAGTCTCAGACATGCTTGGAAAAAGCCTTTTAACTCTGTAAGTTTTTGCTCATTATTTTAAATTTATATGTAAGTTTTAGAATTAAATTTTTATTCTGTTTCTGATAATGTGTCTATTTCATTTAAATGAGTTATTAGGCATAATAGCTATATAGTAAAAGCTTAAGTCATGTGACTGTCATCAACATTTCCGGGTTGACTGCTTCACATTTTATATGCCCAGGCGACCATTTTGGCTCTTTAATGTTAGCCAGATGCAACTGATAAGTCGCTAAATATTCTTACATCCCCATAATTTCATCCATATTATAATAGTTCAACTTATGTGACTGTCATGAATAAGTACGAACTGATTCTTTCGTTTTTCATATGCAAGATTCCCATTATAGTTAAAAAGTCAATTTTTTTTTCATAAAACTACATAAAAATTGCCATGACCGCAAAGAATTATTGATACTTTTATGTTAACTCAATGCAAATCTTGCCCATAGCACTTTTTTGTTAACTTGCCAAGCATTTGTTTTTCGCGTAGTAAATTAAATGTTTTTTATTGTTGAAATTAAATATCGTGTCTTGTGTTATTATTAAAAAATTTTCTTTACTTTTCAACAAATAAATAAATAAATAAACAAGTTGAATGTAGATTCTGCCATTGCAGAACTCAGTCTCGCCTCCGATTAGAAAAAAAAAAAAAAAAAAAAAAAAAAAAAAAAAAAAAAAAAAAATCGATAGAGGTTTTAGAAGGGTGACCCTATTTAGAATTCAATGAACTAACTACATTTTTCTTGTGTTTATCAATATAATAGCAAACAGAACGGCGTGAAATACCCAATTGATTAGCAATTTCTCTCTGAGACATTCGAATTGCGGATAATAAAGAGATACAATTTGATGTGCTACTTCTTCATTGACAAGATTCATCAACAAGTAAGAAAAGTCATGCGTTAAACACAGATTATGAAGCACTTTCCAACACTTCATGAATTAAAAAAAAACTTTGTTAATTAGGGAAATAAGAGTATTAGCCAAATATGTATTTCATTACTTTTGAAGAGCCCTGTATTTGATCTGTCTGTTGATATACATATTATAAAATGGGAAAATTTAGTTTCGCAACAAAAAAGCTTAAATTTTCTTTTTGAGCAATTTGTACATAAAATGGGAAACATACTTGAAAACTTTTGTTCAGCCCTGTAGTTTACCTTGTACCTTTATTACACGTCATTAAGAAGCTAAAATTCATTTTAAACTAAAACTCTTAAAACAACTGAAATCACATTGTTATAAATCATCATTCATAGGTGTCCATGTACATAATTCTTTGCGTGGACCTGTATATCCTTTTATCTATATTCTACAAACATTTCTTTGTAAATTGAATGGAGTTCAGCGTAAAAATGTATACCTTATTTAAGAACCACCTTTAAGTAATTTACGCTCATACTCAGTAACGTTGGCGAGCTCTTTTGGATAGCCCTGTATATCAACTATAACATTTATACACACCCTTATAATGTACAAAGATTTAGTGACACTTAAATGCGTATATCATAATTAAAATGTATTATATCCATCCATCAGCCATCATTGGAAACATATACAGTCCATCGGAAGGAATATGCTATTTGAAATCTTTTGTGTGTCCCTGTAAATGCAATGTACTTCATATTATGCAAGACAGTAGCGTATAATTTATATTAAGCTTCAGTGACATATATCAATTTTGTTATACATATTTTTAAAATGTCACACACTATTCCCCCCCCCCCCTTTACCATTTTCCAATGGAATTCTTTTGTGTGGCCCTGTAAAGGAATAATACTATATTTTCACCGCATATTTAATAGAATGCATATTTTAGTGCACCTCTTAAATGAATGTAATTTAAATATGTTTGACAGGGCGTAACATCTTTAAAACGCCTTTGAAACGATTTTTCTCTATAGGCCATAATGTAATGGAAAATTTGTGACTCTCCCTGTAAATAAACTAATCATGGTAGAAACTTCATTCTCAATAGGGTTCGTGCTAGGGTAAACGTCAATAACATACAAAAATTTCAGGGCAATTCGAGTATATTTACAGGTGTTAGAGCGCGGACAGACGGATAGACTGACAGACGGGCAGACGGAGAGACAAACCGCATAAGCACTTTTCAAACTTTTGAAAGTGTTATAAACGTTAAAATTCATTTCAAACGATTTTTCCCGATAGGCCGTAATGTAATGGAAAACTTTTAACTGTCCCTGTAAATAAATTAATCACGGTAAAAACTTCATTTTCAATAGGGTTTGTGCTAGGATAAACCTAAATAACGTCCAAAACTTGCATGGCAATCCGAGTATATTTACGAGAGTTAGAGCGCGGACAGACGGCCATACGGACAGACGGACAGACGGACTGACAAACCGAATGCATAAGCACTTTTCAACTTTGTTGGAGAGTGCTAAAAAACGGATTTTTTTTAGCACTTTCCAACAAAGTTGAAAAGTGCTTATGCATTCGGTTTGTCTGGCCGTCTGTCCGTCTGTCCGCGCTCTAACTCCCGTAAATATACTCGGATTGCTATGAAATTTTTATACATTATTGAGATTTACCCTAGCACGAACCCTATTGAAAATGAAGTATCTACCATTATTAGTTTATCTACAGAGAGAACCAAAAGTTTCCCATTACATTACGGCCTATGGGGAAAAATCGTTAATATACTCGGATTGCCATGAAATTTTAGGACGTTATTGACGTTTACCCTAGCACAAGTCCTATTGAAAATAAAGTTTCTACCATGATTAGTTTATCTACAGGGCGAATCAAAAGTTTCCCATTACATTACGGCCTATGGGGAAAAATCGTTAATGTACTCGGATTGCCATGAAATTTTAGGACGTTATTGATGTTTACCCTAGCATGAACCCTATTGAAAATGAAGTTTCCATTATGATTAGTTTATCTACAGGGCGAATCAAAAGTTTTCTATTACATTACGGCCCATGGGGAAAAATCGTTAATATACTCGGATTGCCATGAAATTTTAGGACGTTATTGACGTTTACCCTAGCACAAGTCCTATCGAAAATGAAGTTTCTACCATGATTAATTTATCTACAGGGCGAATCAAAAGTTTCCTATTACATTACGGCCTATGGGGAAAAAATGTTTCAAAGGAATTTTAAAGATGTTATACCCTGTCAAACATATTAAAATATGCATTCTATAAAATATAAGGTGAAAATGTAGCTATTATTCATTTACAGGGCCACACAAAAGAATTTCATTAGATAATGGTAAAAGGGGGAATTGTGTGTGACATATTTTAAATATATTAAGATTTTTCATGTATAATAAAATTGATATATGTCACTGAAGCTTAATATAAATTATACGCTACTGTTTTGCATAATATGAAGTACATAGCATTTACAGGGCCATACAAAAGATTTCAAATAGTATATTCTTTCCGAAGTACCGTATATGTGTCCGATGATGAAATGCATTTTAATTATGATATTCGCGTTTATATTTCGCTAAATATATGCACATTATATGGTGTGTGTAAATGTTATAGTTGATATACATGGCTTCCCAAAAGAGCTCACCAACGTTACTGAATATGAGCGTAAATTATTTAAACATGGTTCTTAAATAAGCTATGCATTTGTTCGCTGAGCTGCATTTAATTTATTGAGAAATGTTTGCAGAATATAGATAAAGGGATATACAGGGCCACGCAAAGAATTCGGTACATAGACGCCTATGAATGATGATTTATGAGAATGTGATTTCAGTTGTTTTAAAAGTGTTTTAGTTTACAATAAATTTTAGCCTAATGCTGACGTGTAATAAAGATACAATGTAAACTACAGGGCTGAACAAAAATATTCAAGTATGTTTCCATCTAATAGTATGAATTGCTGAAAAAGAAATTTCAAGCTACTGGGTATTTTCTTGCTAAGCTAAATTTTACCATTATATGAACTGACATATGAAATACAGGGCTGTTCTAATGTACTAGAATACATATTTGGGTATATTTGGCTATACACTATTATTTCCCTAAATAACAAAGTTTTGTTAAAGATTTCATTAAGTGTTGGAAAGTGCTTCATAATCTATGCTTAACGCATGATTTTTCTTACTTGTTATTCAGTTTAAACGCTTTTTTATAGACTCTGAGAAAAAGGAAATGCATTTTAACAATAAAATTGTATGAATATCTCGTTTTAACGTCCAGATTACGAAAAAGTGTACTACAATTTTTGACACGAAACTTTTTAGCTTGTCTGAAAGAAATAGCATCGGGGGCTAATAAATAAATAAAATAAAATAAAATAAAAATGTGTCAAAACCGGGAATTTTAAATCTTTCAATTTTAGATGAGAGTATCGTTATTTTGAGCGAAGTGAGTGAAAGGAATATATTTTTAATGGTAAAAAAATGTTTGGCGATTTATTATCTGCGTCCCGCTAATATAAAAACAAAGAGCTCTTAATTTCTCTATCAGAATCTTCCGATGTGGCTAAAGATTGAGCAAGTAAATTGAATTATTAATAAAAATAACATGATACTTTGCTTATCCTACACTTAAGAGAGACCAAACTGTTCGCCAAGGGCGGCTAGTATCAATATATTAATATTATAAAAGAGGAGCAATTGTGTTTATAGGTGGGTGTAATATCTGGAACTACCAAACCTATCTTAATAATTTGCAAAATTACAGTGATTGCACAGACCTTAAGCTAAACTTTATGTCGATATCACTAACCCCTAGGAAGTGCACGAAGCGAAAATCTTTCTAAAATTGAGATTTGCAACTTAGATATGCAATAGAAATTAACCATGAAGATTACTTTTAACACACAGATGCATGTTCATAACGGTTTTTGAAAATTTCGAAATCTAAAAAGATCGGAGCGAAAACATTCTGAGACGTCTAAATTACGGTTAAATTTTAATTATGGCTATTAATTAGACCTAGAAACATGAAATTGGGTTTGGTTGTTACTTTTGAGACGTAAATACACCCACAAAAGATATAAATGCCCGCTAGGAACAATTTCTCTAAAAATTAGAAATTTAAAAGGCTAAATTACGCTAAAAAACGTTATGAACGCATTCTTAACCTTCCGTCTACCAGACAAAACACCCATTTATCTACGGCAACACCTAATTTTAATTCCAAACTTGCAAACGGCACCAGTAATATTTTAATATAATTTTGCTTTTACAATGAAAGCTTAAATTAAGGAATTCGTAATATCTAGACAAGTCCTTTATAAATTCCGGTGTCAATCGACAATTTCTCATTTTACCATTGACACCAGAAATATTTCTGTCGGGTCCAATGGACCCGTCTGGTAGACGGAAGGTTAAACATGAGTTAACTGAAATTGTTAGGGATAGGAACTTGAAATTTAACATCGCTGTTACTTTGAAGATTTAAAAACATACTCATAACAAATTAAAAAAAAATTGAAAATGAAAAGGATGCTGGAGCAAAAATTTCCCAAATTGTCTATTTCTGTGATAGAGTTTTACAGAAGCTTTTAATTAGACATGGTGGTTACTTTTAAGATGTAGATGTTCACTAAAAACGTTTCTAGTAAACAAAAACATTAAATAAAAAATAAATTGATTGGAAAACACTTAAAAATCATTCTAAAATATGATTTACTTGAAATTAATTTGAGATTTTATCATAAAGTCTCGCGTTTGCCTAACTCAATGTAAGAACGAAATAATATGGTGAAAATAGGACCTAAATAGTAACTTTAGAATTATCGGTAGCAATATTATTTCCTGTATTGCAAACAAGCAACCAAACATCACTTGGAATATTTCAACAGTGCAAGTAAAGTTGCAGGTTTTTAAATTATAAATAAAAAAGATACAAACTCATAAAACGAATCCAGAGGAAACTTTTAAGTACATAATGCAAAACTTACTATACACAATTATTTGCAATAGATATAGAGTGCAGAAAGTAACAAAAAAGAAAAAAGATCATGCATTAAGCATAAATTATGAAGCCCTTTCCAACACATTGAGAATAATCTAACAAAACTGCATCGTTTGAAAAATTAAAATATTATATAAATGTATTACGCATTTCAAAACCGAATTTCAACTGTTCCTATTTACAATTGGAAAATTATCCAAAATTTTTAGCAGAATTGTATACAATATAGAGGTTTATATTTATTAACATCGTGCATTCCAAATTTTAGTTCAATTAAGAAATAAATGTATGTCAGTTGAAAATTCCTCCTCAGCAACTTCCTCTAATAAAAAGAATGGAATGCGAATACTTTTGTGCAGCTCTGTATATGGAGCATAGAATTTATACATAAAATTTAATATGCAAAAAACTAATTAAATTTAAAAGCGCATACCGAATTTCAAAACGTATTCTCCAGCTAGTATTACGCAAAGACAGTTCTGTAACAGATTTCTTTTATGTGTCCCTGTAAATTAATTTTTTTTAAATGCTATGAATTCTCTATTTTAACGTGATCGTAATGAAACTCAGCGATTTATATCAGTTTCAATACATTTGAAATATCGTAATGTCATTAAAATTCTCTCCAAACGATTTTTTCCTATGTACCATAATGCAATCGAATTCTTTTGAGTGTCCTGTAAATGAACCATTAATCATACACACTTCATATGCAATAAATTTCTTTGGTGACCCTAAATAAGCTTTATCAATTGCATGAAAACCCGAGTATATTTACGGGAGTATGGGAAACAAACCGAATGCATAAGCACTTTTCAACTTTGTTGGTGCTAAAAACGCTAAAAAGTGCTAAAAGCGCTGACGTATGAAGATCTTGATAGTATATAGGGTAGATGTGCCAGTAATGGACCACCTTCCAGTAATGGGCCACCTCGCACTTTTTGGTTTATAAAAAAATAATAAATAATAGTTAAGCTTTTATTATTTTTTTCTGAACTCCACCTTGCATGCTTTATAAGCTGGATTAAATTTTTACACTTTTCGTCAAAACAATTAGGAAGCAGAAAATAAAGTTTCACAGTTTTTCCGTTTTTCACTGAAAATCTTAATGAACATGCTAAGAGCTGACTTTACCTACTTAGTTTATATCTTTTTTATTTTTCCGTAAAAATTGAATGTTTTTGTTTGGTTAGCAATTTAAAACATTGAATTTAATATACCAATGGCCATTTACAAAATTTTATTCTCTTTTTAAGATTTTAGGAGGGGTGGTCCATTACTGGATTGCTTATTTCGTGATTTTCCAGTAATGGACCTCCCAAGTGACCAATACAAAAAGTGTAATTTCAGTATAGAGATAAAATATTTTGATTTAACTGAAAAGCTAAATAATCAAATTTAATACTTAAATTTTACCTATTAGAATTTAATAAAGGCAATTTCTTTATAAATAGTTTTTTTTTTAAATGTCATCCAAAATTGGTACAAAAAACAAGCAGAAAATTTGACAAAATCTAAATGTGCCGTTACAAAAGAGGTTGTTTTAAGTTGGTTTAGGAATGTAAAATCATATTAGGAAGATGATATTATTAATATTTTCTTCCGAATTCTAAAGCATACAGAGAGAATTTTCAATGGCGTTAAAACTGGATTTCTTTTGTGGTCTTAAAACAGGGAAAATTTTGAGACTAAAATCAATTAAAGATGTGTATTATGTAGTACCGAATAACGAAAAAGAACAAATCACTGTTATGGGATGTTTTTCAGCAAATAGTGAGATTGTTCCATTGATGATAATATATTCATATAAGCATCTCTGAAGGGAAATTGTGGAATCAGTCTGTGCTAAAATGATTGATTATATGATTATCTGAAAATGGTTGGATAGTGCAAGAACATTTATCATTTTAAATGCATTCTAAAATTCTATATTGAATAGTTTGGACTATCAGAAAGGGATGATAAAATTGAAGATTTGTTATTTATATTTCATATTTACACAGCATATCATTTAGATAATGATATGAATGAAGATTGGAGACTTTTTTTAATGCCTTATTTTATCTAAACTTGATATCAGTAAAACATTGTCTTTATTGTATAAATCCTTTAAATTTAAATACTTTGTTTTATATCTTTACAATATAAATCCTTTAATCTAATAAACAGTTAATAATATCATTAATATTTTGTTTTATATCCACATTATAAATCCTTGATTATAATAAATTCATAACTTAAATTTAAATATTTTGTTTTATGTTTTTTTCAATATAAATCCTTTAATGTAATGAATTTCTAACTTAAGTTTTAATATTTTGTTTTATTAGTATGCTTTCATTAAGTTCTGGAGCAAAATAGAATTGAAAAATCAATTATCTGTTATTTTTTATAGGGTGGCCCATTACTGGAACATAGGCGGTCCATTACTGGAACATAGGTGGTCCATTACTGGGCTTTTGGGTGTTTAGACATATTTCTATCATTTAAAATTAAATTTCTATTTCTATTGGGAAATGTAACTATGGGATTAGTTAAATATCGTTGAAAGATTAATATAATATGAAAAAAATTGGAATACAATAATTACAACTATTAATAAAAAATTATTTTTCAGAGAAATTCCTTAAGGGGGTCCATTACTGGCACATCTACCCTAGTGTACGTAATTTTATTGTTTTCTGCTAGTACTGCATAAAATTATTCAGACACCGTTCAGAATACCGTCAGCAGTACAAAAGAAACCATCAATATTATCAATTTTTATCATATATGAAATGTTGCCTCGTAGCGAATTAAAAGCAGTGTTTTATTATCCAACAGAATTGCAGGAAAGGGAAGGAAATCAGCCATTTTTGTCATCTTTTCATGTAATTACATTGACTAATTCTTTGTTTTTTCCCGAAATCATATTGATGGATAAAACTCTGCTTTCAATCTACTACTAAAACCCATCTGATCAAAATTGAACTTTTATTTTCGCACTGTTTATAACAGAAATATTACTACCTCAAAATAGTCCAAGAGCCGACCGTACAAAACCCTATGTCACCGAGCACAAGAAAAAATCCTTTATTTTACGGAATAATAGTCATAGAGGAATCTAATGATCCATGTTTGCCGGAAACATAGTGGTGAATAAACCAAAAATTGATACCATTAGTGGTTGACTCGTAGGCTTAGCATTGTGTTTTCCTGCACCCAGTTTTTCATGTTTTCCTACTTTTGATTGCAAGGCAAACACAATGCTAAACCTACGAGTCAACCACTAATGGTATCAATTTTGGTTTATTCACCATTTCGTTTCCGGCAAACATGGACCATTAGATTCCTCTACTACTACTCTTCCTTACAAAAAAAGATTTTTTTTTTTCTCGTGCTTGATGACATAGGGTTTCCTGCGGCTGGCTCTTGGTCTAAAAGCTTTGCTTTTATAGTATGATCTTTCGGTGCTTTAGTTTGTGTTTTCATTTATCATGTGTGAGGTTAAAAAACCATATTAAACCAAATAAATTTTGAAAAAAAAAAAAATAGAGATAAATAGTTTTATGAGAAGATGCATAAAATCTATTTTAATTACTTCCATAGCGAGCCAAGTCTGTTTTCACACACTTTCTCATATATGGCATCTTTTTAAAGGCTTAGCTCACTGCGGAAGAGAATAAAACGGATTTTATGCATTTTCTAACTAGATTATGTCTTCTTCTTTCTCTCTCTCTCTCTCTCTCTCTCTCTCTCTCTCTCTCTCTCTCTCTCTCTTTTTTTTTTCTTTTTTTTTGTGAACATTAGGGTTGGCCGAAAAAATGCAGAAAATGTTTTTCAATTCGTGACACTGCGGAAAAGTTGCGAATTGAGGAGGATAAAAATAAGGTAAAAACAGAAATAAAATCGGTTTATATCTTCATGTTGCGCATAGGCTGTAAAATTTGCAGAAATGTTTGAAAATTCATATTATTGCAAAATTTACTCACTTAGCCTCTTCACAAATGTGATAGCTGAAATTCTTATGTATTCAAATAACAAAACGTAGTATTAAAATATTATTGTATCACATGTTTTCTAAAGTTGTAAAGAGCTATTGTACTTTAATATCGACAAGCTGACAAAGGAAAGGCCTTCATATCTGGCATACTTAGATTTTTTTGAAAATTTTTTTTAATTAAACTACTTATATATGTAATAAAGGAACAGTCAAATTTAACGGCTGAATTACAGTAGAAAGTCTGTAAAAAATAAAATTCTTTGGAATATTTGGCGTTGAAAGACGAAAACGTCACGCGATTTGGCAAGCAGAACTTTTTCTCGACAAAAGCAAACGATTTTGTTGCAAATGAAAACTGCTGAATTTTTAGAATTCGTGTAAATTGTATTTAATAAATTTAAACATAAACAATGAGAGATTTTAATATATTATATATGTACATACATATATTGTATTACACTTATATATATAGTATGTTACTGCAGTTATTTATTTATCACTGGAAAAAATATTTTTACATAAATTTAGGAAAATTCATATTGAAAAAAATTATTTTCATACATTTAAACGTATTGCAAAATAAAAGCCAGATGTTTCCACAGCAACAGAATTGAAACAACAATGATCAATTGGACTTTGAGCTTGAAACAATTTTAATTTATTTAAATTGTGAATTTCGTTTTAAATCGCCAATTTTGATGGTTAAAATTGAATATAAATGCAGATAAATATAGATATAGCAAAATTATAATTACAACAAACTAAAACTGAAAATAAATTAAAGTTATTTAAATTAAATTTATCTAAACAAGTTCAACAGGAAACTTTTTTTTTTCCTTAAAGAGTATTTGACATAAAAAACATATTTTTCCAATTTTCATTCCATCGCCAATGAAATTTCCATCGGCAATGGTATTTTCAATGAAAAATCGCCAAATAACGAAATTGTCATTATTTTTTTACGGATGCTGTATGGAGGTTCCGCCAATTTTTTTTATAAACGTATATATCCTCATAAGAAGAACACCCTCATAATGTTTTCATATTTTTTGGAGTATGCCTGTATTTAGTATGCCTGCCCTTGTAAGTAAGATAAAAGATTATCGTAAAAGTGTGATTCTTGCCAAACTTTTAGCACATGTGCATCGGGAAGATATTGGTGTATTTAAATAATATTTTCACACTATATTTTGATATTCTAATACATGAGAATTTCAGCTATTACATGCGCGACGAGGCTAATTTAATTTTTTTTGTAATAATGTGAATATTTCTCACACTTAGGTAAACTTTACTGCACATGCGTGACATGAAGACATAAACCGATTTTATTTATTTATTTTTTAATCCAATTTTTAAGTCGCCCGAATTTGCAACTTTTCTGTGGTATTACGACTTGAAAAACAATTTTTGCATTTTTTCGGCCATCCTAATGGACATACTATGATTGTTAGTTCCTCATACATAGGTTCAATATTAATTTTTGTTTTTAATTTGAAGTAATGGATCAGAATGGAAGCGGTGCAAGAAAACACTCAGTCCACTCTTTCGTTTGGAGAGGCTTAAAAATACTGAGACGACATTGAATAAGCATTCTGAGGAGATTGTGAAAAATATAGCCAAAGAAGGAAACAATTCAACCATTAATGTTCTTCCTATACTCAAAATGGGTGTCTTAAAAGCATTCTGTGGTAAGTTGTTTTCATTCATAAAGATTAAAGTAATCTATCTATATTATAAAGGACAAACGTATCTGTGCGTAATGCATACGTCATTTTGCGAATGGCAACACTTTCCCCTGCAATTTCGGTTTTGCAATTTTCGCTTCTGCAAATTTTACATGTCTAGACATCGCACATAATTTTTACACCTTCGTATAGAGAAAGAGAATGTACTTTTAAATGCAATTTGTTTCAAAGCTGTATCTCAATTTATTTTTGAGATATTAATTTTTTTTATAATTTTTAATACCAATTTTGTAGTTGTGGCAACAGAATCACTCCATTTTCTCTTAAAATTAAAATAAAAAAAAATCAATTGCGCATACTATTTTAAAAGTGTCGTCTGTTATAAAATCCGGTGAATTTCGGTATTATTTTGAATTTTATTTTAAAATAATATTTGTTTGAGAGTTAGACTGAACAATATATGATGTATTTTTACTGTAACTAATTATGTAGATTTATTATAAAGCAATGTAACAGTTCTTTCTCAAAGACTTTTTTTCGTCGAATTTCGACGGGTTCCACCTCGTACATTTAAAAGACGAGATGGAATCCATCGAAATTCGTCGTTAAAAAAAGTTTTAAAATGCCCTCATCAATTGTTTTTCGTTTCAATGTCATTTTTTCTGAAACGCATCCATTGTTTGAAGTTAATTAATTTTTGTGTAAAAATGATGAAAATATTTTCAATTATATTAAGCCAATTAGCAGATGAAATAGAATTTTAATGCTTTCGATTGATAATTTCTTTTCATGGTTTCCTCCCCCCTTTCGATAATCCGGATGGCTACTCCATTTTCACAAACTGCGATAAATTAAAGTAACATATCTAATTATACTTAAAAAATAAGAAAATTTAATTCTTATCGTAACCTAATTCAAAACATATTTACAGAAATTTGAAAAGATATGAATTTCATGTTCTACATGTACTTAATATCTCTCTTTTTGTTTAGCAGATTTTAGTTTAGTGAAAAAAAATGCTGAATTCTATGACTAATCTAATTTTATAATTTATCGTTTTTTTTATTGAAATTAATTTGAAAAATAATTTAATGCTTGAAAATAATTTAAAATATCGCTAAATTGAGAGTCAGTTTTCACGTAAATATAAATTTCTTCCTAAAGTTAATTTTATTTATATTTGTTTATCATGTCACAATTGAAATTGTACAGTATTTAGACTAGAAGCAATGTAAGTACGATAAAAGTGAAAGCGATGGCGCTATTTGTTGTCATTATTGTTATACAATTTTAAAAATAATAATTAGGTTTTGACTGTCTTCAAAAGTAGACTATAATTTTTTGATAACAACAGAGAATTCCACAATGAAAGAAATGGGATTTTGTCGATAATAAGGAACTGCTAAATGAATATATAATAATAAAGAGACAAGTATGTGTGTGTGTCAGCGCTGTTCTGAAGAGACCGCTGCATGTAGAGTTACAAATTTTAGAGGGAAGGTACCTCTACACATGTAGTTTTGCACCTCGAAGCCCGATTTTTGATTTTTTGATTAGAATTTTTTAATTTAATTTTTAGGCGATTTTTAGCGCTCTTTTTATGTTTCGAGGCGATTTTTCTCTATTAGTGAAAGGAATACGGTTTCATTCTTTTCACTCAATATAGTAATTTTTTTTCGCTTTCCAATAAAGTTTATTCGGAATTCGTACGGCGATTTTTGGTACTTTTAATGAATTTTTTATTGCGATTTTTAGTATTTCTTTACATTTCGAGGATATTTTTTGAGAATCATAAAAATAAAATTGTTTCAAAGCCTAATTAACTAAATTTTGTCTGGTATGATTTTTCAATTTCAGTGATTTGTCTCATTGCGATTTTCAGTACGATTTTCGATGTGATTTTAACAATTTTTTGTGCGTTTAGCATCGGTTTTTTGTCAATTTTGCCAATATTACAGATTTTTGTACGTTTCATGGTCTTATATATTTTTAAAATGCATGTAAAAAAGGCAAAAACCATAAAACTAATAAATTAGCAGTAAAGGAATTATTTTGAATATCCACAGTAACCTAGACTAATAAAATAACTAAACGCACTGCCTGTGTGCATGTATGTTTTTGTGCGATAGTGCCGTAGATTTTTACGGCACTTACGAGGCTCAAAACTTTCTTGAAAGTACCCCAAAGTCTCTCCTGATGTATATCTGATATTGCGATTTTCAAAATTCTAATTATTACTTGAGTAGTTCCTCTCCCGTTTCCTATTGAAGTCCTTTTAAACATTTTTACACTGAAGTATTATTTGTTCATTTTTTCATCAAAATCACAAATTTTATGTTCCTTTAATATTATTATCTCGGAACCGTGCAACGCCGGGCGGGTCAGCTAGTTTACAATAAACCTACAAAATTTTTTTAATATAGAATAGAAGCCCACGTTATTCTTCCCCACGAGCCCAAGTTGGGCTGGCATCTTAATTATTTTTTTATTCGTAAAAATTATATTTAGACTGTACATTCGCTTAGCTAAATTTTTAGAAATGCTACTTTATTTGATAACTTACAGATATGCATTAATAAAAATAATTTTTTTAGCTTTAAATTTTGATTTTCTTTTATCAACCGGTTCTTTTATTCTAAGATTGATTTCTTTGATTTGAATGTAATTGTTTAAGTCATATTTTTACGCAGAATTTATGTACATATTGCCTAAAAAGTCATTAATATTATTTTTTAAATTATTCATGAATTTCGAACATAATTCGAAAATAAAATATACGCATAAATAAATGTTCTATATGAAAAATTTTAATTACAGGACAAAGCACGGGCTCGAGTTTATTTTTAAGCTTTCATACTGGGCTTGTCCAATAATTTGTGCTAATTGGACCTGAAAATTTTAGCAGGGGTAAATCTCTAACTGATATATCAAAGACAGCTTAAATATGCTACTTTTTACACATCATTCCACAGCTACTGAATATATAACGGTTGTCCTAAAATGGACTGACTGATTTAAAAATTCAACAACTTGCAAATGATGGCAGCTGTTAAAAAATAGTATGCAAGAGAATAATATAAGATGTCAGAAGCAGTGGTGATTCTTTTTTGAAAATTTAAAGCATATGCGTGTGAAAATTCGGATATACAAATAATCGCGAATTTTTCAAATGATAACCAAAAAAGAAAATCAATTTTGTCAATCGTTCTCAAAATATCTTCAGTTTTACGAAAGGGTCGCGGATAAAAAGCGAATTTGGTCAAAACTCAAGGAAAAAAATGTAAAGATCTTCAAATGATCGGAAAATACTC
Organism: Maratus speculifer; assembly: GCA_964019185.1. Lineage (NCBI taxonomy): Eukaryota > Metazoa > Arthropoda > Arachnida > Araneae > Salticidae > Maratus > Maratus speculifer. The sequence continues at coordinate 283,971,991 of OZ025298.1, read as the reverse complement.
ATTTTTCGTCACATAGACGCAAAAAACACGAATTTCGTTAAATAGCTACAGAAAAGATGAGAATTTCGTCAAAGGATACCACCTTTACTGTGAGCTGCCACCAATTTTGAAACATTAATCTTCTTGTTTGGACTTTTTCTGAAGCTTTATAAGAATGACCCGATTAAATTACAGTTTTCTGTAACATAGTTTTAGCTTCTGCTACATATTTTAAAATTACCAATTATATTCCAGCTAAGATCCTGTCCTCAATGACCTAGTCCTTTTTCTTACAGCAACTACCACCTGTTTCGAACACTAATCTCCTTCCTATCTTAAACAAAAACTTGCGTTTACTCACTACAGCTGTAAATAAAAAAATCGCGTTACTTTAAAAGTAAATTTAATTAAAAATCTTCATTCATTGATTAATGTTAAAATTAATTTATGAAAATTACACGAGTGAGCACCTTCAACCGCGTGAGAAATAGGGCCGTAGCTAGAAGTGAACAATAGGAGGGTGGCTTAACAGAATGTTGGGGGCTCATAATTATTTTCTCTCTCTAACGTAGAAAGATAAATTAGTGCATATTCACATTGTAGGTACTAGGTTTTTTTATTAAACTGTTGTAATAACTTTCTTTTTATGCTAAGAAAACTATATGATGATGAAAATTTTGAGTGTGTAACTGGTGCAAATTAAACATCATATTGACTTCCTATTTGTACATAGGAAGTCAATATGATGTTTAATTAACTCTATGGAAGTGAGTGTTAACGGGGGAAACACTTATTTTAGGTACAATTTAGTAATTTTTCAAAACTCTGAAATGGCTCAAAACTAAATTAGATTTTTGAACAGAATTTCATTTGAATTTTCGAAACAGAAATTCATTTAGTGAACTTGGAATCTTTTCCAGGGGGGGGGGGGGCTGAGTCACCCATAGCGACCCCTTATCTACGGCCCTGTTGAGAAACATTCTTTAATTGGGTTTTAAGGGCATCATTTAAATGGGATTCGGTTCCACCAATTTAGATGACAATTAGGCTCCTTTCTGTTTCATGAAATTTTCTCTTAGGCTTCAGCAACTAACATTTTCGAACATTATTGGTGTATTCGTTTTTGGGGTATTATAGGCTTGATTGTTAGTTCCAGTGCATGTTACTTTAATTGTGATTACCTAGGTACCAGATTCGTTCTGTAAGAGCAGTGTTGAATCCAGGGGGTGGCCAGGGGGACATTCCCCTCCCCTCCCCAGAGCAATGAAATGTCCCTCTCCGGAAATTTTAAGATTTGGGGTTTTTAAAGGTCAAAAATTGCAATTACCCCCCTGGGACTCTATAATGTCCCCCCGGAGCCTCAGTAGTTCCTCCCGGAGAAAAGTATCTGAATTCAACCCTGGGAACGATGCGGATATAAATGAAGTCCCCGAAACAAGGTTCTTTTAAAAGATTTTCAAAAGGCATTAAATCATACAAAGTTGAGTGTTATTTAAGGTTATTATAATAGCCCCGGCCAACGCTGGGCGGGTCAGCTAATTATGAAATAAAATTTAACATTTAAATTTTTTTATTCATATTTAAAAAAGAAACCATATATGATATTAAAAAAGGATTTAATTTTTGATATTGTTTCCTTTTTTTTTTTTTTTTTTTTAGAAGCAATACTTGATGTTGAAATAAATGACGAAGATGAGGCAGAACTTTCTCAATACATTGAAACAGCATCAAGGTAAAACCTCATTGTATCAAAAGAAGAATAGTATCCTTAAAAAGATTGTTCATAAATCATAATAAATTAATTTAATACAGGAATAATATCGATGATTATATTTTAAAAAAATATGTTATGAATTAAAATTTTTAATGAATTAGGATTTTCTCTATCAGTTTAACAACATTTTGAATCCCCAAGGGTGCTAGTCACTAAGCGGCAGAATTCCCCTGGTTAATGTTAAGTTTATGGGCATTTGATGTACTCTTACATTCAAAATAGCTCCTCTGAGAATTAATACTTTAAATTTTATTTTCGGTGTTCTCTTTTTAATGGATGCCATTTTTTTTCTTAGTTGTCAAAATATTTCTAAAATTTATGCTCAATTTAATATTTTATGTTTTAAAAACTGAAGAACTAAAAATATAATTTTAACACTTCATATAAAATTATGAATAGAATTTAGAAATATTTTGACAGCTAAGAAACTAGTCGTTGGGGGACCACCGTAATACTTACCCATCATGGATATGCATAATATAAAATATGAAAATAAAACGCATGTAAACTATTTATAAAATACACCGCAATTCCAAAATAAATTTTATATTTAAATAATTTTAATATATATAGTAATGCTCTATAATGAATTGCTGATGAGCCGATTTCGACAAATTATATAAAACGCCAAACTACTCAAGTAGTACTTGATTGCGTAAGAGAAACATCCTTATAACTCCAAAAACGATAATCATATTAACTAAAAATTTACTGCGTCGGATTAAGCGTCTCATTTCTAATTAAAATATACCTTTAAATTGAAATTTGAATGAAATACAGGGTCATGAAAAATCGAAGAATGTGGAAAACAGGGTTACACATATCTCGGCAATTAATAATCCGATCGACTTCGTTCTTTATGCAAAATTTGTGTTATTGTATTGCCTTTTACGTCCTTGCCTCAAAACAAAATATTTCGAAAATTTTTGCATACCTTTCATCAGAACGAATTTTTCGAGAGTCCGAAAAAAATAGTTCCGGATAATCGAGGTTACTGATATTAAATAGGCTTCGTCCCATTCTTACATACTAAGCACATACAAAGTTTCAAGTCTCTATCTTAATTTGTTCGGGAGATAGAGCGGTTACAGACAGACAGACACACAGACAGACGGACGGCAAATTTTTTTTCTAAAAATATGTTTTTCGGAATCTTCAGTATCTGAAACGTGTAAATCTGTCAAATTTTTTTTTTCGATTTTCAAAGCGATTGCAAGACTTACCCTATACTACGTATGATGGATAAGTAAGATGTGACATCCTTTAAGAAGAGAACACTGAGAATAGAACTTAAAAATATTAATTTCCCGAGGAGATATTTTGAATATAAGAATGGGAGGACTTTCATCACGAAAAAGAATTCGGTCGCTGAGTGACTAGCACTCTTAATGCCCCACACTAGTCACTGAAAAAGACCCGGATGATAATGTTAAGTCCATATGGGCATTATTTTCAAATATCTCGCTCAAATTTTAAAACGTTTGCATGATTTATTTTTGCATAGAATAGCTGAGTACGATCTACAACCGGACTAGATTTTACTTTTTTGATTTTGATTACATATTTTTTATGTTAAAATAGTTTAAATTTCTGAACCGGTTACAATCGATTCTGAAAGTTAAAGTATTTTTTTTTTTTTAAATCTGAATCGATTACATTTTATCGTTTCCAAAATCAATGGCTAGAATAGTTGCTTGAAAGACGTTTTTGAAAAATACAACTCTTGAACGAAAACATATTGATTCTTCTTAAACATTTTTAATCCGATCAAGCAGAGTATTCATGCATATTTCAAAACATATAGGGTATCCCAAAAAAATCTCAAAATTGAATATAAACTCAAATAATTGTCTTAATGTAAATACAGTTTGGATTAAAATACTTATTACGATGAAAAGTTTTCTTCTAATGAATTTTAAAAAAAAAATGCTTCAAACTTCGATCACAGGTTTCAGCACGTGTTCGTTTTTTTTCTCATTTTCGGATTAGTTTCGATTTTGTAAGGAAGTACTAATTTACACAATAAATTTTTTTCCTGAACGTCTTCATTTCTGTGCCAAAGCGTCATAAATAATCTGAAAATTAGAACAAACGCATGTTTGAAAACAAACACATGGACAAATGACGCCATCTATGATCGAAGCTCGGAACCAATTAATTTTATTCCCCCGAAGGAAACTCCTGTACGGCAGTTATTTGATTCTATATTGAATTTTAAAATGCGTCAATGACTTTTAGGACAGACTGTATATTAATATATATTCATTCAAAGAAATTTATTAATTAATTTATAATTGATGACATAATGTTTTGTATTTTAAAATGAGCATAAATATTATTTTCAGTTCTGGGAAACTTACAATGGATAGATTAGTTAGACCTTGGCTATGGTTGAGGCATTCTTTATTGTTTTTTAATGAGGGCCGGGACCTGCTAAAACTTTACAAAGAATTCCGGAACTTTACAAAATTGGTAAGCCTAAATGTAATTCGTTCAATAAATCATTCATTTTTATGTGTTCTGCAGAGAAGTAATTTATTTGTTTTCTTTTATGTGCAAGTTTTGGGCACCACTTCTAATGGAATTTTCTAACTACCACACATTTATGAAAATTTCCAAAATATTAACAAAAGCTTAAAATGAATTTCTGGAAACATTACATTATTTAGATTGATATTTTGAAAGTTTAATTTTTGACTGTTTTTTAAGTCGTGCATTTCAGGGGGATATTTTGTTTATTTCTACATGGTTTATATTTCAGAATGTGGTATTAATAGCTTTTTATTGTAAATATATTAAAAAAACTTGAGAAAAACTGTTCAAGAACGGATATATTCACATTTAAATACATATTTCTTTCAAAAAAGTAATATAGTTTCAACGCATTTCGCAGAAATAATCAAAGCGTCAAAGCTTTGCAGTACTAAACTTTACGAATGTAATAGTACAAAGTCCTTTTAAGCATTTCTACTAAAAAAAAAAAAAAAAATACAATTTTGTCATTTAATTATTTGACTCAATAAACATTCAATTATTTAACTCAGAAGAAAACTTAAGAGTTCTAGTCGCTCAAATTCCAAATTCCCCTCTGTAATGTTAAGTCTAAGGGCGTTTGATGCATTTTTTTTTTAATATCCCCCCCCCCCTGGAAATTCATATTTTTACTTTTTCTTTCGATGTTCTTTTCTTAAAGAATGTCTCTTTTTAGTTCATTTCTATACATAACTTCATATACTTTTGGACGGTACAATAATGAAAATGATACAAGCATCGCGATTATAGCGCCCCCTTTTGGAGAATTTTTTTCATATTCAGGGAGGGCCTGCTGATAATAGCCAAACATTTACACAAAAAAAGGTTCAATTCCGTGTTATCTTCATACACTTTTCTGTGGTGCAACATTGAAAAGGGCATAAAAATCGCTATTGCAGTGTCCCGTTCCGACTGATTTTTTTTAATTCAAGGAGGATCAACTAGACGTAGCCAAACATTCACACAAAAAATTTGGTTCGATACTATGCATAACTTCAGCCGCTTTTCGATGATACAATATTGAAAAGGTCACAAAAATCGCTATTACCACGCCCCTTATCTGACGGAATATATCAAAATTGAAGGAATACCTGTCTGCCACAATCAAAAACATACACACACACACAAAAAAAAATTCTATGCATATCTTCATACACTTTTCGATGGTACACATCGCGGACACATAGACACACACACACAAAGACAAACATTTTGTAAAAATGCGAATGGAACCTCTGATCCCTAAAACGTGTTAATCCGTCGAAAACCGGAAGTCGAAAAATATTTCGATTATAATATACTTTCCTCAGGTTGAAGATAGAAGAAAGCAAAAATTATCTATCTAATCTTTATAATGATTCTGTTTTCAAAAACCATAAACCATGTTGTACGAGTCAATGGTAGGCTAACACGTTAGTATTAGGTATTTGGTCATAATGTTTTGGCTGTTGAGTATATATCTATCATTCATAGGGGGCGAAGTATAGGGTCAGTTCGGTTTACTGTAAGTTCATTTGAAGTATAAATGTTTTGTTTTGTTATTTAAGGTATTTAGATAAAAATTGAATCTTTTGCAGATGATTCGAAGAATGGTGCCAAATTCTGCAATCCAACAAGCTAAAATAGAAAACGAGAGGATATAAAAAGAATGTTCTTTACAGCATTTTCAAAGGAAAACTAGCAAAAGATCCTACATTTACGATGCGAGATGCAGAAGATGCAGTCAATGTTTTGCTGTTTGGAGTATTGTACTTCTTTTTCTTTGGATAATATAAAATTATGGTTGATGTTGACATGTTGGTACAGTTACGTCTAACTTTCCTTTCGATGGGGTGTCGTATGAATTTTACTTTGAAAATATTTTATCAGACAATTAAAATATTAACTTCTTTTTAAATTTACGCAGGGATTGTCCATAAATGATGTCACACTTGTTTTCGATTTTTTGACCCCCCCCCCTTCTTTTTGTCACAAAATGTCATATTTCATCATGCCTCCTCCCCCCCCTCTTTTGTCACATTTCGCGCTATATTACATAAGCATATACTTGTAGTTCAGAAACAAAGTACCACGTTATAGATCGTATTTCATATTTTATTTTTAAACTTTGTTTTAGTGACATTTGTAAGCATAACAATAAAAAGGATTCATGTACTTATTTTGTATGAAAAAAAGAATAAAGTTTACAACAGAAGCGTTATTAATATACAATAATAATAAAATATTAGTAAGAAAGAGCAGGTAAAAAAAAAAGCATTATTTTGGAATTTGAAATGGAATTTAATATATTTGGCTTTAAATCTTACATTTATAAACACAAAATATTTTAATTTCAAAATTAATTTTACTGATTTTTAATGTTTTTTATTTTAACCAAAATGTGTGATGATACGTTTCTGCTTACCCCCCCCCCACCTCCTTGTCACAATCTGTCACAATTTCACAAACCCTCCCCCCTCTCCCCCCTGGACGGCCTCTCATATTAAAGTATGTCTTTTATTCCTACTTCTCAAAATGTTTCTAAATATTTTCTTAATTTAATTTAGGACAAGTGGGGTGCTTTTGTTCTATAACCAATTTTATAAATATTCAGATCTTGATGCGATAGTTGTTACACTCTTATGGAAAAACTGTATCAATTCAAAATGTATAACGATTATATATATTAAATTTAGTAATACGGGTCCTACCAGTGGCCGGGAGGTTCTTCTCTCGAATCTAGTAGACGGGAGGTGCTGGGCTCGAATACAATCACACCCATTGGTTTAATCGTTCGGAGTTTTGCCTGGTTTCCTTCGAATCTTGGATTTCCTTGCATAAATACGGCCTAGGTACCCATAGAAAGGTTCCCTCAGAGGACACCCCCCTTCGGGCCTATATCCCTCTTGCGGATAATCGGCCGTCATAAAATAGTACCGGTAATACGGAAACTATTTGACTCCCTTTTAGATAGGACGTAATCAACATATCAGCATAGAATCATTACCTATCATGGAATATCATTGAATTAATTATGATAGAATTTAACAGAATTAGGAAAACTTTTAAATTTCAATTCGATTTTCATCAACGTTGTTTGCAAAGTTGCATCAACCCTAATATGTTTCACACATATTTTGTCAAATGAAACAAGAAAGCGACAATCTTCAAGAAAAGCATTTAGCAGAAAAAGTTTAAAATTTTATGACATAATTTCAGGATGAGATATTTTAGAAATACAAATGCATTCCACTAACCATAGGGACCAACTTTTACTGCTAAAAAAATTAAAAACGAAAACAAAAAGTGATTTTATTAGATTACATTGATGGAGTCTATGGGAATTTGGCGAATTATCGGAAATAACGCTAAGTTGACGTCACTTTTGCCGAGAAATTTCGGTCGCTAAAATGGGCAATATACCGCTACGTTTTTGACACAACACGGTCCCCCCCCCCCCCTGTAGTATCTACGCAGATTTTCATTGGTCCATTCCCAAATCGTTAGTTTTTTTAATAAGGATATGTATACAAAAGTAGGAAAAATGTAGTAGCATTATTACAATTGCAATTGACTACCTAAGCTTGACTAATAAATAAAAGTATGTTCTAGGTAAAAAATCAACTGAAATTTTTCATTAAAAACTATTTTTCTACATGTTCCGTACACAAGGCTGTATGTTCTTTAATCTGAGAAGCACAGGTTGTATACCCTACCTTTTAAAAAATATTTCATGAATCTGAGAAACTACTAAAATAATCCATTAAACTAATTTAATTGCACCTATTTCACTTTTATTCAGTGCTGTGTTAACATAACAGTCAGATTTGAAAACTTTCAGGAAAAATGCAGAAGAATGTCGGAAATGTAGAAATGTTAAAAAGATTAATCTAGTTACATATCTTTTAACCATTTATACTACTTTGAAACTAATTTAGACCATATTAGTATGTTGTTCAAATGTACAGTCTATTGTGTGCATGCCGGTTAGTAACAAAAATGATAAGAAACGATGATTTATTCTGTAACATTCAAACGCAATTATTGCCTTTGCAGTCGACCCCACTTCACTCTACAAAAGTGATGTTCAACCTTCTCGTTTCATCGGTCTGCATTTGCAGAAAAATGTTCCTCCCGCGCTACAAATATACTGAACTAATCCTAAAGATAGTTATTAAGAAAGTGTTTAACAACAACGCTACATAAATGCAGAAAAATTCAAAACAAAAATAACGCTCATCATATGTTATTTCAGCTTTGTTTTCAGGATTATTGAGACACTATACAGGGTGAACATAAAGTCCCAGCCCATTTTGCAGAAATAACTAATGCATGGATTTTATATTACAGGTGAATGATAATCCGGTGATATGCTAACAACGAAAGAACGAATTGTGGTTGACATTCGAAGAGTTTTCGTAGAAAATTTGGAAGAGAGGCTTCAACACGAGGAAATATCCGAAAAATGGTGAACAAATGGTGTTTTTTTGCGTGGGGGTTTATCAAGGAACAGGTCTACAAGACCAAGGTTACAAATGTGGCAGTCCTAAAACAACGCATAAGCCAAGCATGCGAAATGATCTTGGTGGGGACGTTGGAAAAAGTGTTTCGGGCTACACTGAACCGGTGGGAAACTTGTTTCGAACTTGATGGACATCTGTTCCGCTCCTGTATTGTAAACTTGTAACATCGCCTTGGGGACAAACACAGCCCACTTTAATTATACGCCAATCGGCAATTTAGTGTAACCCTGCTCACGTGTTGTGTGACGCAGTTGGTTAAGAGAAACAGTCTCTTAGCAACTATTTCTGAATGCAGCAACAAGCTGCGTCTCTAACAAAATAAACATTCCATTAAATTTACAGTATCCTTGCTATTTCTTTTTAATTTAGTACACCTCCGTACATTTTGGTCCTAGCGACCCGGAGGTATGACCGCGCCAGCATCATTGCTATTGAGTTAAATAAATGAATTTATTGAATTTCGTCAACAAGACGAATAATGTCGGAAAAAGAAATAACAGCGCTGAACAGAAGGCGAAGGAATATCAAGGCCCAAGTCACTAGAATATTTAACGCAATGGATGGAAAAACCTTCAATTTATCTGAATGGAAAGAACCCCCTGGACTCTTTGTCGAAAACAGAAGAAAAGTTTCAAGCTCTTAAGCTCGAATATTACAGAATAATAGAGGAAGAAAAGTTGGAAGAAACTGAAAGAATGCTCTCGCAACTGGACGAAGATATTCTTAAACTAGAGGTAGGCTTATAATCCTCTGTTAATGCTTATTATGAAAGTAGTAATGATTTGAATAATAAATCCATTGAACAGGACCAAGCAAAAACGTCTAGCATTAAGCTCCCTAGGGTCATATTGCCGGTTTTTAGTGGCAAAATAGAAGAATGGTCCATATTTAAAAGTACCTTTAATGAGCTTATTAATGATAATTCAAATTAAAAAGATAATGAAAAGTTATTTTATCTACTGTCTGCTTTGACTGGTGGAGCGAGGAGTTTGCTTTAGCGTTGCAAAAGTTAGAAAAACCCCGGTTTAAACCCGGGAATAAACCGGGTTTCTAGGATTAAACCTGGAAAAAACCCGGGATTTTTTGGAATAATTCGGTTTTTTGGGAATAAACCTGGGAACAAACCTGGTCTATTGGAAATAAACCCGAGAATAAACCGACTTTCTGCAACTCTAGTTTGCTTACACCAGATGAAAATTATGTTTCACTTTTCAATGCTTTAGAACAAAGATACGAGAATAAAAGAGTTATGGTAGATTGTCATATAAAGAATATTTTAAATCTTTATGTAATTAAACAGGAATCCGCTAAGGATCTCTGCATTTTATTAGATAATGTAAAGAAAAATTTAAGGGCTCTAAAGATCTTAAAGTATGATAGAGATAATTTCTCGAACGAAATTTTGCTGAATATTATTCTAAATAAACTAGATAATGAAACTCGTAAACAACACGAACTAACATTAAAGGATAATGAATTGCCTAATTTTGATGAATTTTTAGAATTTCTTGAGTGAAGATGTCAAATCTTAAATAGTATAAGTTCTAACGTATCCTCTAAATATACTGCAAAATCCTTATTCATAAAAACAAACAACCTCAAAGTAAATGTTGCGTAATCTGTAAAACCAACCGAAAACCACCCCTTATATCATTGTGTTAAATATAAAAACATGAAGTTAAGTGAGCGAATTAATCTTGTTAAGAAAAATAAACTTTGCTTCAATTGTTTAAGATCAGCCCACCTCATTAATTATTGTAATTCAAAAAGCACTTGTCATGTTTGCAAGAGCGCAAACCATCATTCATCATTACATAATTATACAACACCAGTGAATAATCCTATAAACAATCTTCCAATACATGAAACAATAAATAGCAATTTTGTTTCGGAAGATTTATCGCAAAACGAAACTACTGCGCCTACATTTTTTTCGTATGAAGATGATAATAATAAATCTGTCTTAATTAGCACTGCAATAATTTATTTGACAGATGTAAATGGCATTAAAATTCCTTTCAGAGCAATATTAGATTCGGCGTCACAGAATTGTTTTTGTACATTTAAAGCAACACAAATACTAGGCTTTAAAAAAGAGAAAATAAATATTCCTGTAAGTGGAATGAATAAATCGCCTGTTTACATTAAATCTAGAATTAAATCAAAACTGTCAAATAAAATGAATAATACCAGTTATGATATTGAGCTATTAATCGTTTCAAACATCTGTGACTTCACGCCCTCGAAAAAGATAAACATACCAGATTTAAAAATTCCAGCAAATATTTGTTTAGCGGATAAACAATTTAACATTCCAAGCAGTGTGGAGATAATTATCGGTGCTGAACTGTATTTTTCTCTTTTAAATGAAGAAAAAATAAAGTTAGGCAATAATTCATAGTTGCAATCAAGTATTTTCGGTTATCTTGTATCTGGGTGTATTTATGACAAAACAGTAAATAATAATAATAATAATTATTGTTTCTTAAATCTTGAAATACTTAATGACATTTTGAAGTCTTTCTGGGAAATTGAAGAAGTACAAGATTTAAAACCATGTAACAGTGAAGAATTAGAATATTGTAATGATCACTTCGATAAAACGCATTTCAGAAAACCGGATGGTAAGTTTGTGGTCACGATGCCGTTTAAACCACAGGTTTTAGAACCCGATTTAGGAAATTCCAAAAATCTTGCTTTGAAAAGATTAAACTCTCTGTGGCAACGTTTAGATCGAGATCCTGTTATGGAAAACTTATACACAGAATTTATTAAAGAATATAGGGATTTAAATCACATGCATGAAATAAAAGAAAACACGAACTTTAATGATGGTTATTACTTACCACATCACGGCGTTTTACGACCATCTAGTAAAACCACAAAACTACGCGTCGTTTTTGACGCTAGTGCCAAGTCAACCAACGGAAAATCTTTGAACGATTTATTATGTAAGGGTGGAGTTCTGCAAGATGATCCTTTTTCGATATTAATTAGATTTAGAAAGCATATTTATGCTTTTACTGCAGATATTAAACAAATGTTTAGGATGATAGAAATAAATCCATCTTAGTACAAATATTTAAAAATTTTGTGGAAAGACAGTATGTCAAGGTATTTCAGCTAACAACAGTTTCGTATGGAACATCTTGTGCTCCCTACTTAGCCACCAAAATATTACAGCAATTAGCTCTAGATGAGAAAAAGGAATTCCCGTTAGCATCGAAAATTGTTTTGAAAGCCTTTTATATGGATGATTGCCTATCGGGCTCATCCAAGTTAGAAGAATTCAGATTAATGAAATCACAATTAACAGAACTCCTCCTAAAGGGAGGGATGGTTTTACACAAATGATGTACCAATGAGGTCCAATCTACTGATAATCACATGTTTCCCCTGGACAGAAATTCTGAAGAAATAACTGTTAAAACATTAGGGATGTTGTGGAACAGTTTCAATGATACCTTTAGGTATAAAGTTAATATTAACAGAAAAAGTGATTTCACAAAAAGAGATGTACTTTCGCAAATTGCCCGCATTTATGACCCTCTCGGTCTCTTAGGGCCAGTGATTGCGAAAGCAAAAGTATTCATGCAGGAGTTGTGGTTTTTTAAACTAGAGTGGAGTGAGAAGCTGCCCTCTTATGTTTCCAAACAATGGGAAACCTTCCTCGAAAGTCTTAAAGAACTGGAATCCATTGAAGTACCAAGATGCTTCCTAGCTATAAACCAATCAGTGGTGCTAAATGGTTTCGCAGATGCGTCTTCCAAGGCTTATGACGCAGTGATATACATGCAAACATCTAATTCTAGTGAAACCATCAGTCATTTATTATGTAGTAAATCCCGCGTGTGTCCAATCAAAGTAATAACGGTGCCACGTCTCGAACTGTCAGCATGTCTTCTTCTGGTTAAACTCACTAACAAGGTCTTAAATTCATTAGACAAACAGGTAGCTTCAGTAAATTTGTTTTCTGATTCAACCAAGCTTGGATAGACACTGCTCCTCATCTCCTGAAAACGTTTGTGGGAAACCGCGTTGTACAAATTAAGGAACAAACTAAAAACTTTCCATGGCTTCATATTCCGTCAGAACACAATTCGGCTGATTTGATATCAAGAGGTGCAAGTGTGGAAAACCTTTCTTCTGACCAGTTGTGGTGGCATGGCTCGCCTCTTTCAATTCTTGAAGAAACAATAGCAAAAACTGACTAGAATATAAGTGACATTAAAGATGAACATTATTCTAGTGAGCTTAAAGCTCCCAGAAACTTGACATTCGCTATTCATACTGACTAATTTGTGTGATAATTTAATTAATCTTAGCAATAATTTTCAAAAATTAATTAGAATTCTAGCTTATATTTTCAGATTCATTCAGAAATGTAAAAAATTAACATCTGCTACCAGCCCTCTGTTGCTGGAGGAATTAAAGAGAGCCGAGGTTTATTTCATAAAAAATGAACAGGTAAAGTATTTCAAAAATGAAATTTCGGCCCTCCAAGAGGGATCTTCGGTTCATCGCGCAAGTAAGTTAAAATTCTTAAATCCCTTTTTAGATGGAGATAGCTTATTGAGGGTGGGAGGAAGACTAGCAAAATTAAATTTGAATTTTGACCACAAACACCCCATTATATTTCCGGCGAGCTGTCGCTTGACGAAATTAATTTTTCAATATTATCATAAACGAGATTTTCATGTAGGACCCCAAGCTGTTTTGAACACTGTGCGTCAAAAATATCGGCCGCTTGGTGGCAGAAATATTGCGCGTAAAATTGTACATGAGTGCGTACAATGCTTTAAATTAAGCCTATAACGGCTAATCAAATGATGGGAGATCTCTCTCCTGAAAGAATAGTGCCCAGTTCCCCATTTTCAAATGTTTGATTAGATTTAAGTGGGCCTTTTGAAATAAAATATAAAGGTCAAAGAAAGGGTACTTTTCAGAAAATCTATGTTGCCATATTTGTATGTATGGTCACTAAAGCTGTGCTCTTGGATTTTGTCTCAGATTTGACATCCGAGGCTATAATAGCAACTCTAAAAAGATTCTTCACTCGTCGTGGGAAAAGCTCTGTAATCTTTAGCGACAATGCTACAAATTTCGTTGGGGCTTCAGCAGAACTAAAACGTTTACGCAGACTTGTTACGAGTGATGACGTTTCGAACTTTTTAGCTTCTGAAGGTATTAACTGGAAGTTCTCCCCTCCTAGGGCGCCAAATTTTGGTGGCCTTTGGGAGGCAGGAGTCAAATCTTTCAAATACCACTTAAAAAGAGCTGTGGGCTCAGCTCATCTCACTATCGAGAAATTCCTGACAGTTATCACACAGATAGAGGCTATTTTAAATTCGCGACCACTTTGTCCTTTTTCAACAGATCCTGACGATCTTCAGGTGTTGACTTCTGGTCACTTCCTCATAGGAAAGCCTCTTAATTTAATTCCAGAGCCCAATTTAAGTGAGGTAAAAGATAATTTGCTAAATAAATGGCAAAGGACTCAAAAATTAACGCAGTTAATATGGAAACGTAGGCAAAATAATTATCTGAGCCAGTTACAAGAAAGGAATAAATGGCTATTTAAAAAGCCTAATATTCTGCCACGAATGCTAGTTTTGCTTAAAGACTCACAACTGCCCATTTGCACTTGGTCACTAGGCCGCATTAATAAGGTATGCCCAGGTGTGGACGGGATAGTCAGAGTAGTTGAAGTTCGCACCGCTAAGGGTAATTTTAAACGACCTATTTCAAAAACAAGTATATTACCCATTGAGGACAACATTATAGATCCTAAACCTTAAATCTGCTTTATTATGTATTAATTGTTCATGTATTATTTGTGTTTATTTATTTTTTTTGCTTAGAATCTGTATCATGTTGTGTTATTTTTTGTATTGCATTTGTATCTTGAAATATAAAAATATTTCAACGCCGGGCGGGATGCTCCGCTCCTGTATTGTAACCTTGTAACATCGCCTTGGCGACAATCACAGCCCACACCAATTATATGCCAATCGGCAATTTAGTGTAACCCTGCTCACGTGTTGTGTGACGCAGTTGGTTGAGAGAAACGGTCTCTTAGCAACTAGTTCTGAATGCAGCAACAAGCTGCGTCTCTAACAAAATAAACATTCCATTAAATTTACAGTCTACTTGCTATTTCTTTTTAATTTCGTACACCTCCGTACAGACATCAAATTGAAAAGTACTAAAATGCTGCATAATACTATTGAAATATAAAATTCATGAATAAATTATTTCTACAAAATGGGCTGGGACTTTATGCTCACCCTGTATAACAAGACACAAACTATATTGTTGATTCAACTTAAAATATGTAAAACATTTCAAATTTCTTGAAATGGACGTTAAAAAAAATAATATGTGTTCTCTCGAATATTACCTACTACATATAAAATGGAAATGTAAAGTTCAGTACGATTGCTTATAGCTTGAATTCTGATGAATGGAGATGATGGAACATGCTCTGTAAGGAAGATAAATTTATTAGGGAAGATTTTATTACATAACATATTGTTACACGCTTCTTAGTTATAGAGTTATGAAGGAAAATCCTAGAGCGCAAGCCTGCGATGATTGTGTTTTTAAAATTTTAATAGTTGATTTTTATGCATTATCTCGTGCAAAATCCGAAAAAAGACATTTAATTTTAACCATCATGTCAGGAGTTTTGACAAATCGTAACTTTTGAAGTCAAAAAGTAAAAAATAGTGAAAACTTGATAGTAAAAAGTAGAGGAGATAATTGCTTGTTTTTAACTCTTGCTAATTGATTTTTAAGAATTTTTTAGCGCTGAATCCTAAAATGATTGTCATTTTATTCCCCATGTTAGGGTGATTTGAAAATAATAAATTCCAAAGTTAAAATATAGCAAAATTATCTGATAGTACAAAATAGAAGAGATGATTGTGTTTATTAATTTTCAATAACTGATTTTTATGCTATTTTTAGCACTGCATCTGAAAATGACTTTCAGTTTTAACCATCACCTCATAATTTTTCGGAAATCCTAAATTTCAAAGTTATCAAATAACGAAAATTTGATACTACAAAATAGATGTAAATTTTTTTTATTCAACTCATTTTCATTTAATTTAATAATTTAGTCAAAGAATTATTCAATTTTTTTTCGCCAATATTGAGGATTTTTCCGCTAAACAGCTCAGTGATGAAGGGATCTATGAGTTGAAGAGAGGGTATTAAATTTAAGCTTTTAAGTTTTTAATTTTTAAATTTTTTATTTCCGAAAAATCCTCAAGCGAGAATTAAAAACAAAGGTATTTTCGTATTGAGCGTTATAAAATACATGAAAATCAATTATCAAAAGTTAAAAATACAATAATCACATGCATTTTATAGTACCTGATTTTCACCTTTAAACTTTAAAATTTACGATTTACAAAAATCCTTACGTGAAGGTAAATAACATTTTCGTATCAGCGTTTTAAAATTATATATATAAAACCCCTCCGTGTATAACAATTCCGGGGTCAACCTATCCACGAGAAAATGAAACTCATTCACCAATGAAAACGTTTCATAGTCGTAATGGAGCGTTCTTATTGGTCAGATTTACAGTGGGAGCTGTAATTACATTTTTCTTCGCTTTGAAATCTTTCCACGATTTCAAAAAGTACACTGTTGAAAATTTGACCCATTTGCTGCAGCGGCACTCCACAGCTTTTATGGAATATCTCTTTTATGACCAATGAGAATGCTCCATAACACAGTAAAGTAACCGTTTTCTATAAAAGCGGTGGAGTGACGCTGTAGCAAATGAGTCAAATTTTTTACAGTGTATATTTAATTAAAACTTTTTATTAAAGGAAACCGAAGGTGCATTTTAAATGCAATATTGTTAAAATTTTTATATTCGCGTTGCTTTAATTTTTTTTCTCTTTACAGCCGTGAATGACTTTTGAGAATTTCAAATCTATAAAAAACATCGTGAAAAGTTACCTCCGATTTTAAAGGCAATCTATTTTCTGACCAATGAAACCGTTCCATAGTCGTAATGGAGCGTTCTCAATGGTCAGATTTACAGTGAGAGCTGTAGATGACGTCACTACATTTTACTTCGCTTTGAAATCTTTTCACGATTTCAAAAACACTATTTAATTAAAACTTTTTATTTAAGCAAACCGCGGATGCGTTTTAAATTTCATTGTAATCCCCACCCCCATCTACCAGATAGTTTTAAATGCAGATTTCTGTTGAAATTTTCTTTCTTTCTTTCTTTCTTCTTCTCTTTTTTTGTTAGATTTTTCCCTTTTCAAGTTTAATCGCTGTATTTATCAAAATTGTTTCAGCCTAAAGTGGCTATGATTGACCACAGTTGTTGTAATTTTTTATCATCCTTTAAAAATGCAAACACGTCATTTTGACGGGCTATCTTCTAGTAAATAAGAATTACTTATCAAAAGTTAAAAAAAAATCACACAAGTAAAATTTTGCAGTTTAATGTAATCAGGTGAAACCAAATAAAAAGATTAGCTATTAATATATATACAGGGTGTTTCGCTACCAGACCGACAAACTTTGAGGGATGATAGTACACATGAAGACAAATATTATTAAATAGGAAACCACAGGGCGCAAACGTCTTCTGTAGGAGCTAGGGGCCATTAAAGTTTAGGGTCCAAAACTTTAAACGATGATAGAAAACGGAAAAAAGGGTCGATTAGTTTGCGGTTTTCACTAAAATCATTCTTTATATTACGATTTCTTTAGAAAAAAAATTTTAAAAGTTACTTTCAAAAATTATCGATAGAGCGCGCTTTAGACTTTAGATTAATCAACAACTACTTTTTACTGTTATTTTTGGCATGAGGTTGAAATTATTCTAAAGTTTAGACTTTAACTTAAATTTTAAGCCCAAAATCGGAAACATTGGGGTGGGGTAACTTAGGAAAATTGAATTGCGAACAGAGGGGAAGATTTTAAGCGCTCATAAACATTAGACAAACTAATCGATTTTATTGCGGTTTGCATGAAAATCATTTGCTTGGTAATTATTTTATTCAAAATGACGTACTGCTTTGGTATCCTCATTTTTTGATAGAGGGCGCTTCCGACACATATCCGACATTTCAATGGCATTACTCCTGGTTGTTTTACTACCAGAACAACTTACTTCCAGGAGATGTTAGGACACAATGATGACTCGGAATCACATAGGAATGTAATGTTGGAAATGCCTTTTTTGAGAGTTAAGGTTAAAGGAAGCAGAAAAGATGGAAACAGTAACAGCTGAGAAAGAGCAACACGTTAATGAGACAGAAAACAGTTTATTTAAAGGTTTTACCACAAAAGGTGTTCGAAATTACGACCAGGAGTAGTCCGGCAAGTTTAACAGCGACGGTAGATGGCGCTGCGGTTTGCTTGCGGTAGATGGCTCTAAACGGTAATGCATGTGAACAGCGATCACTTTGAAGTGATCATTCGCGAACCGACTCCAAAGGTAGCAGAATTAAGTACTTGAAAGATGAGCAGCCCGATGGGGCTCCTCCACATTTTACCAATGACGTTTGCCGACACTTCAAAGTAACATCTGGGCAACGGTGGATAGGTCGTGGTGGCCTGCCGGATCGCCGGACCTATCATGTATCGGCTTCTTCTGCTGGGGTCAAATGAAAAGTTGGGTGTATGAGACTCCCGTACCGTGAGTTAAAGACTTCGCATCTGGTATTTCTGTAGTTTGCCAGAAAGTTATCAGAGATGCCAGGAATCTTTCAAAGAGTGAGGAATTCCATGCGACGCCGCTGACAAGCATGTCGAACTACTTCCGGTCGTAATTTTGAACACCTAATGTTTTAAAACATTTAAATAAACTGCTTTCTGTCACATTAACGTGTTGTTCTTTCTCTGCTGTTTCTGTTGCCTTTTTTTCTCTGCTTACTTTAACCGTAACTCGCAAAAGAGACATTTTAAACGTCACATTCCTATGTAATTCCGAATCATCTTTGCACCCCTAACACTTCCTGGAAGTACGTTGGTCTGGTAGTAAAACACCCAGGAGTAATGCCATTGAAATGTCGGAGATGTGTCGGAAGCGCCCTGTATCAAAAAATGAGGACACCAAAGCTGTACGTCGTTTTGAATAAAATAGTTACCAAGGGAATGATCTACACGCAAACCGCAATAAAATCGATTTGTTTGTCCAATGTTTATGAGCGTTTAAAATATACCCCTTTGTTCACAGTTAAATTTTTGCTAGTTACCCGATCCAAATGTTTCCGATTTTGAACTTAAAATTTAAGTTAAATTCTAAACTTTAGAATAATTTCAACCCCATGCAGAAAATAACGGTAAAAAGTAGTTGTTCGTTACTATAAAGTCTAAAGCGCCCTCTGTCGATAATTTTTGAAAGTAACCTTTAAAATTTTTTCCTAAAGAAATCTTATTATAAAGATTGATTTTAGTGAAAATCGCAAACGAATCGACCCTTTTTTCCGTTTTCTATCATCGTTTAAAGTTTTGGACCCTAAACTGTAGTGGCCCTTAGCTCCTACAGAAGATGTTTGCGGCCCATGGTTTCCTATTTAATAATGTTCGTTTTCATGTGTACTATCATCCCTCAAAGTTTGTCGGTCTGGTAGCGAAACACCCTGTATCATATATATACTTGGCGGATTTTGATGACAGTGTTATATAGGTTTTTCTGCATGGTTCTAGTATGTTGCATATCCTTCTATTGTTTTTTACCATATCCTCTGTAAATGATCAACAAACAGCGTTTGTATTTGACATCCTAAATTTTATCTGACACATTATAAAATATCACAGCACTATGATGATCGTTCGGCAATCTATGATGATCAACGCTATAATGATTCGCTATGATGATCGACGGGCATTCCAGGTTAAGATTAATGCTGCATTAAAACACAAGGTCACTCTTATATTTCGGCTGATTTAAGATATGTTTGGGAAAACTAACCAGCGTAGCGGGCGAAGCAGGGATGTAGTGGAAGGAATAAGGGGGTATACGCCGTATACCTTCTGGATTTTTTAAAGGAACACCATATACTCTCTGTTTCTCAAGAAAGCTCTTTGGTATGCCCACTCTAGAGTATACCCTCTGCTTAGAGCGTATATCCTCTGTTATTTTTACGACTACACCTCTGGGACGAAGTATATTGATATTAAATACTTAAGTGTAGATCTATTAGTTTGAGTTAAAAAATACCAACTACATTACCCAGTGCAATAGTATTGATAATAGACCGGGCGGCGGCGTGGCACAAGCAATCCCCTTATCGAGCTCACCCATGAAAATCTAGGATTAATTAAATCTTGATTCACTTGTTAAAACGTAATCGGACAGCCAAGTCATATCTTAGTGGAAAGCACCTAAAAACCCAATTTTAGCGGTTGATTCATAGATTTATCATTATGTTTTCCAGCGCCCAGTCCGCCATTTTTTCATACTTTTTGATGCAGGAAAGCACAATGATAAACTTATAAGTCAACAGCTGAAATCAATTTTTTTTTTGGTATTTTCCACCAAGATATGACTTGGCACACCGACTACGTTTTAATATGTGAATCGAGATATAACTAATATCAGATTTTCGTGAATTCGATAAGGTGATTGTCTGTGCTGCCACCTTCCGGTCTATAAAAAATCCGTGTCATTCTCTTCAAACAAATTTACTAGATATCAGGATTTGTATGTTGCTGAATCATTGATTTTTTGAAAATTTTCACTCTTGTAACAATTTACTAATCTAACATTTATAAAATTACTGTCGGGAGGGGGAGGGAAGACACTTGTTGAACGCAGAGAGTCCTTCCTAGAGAAAATATTTTAGTGGGTTACTTACAAAGAATAAAACTATTAGACTACGAATACCAGCTAAATAAAGACTAATTTCAATTTTTACTCCATTTACGATCTTTCAATTTCATTTTCTTCTTTTTGTCTGCTCTTAGGGACACGATACTACCTCATACACAGTATTGTGGTGTCTTTTCCTACTGGGACTTCATCCAGAAATACAAGAAAAAGCAGCGGAAGAAATAGATTTAGTTACAAACCCTGGCTCTGACTACATCAGATACCGTGACTTGAAGAATTTGAACTACCTGGAATGCATAATAAAAGTAAAAACTTCAAAATATTTAAAAATCTTAAATATAAAGATACAAATATATTATTATCAATTTTAAAAATGGTATTAATTTTCAACCAACTGTTTAGTGTGCCATAGCACATTGGCAAATCTCCCAATCTTTTCGAAAACTCGAATATTTTCTATTTTTTTTAGTCTTGTTCGAAAACAAGTTAATAGTCGGTATGAAAAATTGCATTACTAAATAACTAAGACGAGGTTTGTACTTTACGATACAAGAAGTTAACAGGTATCATTTTGTGTAACGTCATGAATCTCACCTCATAATTATACCAAATTTGCGAAGTTTATATAAGCAATAAAAAATAATTAAAATTATCCATGATGTAAGAGGTAAAAATTACAATATGTATCTCATATTCATTTTTTTCTACAGGTTATTTTGGAATATTTAGTTTTTTTCTAAAGAAATAATACATATGGAAATAGGTAATTATTTATTATGTGGTAGTCTTTCTTGAAATGCATACACACTGAGTAGGTTCTTTTATTATGACCACATGACAATTTTAAGAAATTAGATACAGTGCGTCATTGTTGTCGCTAGAAGCTTAGGTTACTATCAGACTGGAAAACTTAATCCCTATGACAAAGGTATCAATCAAATTTTTGTGGACGTATAGACTAGAACATGATTTGAGAAACTTTTAAGCGAGACCCGTAAGAAAAAACCCAAAATTTTTATTATTGATTTTAAAGTAATGAATTTTGGTGTACTATTTAAGAATCTTTTTGTAAGGAATAATTAGCAAAAAAATTCACTTTTTATTAAAAAGTATATTTTTTATGGGGATTTTTGCGATTTTTTTTGTCGAAAAATACACTTTTTAAAATTACTACCCCTCATTCAATTTTCAATATTTTGATATTACTAAAATTTCTTAAATAGTGTTACAGTATATAGAAAAGACCTAAGGAGAGATATTTTTAATTTTCTATTTTAATCGGCTAAAAAAAAATAAAAATGCGCATGGTAAATTTCCTTAAATTCATTATAACTTTCATGTTTACCAATTTATGTAAAATTTTCAGAAATAGTAAAAAAAAAAATATCTCTCCTTACTTTTGTTGCAAATTTTTTTAAGATTCTAAAAACATAAACACTTTGTTTCTAAATCATTTTACCACTGACCCTTAGTACTTTGAACTTAGGCAAAATATGAAATAAAGAATACTGCCCAGTTAAACTGATGGCATTGAGCTCACAGGCTACAAATACTAATTATACATTAAAGCCTTATATTTTCAAGGGTTAATTCCGTTCGAAAAAAAATTAAGAAGGGGAATCAGCTCTCCCCTTTCCTCTTTTTTTATACTTAATCATTGAAACTCCTATACTATCAAAGACATGCTTTATCATACAAAAAATCTATATCCAAAATTCAGAGCAAATGAGATAATTCTTAATAAAAACCCATTTAGCATTTATATAATTTAAAAGGAGTTATCCCCCTCTTTTATACTTAACCATTAAACTTCCAAAACTATTCAGAGATTTGAACGAAATCTGACAATTCTGCTTGAAAAACCCATTTATATAAATTAAGGGGGGGGCATTAGAACCCCTGTTCCCCTTATTTATACTTATTCAATGAACACCTAATAACAGTCACGGAATCGCCTCATCAGAATGATCCTAATCTAAATTTTGAACGAAAATTAATTCTGCATGAAAATCCCATTTATATCAAATAACGGGGGGGGGGCATTAGAACCCCTGTTCCCCCTATTTATATTTATTCAATGAACACCTAATAACAGTCACGGAATCGCCTCATCAGAATGATCCTAATCTAAATTTTGAACGAAAACTTAATTCTGCATGAAAATCCCATTTATATCAACTAACGGGGGGGGGGCATTAGAACCCCTGTTCCCTCTATTTATACTTATTCAATGAACACCTAATAACAGTCACGGAATCGCCTCATCAGAATGATCCTAATCTAAATTTTGAAAACTTAATTCTGCATGAAAATCCCATTTATATCAACTAACGGGGGGGGGGGGCATTAGAACCCCTGTTCCCCCTATTTATACTTAATCAATGAACACCTAATAACAGTCACGGAATCGCCTCATCAGAATGATCCTAATCTAAATTTTGAAAACTTAATTCTGCATGAAAATCCCATCTATATCAACTAACGGGGGGCATGAGCCCCCCGTTCCCCCTCTTATACATATCGAATGAACTCCAAAAACTAATCAGGGAAGCGCCTTGTCAGGATATACCTACATACAAAATTTCAAGTGGATCCGATATTTTTATCATGAGTTATCGCGTTACGCACATACGCACATACATACAGAACGGACGGGCACATAAGCTCTCAGGCTATGATAGCCTGTGAGCTAAAAAGTCATTTACAGGAAAACACGTTTTAAATGGCCGCTAGTCCTTTAAACTCTATAGTGAGTACAATTTAAAAAGCTCATTTTCTACCTGTTCCATGTGTCCCCGAGTTCTGAAATTTTCCAGGGATATTCGCAAATATGTATTTTATCGTTTTCTGAGATAAATTTTTTTTTGAACTTTTGATGATTTTTGGCCGAAAATGTGGTTCGGGTCTCCCTTAATGTAGGATAATTGCTGAAACGTCAGTGAAGGCTTATTCTGGACACACGAAATTTTTTGGTTTCTGTCTTCTGTCTGTCTGTCTGTTTGTTCGGAGATAACTACGACAAAAAGCATCCATTAGAATAATTTTAAACACGATTATTCAATCGGTAAATGAATTATAACAGATGTATATTTACATCTGTTATAATTCATTTACCGATTTAATAATCGTGTTTAAAATTAATCTAATGTAATTTCGTATGCAGGGATTTTGTGTAGTTCCATATATTGACCTTCGATTTATTCTGTTGAGCTGATTCAGAGTATCAGACCAGATTAAGTGAACGTTGAAGTTAATTTGGGTGAACTCGAGTGTTCGTGTCCGGGATGGCTCAGTTGTAAGAGCATTGGCGGCTTCAGCCAATACATCCCTCGTTCGAATCCTGGCCCGAACTTTTGTCAACCAATATGGATACTTACATCTGTTAAAAAGCATCCAATTGACTTGAAATTAAGTGGGCATGTTAGTGAATTACCCGGATTTAGCTTTATAGTTTTTTGTTCTATTTGGTTCATTCGTTCAGAAAATGTAGAATACTTTATATTTCGCAATAATGCTTTCCTAAGGTACTTTAAACGATTTTGAAATTTCCATTTGTTGAAAGAAAATGGCTCATTTGTTTAATGGATTTATATGAAAAATTATGGATACTGATCTATCCCAATATGGGTATGATAAGATTCTTACCAGTATGAATCTTCTTATTAAATTTCTTCTAAAAAAAAGGCTATCGCTGAATAATCCATATGCGTCTTCATACTGCTGGAATTTGTTGTTAAATTTTATTTTAGTTTATGACTGTTCTATGGAGAAAATAGTACAGTTTAAATTATTTAAATGGATGCTTGTTTTTGTTATTATTATTATTGATGTTACTTTTCTTTTAAGGGTGTTTTTAAATCAAAAAGGGCGACTTTGTGAGATAAGTTCTAATTTATTTTTGTTCTGAAATGCATGAAACTGGCAAGTGTTGTTCAAAAGTTATCAAAATATATCGCTTATAACTCGACAGGTAATTTAATTATCATAAAATGGAAAACAAAGCTCGATTTGAAATTGCTTCCCTAGTCAGGCCTTCCAGTTTTATATCAAAAAATGAATTTGTAAATGTGTCAAAACGTTTTGCGCTTGTTGAGTAGAGCAATTAAGAACAGCCTTAAGGATCCTGATCCTCTTGATCTTTTAAATCATAATCTATTTAAATTAAATATAGTTGTATTATTTTTTAGGATGAAATGGCAGCAATAAATATAGACACTAATAATGATATAATGATCCCATTTAGTTATCATTTGTTTGCAATAATGGAAATAAACGAATTGGCACTGATTTGAAAAAAATTTCGTAAACAAATTTAAAAATGAAATGTAAAGATTAAAATCTTTTTTTTTGTCAAAATCTAGTACATGATTACTGAACAGTTAATGAACAGTTTCAAATAAAACAAAATAATTGTCTGAGCGAAGCGAAGTCTTTATACTCAGAGATACGTAACGATATTAAAATTCAAAAAAATTCTTTCGTCAAGCAAATCTCAAAAAGTACTTGTCGGATTTTGATTCTGTTTGTACCAATAGGTGCCTATGAAGGTAATCTGGTGAATGCACCTACTTTTAAAAATTAATTCCAAATAGTTAAAAAGTTATATTAAAAAACTGATAAAAAAGCACAATTTATTTGCATACGTCACAGAAATTTGGTGTGCGTGATTTTCACAAGCTGGATATTTTCGCAGATAACCGAATCAGTACATGGAGTAAATAGTAATCATTTATGCACTCAGAAATATTGAATGCAATAAAACATTTTAAAATTTAATCATGCAGGAAAATAAAACTGTTATTTTTTATATTAAAAAAATGTCATAAAAACTTAATAGCATTTTTTGATAGCTAAAAGAATATTTTATATATTTCAAGTGTGAAAATTAGAAACAATTAAGTTTTTAAATAAAAAGTTTCTTTTATGACATCATTTTCCCTTTATATTTATTTTTATTGCGTGTTTTCTTTTAACTTATATTTTGTTTGTGTGTGGAAGTTAATTCTGGTCACTAATTTTTCGGCACGGATGCCACACGCGCATCAGACTTGGCGCATTTTTTTTCAAAGCCCATTTGGCGAAAACTGCGTTTTCAAATAACGCTTACATACACATTTTTAAATTACTTTCTATTATCAAAAAGAACTTACAGTAAATAAAATAATAATAATAATTAATAATTATAAAAACAAATATTTTATATAATTAAAAAAAGGAAATGAAAGTAAAAAAAACATTTTATGAGTAAATAAACAAATAATAAATAAATAAAGCCGGGTTACCATCTCAGGTAAAATAATGCCATTTTGATGCCAATTATGTAACCCGGTGCATATGTGACATCTTTTCCCATTTTTCATCCATTTCCTGTTGGCATACAACTTTGAAATTTGGAATATGTATGCATACCTGGGAGCAATACTGGAATTAGACATTGATTTTATTTTTTATTCGATCCAAAAAGGGGCAACAGGGGTTATTTTTTAAAGATTTATACAATTTATACTGCATAAAAGAGCCACTTACCTATTTTTATATACAAGAAGAAGTAAGTGGCATGTAAAAACAATTATAGTATACATAAATAAAATTCTTGAAATAATTTACTAGAGATATAAGCACCGGGTTTGGCGAGATTTTTATGCCAATTAGGCGAAAACATCGTTCTGATTACCAGATACATATGGCATGCTATAATAACACGTTATTTATTTATTTCAAAATAAAAAAACAAGAGGCTAGATATCAGCGTAAAAAACAACGACACAGATGTCATATACACATCACATTGGTGTAATTTTTTCCAAAGCCGATTTGGCAAAATCTTCGTTTTCGAATACCAGTTACCGTACATATTTTTAAAAAGTAAATTACAATAAATTTTAAAAAGTTTAATTTATATCTATAGAACAAAACAATTTATATAATTTGAAAAAAAAAAGAAAATACAAGTTGAATGTAGATCCTGCCATTGCAGAATTCAGTTTCGCCCCCGATTAGGAAAAAAAAATCGATAGAGGTTTTTTAGAAGGGCGACCCCGTTTAGATTGCAATGAACTAACTTCATTTTTCTTGTATTTATCAATATAATAGCAAACTGAACGGCGTGAAATATCCAATTGAACAGCAATTTCTCTCTGAGACATTGGGATTGCGGAATAATAAAGAGATATAATTTGACGTGCTACTTCTTCATTGACTAGATTCATCAAAAACGGATTTTTTCTTTAATTTAAACGTTTTTTATAGACTCTGAGTAAAAGGAAATGCAATTTAACAATAAAATGTGTGGAATCCCGTCGAATTCGATGAATGAAATATTTAAAAGACCCGATAGATTTGGTTTAAAAAAAAGCAAAAGTAATTGCATTATTGAATCAATATATAATAAATATATTTACAAAGTAAATGTCAAGTTTGCCAGTTACAATTTTGCATGCAAATATTCGCACATCTTCAGTTAATATTGTAATCTGAGTGCCGGCGGAATCCAGAAATTTTATTTTATATGCACTCACAAAAAAAAAAAAAAAAAAAAAAAAAAAAAACCTAATTTTTTTTTTACTGTGACATTATTTTCACTAACTGAAGTTATCTGAAAGTAAAATCTCAATCTCAGTGTCCATAACGAAAAGAAATATTGAAATGTAATATCGGGTACTACTAGGTTATCCCGTCGACCAAAAATTATCGCCAAACTATAAGATTAAATGCCATGGATGATCGTGAATGTCTCATTCAATGACATTAAATACGACTCATGTGTTTAAAATGTCATTAAGTGATTTTTATTTCGACTTTTTATTAATATTCTACTAATTATTTGTTTTTTCGTTATTTAAAATAAAAATTATGTCAATATGCATAATTTGGCTATTAGTTTGGCGATTTGTATAATTTGGCGAAATTGGTCGATGGGATAACAGAGTAGTACCTAATATCGTTATGAGTAAAAATGCGATGTTTTAAATAGTGACGTCATTTTCTCTTCAAATGTTTTTTAAAAGTTACTGTTTTTAGTAATATGAAAAAGGCATCCGCAATAATATTGTATTTCCCATTTATCTGGTTGCTGAATGACATCATTTTCCTCATTTGAAATTTTTCTTATTTTGCTTTAGACATTAATTTTTATCATAAATTATTTTCTGTTATTTTATTTACATTCTGTTATTTTATTTACATTAATATTATTTCTCAGTAAATACATTTTTTTTCACCTCAATTAGTGCATAATTATACGCAATCATTTTGGAAAATAAATTTTTATTATCGAGAGAAATCTAAACTGTGTTGCCACCATTTTGAAGAAATGTCATGAAAAAGCTTTTAAAATTAAAAATAAAATTTAAAAATGGAAATAAATTAAAAAATAACTAAAATGGGCACAACTACAAATAAATAGCTTTCATTTAAAAAAATAATTATCAAAATCGGTTGAGTAGAAAATTCAGAGCTGATGGCACGACATTTTTAGCTTGTCTGAAAGAAATAGCATCGGAGGCTAATAAAAATAAAATATAAAAATGGAAATAAATTAAAAAATAACTAAAATGGCACAACTACAAATAAATAGCTTTCATTTAAAAGAATAATTATCAAAATCGGTTGAGTAGAAAATTCAGAGCTGATGACACGACATTTTTAGTTTGTCTGAGAGAAATAGCATTGGAGGCTAAAAAGGAATAAACGAAACATTTTCTGTTATTAAAAAAAAAAGAAATAACAACCAATAAATTATAATATTTTTAGAACAAACAATTTATTATAACATTCATATGATAACCATGTTAGGCAACTGAACGCCATTTTGGCACCAATTAGGTATCTTGGTTTGTATAGAGCATATATGTGCCATATTTATTTGTAAAACTGAGCATGAACGTTTACCAAGTGTGTTTTCATAGCCGCTTATATCTTTTTGCAACATAGCGCACCTTTCGAAGCCAAAACTGCACAAAAGAAAAAAAATCAATATTTGCAGCATTTTTATTTAATTTAATTTTTTTTTAATGTAATGCACATTTTGTAATCAATAGGCTCGATAATCAGACCTCATTTTTTTTTTGCTTTAAAAGATGATATTTCATACGACGTCTTTTTTGGATTCGTCGTTTTTCCATATTTGATAGTATGCGTCTACTCGTTTTGTAACTTTTTTTGTAACTTTTTTCTTTATTAACAGTGACATTTGGATTTCCTATTTAAATAAAAATTCTTCTAAATGCAAAGAATTTTGTTAAAATAAATAAATAAATGAAATGCGGACATCTATTGCTCAAAGCACAAAATTTTTCCTATTGAGTTAATAAAAATGAGTAAAAACATAATTTTTATGATGATAAAAAGGTGACTTATGTAATAACAGAGTCATATGTTATGTACGTTATGGTTTAAGTATTAATATTTCTTCACCATTTATAAATAATAATAATAATAAAATAAAATGCGGACAGACCAAAGTCTATATTTGACTGAAAACAACAACCATTTTCTAAATGCTTTAAAAAATGGCCAATGAAAAGTGATATTTCAAAAGTATTATGAAATTAGTTAAAAACCATTTACTTTAAACTAAACGAATAAAAGATTTATATTTTTAATGAAATAAATGGGATTTGAAAAATTTTTGGAAATTTATCACCATAGATGTATCAATATTACAATCGGTACCTTGTATGCAAAATTGAACAATTAGCAATACTTTTTGTACCCGAAAAATGGTCGTTGCCTTTTTTAAGGTTAAAAAGTATATTACGAAATATTCCTATACAGAGATGCCAAGCCCCCGCTTATTGCATAGCAGAATTTTCTTATAGGAAAAGTTATTTTTTAAATCTGCAGAATGTTCCAATATAATAAAACATTTTCTGTATTAAAATACCGGTATCCAAAATGCCGGAGACTTGGCAGCTCTGCCTATAACATTTTAATTAATCACGGTACTTTTTTTAATCGGATTCAAATTTAGTGGAGACTACGTTTTTTGGCCAAAAGTAGCTTTTTTCCACATGTGTAACTACGATACAATTCCTTGATACTGAAATAAAATTATTGCTTCCTCTTATTTATTTATTTGAATTTTAAAAAAGATGACTCAAAATCGTGTTTTTTAAATGTACGGAAAAAATCCATTTCGAGAGAGGGCGAAAAGGACAATATTTGGCGATTTATTCTGCGCTTGGCTTAGTGTCTTACTACCTTGTATTTAATACTCTTCATAGTACTTCGCTGTTATATGGACTTTGGCGCTTTTATAAAAAGTTTGACGTAATTCGGGCTTAAGAAAGTGAGTTTTTTACTGAATAATATAAATAAATGAAAAATGAATATTAAGAAATACTAAGAAAAGAAAAATGAAGCATTATATTGATCTATGTATATTTAAAAATGCATCTGCTAGCACTAATTAGATAATTTATGTATATAATAGAAGATAAATAGCTTTTGATTCTATATTTCTATGCTATAAAGCAATAACGTTTGTGTGTTTTTCGTTATCATTGGGAGTACCTAGCCGATTTAAAAAATAATGTGGGCAAAAAATGTTGGTAACCATGTTTGCTGCAAAATATACTATATTTTGCGTAGGAACAATAATCACCATCAATGCACGAGCAAAAAAAGTTCTAAAATTGAGAATTCTTTAATGTTGATATGACTAAAAAATTATTATTATTTTATTTTATTTTTTTTTTATTTTTTTTTTTTTT
Source organism: Maratus speculifer (assembly GCA_964019185.1). NCBI lineage: Eukaryota > Metazoa > Arthropoda > Arachnida > Araneae > Salticidae > Maratus > Maratus speculifer. Next base: position 283,941,673 of record OZ025298.1, on the reverse strand, counting down.
TGTGGCAACTTTTAAGATATAATATTCTCGTTTGAACGATTTCTAAACCATTCGACAATTTAAATTCCCAAATTAAACATTTTTTTTCTAGAAAAAGTTTTAAACCCAATTTATTGAGAATATTGCAATTTCTAGGATACTGTTGGGGTTAGAAACTAGAACTTTGGCATCACAGTAACTTATAAGATGTAAGTGCTCGTTTAGGACAAATTCTTAAAAAAGGATTCCATAATTCTTATCAACAACCTCATGGCATCCATGGAAAACAGATGTTCAACAATATAAACTATTCAGACGGATCTCACACCATATAAAATGCACTCCATTCTCTTCAAACATAATAGTTTATGTTATTTGTAGTTTCTCAAATCGGTGCGGAGCTTCTGTTTATGCTCATGACATCATTTCAAAAAGTTATATTTCCAATGTAGGAAAATTTGGTGTTTTATTTTCTGTATTACTTTTAACATTTTGCATATTTCCAATTTAATATCCATGTATGGTTTGCTTTCCCTTTTATAAAAATAGTATATGCAACTTTATATATAAGATTTTGTAATTCTATGATTCAATATGCTTATTTTGATCATATTTTATCACAATGAATGACCAATTAAAGGTAACATCTCATTTTCTTTACTTGTCGAAAGTTATTAAATGTGTATTCTCAGCAACATCGCTCAGACTAATCCCTCTGAGGGAAGTCCTAGTTATTGTCTGAGCGAAGCGAAGTCTACGTAACGATATTAAAAGTCAAAAAAATTCCTTCGTCAAGCAAATCTCAAAAAGTACTTGTCGGATTTTGATTCTGTTTGTACCATTAGGTACCTATGGAGTAATCTGGTGAATGCACCACCTACGAAAAATTAGTTCCAAATAGTTTAAAAGTTATGTTTAAAAAACTGATAAAAAAGAACAATTTATTTGCATACGTCACAGAAATTTGGTGTGCGTCATTTTCACAAGCTGGATGTTTTCATTAGATTTCCAAATTCAAGCACATGGAACAAGGAAAATATGCAAATAATTTTCATGTAAGTGCTATAAAACACATTTAAATTAAAAAAAAAAAAAAAAAAAAAAAAAAAAAAAAAAAAAAAAAACTGGAAAAGAAATTTTTTTTTTCCGTTAATTGAAAAGAAAAAAGCCATAATTCTTAGTAACTTAGTATTTGATATTTTGCGATTTTTTTTATAATTGCGTTTTATAATCGCCATGTAACATCTTTTATATTTCGCGCGTGCAAATTGGAAACAATTCTTTCGTATTTAAATTAAATACGAGTTTGACGTGACTGCTTTAGGTGTTACTTTTATTAATAGATTATATATTGTTATTCTGTTTACATCGATCACTCTTTTTTTTTTTTTTTTTTTGTAATATTTGGTTATTTTGTCATCCAATTTCGCCAAATTATACGAATCGCCAAACTAATAGCCAGATTACACATATTGATATATTTTTTTAATTTTAAATAACGAAAGAAGAAATAAAATAATAAAACATTTATAAAAATACAAATAAAAAGTAGGATTAAAAATCCCTTGATGACGTTTTAACCTCTTGAAGAGAGCCATTCGCAGTATGTAAACGGTTAATTTTAATTCATAAATTGCCAACTGGCACCAGTAAATTTTTAGTACAATTTTGATCTCATAATATACGTGATGAAACGGTTTTGTTTATTTCAGATTATTTTCAATTAAATTTGTTCGTAAATATAAATTGACCATTTTTGGAGCACAAATGCCTTGCCCCTGAAAAGTTTAAACACATGTATCGTGTGCTTAATCTTATAGTTTGTCGATAGTTTAATCAAGTAGTACCAAAAAAGAAACAATAGTTGAAGCAATAAATAAAAATTATAAATAATAATCATAATAATAAATATAATAAAAAATATACATATCACAATAAATCGAAAATATTAACACTTACAACAATATTCAAAATCAAAGTTTTCATCAACTTGGCGCGTATATGACATTTATGCCATATTTATGTGTAAAAAATAAGCATTAACGTTCATCAGATATGAATTCTGACTTTCTGAAGCCCAAAAAGGGCCAAGATTTGTAAAAACGCCGAAGTGAAGGTATTAATGGAAAAGTACCATAAAAAATAGGACAAAAATATCATATACGTATTTCGGGTACTACTTGGTTATGCCAACCGACCAAATGTCGACCAAAAAAATATCGCCAAATTACAAGATTAAATTCCGACAACAGATGACCTTGAATGTCCCATTCAATAACATTAAACATGATCCGCGTGCGTAAAACATCATAAAGTAATTTTTATCTCGACTTTTTATTAATACTTTACTAATTTAATTTTTCTTCTATTAATTAAAATAAAAATTTAGTCAACATGCATAAGTTGGCTATTACTTTGGCGATTTGTATCATTTGGCGAAACTGGTCGACGGGATAACTAAGTAGTACCGTATTTGGTAAAGTTAAAATTATTTACAACGTTAGAACACCAGAATATTCGAATTCCAAGCATACCGGTTTCGGTAGCATATAGCATACCTTCCTCAGTGCTAAAGATAGCCTCCTCTATCTTTAGCACTGAGGAAGGTATGCTATATGCTACCGAAACCGGTATGCTTGGAATTCGAATATTCTGGTGTTCTAACGTTGTAAATAATTTTAACTTTACCATATTACACCAGGCAACAACCTATTATTATAGTACCGTATTTGGTTTGGCGAAAATTTGGCGAAAATCACTATTGAATTATTTTCTGTTATATTAAAAAGGAAGCAACAATAAATAAAAAACGCGATTAAATACAGATTTAATTAATATAGAAAAAAAACAATTGCCTGGTTACCATGTTATGCAAAACAAGTTGGAAATTGCACGTGAAGTGTAGCAAATGTGATGCGTTCCTACGATAACTAACAAGGAAGGTCTCCATTGGGGGCATACTCAGCATTTTTTGAAAAAAAATACGAATTAAACTATTCACGTAGGTAATAAAGGATCAGTGAAAAGTAGCGGCGGAATTACATCATTAGATATGTAAAAAAATAAAATAAAAATAAAAAAAAAATAAAAGTTTGGAATAATTGGCGTGAAAAGCTGAAAGCGACGCGGGATTTGGCGAGCAGTGCATTTCCTCACCAAAAGCAGATGATTTTAACGAATCTGAAAATTGATTTTAATTGACTTCACTCTTAAAAATCTGCAGCATTTACTGCAACGTCACTCCACTACTTTTATAGAATATCTCTCTTCTGACCAATGAGAATGCTCCATAGCACAGTGAATTGACCGTTTTCTATAAAAGCGGTGGAGTGACGCTGCAGAAAATGGTACAGATTTTTAGCGGTGTTGTAGCTTGTGCAATATTGCATTTTGTTGCAACGCACTCCACCGCTTGTATATAATATCTGTATTCCAACCAATGAGAAAGCTCCATTTAACGGCCAAGTAACCGTTTTCTATACAAGCAAGGGAGTGTGTTGCAACAAAATGCAGCAGATTTTTAACAGTGTATTTTTCAATTTGGAACAATTTTAATCAATTTAAATTGTGTTTTAAATGATAAAACATATTAATTTCATTTTGTTATAAGTACATATAAACGTATATGACAAAATTACACTTAAAGTAAAATAAAAATGCAAAACTAAATTACTTAAACTAAACTTATTTAAATAAATTGAACATAGAAAGTTTTTTCTTTAAAAAGTATTCGAAGCGTAAAAGCGTATTTTTCAAAATTTCGTTTTTTCGCCAACCGGAGATAAATCGCCAAATAAACGAAATTTTTATTATTTTTTTACGGACGTTATAAGGAGGTTCCGCCGAAATTTTTTTTATAAACATATATAACTATATGAGAAGAACACTCTGTAATTTTTTCAGATTTTTCTGAGTATGCCCGTATGGAGACCTTCCTTGTAAGTTTTAAAAACATTCAAATCTTGCTGTTATAGTAGACAGTACTTCGGATATAGTATAGTATCCGAAATCTTTTTTTGTGTTCCTGTAAATATACAGGAAGTAACTTTTATTACACCTCAGCAACGCATATCATATTCATAAAATGTGAAATAGTTTAATATAATTAAAACGCGTCCCAAGCAAAGTTTTCCCGTATAACATTATGTAGTGGAATGCTTTTAGGTGGCCCTGCAATTTAATAATAAATATTCTTTGCATCACAGATTGTAAAGAATGTATATTTTAGTACATATATATATATATATATATATATATATATATATATATATATATATATATATATATATATTACAAATTTAAATTTTTTTCGCCAAAACTAACCTTTATACTATCTTAATTTTCTTATAATAATATTCCGTACTTACTTCAAAATATTAAATTAAAATCTTGTTTCTAAATCTAATCTGTTAATCCTTATGCAGACGATATAAATTCTTAATTTGCCTTAAAAAACATTATTCCAGTATGCGTAAATTTAAAAAGATGGCTCTAAATTAAAAATATTCTTAATTAAAACTTTATTTCTTAATATTCCAAATAAAACTGATTTCTTCTATGTTTTTATCAACCCTTTTTAAGAAAGTCTTATTAAATTTATTCCAAAACCATACCTTTCAAAAAATATCATTATTTTATTTTATCTATTTATTTATTTTTCCTACGTCAACCTTTGATGTGTGCATATTAATAAATTCATTTCTTTTCTTTTTCTCTTAAAATTAATCATTTATAAAAATCGTCTGCCTAAGATATTTAAAATTCTGAGTCAATTAGGAATTGGTTAAATAATATTTTTTTTTAAATAAATTTATCGTCTGTTTAAAATAATCTCGTAGCTGGACAAGAATTCTGTTTACATAAAAGAATGATGGTTTGAGGTTACAGAATGTTCCAGAACTTTCTTTTTAGTTTAAAAAGGTGGAAGTCTCGAGATGAGAAAGAAGATTTCTTGGGTTGCTTCTTCGATGAGGACAGCTCGCTGAAATAATGATGGAATTTTTGCAAAAGGAGCTTTTCCTTCCTCATTATTACGAATTTAATAAATGAATTTACAGCAGCCCATGGCTAATTATTGGATCTTCTACATTTATTTATTTATTTTTTTTTTCCCTCGCTTGCCATGACTGTGTGTTTCCTTTTAACCAGTGGAAATAAGTCGAGTTCTCCTTAAATCGTCTCAACTAATCGAAAAGTCGACAGGATTAGTTATCTGTGCTGCCTTTTTAATGAATGATATTTAAAGAAAATTGCGATGGAACGAAGAAAAGCATGCTATCGCCGAAGTTCGATTGAAGGACATTCTATATGGTATTTTCGGCTTGCTAATGAAATCGGCTGTGGAACGAAATGATGATAGCTTTGTGAATCGCCGAAAATCGACTTCTCGTGAATTCCTGAAGCTTGATATTTTTGGAAATAATGATAAATTTTTGAGACCTGGTGATTTCGAATTGGATTTAATAAGGAATAGAAGCGCCACAATGACTGCATTCATCTTGTTGCCGCCCAAATATGCGATCATTGACTTTAAGTATTACTGGTAGTGATGACAAGAAAAAGAGAAAAAGAGAAAAAAAAAACTTTTAGAGACAACTGAACGCCGGTTGCTACTTACTTTCATAATTTTCGGGATTCTTGTCCCCTTTAGGATCATCTTGAGAATTTCTCCTTATCAGTGAGTTATTTTTAGAAGTATTTAATTATTATGTGAATCCTTTTGTTGTATTTGTGTAGATTATTTATGCTGTGTTTGTGAGGTTTATTTATTTATTTTTTTATTTTTCTGCGAGTCATTATTATTATTATTATTACTTGTTGGAGTGAAAACATGTTTGTTCTTAAAAATTTAATTCAGGAGTATGATGTTCTTAAGTCACTTATTGTTACTTATTACTGATTATTATGATACTTTTATGCAGGATTGGAGGTAAGTTTGTAATAATAATGAAGTATAAAAGAATTTAGAAGCTCAAGTTTATTTCAAAAAAGTACATTTTCTAAATTATTGATATTTCTTTGTTATAAAGAACTATTCTCAGAATGCAGTATTTTCATGATAATGTTCCTATAACTAGACATTTGAGTCAGAAAACTAAATTAACATTTATGTTTTTTCCTTTAGTTGTTAGAATTTCTGGTGACAGTGAGCTTTGGTTCCCGGATTCTTATAATTTATTTAAATTCAGTAAGAAAGATGGAACTGTACAAAACTGTTGCTAGAGTTTGACTGATAAATATGATTAATTTTTTCAGTAAATTTTGTAATTTTAAGTAAGAAATTACCTATAATTAAAATTTTTGAATCTGTTTATGATTTATAAAATAATAGAATTAAAAAGTTGATCACAATTTAAGGTATAACTATGATATTTACAATTTCTATTTTTATTAGATAAAATTTCTGGTTAAAGTTAGCAGCTAAATATAGTTATAATTTTCACGATAATTTTGATTCAGATTTTTAAAATGGAGGGTAATGGTTTTGTGTGAGGCAGTTAAAATGTATACACCTCCAGTAGACAAAGACCTCAAAATTGCGAAAGCGCGAACTCATGAATTTCACCTTAAAAGTAAAAGACTCTATGATCGAAATTTTGTCGAATGCCCATTAAAAATACAAGAACCGTAGTCCCAAGAAAATAAATGTTGAAGAATACGGGGTTGGGATTATCGTTATCCCGAAAACTTCCACCCCTCCAACAGGCGGAAGAAGAAATCATTAAGGTCCTTTTGCTCAATAGGGGTCCGACTGAGTATCGAGCAAGGGAAATTCTGTAGGGAGGATGTTAATTATCCTAGGGAAATGCCGGGAAAAGAACTTGGCAAAAAAATAAACATTGTTTACGCAGACGACGTAAAGCTGTGTCTACCCCAGTTGCTGCAAGATTCTTAGATAGTTCTTGCTTGTGAGACATATTAATGAATAGATTATATTCAGCAAGTAGTTTTAGAGATTTAGAATTGCTAATTTTGACTACACTTTTGCTCTTAGAATATAAAATGAAGAATTATTATTTTTTTTCTTACTAATGCACTAAATATTAGAAATTACGTGCGTAATTTTACACACTGAATTGAAAAAAAAAAAATCAAATGTTTATACTTATCATTATATTTACGGAACTTATGATTGTTCTCAAGCCCAAAGGAGTTAGTTTTTGAGGCTTTTCTGAATTCGTTTTTATTATTCAAAAACATACGAAATTGTTAACATATGAAACATATGAACGAGACGTGAAATTCTTAATAAAAATTATATAATAGAATGGCGTTTTCAATTTATTTAATAAAGGCAAAAACATTTCAGAAAATAATGTTAAAGTTGGCGTTTTGACCAAAATTTCCGAGCGTGAAATTTAGGGAAAGGTGGGAATTTGCTGGTTGTATTTTTGTTGCGGTAATGTCAATAAGTAATTTATTTATAACAAAAACAAAATGGAAAAACTGAATTCGATTCCTAATTCTATCAAAATCCTATCCTGCCAGGTCTGCCAATTTTATGCCGACACGTTAAGAATTATTCAGAAAGTTTCACATTAGAAACCAGCTTGATTCTATGGTCGGTAAACGGGAAAAAAAGTGACCGGAAAAAAAGTTATCGGAAAAAAGTGACATAAACTACAAAAGCGGAAAAAAGTGACAAGGAAAAAAAGTTACCGAAAAAAAAGTGACAAGGAATTGATTTTGGGGATTTATTATTGATTTTGGGGATTCATTGGTTAAGTATGAAAGGGGCATCGAGGGGGGGCTCATAATTTAGGTAAATGGGTTTTTCATGCTGAATTAACTGTTTTGGTTCAATTTTTGGATATACGTTCATCCTGAAAAGACGCTTGCCTGATTAGTTTTGGGAAGGGACGATTAACCCAACCCCCATCCATCCTGAATTAGATGAATGGGTTTTTACGCAGAATTATCCAACGTGTGTCAAATTTGCATATAGGATCTTTTCCATAAGGCTTATGTATAGTATAAAATGCGTGAAGATATTCTAGGAGTTTAAGGGTTAAGTATAGATGGGGGAACGGGGGATAACCTTTCTTAAATTAAATTAATGGCTTTTTACGCATAATTATCCGATTTGCTTAAAATTTTGGACATAAGTTCATTATGACAAGACGTATCTTAGATTAGTTATGGGTTCTTCTGCTTATAAAGGGGGGTGGGAACGAGCAATTCTTCCCCTCAAACTAGATAAATATGTTTTTATGCAGAATTATCCCATGTATTTCAATTTTAAATATAGGTTCTTTCTGGTAAGGTGAATTCGGAAGAGTTTTAAGGATTTAATGGCTAAGTATAAAGGGGAGATGGAGAAAACCCCTCTTAAATTAAATAAATGGCTTTTTATGCAGAATTATCTGATTTGCTTTGAATTTTGGACATGGGTTCATTATCATAAGACATATTTCTGATTAGTTATGGGGTTCTATTGGTAATTAAAAAGGAGAGCGGGTGATTACTATACCCACCTTAAATTAGATTTAAAAAAATTATGCACACTTATCCGATGTACTTCAAATTTCGGATATAGGATCTTTCTCATAAAGTGAATTCCTGAATAGTTTTATGGGTTTAATGGTTATGTATAGAGGGGGAACGGGGGATAAACCCCCTTAAATTAAATAAATGGTTTTTTACGCAGAATCATCCAATTTGCTTGAAATTTTGGATGTATATTCATTATAAGAAGGCGAATCTCAGATTAATTATGGGGTTCTTTTGATAATTAAATAGGGGAAGCGGGCGATTAATCCTCCACTCTTTAAATAAAATAAATTGTTTTCTTTCTTTCACAACTATTCAACGTATTTAAAATTTTGTATATAGGTTCTTCCTGATAAAGTGAATCCCTGAATAGTTTTAAGGGTTTAATGGCTAAGTATAGAGCGATGAACTGGGTATAACCCACAATTAATCAGGACTTCGCCTTATCATAATGAACGCCCAATCAAAATTTGAATCAAATCAGATAATTCTGCGTAAAAAGCCATTTATTAATTTAAGGGGGGATCATCCGTTCCCCTAGTGTTTACTTAGCCATTAAACCTTTAAAATTATTCCGGGATTCACTTTATGAGAAAGAACATATATCCAAAATATGAAATATATCGGATAAGTGAGCATAAAAAACAATTTATCTAATTTAAGGGGGGGGGGGAATAATCACCCGCCACAATTTTTAATTGGCAAAATAACCCCATATGTAATCAGGGATACGCCTTAACATAATGGTTTTATAATCCAAAATTTGAAGCAAATCTGATAATTCTGCGTAAAAAGTAATTTAATTTAAGGTGGGTTATATTCTATTCCCCTTCTATACTTAGATATTAAATCCTTAAAACTATTGAGAGATCCACCTTATCAGAAAGAACATTTATTTAAAATTTGAAATACATGGGGTAATTCTGCATAAAAACCTATTTTTCTAGTTTAAGGGGGATATAATTGCTCGCCCCCCTTTATAATAAGCTGAAGAATCCCATAACTAATCAGAAATACGTCTTATCATAATGAACCTATGTCCAAAATTCTAAGCAAATCGGATAATTATGCGTAAAAAATTATTAATTTAATTTTAGAAAGGTTATCCCCCGTTCCTCTCTATACTTAATCATTAGAACTCCTAAATCTCTTCAGGCATTATATACAATATATAAGCCTTATCGAAAAGAATCTATATGCAAATTTGAGTCACGTTGGACAATTCTGCATAAAAACCCATTCATCTAATTGAGGACGGATGGGGGGGAGGGGAGTAATCGTACCTTCCCAAAACTAATCAGGCAAGCGTCTTTTCAGGATGAACGTATATCCAAAAATTGAACCAAAACAGTTAATTCAGCATGAAAAACCCATTTACCTAAACTATGAGCCCCCTCCCCGATCCCCCTTTCATACTTGAGCAATGAATCCCCAAAATCAATAATAAATCCCCAAAATCAATTCTTTGTCACTTTTTTTCCCGGTAACTTTTTTCCCTTGTCAGCTTTTTTCCGCGTCACTTTTTTCCGTGTCACTTTTTTCCGCTTTTGTAGTTTGTCACTTTTTTTCCGATAACTTTTTTTCCGGTCACTTTTTTTCCTAGATTCCTATGGTCACAGCCTACTAAAAAGTCATGCGCAACTATACCTTTTGCATAAATGAGAATGGAATTATACATTATCTGCTTCAGAAAATTGTCGAATTCTAGAATTATTTATTATTTCTAAATAACTTATTCACCGTCAATTTCAAATGAAATAATTTTTATTTATGCAAACCATAATAAAGATTGCATTAATAATTTCTTAGTTATTTTTCATCTGACACCAAAAAGAAAAAGAAGTTCTCAATTTTGCACTTTTTTGTTGTTGTTATCGTTTTGTACGCTTATCAATTACTTCGAAACTATTCGACTGATTCATGTGCCTTTTTTTTTTTTTGTGTGTGTGTGTGTGTGTGTGTGTGTCATTGAAAGATTATTCTCTGCAATTGGTCAAGGGCTGAATTTAAATTTCATGAAAATTGCTGCAGGGCTTTTTTTAGAAATTTAGTAACAATACAAATAAATAAATTAAAATAAATAAACTCATTTAAAATATTTAATTTTTAGCGATTTTGATCAAATAAAGTAGCTCTATCTTCTTCTTCTTCTTCTTTTTTTTTGTTTGTTTGCTAGAATGTTGCAACCACAAAGTTTGTAATAATTATTATTATTTATATAGCTATTATTCTCGAATAAAACAAGGGAAAACAAAAAATAATGATTTAATTATTAAAAACTTTCATGGCGAAACAATTGTTAAAAAATATAATAAATAATAATATAATTAAATTAAAAGTAAAAGCAAAAAATATAATTAATAATAATAATAAAGTCTAAAAAATTGGAAAGAGTTTTGAATTTCTTCAAAACTTCTGCGGTACACTCGTTTAATTTGAAGAATCATATTTCTATGGTGGTGGGATTGTTACTCTAACACAAAATGGTTCAAAAGTCTGAATTTCATATAAATTAAAATAATTAATATCTTTTTTTACCTTCATTGGTAAATTTTGTTTAAAAAGCTAACTTTTACAGCTTCTTTCACAGTGTCTTGCCTTTACGGAAAAATAGAAAATACTATACAATCTCTTTGTTTCTAAATAAAAATACCATAAATTTCATAAATATGTATCTATATTATAAAAGCGAAACGTATCTGTGCGTAACGCATACGTAATTTTGCCAATGCCAACACTTTCCCATGCAATTTCGGTTTTGCAATGTTCACTACAACAAATTTTTACACTTCTAACCATCGCACATTTTAAATTTTTATACTGTTGTACAGAAAGAAAAATTTACTTTTAAGTGCAATTTGTTTGAAAACTCTATCTCAATTTATTTTTGAGATATTAATTTTTTTTATAGTTTTTAGTACCACTTTTGTAATTGTGGCAACAGAATCACTCCATTTTCTCTTGAAATTGAAAAAAAAAAAAAAAAGGAGAGAAAAGAAAAGAAAAGAAATTAAAATGTGCAGCGCTTTTCCATGCAATTTCGGTTTTGCAATTTTCGATTTTGCAAATTTTACACTTCTAAGTATCGCACATTTTAAATTTTTACACATTGTATAGAGAAAAAAATGTACTTTTAAATTCGTACTTTTTTCCCCAGCTCCACACTTAATTCGCAGAAAAAAGGAATTCGTATGGGTGCTTTTTAAATGTAAGAGATTAAAGTAAAATGTTACAGAACTACATACTATATGGCTATTAATGGCCGGACACTTTCAATTATAGACATTTTGTCGAATATAAAATAAAAACATATTTATAGGATTCTTCTGAAAATCCAGGATGACAAAGACGATGTTTGACCTCATATTTATGAATGCCCATTTCATAAGAAGGAAACTTAGGGAGCCGATAGGAAAAAAAAAAAAAAAAAAAAAAACATAGAAAAACTATAATATTTGGAAACCCTCTTTACATTAAATTATACGAAACGATCTGAAGTAGATCAGAGTAGAAATATATGGATATTGTACAACATTTCTACTGACTTTTGCATAAATAGAGAGTATAATAAGGGAAATATACATTTTTTTTAAGTGCAAAAAAACCGTGATAGATTCGGAGTTTTTAGACACTCCGCTCCCCTCACAGAAGAACAAGGGGAAAATAGACAGTTCGTGCAGCCTTTACGTTCAGCTTTTTATGAAATTTTGGGTATTTTTATATAAAATGATAATGTATCGTTGTACAGTTTTATGAGGAAGATAATCATAGCTTATTTACTCCCCCCTTCTGAAAAGCGGGAGATAAGCAAATTAACAGAAACTCATCTGATCTGTTATTTATAAACTTAGAAAACATTCTGACAATGTTATCTTCTAAAGCCGTGATAGATTTGAAGTTTGAAGACCTCCCCGTCCCCCACCAACATACACAGAAGAACAAGGGAGACTGAATTTAAAATATATATATAGTACCCAGTGTTTATATTCTAATTCTCCATATCTTACAAAAATTGATCATTATGACAATGAGAAGTTTTGAGACAACTTTTAAAGCCCTTTCTTCTTCCCTCCCTCAGCCTCGGCAGAGCAAGAACGTCAAAATTTCAAAAAATCATCTTATTCTAGTATTTATATTCTAAGATAAACCAAGTGTATTATTATTGGACTCATTTAAATATGATGTGATTTTAAATATGTTAGCTTTTTTATGGATGCGCTTTAGTCAAAGCGCTTTTTTTCGTTTTATTTATTTATTTTTTTTTATTATTATTTTATTTTTTTATTTTTTTAAACCACGAAAATACAAACGGAAGCGCCAGATAGCTTTGATTGTCTCTTTTTATAGTAATACAAGAGGATTGTATGTATTTATCAATTTTTAACCCTTTCAGGGGCAAGGTATTTATGTTCAAAAAATGCTTAATTAATTTATTAACTCTGAAATTTACAAATTTATTTGAAAATAACTAAAAGCTCTTTTTCACATATACTATGAAATTCAAACTGTAATAAAAAAAATTACTGGTACCACTTGGTATTTTGGGCATTAAAAGTAACAGTTAGCAGACTGCAAACGGCGGAAGGGTTGAAAGCCATTGAAGAAATTTTAACACCAAAATCTTCTTCTCTGCTGTGTTGACAGAATTTTCATATCCAGACTTCATCCAATATTTCTTTATAGTAATATTCGGTTAATTATTTTACAGATTAAATTAAAGTAGTACTATTCGTAAATATTCGTTTTAGTTATAGTTAAAAACGAAGACCTTAACAGGAAACATAAATTACGTTAGATATCTCTTTATTATTTGTTACTATATTGTTTAACGATTCTTTATATGTTAATTTCTAATTTTTTCTTATAGTAAAATTTCTTTATCTGTTTTAATTTAAATCGTTGAAATAATATTAACAATGATTCTTAAGGAAATCACTTATGCGTTATTTAAATATTTGAAAATTTAGCACTTTTTAAAATAATGTATTTTTGTATTACCATATATACGTATAGTAATTTTGCCTATAACAAACCTTCATTTTTAGATTATACCCTTCAAGAAACCAAATGCTATTAAAACTTTCAATAAACATCCATCAAGTTTTCTAATTATTTTTTAAAACGACTGCTCAATTACTACTAATATATGTTTTATTTAATGACACGCACTTCACAGAAAAAGATCATTTTTATCATTATAAATTACATCTTTTCAACGAACCTAAAGCATTACTTTCGATTCCGACAAGTAAACAGAAATAACTTTCTCTTAGGGAAGAAAATTCCCTTACTTTCTCACGAACGTGTAAATCATTAACACATGTTCCAAATGATAGCAGCATTTTCTGGTCACCTGCGGTGAAGGGTCATTAAGATAGGGGGATGAAATCGCGTCAGTTCTCCCGTTGTAAAAGGATATTTTAGATTTCACTGTCCCGAAAGCTAAAGGTTATGAAGAATTTAAATACCCTAACACTCGAAAATTAGAACCTACTTTCTCTGGACCATATAAAATTATAAATAAACTTTCTGATGTAACTTATGAAATAGATAAATTTAATTATGAGACAGGACAGAATTCCGTTATTGTGCATGTTTCTAAATTAAGACCCTATTTTTCACCCGAAGATTTTAAACTGTTTCATGAGCAACCCAAAAAACCCTCAAAACCTCAGATACAATCACAATCACTAGATCAAACTAAAGTCAAGACAGTAGATTAAGTTTTAATTCTTATTCTTTAAATAGTTTATCACCATAATTTTCAACATTAGCAGGTATGTTCTTGGAGGCCTACAAGAATATTACTTGTTTTTGGGAGTTTTTGGGGTTAAATTGGGCTCCTTATGCAGGCATAAGGTGTACACTTTGATTGTAAAAGCTTTCAAATTGATGTTGATAAATTAATTTTAAGTGTATATAAGTCTAACTATCTTTACTCATTTATTGACATTAGTATTACTCTATTTATTCAGCAGATATTATGTGATAACAGTTATAAAATTTGATGACTCTACTGAAACCTATAACTTAATATGTGATTTTCAATGATTGTGAAAACTACAGATACTAAGAGTTTTTCAAAAAAGCACACTATTTTTATTTCCATTTCTCAATTAAGAATGACACCTTTTATTCCTATTGTATTTTATTATTAAAGTTTATAAACCATGTGTAGATAAAACATTATTCTACATTTGGCATTTGAAAACTTATAACCAAATTTGACAATTTTGTAAAAGAGTATCAGAGAGGAATTATTGTAAGGAAATACTGGTTGAGAGTCCATTTTCTAAATAGTTAGATTTAATTTTATTTGGATTTTGGAATTATTATGATTTTTTTTTATTTATACTTTCGGCTAGCAAAAAATACTTTCTTATGCTATTAGAAGATAAGAAAATTATTTAGTTGCTATGTAATTATTTTTATCCTCAACCAATATTTTTCCTATCAATAATAAACAAATAGTGATATTTTCTTTTGATTATACTCTTGTTTTACTATTATTATTATTATTATGATTTCTATAATGAAGTTTAGTATTAATTATACTCTTATTGAAAAATATTAGGATATGGAGTCTTATTATACTATTACTTATTATTGTTGTTATTGTTATTATTTAAATTTTTCTATATTATTTATTATTGATATTGAGAGTGATGCTATTTATTATTGAAAAATTGATATATTACTGAAAGATGTTGGATCCAACATAACATTAAAACCAAAGATTAAACTAGGTTTGAAGATTTTTAATTAAAGAGACTGTATTCAGAGAACATTGGAAAAGACTCTTTTATATATACTAGTGAAAGACTTGTTTCATTTAAAGGACTTATTTAAAATAAACTATGCATTAAGTCATTGTAATTATTTAAACTTCCATGAGAACGAATTTTTATTGTTTTTATTATATTTTTATCTCTTGCTTATTAATATTCATAACTTATTTACTGTTATTATATGTATTATCTCCTATGCACTTACAAATGGTAAGTGATGTTGTAACATTATTGTATTTCTTTCAGGGAAATGCTCCTACCTAAATTTAATTCAGAATTATTTTCTCTTAACTATTTTATTTTAATCGCTAATATTTTTTATATTGCGTTAATTTTCTTTTCTTCCATCTCTTGGCTTCCTGAGTTTGACAGTTTTATTCCAAAATTTAACTTTTCTAAATTATTATATTTCTGTTGTCTGAACTTGTAGTTTTATTTAACTATCAATTTCATACAAAGTCTTGGGGAGGGGGGATAATATTACAAATTTAAAATTTTTTCGCCAAAACTAACCTTTATACTATCTTAATTTTCTTATAATAATATTCCGTACTTACTTCAAATTATTAAATTAAAAACTTGTTTCTAAATCTAATCTGTTAATCCTTATGCAGACGATATAAATTCTTAATTTGCCTTAAAAAACATTATTCCAGTATGCGTAAATTTAAAAAGATGGCTCTAAATTAAAAATATTCTTAATTAAAACTTTATTTCTTAATATTCCAAATAAAACTGATTTCTTCTATGTTTTTATCAACCCTTTTTAAGAAAGTCTTATTAAATTTATTCCAAAACCATACCTTTCAAAAAATATCATTATTTTATTTTATCTATTTATTTATTTTTCCTACGTCAACCTTTGATGTGTGCATATTAATAAATTCATTTCTTTTCCTTTTCTCTTAAAATTAATCATTTATAAAAATCGTCTGCCTAAGATATTTAAAATTCTGAGTCAATTATAAATTGGTTAAATAATATTTTTTTTAAAATAAATTTATCGTCTGTTTAAAATAATCTCGTAGCTGGACAAGAATTCTGTTTACATAAAAGAATGATGGTTTGAGGTTACAGAATGTTCCAGAACTTTCTTTTTAGTTTAAAAAGGTGGAAGTCTCGAGATGAGAAAGAAGATTTCTTGGGTTGCTTCTTCGATGAGGACAGCTCGCTGAAATAATGATGGAATTTTTGCAAAAGGAGCTTTTCCTTCCTCATTATTACGAATTTAATAAATGAATTTACAGCAGCCCATGACTAATTATTGGATCTTCTACATTTATTTATTTATTTTGTTTTTTCCCTCGCTTGCCATGACTGTGTGTTTCTTTTTAACCAGTGGAAATAATTCGAGTTCTCCTTAAATCGTCTCATATATATATATGTATATATATATATTGTTTAGGTGTAAGCCTTAAATAAAGAAACAGATTTATTGATAGTAATGTATTTGACCTTGACAGGTTAATTACTGTCAAATAATAATTCTTGATATTAATGGATTTGACCTTGAGTATACCCAATTACTGTCAAAATAAAAGTCTTGATTAATATTTATGACTAAAATAATGATTTAAAAATGCTTAATATTGATTTATTATTAAATTAATGTTTATTTCTTGACAAGTTGACAGCTTAATTTAATTTAAATTCATTTAAAGAGATTTATTGATCTTATAATTATTTTATGTCAAAATTAATGTTTTATTTATTGATAAGTTTTCAACTTGAGTACTTTTTAAATCATTATTAGAGATTTATTGAGTTCTTAATTATTTTATGTCAAGTTAATGACATATTTTTAAATTTATGATCATTTTAATTTTATCTCTATGCTTTCTTGTTATATTTCCCCAAAGGGGGTTTTTTAGTCTTGGATCTGCAACCAAGCAGATAAAACATGTAGGTCCTGGCTCTGCAATCAGGCAGAGTGCACATGTAAATTGACTCTGTATTCAATTTAAGATTGTGAAATTTCATGGCCTTGTACAAAAGGAATATTGATTTAGCTCTGCATATTAGACAACATTCTGTATTCTGGCTACTTATTTTAACATTCTAATGTGGATTTATTTAATTAATAAACTATATATTAATCTAATTCGCTCTCCCGTTTGACCATCATGAACATTGTGACTGATACACCCATTTTCTTTTGGTGCCGAAACCCGGGAGTGTTAAATAATGAATAGTGTTGAATAGTGTTAAATAGTGACTAAATTGTGTGACTATTGTGACTTTTGTGCATGAACACAGTTTTCTCCTTATAATTGGATTAATACGAATGAACATTTGACTTGGATTACCTAAGGATTACCTGAAATAAACAGGTAAGAAGCTTTATTATTCAATTAGAAATTAAGATTTTATTATTGTTATGGAAAATTTAGAAAAACTTAAAGCAAAGCGTTCTGTTGAACGAACAAGTTTTACAAAGTTATTAACAAAATTAGACTCGTTGTTAGCAGATTATATTGATAATACAAAAACTGATGAATTATTAGAGCTTCACGAAACATTGTCTTTAAAAGAATCTGCATTTCAAAAATTAAATCATGAAATTGAAGCTCAAATATCAGACTTAAAAGAATATGAAAAGGATATTGCTAGCAGTGAAAAGTATAATGATCAGTTGATAAGTGCTAAATTTAAAATTAAAAATAGATTAAGTAAATGCAATAAAGGCAATATTTCTACTATGATATCAGGTAGTTCTGTGAATACATTGAATAGTTCTGTCAGTGGAACAGAAGCAAGTTCTTAGTCGGCCATGAAATTACCCAAATTAAATGTTCCAAAATTTTCTGGTGAAATCGAAGAATGGGTAGAATTTTTTAATTGTTTTGAAACATCGATACACCAGAATAAATCACTGTCAAAGATAGAGAAATTTGCATATTTAAAATCTTTGTTATGTAATCGTGCATACAATGTGGTAGAAGGATTTCCATTGACAGAACAAAATTATGATACCTGTATTGATTTATTAAAGGACCGATTTGGTAAAGTTGATGTAATTATAAATAAACATATGTCTAATTTGTTAAACATGGAACCCGTGAAAAATTGCTCAAATTTAAATGCGTTAAGAAGATTGCATGACGTTTGTGAAATAAACATAAGAAGTTTAAGAAATTTAGGAGTAACATCTAATTCCTATGGGCATTTATTAAATCCTGTTTTGATTAAGTTATTACCCCATGAACTTGTAATTGAATATCACAGAAGACGTGATACTAGTAAAGACCTTGATGTAACAGATCTAATTGCCTTTCTTAAATCAGAAATTGAATGCAGAGAAAAAGCTTTGCTTATGACTAGTTCTAAAACTGATACAACTTCTTCGTTTGTATATAAAAATAAAACTGAATATCGTGAAAGAAAACAATCAAATTAAATATCAACATGCTAATACTCTAAATGCTAATATTAAAGTTTTTTGTGTTTTCTGTAAAAGTAATGAACATTTATCGTCTGAGTGTAAAAATTTAGCTGATGAAAAGGAAAGATTAATGTTAAAAAAAGAAGGTAGATGCTATCGGTGTTTTTTCAAATCCCATTTATCTTCGCAGTGCCGCGTAAAATTGCAGCCATGTATAATTTGTAAAAGCACTGAACATAACAAATTATTTTGTTTAAAGAAAAAATTGAAACCAGAAATATCCGAAAATCAAACAATTGTATCTAATTCTCATTGTAATTTAAAAAATTCTAATCATGCTGTTTTATTGCAAACATGTTGTGTAACTGCTCAAGGTAACTCGAAATCAAAATTAGTTCGTTTATTGCTTGATTCTGCAAGCGAGAAAAGCTTCATAACAAAAACATTAGCTCGTGAATTAAATTTGCCTGTTTTACGAAAGGAACATTTAACTGTATTTGCCTTTGGTATTGATCAAGGTCGGGAAGAAGAATATGATGTTTTCAAAATTAAATTAAGAAGTAAATTGAATTATCGCAGTTTCATAAATGTTGAGGTATTAGCTACGGATTTAATAAGCGCAACAACTTTGAAGGTTCCAAATTCTGATCCTTTAATTACGAAATATGTTGAGAGTAAGGGATGGAAATTAGCAGATCCTACCCCCCAGGAATCAGCAGTGCAAATCCTTCTTGGAGCTGATTATTTTTGGAATGTGCAGAAAGGCATCGTAGAAGAAATTAATGAGCATTTATATGTAGCTAATACACTTTTTGGTTACACAATAGTGGGAAAAATTAACTCTGAAAGCAACAAAACAATTAATGCTCATCATGTATCGGTGAATGAAAGGGAAAATTTTGATTTGCAAAGATTTTGGGATCTAGAATCATTGGGTATTTCTGATAGTAAAAGTGAACCATTTTCACAAAGGGATTTAGATGCAATGGATTTATTTAAAGATAATTTAAATTTTGTTAATGGAAGATATGAAACGAAACTTTTGTGGAAGGTAAACAAAAATGAATTGGAATCCAATTTTGATGTAGCTAAACAGAGACTTTGGGGATTAAAATCGAAATTATGCAAAAATGAATGGTTATTAAAAGAATATAAGAAAATATTAAATGAGCAGTCTGATTTGGGGATAATTGAAGAATGTAAATTTGATAAAAACGAAGTGAACACATATTATATGCCTCACAGACCAGTAATAAGGGAAGACAAATTGACAACGAAAGTAAGAATAGTATATGACGCGTCATCCAAAGATAAAGGAGCAAAATCCTTAAATGACTGCTTATTTTCTGGTCCCAATTTAAATCCCAATATTTTGGATATTATTTTAAGATTCCGTCTTCACAAGATTGCCTTCTCAGCAGACACAGAGAAGGCATTTTTACAAATTCAGATAGAAGATGAAGATAGAAATTTTTTGAGGTTCTTGTGGTTTGATAATATCACTAGTAATAATCCCATCTTGAAGGTCTTCCGCATGACTCGTGTAACTTTTGGTGTAACAACCTCACCATTTCTCCTTTCTGCAACCATCAAACATCACATTGAGGGATATAAAGATCTTTTTGAGAAAATAGTTAATATGTTAAATACTTCATTGTATGTTGATGACTTGTTCCATGGCGCATATTCAGTAAATGAAGCTTTAGTTTTATCGAAAGGTGCAGAGAAGATATTGAGTGAGGCCAATATGAAATTAAGAAAATTCAAAACCAACTCAATGGAATTAAAAAATTTATGGAAAGAACATGGGATAAATTTTGAGGAAGACACCCTTGAACAAAATCTTTCAAAGATATTAGGAATCAAATGGATGACAGAAAGTGACACATTAAAATTGGATTTACAACCACTTTTGGTAGAATTTGATAGTCAAATTATCACTAAGCGTTTTGTTTTACAAACCATGGCGAAAATTTATGACCCTCTTGGACTCATTTCTCCCTTTGTAATAAGAATGAAGTTTTTGATGCAAGAAATCTGGGAACATGGAATGGACTGGGATTCTATGTTGCCAGATCCTTTAAGTGAAAATTTCAGAAAATGGGTTTATGAGGTTAAGGAGTTAGTAAATTTTGAAATGCATAGAAAATATTTTGTAAATAATGTAAAACTAAATCCTGAAACTGCTCAGCTTTTTATTTCTTCTGATGCTAGTATAAAGGGATATGGGTCAGTAGCCTATATTCGTGATCCCCTTTCTTGTGAAACTTCATTTGTTATTGCAAAATCTAGAGTGGCACCTCTAAAAAAGGTTACGTTACCTCGCCTTGAGCTTCTTGGAGCCCTTACAGCTGCTAGATTAGCAAATTATTTAAGGGGGATACTTGAAATTGATAATGAAAATATATTTTGTCTTAGCGACTCACAAATTGTTTTGCACTGGATAAAGGGCAGTGCCAGTAAATGGAAACCCTTTGTCGCAAATCGCGTACGTGAAATTCAAGAACTTGTTGCTCCTGTGCAATGGAAATTTTGTAAGGGAAAAGAAAATCCTGCAGATGTTCTCTCTCGTGGTTGTTCTGCATCTGAATTGATTAATAACTCTGTGTGGTTAAATGGTCCCTGCTGGTTGAAGGAAAATTCTTTACCAATATTTACGCATGAAATTCCAATAAATCTGTCTGACGAAGAGGCCCTGCAGGAAAAACGTAAAATGCTTGTTTGCTCCGTATCCCAAAATATTCCTGAATTCGAACTTTTGTATAAATTTTCATCCTGGACCAAATTGAGACGAATTATGGCTTGGTGTCTCCGATTTATTAAAAACAGTAGATGTCCATCTGAAAAAATCAGTGGTTTCTTAACTGTTCAAGAACTTGAAGGGGCAACAAACGCTATTGTGAAATTGATTCAACGCCATGAATTCAGAGAAGAACTGAAAATGCTAAATTCAAAAAGGAACCTAAATTCTAAAAGTAAATTACTCCCTTTACACCCTTTTCTTGACAAAAATGGTATTCTTCGTGTAGGAGGTAGGTTAAAAAATGCAAACCTCTCTGAATACCAAAAACACCAAATAATCGTACCTAAAAGACATCATGTTACAGATTTGATCATAAAATACTTTCATGAAAAACATCTTCATAGTGGCACTCAGTTAACAATTTCGGCCATTCGACAAAATTTTTGGATAATTAATGCTAAAGAAGCTGTAAAAAGAGAAATAAGGAAATGTATTAAATGCTTCCGAAATATGCCACACCTTTCATCTCAAATAATGGGAAATCTTCCATCATCACGTGTAACACAAGCTCGAGTTTTTTCGAAGGTAGGAGTGGATTTAGCTGGCCCTTTTTTGATCAAACCTCGTAAGGGGCGTGGTGTGAAACCCTTTAAGCATTATATTTGCCTTTACATTTGTTTTGCAACAAAGGCTATCCATCTTGAAATTGTCACAGATCTTACCACTGAAACATTTTTAGCCTCGCTGAAAAGGTTTGTAGCTCGACGTGGAAAGCCTCAAGAAATATATTCAGACAGAGGTACAAATTTTGTAGGAGCTGACCGAGAAATGAAGAAAATGATGGCTCGAATTGTTTCTGATGAAAATTTTCACAAATATCTGACTGACGAAATGATAATATGGAAATTTAATCCACCTTCTGCCCCCCACTTTGGAGGCCTTTGGGAAGCGGGAATAAAACAAATGAAAAATCATTTAAAAAGAACAATTGGTGAACAAATTTTGACTTATGAAGAGTTCTTAACATTGATTGCACAGATTGAATCCTGTTTAAATTCGAGACCGCTCGTGGCTGAATCTTCTGACCCCAATGACTTTACTGCTTTGACACCAGGACACTTCATTATAGGAGCACCAATGACATCCTTGCCTGAACCTGACATCTCCTCTACATATGTTACTCCCTTGGAACGTTGGAAATTGCTGCAAAAGATTTTCCCGAGCTTTTGGAAAAGATGGTCTTCAGACTACCTCTCACAATTGCAACAACGAACAAAGTGGTTGAAGAGTAACCCGAACTTAAAAATCAATGACTTAGTACTAATAAAGGAAGAAAACCAGCCCCATTAAGGTGGAAATTGGGCCGAATAATTGAACTTTTTCCTGGGGAAGATAGTCATGTTCGGGTTGTTAAACTGAAAACTTTGCACGGGGAACTGAAACGCCCCATACAAAAACTCTCTCTTTTACCAATAGAAAATAACTGTACTAGATTTATTATTTTCTTTTGTATGTTTAATTTTTGTGATTATAATGTATATTAATTTTTCTTTCTCTATTTTAGTTATACAACTTTTAACGCCTGAGGACAGTTAGAATTGTTAGAATGCATATTGAAGTTGTTTTATTTTATTTAAATACTAAAAAAAAAAAAAACTTTACAGGTAAAATGTTTTCATTTTATTGTTTTAATATTTGATTAAGAAAACTGGTAAGATTAATTATTATCAATTTGATGAACTCTGTTCATGGAGGCGGAGGATGTTTAGGTGTAAGCCTTAAATAAAGAAACAAATTTATTGATAGTAATGTATTTGACCGTGACAGGTTAATTACTGTCAAATAATAATTCTTGATATTAATGGATTTGACCTTGAGAATACCCAATTACTGTCAAAATAAAAGTCTTGATTAATATTTATGACTAAAATAATGATTTAAAAATGCTTAATATTGATTTATTATTAAATTAATGTTTATTTCTTGACAAGTTGACAGCTTAATTTAATTTAAATTCATTTAAAGAGATTTATTGGTCTTATAATTATTTTATGTCAAAATTAATGTTTTATTTATTGATAAGTTGTCAACTTGAGTACTTTTTAAATCATTATTAGAGATTTATTGAGTTCTTAATTATTTTATGTCAAGTTAATGATATATTTTTAAATTTATGATCATTTTAACTTTATCTCTATGCTTTCTTGTTATATGTCCCCAAAGGGGGTTTTTTAGTCTTGGATCTGCAACCAAGCAGATAAAACATGTAGGTCCTGGCTCTGCAATCAGGCAGAGTACACATGTAAATTGACTCTGTATTCAATTTAAGATTGTGAAATTTCATGGCCTTGTACAAAAGGAATATTGATTTAGCTCTGCATATTAGACAACATTCTGTATTCTGGCAACTTATTTTAACATTCTAATGTGGATTTATTTAATTAATAAACTATATATTAATCTAATTCGCTCTCCCGTTTGACCATCATGAACATTGTGACTGATACACCCATATATATATATATATATATATATATATATATATATATATATACATACTATATATATATATATATATACTTCATAGGTTTATGTCAATTCTACTTTAAACTATTTTTTCATATTGACCGTAATGTAAGGGAATACTTTTGATTGTTCCTGTAATTGATCTACGCATCCTATTTTCATAACATTTGAAATGACTCCATAAAATTGTGTAATAGTTATATATTTTAAATTTCAAACGATTAAAATGCATTTGATGCTTTTTTCCCCATTGGCTGCAATGTAATGGTATACTTTTGATTGTCCCTGTAACTGATCTATGCATCCGATTTTCATAAAATTTGAAATGATTCGATAAAATTATCTAATAATTATATATTTAAAATTTCAAACGATTAAAACTTATTTGAAACTTTTTCCCCTATTGACCGTAATGTAAAGGAATAATTTTGATTGTCCCTGTAATTGATCTATCCATCCGATTTTCATAAAATTTGAAATGACTCGACAAAATTATGTAATAAATATATGTTTTAAATTTCAAATGATTCGGTTGGGTAGTTTTTGCGTTGTTATAGGCGGAAAGACAGACGGACGGACGGACAGACAGACGGACGGACGGACGAACAGACGGACGGACTAAACGACAACTATAGGTGCTACGTATGTACATAGTTACGAACGCATCTAATAACGATATTTCGATGCCAATTATATAGAAAAGTACCAAATCCTGTTCTGGCTTTTTGGGTGAAATTTTATTTTATTTTATTTTATTCTAACATTCGTAAATATACTCGGATTTTTATGCAATTGGTAAACCTTTTTTTAGGGTCCCCTAGGCATGTTTATTATTGTATATGAGGTATGTGAGATTAATAATTTACTTACAATGTAACCCAAAAGTTTTCCATCACATTATGGTCGATAAGAAAAATCGTTAACAGATTATTTTAATGAAATTACACTATTTTAAAGTATTGAAACTTATATAAATCGATGAATTGCATTACGATTACGTTTGAACAGGACATTCATATCATTTTTAATCCGTTTACAGGGACACACAAAAGAAATCGGTTACAATACTGTCCTTGAGCAATAATTGCTTGTCATGTGTTTTCAATTTTGGCATGTGCTTTGAAATTTAACAGTTTTTTAGGTGCATTCGTAATTATATAAAAAAGTAGTACCTATAGCCGTCGTCTGAACCGTCCGTCTCTCTGTCCACATAGAACAGCACAAAAACTATCCAACCGAATCGTTTTAAATTTTAAATATATATTTGTTGCCGAATTTCGTTGAGTCATTTTAAATTTTAGTAAAATTGGATAAATAGGGGGGCAATACAGGGACAATAAAAAATATACCGTTACATTGTAGCCGATGGGATGAAAAAATTCCAAGAACATTTTAATGATGTTACGCGCCCATCGAAACATAATGAAATTGATATGCATTTATGAGGAGCACTAGAATGTATATTTTGTAGAGCATGCCGTACAAAGAATATTTACTATTCAATTACAGGGCACCACAAAAGAATTCCATAAAAAATGGTACTGGGGAGAGGTACATTAATTTTTCAGCTTTACTAATCTGGGGATTTTATCATTTTCTCAACTGTCATTAGTCTTTAAATAATAAATTTTTGGAATAAAACTGCATAATCGAGTTCATATTGACGTATTTGAGTCAGCATGTCTTGCGAAAAAATATGCGCAGATTTATAAGTCACTTGTGGTGACATTTTTACAGCTCAAGGCTTATGCAGACTAGCTATTCAGATATCGTTCGTACCTTATACTGCACGCATTGTCTATTCCTTTTATTTAATGCATGCTACAATGAAATACTCCTCAACTTCATGAGAACAAGTTTGAAAAGAAAGAAAAGCAGTGTATGTAGTGGCTAGCATGTACAATCCATTTAAATCTGATCGAGCATATATGAGACACACTCGAATGATGCATTGCATTCCTTTGTTAGCGTTTTCAGGATTTTTATATATCATTTTTTAAAGAGAGAATTCCCTAAATTCTTATCGAGAGCCTCATCGTATCCATAGAAAACAGATATAGATATTATATTATTAACTATTCTATATTAAATATCTAAGGGGACCACACACCATGTAAAAAAACTCCTTCATTCTACTCAACCATCATGATTTGTCAATTTTTTGTGCTGTTTATATATTTTACGTCATTTCAAAGAGTTCAAATTCCGATTCAAGATATTTTAAAGTTTTATTATCTGCATTACTGCATTGCATACTTCCAATTTTAAACCCATGCATGGCTGATTTGCATAGTTTGCTTTCCCATTTTTTAACCGTGTATAGAAATTTGTATATAAAATTTTGCATTTCTTCAATTTACTTTGCTCATTTTTGACATTTAAATTTATGGCACTATATAATGAATTAAAAATAACGTCTTATTTTTTATTAACTATTTGGAAAATAGTTGTTCTCGGTAGAGAATTGGGAAATCTGAAATATATCTGAATGTGTTTGCCACAATGCAAAAAAAAAAAAAAAAAAAAAAAAAAAAAAAATTAATAACTCAATAACAAATTGAGATACAGGTTTCAAACAAGTTGCATTTAAAAGTAAATTTTCTCTTTATACGATGGTGTAAAAATTGAAAATGTGCAATGTTTGGAAATTTAAAATATTACAGTACCAAAAATTGTTAAACTAAAATTTCATGTATTATTTGTTTATGATTGGCTCAGGAATAATAACGTCTCTCTAAATGTCTAGGCATATTAATATAACTCTGTTATTACATAAACTACATTTTGATCATCCTAAAAATGATATTATTATTGTTTTTTAAAATATAGAAATCATTTATAAACCTAAAATTATAGTCTTTGAAAATATTATTTTCCAAATAGTTGTAATTTGTTAAATTACATTTGTTTTTTAAATGTGGTATTTTTTCTTTACTTTTTGGAAATTATTATTACATATGTTCTCAGCAATATCGCTCAGACTAATCCCTCTGAGGGAAGTCCTAGTTAAAATTATTTCAGTGAAAATTTTAGGACAGATGGCGAAAAATACTGGCTTGTTTTTAAATCCTCTAACAGCATGCCTTTTTTTTTAATACAAATAAGTTAAAAAATTGCAAATTTATTTTATTACATACTAGCAGGCTAAGCCCGCTGCGCTGGTCTATTTTTCAAAACAAAACATGAATCAAACAAAATATTGAATATGATTGTGTTTTTTTAAAACAACTTCACCTCGAATGCTCTTTCAAATTTCTGAAAATCATACAAAACGCCATTGTATTTAAAGATAGAAAACCAACGATTATAAATGCACCAAAAATGCATTAAAAGTTAGAAAACAGCTGTTTCGAATCTACTGTCGAGATTCTTCATCAGTGCAAAACTCAGCGAGCTAGAAAAAACAAAACTGAGCCAAAAATAAAAGTAACAACAATGGAATCAAGGCCCGTTGACGCCAAAATATATTAAAATAATAATAAAATATCATGTTGTTGTATCAACTTATGCATTCGATAAAATTCGGGCTTTTAAGAAAAAAATATTTCAGTTGACCATTTATTGTAGAGTTTGATAGATAAATGAGGCAATTATGAAAAGAGCAATTTAAATATTATCTATTCACCATACTTCTAAAATAGCGAGCATTATGATCGCAGAAATTGACCATTGAATTTAAACAATTTTCAAGTGATTCATTTTCATTTGATAGTTTTTGAACTCAAAACCTCTCAACTTGAGGATATGGGTATCTGTGGAAACCTTAATACATCTTCTATCAATATTATATTATATTTCGCAACGTACATCTGCTCTTGACAAATCTATTACAGTGTTCCGTTTTTGGAATGCAGCAGAATAAATAAAGTTAAATAAAGTTTTCCTTAGAAAAATAAGGTGAATGTTTTTTGAATGTGTGAAATTCATTTTTTTATACAGATGTCGTATACGCATCACGCTGGCGTGATTGAAACAAAATTAACATTTTATACCTCTTATGGTAATCCAGCTTTGTTTTTAATTTAATAATGAACTATTTATTTACTTTCATTTGCATTTTAAAATGATACAAAATGTTATGCTCTATACATAGAAAAGTAAAATAGAAAATAGAAATGTATCTGTCATTTGAAAACGAAGTTTCCGTTAAAGTGGCTCCAGAAATGTATCACCCCAACGTGGTGCATGTATGACATTTGTGCCTCTTTCTTACAACATGGGTGTGTGCATTTGCACCTAAATTGAGTTATTTAGCTCTATTTTTGTAATATTAACGGGAGTTTGTACAATGTACGGTACTACTTGATTAATCTGTCGAGAAAAAAAATTAATAGCAGATTATAGGAATAAATGTCAATAATCGATGATCGTAAGTATGATAGCAATTGATATCACACGTGATACACGTATTTTTTTACATCATAAGTGCTTTTTAATCCGACTTTTAATTTGTATTTTTTATTTATGTTTATTATTCTTTCGTTATTTAAAATGAATTTATGTAAATTTGAATAGTTTGGCGAAACTGACCGACGTGTTAATCAAGTAGCACTCAATTTACATTTGAAAATATCATATTTCACAAAAAACTCCGCCACAAACCCGGATTTGCTAGATTTCCTTCCAATACCAATGCGTCAAAATCCTCGTTTTAGAATAGCGAAGAAATTTGCATTTTTAAAAATTATTTTCATTATTTTAAAACGAAAATATTATCAAATAATAAAAAAGTTACTATAGTACAAAACAATTTATAGCATTTCTAAAAAGAAATTGAAAGTAAATAAACAATTTATTAATACAGAAACAACTATTGCTGGGTTACCATATTAGGCAAAATAACACCGTTTTGGCGATAGTCAGATACCTCAGTGTGTATATAATATCTGTGGCAAACATGTTTGGAAAAAACAATAATCGTTATTTATACAGCCTGTTTAAATACTGTAGTATAGTGAAAAAAATGTATACATGACATATACGCACCACATTGGCGCGTTTTTTTTTTCTTTCTTCTGCTGCCGATTCGGAGAAAATTTTGTTTTCAAATACAAGTTACATATATAGTTTACAATTATTTTCTGTTATTTTAAATAGAAAACAACAATAAATTTTAAAAAGTTTAGTTAATAATTATAAAACAAAATTATTTATATCCTTTAAAAAATAAAATAAAAGGAAATAAAAATTTTTTATTAAATAAACAACAGCCAGGTTACCAAGTGAGGCATAAAATCGCCATTTTATTGCAGTCGCGCAAATGTGGCGCATGTATGACAAATGTGCCTAGATTAAAATAGTTTTTATAATTTGAGAAAAAAAAAATTGTAAATAGACAATTTATTACTAAATAGACAATTACATCCGGGTTGCCATATCAAGCAAAATAATGAAACTTTGGCGACAGTTAATTACCCAGATGTATATATGGTATTGGCGTAAGAGACAAATCGCACCAATGTAGTGCGTATGAGATATCTGTGCCAAAAAAATTTTAAAAGTTGCAGTTAAATTATTTTACAATATCTATGTATGTGGAAAGACATTTACCCTAAAATTTAAATATTATTCATTTTTGTGGTATTAACTGCTATATATGTATTTAAGTTAAATGTAAATTTTTTTCCTAAAAATGCTCTCACTCATTAAAAGAGAGAGAGAGATAAAATAGTTCTTGCGAACATCGCTCCGTCTTTTTTTTTTTTTTTTTTTTGGTTTAGAATCGCATTGATTGGCGAAAAAAGTAGATTGCAACACCCAATTGAACAGATTGGATTCGCGAAGCATTATTTTATAAAACAGATATTTGAAAGTAAAAATATTTTTTAATATTATTTTTGCATCTTTATTAAACAAAAACGTTATTTTATGTTTTGGCGCATTTTAATTTTTTATTTATGATGTAAGACTGGCATAATAAAATATTTTCGAAGCAAACTTTTACAAAATATTTTTAAATTTTCAACTAAAAGCTCTTTTAAAAATGTTTTTACAGTTTCCAGTTTACCACTGGTGTTTTTTAAAGTTGTTTGAAATAAACATGTTTCCAATCTTTGATAGCTATTTTAGAATAATATATTTGAAGAGTGCTTGAAGAAAGTTACTTCGTCAAAATCCTACTTTCTGGAAAAACATTTGAAATCTGCTGTCATTGATATTATGAATTTTTAACTGTAAAACTTTTTTTTTCTAATTTCTTCGTTTTTATACATGTTAGCGTATCAGAATTTTTGATATTGTAGAATTTTTCTTAAGGAAAATTTCTATTGAATGCTTAATTTTGAAGGATTTTCACTCACGACAACGTTACATACGTTTTTAAGCCAATTTGTGTCTATATATCCTCAATATCTACCACTGCTTCATCTAATGTTAAACCTTGGGATTTATGAATTGTAACAGCAAAAGCTAACTGCAGAAGAAATTTTTTCTTTGAGCAATTTATGCTTCCATTTTTTCAGAATTTAATTATTGGGGGAATCGGTACGCACCAATTCTTATAAGTTAAATTATTGTAGTATTCAAATTTATCCATGATTATTCGCGATATCTGGTCTGGTGGCTTGTGATTTACTTTATTACGTGCAACAAAGTCTAAAGTCCCCTTCACTAAACTTTTTTCGGTCCACAAATAAGAACGTAACATTACTTTAGATCCAAGTGATAAAGTAAGAAATGGTTAAAGTCAATTTGTCGTTTCTGAATCGGCCAACTTTGCTTTAGTACATTTATAAAAAGCTTGAATCGAGGCAACAACTTCACGCTTTAATTCTTTTAATTTTTCATTTATATAACAAATTTAACAATTAATTTTATTTGTTTACAATTATTTTGTTGCCACTTTACAATAAAAAAAAAATCCATAATACAATTTTTTTAAATGTTTAAGTGTCATCTGTGCAAACGATTTTGCTAAATAATGAAAACATATTTTATTTATTAAATTAATCATGATTCTATCTATAATTACTTACTCCATGATTTATATTTTTTCTCTGAAAATATACGCGTTTAATTTTTTATTTATTTGCTTAAATGCGTCCGTATTGGAAATGCATGTAAAATAAATTAATTAAAATAGTAAATTTTTTAACGTTTTACTGTAAAAAAAAAAAAAAAAAAATTATATTGTGCAAATCTACAGATCATAATTTATTTTTGTGTTTAATTTGAAGTTAAAATATTGAATAGTTTTTTTGTAAAGTGTACTAGAAAATGTAATTTGAGTGGCCTAGTAGAGGATTCGCTTCGCTCATCCTAATAACAATTAGAGACTTTTTTTTAAAAAATTAATTCTGCGAGTTTCTTCTGTAAAACACATAACGGGAAGATAAGATTTAAAAATATTTTTAAAAAAAGAAAGAAAAAAAATACTTATGTTTTACCTAATGAAATTTTTGAGATGTTGTTTTCTTTTAATCTGGCTCGAAAGAAATAAATAGCCAAATATTGTGTCACTTCAAAACTTTCTTTCACATTGAGTTACTTTTTAAATATTATAAATATTCTTTTTTTTTTCGTTAAAGATAAATATTTTCCTTTCATAATATTATTTTGCATTAAACGGATTTTTTTCTTTTTATCATTATTTATTTTAAATCAATGAATTAACAGGGTTTTTTTTCGAAATGTTTATATTATTTTCCATTAGAGAAAGCATTTCATTTCTTTTTTGAAATATAATTATCGCCAAAAAATTAGTTGTTGCAACCCTTCTGTCAAAAATAACCGAAAAATACGAAATTTAGTTCGAAAAATGAGAGTTATCCCTGTATATTTGTATCATAAACCTCCGCAAAAATATTTCCAATCGAATGTATAATCTGCAAAAAGATCCATCGGGTAGTTTTTGAAAACACTCGTTTGGAAGTTTCAGAACTTCTGCTTTATAATATATATGATTTAACAGTCACATATATTTTAGAGTTAAAATATGTAAACAATTTTAATAAAAGTTCTTTTCTAATACAGAAGAAGGTCAAAAAACTAAAAGATCGCGGATATCGTGGGTTGCGCAAATCTTGCATACTTTTATGTTGCCAGTGGAAATTGCAGGATGTGCAGCAAGAGGGTTACATATACCATATACGGCGCGTGTAAAAACTATAAGGACAGATTTTTTTTTATTTTTTATATATAAATTTCAAAACAAACGAACCCTTTTTTCTTATAATATGTATCATGAAGCTGAAAAGCTAATAAAAAGTCAACAAAATTCGACAGTAGTAGGAAAATAAGAGTACGGGGACAGCCGGAGGGACAGAGGGACCGTCCCTCCGCATCCCTCCGCGTCCCGCCGCCACCACCGTTCCGCCACCATCCCTCCTGGTCCCTCCTACGCCCACCGTGCCACCGCCACCCTCCTGCCCCCACTATGCATCCCCCTCCACGAACGCCCCCTAGTGGAAAAAAGGAACATTCTATTATAACAGGAGAGGTGAACAACCTTCCCAATTCAAAAAATATTATCAATCACATCTCAACATTGGATCATACTATATGATGAAGATTAAATTTATATTTGAATTTTGAACAACCGTAATTTTAATGAGTATTATTAATTAAGCGAAACAATTAAAATCTCAGTTTTTAACCATTTTATTTAGATTTCTTCAACTACAAGATGAGATTATCAATTTAACACAAGAAAGTTAAACATATATATGTGAATTTTGCTTGATAGACATCTTAATGAGTAGTATTAATTAAGTAAAAACAATAGAAAATATCAAGTTTTATAGAAAAAGACTGATTTCTTACGATTTTTATCAACTACATGATTAATGTAATGACTTAAAAGTTGAAAGTTAAACATGCATCCTAGTTTTTCAACTGCTATAACCTTAATGAGTATCGTTAATTAAGTAAAAACAATGGAAAATATCAAGTTTTATAGAAAAAGACTGATTTCTTACGATTTTTATCAACTTAAGAGAGAAAACTTAAACGTACATTTCAGTTTTTCAACAGCTATAACCTTAATGAGTATTGATAATTAAGTAAAAAACAATGGAAAATATCAAGTTTTATAGAAAAAGACTGATTTCTTACGATTTTTATCAACTGCAACATCAGTGTATTGACTTACAAGTTGAAAGTTAAACATGCATTCTAGTTTTTCAACAGCTATAATCTTAATGAGTATCGTTAATTAAGTAAAAAACAATGGAAAATATCAAGTTTTATAGAAAAAGACTGATTTCTTACGATTTTTTCAACTCAAACTTCAGAATATCAATTTGATAGAAAGAAATTTAAGCATGCATTCCAGTTTTGGACAACCATTTCCTTCATGAACATTATTCATTAAGCAAAACAACGGAAAATATTAAATTTTTAACTGATTTCTTCATATTTTTTTATTTTTTTAATATAAAATCAGAATACACATTTTAAAATAGAAATTTAAACATATTTTTTAGTTTTTGAACAGTCGTTACCTCAAAGAATTTCAATAATTGAACAATTAACAAAGGAAACTAATGATTTTTTAACGAAAAAAGACGAATTATACGAATTTGGTTAACTTTTACTCTAAATGGAAATTTCATCATACTTTTATATACTAAGTAGAATTTTAATGCATAAACGAACACATTTCAATAAATACTCAACACACACACACACAAATTTGAAAACAACACCTGCTTCTTGTGACGTCATATTGAAACCAAAACTTATTCCTTCGAAGTCCCTCACCATGCCTTTTCACCCCCATCTCCCCCAATTTTTTACCTTAGGTAGGGAAATGGACAAAGCAATGACCTCTCATTCTTGTATATTTAGAGGTCTGGGAGAAAAAAAGAGACATTTTATGCACTCCAATTTCATAACAATTACCGCAATATCCCAAAATTTGAATTTTGGAAGACATAATCAGTATAATTAATTAAACAAAATAATAAAAATATTATTTTTTAAGGGGAAAAGGTGAATTTAAGCGAATTTGATTAGTTTTACAATAGTCTTTTGAACCGCAACTTGGAAATATAGATTTCTAACAGAAGAATTAAACGTATATTTTAATTTTAACAACAAAAACTTAACAAGTATCATTAATTTAACAAAAATAAATATCAATTTTAAAGAAAAGACGAATTTGAATAATTTTACACTAGTATTTTCAAAAGCAACCTAGAAATATCAATACTTATTCACATATTTCACTTATTCACTGTATTCAATACTATATTTAATAAATTTGGATACACTTTAAGAATTTTCTAATCTATAATTAAATATTAGCTGTATATTTAATGTTACCCATGTTTTCAACATTAGTTCATAATCGTGAATTTTGTATTTTAAATACCATGTATTCAGGTTCAGATTATTTTCACTTGAAATCATACAGAATTTTTTAACAGAGTTTGTTTTTGAAATCATTGAAGCAACTGTATTTAATATTTTTAACACCAATTTTCTAAGATTTTCTAACATTTTCCGATTATACATTCTTCAGAAGTACATTTCTAAATGCTACAATCACTTTACATATCGAAAAGATATCATTGAAGCAACTGTATTTAATATTTTTAATACCAATTTTCTAAGATTTTTTAACATTTTCCGGTTATACATTCCTCAAAAGTTATTATTACGTATTCTAAACAATAGAAAATATTAATTTTAAGAATAAAAAAAGATTAAAAAAAGTTTTTTTTTTTTTTTTTTTTTTTTTTTTTTTTTTTTTTACAAAAACCAAAACTTCAAAAAATATTTTTACAAAAATTTTTTTTTCAAAAACAATTTTTTACAAAAAAAATTTTTTTTTCAAAAACATATTTTACACAAAATTTTTTTTTCAAAATAAGTTTTTACAAAAGTAAAAAATAAAAAATCACAACGTTAAAAAAATGAAAAATTTTAGTTAAAAAAAGTGTAAAAAAAATTGCATACTGTATTACAATGAACAAAATTTTTGGTACTTTTTTCATAACTTTTTTTGCAATTTTTTGTACACTTTTTTTAACTAAAATTTTTCATTTTTTTTTAACGTTGTGATTTTTTATTTTTTACTTTTGTAAAAACGTATTTTGAAAAAAAAAAATTTTGTAAAAAATGTTTTTGAAAAAAAAAAATTTTTTGTAAAAAATGTTTTTGAAAAAAAATTTTTTGTAAAAATATTTTTTGAAGTTTTGGTTTTTGTAAAAAAAGTTTTTGTTGTAAATTTTCTTTTTTCAAAAACTTTGTTTTGGGTTTTTCACTGTGATTTTTTTGTTTTACATTTGTGTTTTTTCTTTTCACTTTTGTAATTTTTTTATATTGTAAATATTTTTTGTTTGTATTTCTAGAAAACTTTGAAATTATTCTGCAAACTTGTATATTTTTTCATACATCTGCTTATTTTGTATGTTCTTATACCTTTTTTAAGTTGTGAAAGTGTTGTTTCACTTAAAATGTTATGTATTCCATTAATGTAATAAGTTTTAGAAAAATAAACACAACGATAAATGTATATAAAAGAATATTTATGTGAACATTTAAAGAATACATTGCAAAATAATATCTATACATTCACGCTGATTAGAAAAATCACGGGTAACAAAATTTCTTTTCAGCTGTGTGTATGTCTTCCAAATTTTAAGTTTGAGATATTGTGGTAACTGTTATGAAAATACGATGGATAAATAGTCTAAATATGTTCCATTATTTCTAAATTCTTCAAACGTCTGACTAATTTTTGAATATCTTCACTAAGTTTACATATAACTGACGATGCTTTATATGATGATGTGTGCATTTTTGATTCACATCTTCTTGAAAACCGCATTTGGTAATCTTCCCAAGTGTAAGGTTTTTCACCTGTATGGATTTTACATAAGAAGTGTTTGTAGCAAAAAAAAAAAAAAAAAAAACACATCTGTAATAGAAACAAATGCAAACAATTAGGATTATCTTTAACAATATAGGTAAAAAGGTATTTGTTAAAGTGTAGGCAGTAAGACAAATCATTTTATATTACTCTAATTACGTTACATATACGAATTCTAGTATTTTTCATATAAGTACTTACATGTGTATTATTCATTAACGCTACATGTGCTAGGGATGAATCATTCAGATCATTAATTTCTGAAGTTTGCTGCTGTTTTGGTTCATCTTGTTGAAACATCTGTATAACGCAAGAAATATATATTTAGTAAAGGTTTAATGTATAAATAATTGCTTATTTATTTATTTTTATTAAATACATATACATTGCAATCAAATTTTGTTGTACGTTTAATATAAATTATTTTTTTTCATTTATTCATATGATAGAAATTCCTCTGAGGAGTACATATCTGATAATTTTTAGAAAAAGTATGAAACACAAATCTCTGTATGATGATAAGCATTGTGGTAAAATTCACATAGTTTGGTTTCAAAAATAGGTTATTTGAAATATGAACTGTTAAAAATTAAAGATTGTATTCATACATACTATGTATAATCAATAACTATAAACATTTTATTAATATTTTAAACAACTAGATGGACGATAATTCAGAAATCGTTGAACTGTAAGATGAAACATATGATAATTTGATTAATAGTATAGATGGAAACTCAAGATTAGTCATGTATACTACATTAAAACTATAAAGATAGTATTTATATTTTAAGCAATTTGGTGGATGATAATTCAGAAGTGCGAGATGAAACATCTGATGAATTGATTAAAAATATGAGTAGATTAGTTTTAATACATTAGATGATTATAGAAGTAAGAAATTTCGTGTAGGGGCAATGCGTATACGATGAAAATCGAATTGAATCAATTGACTTCAACTCCCGTTCCAAGTTAGTATTTAACTCACTTGTGTAATGTGGAAATATAAAAGGTAAAGAATCAAGTTTGATGTAAATAAATATTGTGGTATTGGTTTAAAAACTAAAAAAGTATTGAATTTTACTGAATTAGAAAGTATAAAATTTGATTAAATAATGTTTTATGTATAAAAATTAAGTTTAAATGTGATAAAATTATGAAAATCAGTTTGTAAACTCTCATTTTTATAAGTACTACTATGAAAATATTCTTTTAATATAGAATTTCTGCTTATTGATGAGACTAAAAAATTATTTTTTTGTTAATTTTGAATATTTATTGAGTGTATGTAATACTAGGATTAAAATCTTACAAATTCGGTGTTAAATTTTTCAAGAAATTGTGGTTTGTAATCCAGAAAAAGGTGTGATTTTAATAAATTTGTAAATATGTTCATTATTTTTTTAGTTATTTCTCTAACTTGTCATTCATTTGTTAATTTTTGTAATTTTTGTAGAAAAAATGATTTGAATTTTCGGTAATCTGTACTATTTTTTTGTCTAACAGTTGATTTTATTGATTATTAGTATTCTCATTCGGCAGTAATTTCACGTATGAGGTTATTAAATATTAAATATCTATTAATTTTCTTTACTGTTTCATATGATAGTAATATTTATGAGGAACAGGTGTGATAACTACTAGACTTTGATTGACTTGATTTTCTGATAAACGTTTGAAAAGAGTTGTAAGTATGTAATGATGCAATATCTATATACTATCGAGAGTCGAGATTGAAGTAGATAAGTATTGAAGTAATAGTCAATTCTTTGTTGAATTTCAAGAAATTGTGTGAGAACACAGTTTTTTACATTAAGTTTATGTAATTTCAGTTACAGTTTTTCGACAATCAACCTAAAAATGGATAATTATCATAGTTAAAAGTTATGATGAAAAGATCTAAGCAATATTAATGTTAAAAAGTTCGTCTAATGTTTGCTCTTATGTTGTGAAAATTTCGAATAGTTTGGTTTGAAATATGAAATGTTTGTAAAAATTAAACTTTGTATTCGTGTATGTTTTGCATTATTAAATTGTAAAGAAAATATTCATATTTGGAAAATGTTGTTGGGTGTTTTAATAATTTTCTGATAAGTAGATAAAAACAGATGTTAAAATTCTGTGCTATTAAAATATATAGAATCAAGAATAAAGTTTGATGAAAATAAGTATTGTAAAAATTCAGAAATTTTGAAGTGTAAGATGAATCATGTCCTAATTTGATTAATTATATGGGTAGAGTAGTTTTAATATGTCAAGTGTCTAAAGCAGCAAGAAACGATTTTTTAGGTTTTCTAGAATAATAATAATAATAATAATAATAATAATAATAATAATAATAATAAAAGTATACTTTTGTTGTAAGATTTCGAATGCAGTCAAGACGTGAAAAATATAAGTATGAACCCTTTGTAAAGACATTCAAACTTTTTAAAAAGTTTAAGTTTAGTAATATACTGTAACAATATATGTAAGCAAATGTATTTCAAAGTTGAAAATTTGTGTAAAAAATTGTCTTTTCTTGAAAATTGATATTTATTTTTGTTTAATTAATGATACTTATTACATTTTTGTTGTTAAAAACTAAAATATACGTTTAATTCTTCTGTTAAAATTGCTATATCCGTGTTGGAAATGAGAAAAAATAGTGTAAAACTAATAAAATTTGTTTAAATTCGTCTTTTTATTCTTAAAATTAATATTTTCTATTGTTTAGAATACGTAATAATAACTTTTGAGGAATGTATAACCGGAAAATGTTAAAAAATCTTAGAAAATTGGTATTAAAAATATTAAATACAGTTGCTTCATTGATATCTTTTCGATATGTAAAGTGATTGTAGCATTTAGAAATGTACTTCTGAAGAATGTATAATCGGAAAATGTTAGAAAATCTTAGAAAATTGGTGTTAAAAATATTAAATACAGTTGCTTCAATGATTTCAAAAACAAACTCTGTTAAAAAATTCTGTATGATTTCAAGTGAAAATAATCTGAACCTGAATACATGGTTTTTAAAATACAAAATTCACGATTATGAACTAATGTTGAAAACATGGGTAACATTAAATATACAGCTAATATTTAATTATAGATTAGAAAATTCTTAAAGTGTATCCAAATTTATTAAATATAGTATTGAATACAGTGAATAAGTGAAATATGTGAATAAGTATTGATATTTCTATGTTGCTTTTGAAAATACTAGTGTAAAATTATTCAAATTCGTCTTTTCTTTAAAATTGATATTTATTTTTGTTAAATTAATGATACTTGTTAAGTTTTTGTTGTTAAAATTAAAATATACGTTTAATTCTTCTTAGAAATCTATATTTCCAAGTTGCGGTTCAAAAGATTATTGTAAAACTAATCAAATTCGTTTAAATTCACCTTTTCCCCTTAAAAAATAATATTTTTATTATTTTGTTTAATTAATTATACTGATTATGTCTTCCAAAATTCAAATTTTGGGATATTGCGGTAATTGTTATGAAATTGGAGTGCATAAAATGTCTCTTTTTTTCTCCCAGACTTCTAAATATACAAGAATGAGAGGTCATTGCTTTGTCCATTTCCCTACCTAAGGTAAAAAATTGGGGGAGATGGGGGTGAAAAGGCATGGTGAGGGACTTCGAAGGAATAAGTTTTGGTTTCAATATGACGTCACAAGAAGCAGGTGTTTTTTTCAAATTTGTGTGTGTGTGTGTTGAGTATTTATTGAAATGGGTTCGTTTATGCATTAAAATTCTACTTAGTTAATATATAAAAGTATGATGAAATTTCCATTTAGAGTAAAAGTTAACCAAATTCGTTTAATTCGTCTTTTTTCGTTAAAAAATCATTAGTTTCCTTTGTTAATTGTTCAATTATTGAAATTCTTTGAGGTAACGACTGTTCAAAAACTAAAAAATATGTTTAAATTTCTATTTTAAAATGTGTATTCTGATTTTATATTTAAAAAAAAAAATATGAAGAAATTAGTTAAAAATTTAATATTTTCCGTTGTTTTGCTTAATTAATAATGTTCATGAAGGAAATGGTTGTCCAAAACTGGAATGCATGCTTAAATTTCTTTCTATCAAATTGATATTCTGAAGTTTGAGTTGAAAAAATCGTAAGAAATCAGTCTTTTTCTATAAAACTTGATATTTTCCATTGTTTTTTACTTAATTAACGATACTCATTAAGATTATAGCTGTTGAAAAACTAGAATGCATGTTTAATTTTCAACTTGTAAGTCGATACACTGATGTTGCAGTTGATAAAAATCGTAAGAAATCAGTCTTTTTCTATAAAACTTGATATTTTCCATTGTTTTTTACTTAATTATCAATACTCATTAAGGTTATAGCTGTTGAAAAACTGAAATGTACGTTTAAGTTTTCTCTCTTAAGTTGATAAAAATCGTAAGAAATCAGTCTTTTTCTATAAAACTTGATATTTTCCATTGTTTTTACTTAATTAACGATACTCATTAAGGTTATAGCAGTTGAAAAACTAGGATGCATGTTTAACTTTCAATTTTTAAGTCGTTACATTAATCATGTAGTTGATAAAAATCGTAAGAAATCAGTCTTTTTCTATAAAACTTGATATTTTCTATTGTTTTTACTTAATTAATACTACTCATTAAGATGTCTATCAAGCAAAATTCACATATATATGTTTAACTTTCTTGTGTTAAATTGATAATCTCATCTTGTAGTTGAAGAAATCTAAATAAAATGGTTAAAAACTGAGATTTTTATTGTTTCGCTTAATTAAAAATACTCATTAAAATTACGGTTGTTCAAAATTCAAATATAAATTTAATCATCATCATATAGTATGATTCAATGTTGAGATGTGATTGATAATATTTTTTGAATTGGGAAGGTTGTTCACCTCTCCTGTTATAATAGAATGTTCCTTTTTTCCACTAGGGGGCGTTCGTGGAGGGGGATGCATAGTGGGGGCAGGAGGGTGGCGCTGGCACGGTGGGCGTAGGAGGGACCAGGCGGGATGGTGGCGGGACGGTGGTGGCGGCGGGACGCGGAGGGATGCGGAGGGACGGTCCCTCTGTCCCTCCGGCTGTCCCCGTACTCTTATTTTCCTACTACTTTCGATCGTGAACATTTTATTATAAAGTAATTACACTATTTTTGCCCTTATAAAAACTTCAAGGACAGTAAAATATATTCAATATATTAACCGAAGAAACAAATATTTAATGTATTATGCACCAACTTATGAGTTTAATGATTGCAAATATCTCGTTATTCTTCGACATTATTAATTTTTAACACAGTTCGGGTTTGTTTTTGAACAATTCATCCTCAATTGTAATTCTGAATCCTGATGCTAAAGAAAATTCCTTTCATTTATATAAATTCGTCTTCTAGATCTCCTCATAAGTTATCAATAGGATCAAAATCGGGATTTCTAACCGGCCATGCACAACTTAAGTATTTTTTTGTTATAGAACTAAAGTTTTATCTCATGACATGTGTGGATAGGTTCATTATTCGCTGTATGTTTAATCTTATATTTGTTTCTTTCGCAGGAAACTTTGCGTCTCTATCCAGTTGTGCCCTTCTTTGGAAGAGTAACAAGGAAAAATATGACATTCGGTATGCTTGTTTTAATCTTTAAAACATCATGGATGAGAATAATATTCTTAAAACTAAAATTGTAACTTGCAAAATAACTTGCACATTTCCATCGCAAAATGTTTTGAAATTATTATGACGATTAGGCTCAACATGACTAACATTAAAAATAAATACCATTGTTAAATCACTCAGAACCCCATGGATTTGCTCACATTAACGATTCCGGGACGCAGGGCACGGCATTGTGTTAATTTCAAACTACACAATAAGAAAGCCATTCATCAGATTTTCCCCACCTCTTAGAAGGAGAAAGATTAATGGTTTCTTTTAACCCTTTCCGGCGCAATACTCTTTAAAGTTGGAATTTAAAGAAAAAAAATTAGGCAATCTATTTAGGCCTAGAGGAGTACACAGGTATTGTTTTGTAAAGATTGCACTAACCATTTTAATTATACAGCTGTTGCCGAAGTGGTAAACTCCCATAAGTAAAGCATTGATAAGCGCAGTGAGAAGAGCATTGCTGTGAAGCGCGTATTACAGTAAAACATTTTACCCATTATTTAAAAACAGTAGAGTTTGATCTCTGTAGTGCTGCCATCTAGAACTCATAAGAAAGAGTTAAAGTAGCCATTAGAGTAGTTTTTGAAATATTCACGGAGTTTTTGTGTCTCTAAACAGGGGGAACTTTAGGTGTTGCCGACCCGGCAACACTGCGCGTTAAGGGGTTAAATAGTGGATTTACCTAGAGATGATCTATTTAAGGAACCATTTTGTTGCCTGGATGAAGTAGAAGTGGGTTTTTAACACTTAAATAAGGTGAAAGTGTTTATGCTTTCGGTTTGTCTGGGAGTCTGTCCGCGCTCTATCATAAATATACTCGGATTGCCATGAAACTTTAGGAAGTTATTGACGTCTACCCTAGGACAATTCCTATTGAAAATGAAGTTTCTAGCATGATTAGTTTATTTACAGGGACAATAAAAAGATTTTCGTTATATTACGGCTTATGGGAAAAAATCGTTTCAAATGAATTTTAACCATGTTATACACCCTGTGAAACATATTGAAATTTACATGTAATTACAAAATGCACTAAAACATACCTACTGTAAAATGTGCTATGAAAATAATAGATATTATTCATTTACAGTGCTGCTCAAAATAATTCAATTACATAATGTTAAAGAGGGGTATTGTTTGCGATATACTTTAATTATATTAAACTATTTCATGTATAATAAAATCGACATACGTCACTGAGTCTTAATATAAATTATGTCCCGCATAATACAAAGTATATAGCATTTACAGCGATACAAAAAATTTCAAATAGTATATTCTATCCGAAGTACTGTACATTATCGATGATGACTGATGGATGGATGAAGTGCATTTTTAATTATGACATGAATTATTAAGTTTCACTAAATGCATACATATTATATGGTGTGTATAAATTCTGCAGTTGATATACAGAGCTTCACAAAAGAGTTCGTAAAAGTTACCGAATATCGCCAACCCCCCCCCCCCCCCCCCCACACACACACACACACCTTCTCTCAGTCCCGAGAGAGCAAGGACATCGAAATTTAAAAAAAAATCATCTCAATCTAGTATTTATATTCTAAGGTTAACCGTGTGTTAGGTTAAATATGTGATTTGTAAGGTGCGCTTTTTTTCGGGGCGCTTTTTTCCGCCTACCGTTTGTTTTCGGCCGAAAATAGGAAGATTACCAATATTCGGTTTCAGTTTCTATTGCTGTCTTGAAATCTTGTTTCGGTAGATCCTAAATTTCAACTAAAATGTAGATGTAGAAATTAAAACTGGATACTTTGCTGAGGCAATCGTTTTTATTATTAACAGTACAAAACTGGAACGTGCGTTCGTTTAAAAAATACGAAATCTAATAAAGTTTTACCTTTTCTTATAAAAGGAAACAAAATATCAGAAAAGGCTATAAAAGTGGCGATTTAAGCGGAATATACTAACAAAAGTTATTATAAGAGAGTAAACACCTGTAACTCGATTAAGTATGCTTTTAAAAAAATGAAAAATAAAATTCGATTCCAGATCACTTGCATTCCTACCCAGCTCCGCGCTTTTACGTGTGTCGGGAAATTTCGTGTATATTCGGTCACGGAAAAATATTACTTAGAAAAGTACATTTAAACGAATGTAGATCATGTTGTGCACCGTTTCACTAACCAAAATTCAGGACACTATCAATGATGTCATCGTATTTATATACAAGTTAAAATGATAAAAGTCTCACTAAAGTATCTTCATTATTATTAAATTTGTGAACTAAAATGCCCAGTGAAGCACAATGCACTTTTTACCTGTCGTCACGTGGAAACAATCGCTTATAAATATATAAGTAACTCATTGATCAAATTCCCTAGTATTCGTATTTTAACGGCATTGTCAAAAAAGGGTATATATATGTATAAAAAAGAGAGAAACACTACAATCACATTTTGTTTTCTTCAAAAACTGTTTAAAATCCTAAATTAATACACACACACACACACACACACAAATATATATATAGAGATATATGCACAGAGCGGTCTTAAACTTCTCCAATATATGTATCAAAAAAACTTCTCCAATATATCTATCATTAGTGACCGAATCGCTCAATCGATCGAAAGGAAATTTCAGATTTAGCTATTTGACGGTATGCACTCAAGATTGTGTTAATTAGAAATAATAGAGCTCTCACAGTTACGGCCACAGTGAAATTTTCTTTCAAATTTTCGAATGGCAACACCCATTTTCTTTCTGCGCAAATTCATCAGCACACTGGATAACCATAAATGACATTGGAACGATCTAAAACTGACGGGGCAATATCGTGACCCTCAATCCTAATCAGTTCCTATATAATGAAATATTCAGCACTCTACAACAAATGATTACTTTTTTATTTTCACTGTGTGTATACAAACACAATTCCAAAACTTATTTTAAAACAAATCTTACAACATTACTCAATTTACAA
Organism: Maratus speculifer; assembly: GCA_964019185.1. Lineage (NCBI taxonomy): Eukaryota > Metazoa > Arthropoda > Arachnida > Araneae > Salticidae > Maratus > Maratus speculifer. The sequence goes on along the minus strand of OZ025298.1, from coordinate 283,897,355 downwards.
AAAAAAAAAAAAAAAAAAAAAAAAAAAAAAAAAAAAAAATTGGTTATTTAAAAACATTTTTTATTGGTTCTTTTCGATGGTCTTTTTTGCAAGTATTTTATGCCGGTAATTTGCATCGTAAGTGTAACATTCCAACGCCATTTATGGTTTTTCTGTGAGCTGCTGAATTTGGACATGAAAAAAAAAATGGATGTTACCATTCGAAATTTGCGATTTCTGTAACCGCAACCGTGAAAGCTCTATCGTTTTCAATGATCACGATCTCGAGTGCATACCTTCATATAACTATATCTAAATTTTTTTCCCGATTTGTTGAGCGGTTAGGCCGCGAGAGATTCCTACATTGAGGAAGTTTTTTTATTGCCACCCTGTGGTAATAAATACCACTGTAACTATAAATAACTGTAAAAATAACCACTGAAATATATATATATATATATATATACATTTCAGTGGTTTTGCTATTCACCGTTCTGGCCGAAACCCACTGCCATTTAAATAAATTTCGTTTTGTAAACTAGAATGCTCGGCTGCTTTTGTGTAATAAAACCCATCGCTGACGAGGCTTGCAGCCTATTGTTTTTGTATTTTGATTGTTGAATTTTTAATTTTAAGAGAGTTTTGTTTTGAGAGGGGTGTGTGCTAGTTCTTGCTAAATTAATAATTTTGAAGGTATATATATATATATATATATATATAATACCATTAAAAGTAGACAAGATTCACCAATAGATTTTATCAATAAAACAATAAACCAAATATATATATATATATATATATATATCAGTCGCAAAGGGTTCAAACAATAAAAAGCTTTCCAGTCCAATAATGATATTCAGCAATATATGATACATAGATCTGATGCTGGGTTGTAATATTATTTAAAATCAGAGACGGTGTTAACAAATAGCTTTAAAAATCCAAAACAGATCACACAGAAATTTTTATGACTTTAAAATATTTTATGATACTTTCTAATTCTGGAATATTTGATTTCCCCGTCAAATAGTTAATATTATATTTTACAGAAATCTGTTTGAAATAATCACAACTGATCAGAGCAAATGTTCTTTTAATTATATTTTTTAAATTATCAAAGATAAGGAGAGAGCAGCAGTGCTGATTCAGAAATTCGAAAATACTGTAAGCTTTGAAAGGTGCAATAATTGTTTTGTGTAATGTCTTTGAATTGATGACAAAATGATAAGTATTCAGTAAAATTTTAAATTCAAGTAATATAAAAAATAACTTACTTTCTTTTTGTGTTAAAATATTTGCCATCATCTGTTTTTATTTTTCTTTCCTTACTCTTAACTGCGTGTCATTACAGGAAAATACATAATTCCAAAGAACACCGATGTTTATGTTATTCCATATTTGTTGCATAGAAATCCTGAAAGTTATTCGAATCCAGAAAAGTTTGATCCAGATAGATTTAACGGGAAGGACCTGAAACATCCTTGGGCTTATATTCCTTTCTCCGAAGGGATGAGAAGTTGTGTGGGTAAGTACAGCTAATATATGGTTTTAGCCTTTATATTAAAAAAATAATAAGAAGAACGAAAAACCATGCATAACGCAACGATTGTGAAACATATTCCAACATTACTATCAACCGGGGCACAAACTTTGGACCAAAGCCTTTCCGGGGTTATTTTAGTCCATCCCGTAAATAAAGTTTTATTCTTTATATTGAACGAACAATACCGGATAATTTGGAGATTTTGCACTTGAAAAATATTCTATACCCTACAATAGGGTATTTGAATTGTTTAGGGTCATTTAATTTTTTAGTGGCAACACTGGATGCGTTTGTAAACAATTGTTTTCGTGTGTAAATTTTAACCCTCCTATTTGGATCATTTGAGACAACAGTTTTGTCGCAACAGGTCTCAGAGCTCTCCCCATTCAAACTTCAAACCCTCCAAACTTTCTACAGTGAAACAATCTGAATAAGAGCTACAAATAAGGTAACTGTCAAAAGATTACCTTTAGTAACCTGTAACCCATGTGTGATCACAGTTTTTTTTAACTTTTTATTTTGACAGTAAATGTTTATGTTTTAATAAAGGTAAGATGGAAAATAGTATTTCGGGAGGGAGGGGAGCTTTTTCGGTCCAAAAATATCCCCAAATAAATTTAAATGCCTTTTATACAACCAAACCTTTAAAAAATGCTTCAAGTAACTTTTTATTTTCAAATGTTACTGTAGCAAAATGTTACATTAATTATTTTTGTTTTGTTTGCTCAGGATAGCATGGTAAAAATTGTTTTTCGTTTCTTTAATATTAATAATGGGTTTATTGTGTTTAAATGTAACAAAAAAAAGTTGTTTAGTAAGTTTGTAGTGTTAATTCATTACAGTTGCTATTGCAAGGGGGTTTAAATAAAAATGTATTAATCTACATCTGAAATATATTCATTTTATATGAAACTAATTGAATAGACCAAAGAAGGCCGGAGCAGGGGCTACTTTGTTCCAAAACTTTAAAAATTGTTCAAAAAAGAAAAAAAAGAAAACATTTCCTCTTTAAAACCATACAGTTAGCTTTATTGTTTCATGTTAATTTATTACAGCTTAATTTCGACGTCGAAAAATCATATATAGTATTTTTTAATACAGTATAGACAATCGGTGATAAATCACCATAAATAAATGAAACTTTCGTTAATTTTTTACGAGCGCTCTATCGAGGGCTCTATCGTATATTAGAAAAATTAGTATTAGAAAATATAGTTATTAGAAAAATGCTTCCCCATAGGAATAGCATTATCTCGCTAGCCTTTCCTCGAGCGAGGACAGAGGCCTTAAAACGAAAAAAAATTAATGGATCCACGAAACTCGCTATGCAGGAATCACTAAAATGTACTAAACTCGTCAACGCCGCAATCACTAACGCGTATATCAGCGATGCGCGCCCATTAAAACCAAAAAAACATCACTGGATCCATGAAACTCGTTGTGCAGGAATCACTAAAATGTACGAAACTCGCCAACGCCGCAATCACTAACGCGTGTATGAGCGCTGCGCGCTAATTTAAACAAGCAAGAAAAAAAAAAAAAAAAAAAAAAAAAAAAAAAAAAACAGGATCCTTGAAACTTGCTGTGCAGGAATCACTAAAATGAACAAAACTCGCCAAACCCGCGTTAACTAACGACATTAAAACCGAAAAATTAATCTCTGGATGCACGAAAGTCGCATGGAAGAAATTTCTAAAATGAGCAATTCAAAATTGTTGTTATTAACAGCAGATATCAATAACCATTTTCGGCAGCATGGGGAATTTCTTGGGTGCATTTGTGATAAGAGCCGTTGTTTGGGGCGGGGTCTAGACGCTACAATTTACCTTCACTTGGACATTGCCATTAAACAATTAACAAATAATCGTGATTTTTGTGCCACATACGTTAGCGCAATATATATACAGGGTGATTCATAAATATCGTATAACAATAGGCTATCTCCTTAAATATTGCCCCTAGACCGATACTTCCAATTGCAAAAATTCATAAAAAAAGGTGAAAATTTTGATAAGATAAATTGCAACTCCATGGGTGGTCTACTTGAAAAATTACGAAAAATAACTTTTTATACGGCCCCCGTAGGATAAAAATTCCAATTAGGAAAACTTTCCTTATCCAGTACTGAATAATACACAAAAAGTTGCATCTTCATATCTTCAAAATTCGCAGAGTTATAGCCGTTTGAATAATTCATCTGGTTTTAAGGGATTAGACACAAATTGAAATGCGCGCAATTCAAAAGACAATGTTACTTTAACAATTCTAGAAAACGTGTAAAAAATCTATCTTTTGAGTTAGAATTTTGATTTTTTTTTTCTTTTTTGCGATGGTTAGCCATATAATTTGCTAAGAAAATCACATCTTAAAATTTATCATAAAATTTATAAAAGTTTCATATGGTTAATACTGGTTTAAATGGGATAATTAAAAATCTTTATAACTCCAAACATTATTTATCGGATTTCAATTTCTTTCCATTTAATTAAAGATGAAAATATGATTTTAGTTTTGTTTCGGACTTTTAGTTTTTTAATATTAATTTTAGAACTATTAAAAATATTTATTGAAAAAATAATAACTTAAAAAAAATCTATTTTTAAAGTAAATAATTTTTCAATTTTTAAAAAACAAAACTAATGTAAAATAATCAAAAATGACATTTTTCAAGTTTGTACTTTTTTTCTTTAACAATTCTTAACTTATGATAATTTAAAGGAAAAAAATAGTCGGGAAAAAATTTCATTATACAGAAAGACGAAATGTACTGGTTTACTGCCCATCAGTTATTTAAAGGAATGTTTTTCTAGGATGGAGATTAAGTCTTTTTTAAAAATTTAGCTTTCACAACTTCAAGCTTTTTATCGTCCTGGAGAGGCTGTTATAAAATCGGTATTCTGGGCGCAGGTCCAATCAGGACCGAGACGTTATTTTTTTTCTGAAAACTCGCCTATCCGGGTCTAATGTATTTTTCATACCGGGGGGGGGGGGGTTCTGCTTCCTTGTTCCCAGGTCTGCACTGGACGAAATTTTCAATCACGGTCTCGAACAATCTGTATTAAAATCAGTCTCTGACTGACCTAATACGTGCATGAAATAAGTAAAATTTGGTTTAATCAAAACTTTTACGAAAACCACATAGATTTTAAAATCGCTTTTATTTTACAAGGGAAAAAAACTTTATAATTTATTTTTTTAAGAATAGTATATTTAAATGCTAAAAAATTAAACACAATAAAACCAGAAAAAAAAAAAAATCTGCCTATGGCGGTATTCTGTCTTAAACAGAAAATATGTTGATCCATGCAAAATAAATACAATACCTAAAAAAAAAAAAAAAAAAAAACTTCATTTAACCCTCCTAGGAAGCACATTTGTCTATTACGTACTTTTTCTTTCCTGTGTGATTTCGTCTTAAAAGGTTTTACTGTATTACATTTTTCAAAGTCTATAACGCACAGGATATGGATAAGCGATATTGAAATATAAGTGAAACATTTACATATAAATAGAGATTCATTGATAAAATAAATATATCACAGCCTTTGGCGCTTCTTTAATAATAAAAAGAATAAATATAAAAAAAGAAAAGCTTTATGAGTAATTTTGGTCAGAACTCCTTCACGCGAAACAATTTTTAAATACACTGAAGTAAAAAACTGTGTAAAAATTCACGGCTGAGCCGGCCTATGATTTAAGCCTTTTTCCAGGCTGGTCCAGATTATGATTTTAACATTTTTCGATTCCGGGCAGAATTTTTTCCCTATGGGTCGGTTTGGGACCGGACCTAGTTATTTCGATCCATGGAGACCTCCAGTGTTAACGATCAACATATTTGAAAACAAGTTTTGATTTAAATTAATACGCTGCTTTATTATATCCAAATAAGAGGAACGGTCTTAAATCGATGAATGATAACGGACAATTTGTGGACGATCCCTTATGTGCTTTGAAAATAGATCAAAAATTTTTCGTTTACAGACATGGTAAAGTGGTGTAAGTCACGAATTTTGGAGAATTTTGGATTTTAATATCTCTGTCAGGTTTTTAGATATGAAGATGAAATTTTTTTTGCTCAATTTAGAAATGGATAAGGTTATAATTTCCTAATTGGGAATTTTGCTCAACGGGGGCCGTATAAAAATTTAATTTTCGTATTTTTTCAAATAGACCCCCCATGGAGTTGCAACTTATCTTATCAGAAATTTCATCTTTTTTATGAATTTTTGCAATTGGAAGTATGGGTCTAGAGGCAATATTTAAGGAGATAGCCTATTGTTTCGATATTTATGACTCACCCTGTATATATAGATCCCCGTTTTTCAAAGAAAAACTCTCGTACCTCACTTAAACTAGTCGTTGGGGGCCACAATAATACTTACCCATCATGGATTCGCATACTATAAAATGTGAAAGTAAAACATGTGTACGCTATTTATAAAAATGCATTGGAATTCCAAAATAAAATTTAAACGTATATTTAAATATTTTTAATGTATAATAATGCTCTCTTACGGAATTGTGGGTACTACTTGATTATCCTGTTGACCCATTTCGACAAATTATATAAATCGCCAAACTACTCATAAATTATACAAATTGGCATTATTTTTATTTTAAATAACGGAAGAACAAATAAATTAGTGAAAGATCCATAAAAATACAAATTAAACGTCAAATTAAAAATCACTTGATGATATAACAAACACGTCTAACGTATTAATGTTAAGTGAATGTGACATTTACGATATGCCATTTTCGACATTTAATCTTATAGTTTAAAGATTTTTTTTTTTTTTTTTTTTTTTTTTGTCGGTGGGAGAATTAAGTAGAACCGAATTACGTAAAAAAAAAAAAAATCCTTATAACTCCAAACATAAGAATCAAATTAACTAACAGTTTACTGAGTCGAAATAAACATTTTATATCCAATTAAAACATAGCTTTGAATTGAAATTTGAGTGAAATGCAAGGTCATGAAAAATCGAAAAGTGCGGAAAATATGATTACAAATATGATTACAAATATCTCAACAACTAATTATCCCATCGAATTCGTTCTTTATGAAAAATTTATGTTTTTTTTTCTTTAAATACACTCTTTAAGGGGGCTCAGGCGTTGAAAACTTTTCAAAAAATCGATTTTTTTATTATCTAGGTTAATTATTCAATTAATTCTTAACTCAATGCAAAAATTCGCATAAAAATATTTGCATTTTTAACAGAGTTATAAGCATTTATGTATCAACACTTTCATAGCCGGACCCATATAATTTCAACTTTAAGTCGCGTTTTCTCAAAACTTGATTTTTGACCAGGGTTCACACAACTCTACCACTAAATTTTTACAATATTTTTTATGTATTTTTGTGTACTAAATGTTCAGAAAAATACTGAAAAATTGCGAACCGAGGAGGCGGTTGCGAATTCTGTTTCTTAAAAATTAAATATAAATTTTCTTACCATTAATAGTGGTGCCAGAGTCCTTACGAAATATAAAGAGTGTGCGAACCCTGTTGACGACTAACACCAAGATTTAAAAAAACTATTTGATGGAATGGCTTTTTTTTTTTTTTTTTTTTTTTTTTTGCATGCATATAACATCATTATTTATAGAATGAATTAATATATTTTAGATAGTTTAATATTTTGAGTATTTATAATGAAAAAAAAAGTTGTATTGTTTTGGGGTTTTTTAAATTTTCAAGTTTGAGAGATTTTTTAACAATGTTTTTTTTAGTCGTCAAAAATCAAGTTTTGAGAAAACGCGACTTAAAGTTGAAGTTATATGGGTTCGGCTATGAAAGTGTTGATACATAAATGCTTATAACTCCGTTAAAAATGCAAATATTTTTATGCGATTTTTTGCATTGAGTTAAGAATCAATTGAATAATCAAACTAGATCATAAAAAAATCGATTTCTTGAAAAGTTTTCAACCCCTGAGCCTCCTTAAAATAAACAATTTCGAAAAATTTTATATATTTTTCATGAGAATGAATATTTTGAGAGTCCGAAAAAAATAGTTCCTGATTATCTGATTTTCAATAGGCTTTTTCCCATTATTACTTACAAAATACGCACCAAATATGAAGTTCTCTATCTCAATTTGTTCGGGAGAGAGAGCATTTACAGACACACAAATAGATAAACGGATGGCATTTTTTTTTTCTAAAAATATGTTTTTCGGAATCTCCAGTGTATAAGACGTGTAAATATGTAATTTTTTTTTCCGATTTTCAAAACGACTTAAGACTTACCCTGTACTACGTATAATGGGTAAATAATAATAATAATAAAATAATGTTTGTCATAAAGAAAGATAAATTAAACTAAAAAAATATTATTACATATAAGTTGTTCTCGTCACAGGTAAATTTTGCAACGTGTAATTAATTACTGAGACGTATTCACTCGTGTAAAATTACAGTAAAAAAAGAGATATGTTTTTACATTTTTATGTTAAAAAAAACTTTTTACTTTAATGTAAATACGATAATTAGTTTTATCAAATAGACCATAAGTAACAAATTCCCCCCCTCCCCCCCCAAGAAAAAAAAAATCGAGCCAATTGAACAATATACATAAAAGTTTTATCGCTTTGAACATACCTATTCGTCGACGAAACACAAGCTAAGAAAAATCACTTTTAAGTGAAGTGGAATATGAGGCATTTAAAGTGACAGCGATGTAAAAAAAATCGCTTTAAACTGTATTTATAATACTCGGATCTTTACAGAACTTCATGAGAATGTACTAGAGATAATTTCAGCAGGAAATTAGAAAATCAATATTTTCGTCATTTTTCGTCGAATCAGGTGTATCGACTCCATTTAAAGTCCATAATACTTTTATTATATGAATTTAGATTATTGATAATTAAGTTGATATTTTAGAGGGCTAATAATATTAAATTCATGCTTATAAGCCTCAATTACCAGCCCCCTAAAGTATAAAAAGAAAAAAAAATGCTTATTACTGTCATCTACAGTATCATTTTGTTTGTGCAAAAAGCTATAAATGAGTATTTACAGTATTATTTTGACTTCGAGTCTTCACAGGTTAAAGAAAATGAGAAAAAATACCCTTAATTGCAAAATTCTAAAGTAGACTATACCCTTTATGTCTGTTTAACATAGAAATATTCTGAACATTTATCCCCCTCTCCAAACCAAAAAAAAAAAAAATAAATAAATAAAATAATGATCTTTTTTGCAATTTTTTTTCAGGTAAAACCTTTGCTATGATGCAAATGAAAACCATGTTAGCTCATATTCTTAAAAATTTCAAAATCACCTCTTTGGACAAGAAAGAAGATATTTGGCTGGACGTAAAGTTGGTGCTGACTCCGCTGACACCTATTCGACTCCAGTTCACACGAAGGGAAAATATTTTATTGTCTGATACATAAGAAAAGCATTGTTAAATAAATATTTATTTTGAATCTTTGTAATTTATTTATTCTTTGGATTCCAAATAAGAAGGTGGGTAGATCAGCTTTGGATTTGAATCCCACCTCCAAATCCTTTATTATTTATTTATTTATTTATTTATTTATTTTTATGGAAATTCAATGTGTTGAATGTTTTGATAAAATTTAAAATCTACACTACTCAAACAACTAGGGGAGCACATAGTTTTAACGAAATTACGCAAATCTTACACCGAAAAGTAACATAAAATAAATCATCCATAATTTAAAGTCTAGCAGGAAACAGAAAAAGAAAACTTCATATACAAATTAAAATTCATGAAGCCGAAAATCAGGAAAAGAACATAAGGGTAGAAATCGACCGGTTTACTTTAACGAAAAAGTAAATAGGTTTGAAACGAATGAAATTTTGCCTGACTTAAGTAGAAAATTTCTATAAGAAAATACTGATTCCGAAGAGTTTTCGGATCTGGAACTTCCAGAACCTTTACGAATTCTGTACATTGCATCCTCATCCATTCCTCCTGACATTTACAATTCAATCTTCAGAGAGCTCCTTTTTTTTCATACTTTTTATATTAATAAGAACTTTTCTTACAAAATGTAATAATATTTTATTCCAATAAGTTACAGTCAATTGCTAAAGCTCATACATTGAAGATAGATGGAACGAGAATATATTCGGTGAACTGTGATATTTCATTTTTTCTTATTCATTTGCTAACTCTTGCGTTTCTGTTACATTTGTAGTTATATTCTTGTAGGTCTATGGGCAACCAAACCACCTTGAAGCTGTTGGATAAGGATAGGGAGGGTCATATACAAAAATCTGAGAAGAAAAGAAAAAAATAATAGATATCACAAGTGAAAAACAAAATGGATCATTTTAAAATAGATATCAAGCACAATTATTAATAAAAGCTTGATACCGATGATATTTCCAGATATTTTATTGCTTCCAATTTATTACATACCTATATCCTTATAAAATGTTTAAAAAATCCATAAATCATTACAGTATAAAACCTTTCTTTGTTTGTTAGTTCGATATCATATCTCTCATTGTTATAATATAGATAAGTTCGCGGAATAATTCAACTTTCATTTCTCTCTCCTTGATCAGTTGATTATATCACATGTAAGTCTCCGATGTAATGGTTGCAGTTATTGTTGGCACATTTTCTGGCATGCTTGTCGTCAAGAATAGTTCTATTTCTAACGAATGTTAGTTTTAAGTTCTGATTACACCTTATGAAAGAGTCTGCTGCAATTACTTTACTTATATAGAGTTGTGATATTGAGCCTAATTGAGAAATTATGCTCTTTCTAAAGAGTCTAGGCGTTTTCAAAGAGACTGGCTAGTTATATAATCATCTCTTTTTTTCATCATCAGCCAGATATTTTTCAGGCTTAATGCGAAAAATGCAGTGAACGTTATGTCATCTGGAATATGTCCATATATTACTCAGTCAGCCTGATTTTTTTTAACCCATTGAAATTCTATTAGTCTAGATAACGTTAGGGTAATAGAAAAATTACCATTTCTTTCTCAATTAAACTAATTTTTTGCAGGCTTACTGCAATGAGTGTATGCATTTGTAGGCTAAACAGAAAATGACCAGATTGTCCGTTGTATTTGACGGAAAAGAAATATTCTATTTGAAGTTAACACGACTCTACAGTTAAAACTTCCATCGAACCACAACCTGGTTTGAACACAGCAAAATAATTTCTGTTGACACGCAAATGGATACAAACTGGAAAATTCCATTTGAAGTTAAACCGTAAGATAGCCCGAACAAACAACAACAACAAAAAATCCAATGAAATGCAACCTGATCCAAATACGACAAAATCGTTTTCGTCGATATGCAACCTGAAAAAATAAAAAAATTCCATTTGAAGTGAACACGAAACTCGACCTGAACTTACCCGTATTTCCTTGCGTAAATATGGCTTAGGTTCCCTTAGAAAGATCCCCATGGAGGGCACACCTCCCCCAAGGACCTATATCCCTCGTGTAGATAATTGGCCGTCATAAACAAACACAAACTCAAAACACGAAACAAAATTCGAAAAGAATGAACTATACAGTAAAAAAATTTATAAAATGTTCAGTGCGAACAATAAGAACCCCACTGCCTTACTTAAAAGGCGACTAAAATAACAAAAGAGACGTTATAACTAAAAAATATAAGGTACCCTGGGGTAATAACGCCACGTTAAGGTTCTACCAATTTTCACGGCTCAGTTTTACCTTGTATTTTTCAAACAAATATATGATTTGATAGAGTAACTCATTGACTATCTATATAAAAAAAATAATTTAACAGATATGTATTCATAAAATGTAATGGCGTGATTTCTTGACCAATGCTATTTGGCGTTATTATTCACCTATATGGGTAATAACGCCATGCAAACAAAACTATGAAATAAGGTGGAATAATTGCATGTAGATTGCCCAATTCTAAAAATACAAACTCTACATACTTTGAAATTGACAAATTGCATTCTAAGCTATTAAAAATGTTCAATTTTTTGTGAAAGTGTAAGAAAAATAAAGGTGTGGTGTGGGAGGGGGGGGGGGGAGGATGAGGCAAAAGAATATCATACCGTGAGCTTCTTTTTGCTTAAAAAGGACCGTTTAAATAGAATTATTAGAAACATTGCACAGTTTTAACTGTGTTTATTTGAATCAGTATTTAGGATGTAGCTAGGCCACTGTAGGGAATCAAACGGGGTGTTAATGCCAAGGATTGGCGTTATTACCCCCTTATAGTTATTGCTCTGTACATTTTAAATTACAAATTATCTCGAGAAGATATCCAAAATCTTCAACAACATTTTGAAAGTCCATGAAATGTACTGTAATTTTAAGTAATTAACAAAGTATTTCCGGATAAAAAAAATAGTCTTCACATCACAAAACGTATCTCGCAAATTTTAGATCAAGCGTTAATTTTAGCTACTTGTAAAAACAATAAGACCTAAAAATGAAACAAATTAACTTGAAGCTGTTTTTTGCGATTTATATGACTCAAAACCCTTCTGCGCAGAGCGCACATGTGTCATTTACCAGATTATTTCATAATTATGCATAATATTAACACTTGGCGTTATTACCCCGCCTGGCGTTATTACCCCATACCACCTTATATTTAATTTCAAACTTTTTAGTAGTTTTGGGTTGCATTTCCCAAGGACATTATCAGAGAATATTTTAGTAATTATTTGCTGTTTATTTATGTAAATATCTTACTTCGTTTTAAAAATGACAGAGTCAATAATTAGACTTGAAAGTAGAACTAGCAGGTTCTTGATTTCAACTGAGTGAGAGAAATTATACATTATTATTAATTGCAGTTCTATTTATTTTATTAAATTACTCTATTCTCGTTCGTCAATTTCATTTTAAATGCGTAGCTGGCAGTTAGATCAGTAATAAAATAATTTTATATAGTTAATAATATAGTTAATAATAATTCATATTTTCTCTAATTAAGTTCAATCGAAGAAACTGATACTTATAACTTTCATCTCTAATAATTATTGGCTATCTCGTTTTCAAAACCAAGTGACGCATTTGTATAAAAATAAATAGCAATTAATTTTTAAAATATTCTCTGATGATGCACTTAAGAAATTCAGTCCAAAATTACTAAGACTTTTTAAATAAAAAGTATATTTTGGATTTGTAATATCTCTTATTATTTTAGTCTCTTAAAAAAAAAAAAATAAATAAAGTTCATATTGCATATTTTATATTTGAATCAAGTTGAAACATTGTGCGTTTCGTCTTATGATTTTATTTGATTTCATTTTTCCTGTATTATTTCTATTCTATCATTATTTATCAACTTTAAACTATTTAAAATGCTTAAGATGATCATATACCCCCTCCTTTACTATTCTACAACTATGCATACGGAAATTAAAAATATAGAAAACTAGCAAGATCACAATATGGAGAGTTACAGCAGTTTTTAATTGTTGAATTTAAAATAAAAAAGTCTCTTACTTCATCAGTTACATCATCGAATCGATAATATTTGTCACCCTTGAAGAAATAAGTGATGTCGTTTTCCCACCTAACTGCTGCATCTATGCCATGGGCCAGCTGCCAACCCCACTCTGTAATGTTCTGCGGATAGCTCTCATGAACATGGGGTTCACTGTCTACGTCGTAGCGCCAGTACTGATCACCTGTAAATACAATGCAGCAGGAGTGAAAACAAGTTGGAAATTGCACGTGAAGCTTAACAAATGAGGTGCGTGTACGATAACGAAGTTTTAAAAATATCACTCCCATATATCAATCCCACAGAATTGTAAATAGTTAATTACAACTAAAATGCGCACCAAACAATGTTCTCCCAATACCATTATGTAATGGAATATTTTTGTGTGGCCTTGTAAATCAATAACAAATATTCTTTGCACCACAGATTGTGCAAAATGTATATTGTAATATGTAATTGATAGAAGTATATCAATTTTATTATGTTTGAATGAGACTACAACTAAACACTGTCACAACTAAAATGCATTTGAAACATTTTTCTCCATTGGCCGTAATAGAACGGAATATTTTTGATCGTCCCTGTAATTGATCTATGCATCCGATTTTCATAAAATTTAAAGTGATTCGACAAAATTATGCAATAATTATGCATTTTAAATTCAAACGATTAAAATGCATTTGAAACTTTTCCCCTCATTGACCGTAATGTAACGGAATACTTTTGATTGTCCCTGTAATTGATCTATGCATCTGATTTTCATAAAATTTGAAATGACTCGACAAAATTACGTAATAATTATACATTTTAAATTCCAAACGATTCGGTTGGGTAGTTTTTGGGTTGTTATATGCGGACGGATTGAACGACAACTATTGGTACTAAATATTTAAATAATTACGAACGCACCAAATGATGCTTTAAAATAATTTAAAACTTTAATAAAATGCTGGTGAAAATCCAGAAATAAAAGTTACATTCTTTTCTCGCACAATTGCGTACAATTGTAGAATAATGTCTTCATATTTATTTTAATACCCATGAATATTAATACTCGTCTATTTATCATTCATTCTTATTGCATACTGAAAATGCAAAACAGTTTGTTTTTAGTACCAAATTTCGTAATTTTGAATGTTAAAATAATTTAAAATCTTCAGTATCTTTCTATTCTAAAAAAAGTAATTTTTTTTGGAACCGCCGCTGAGAATGCTTTTTGTGGTCTTTTTTCGGATGGAGGTCTTTTTTCGTTAATATTAACAGAACTTTTGCATACAAAAATATGAAAATCGATGGTTTTACAGAGAAATGTTTGATAAATACCATGGCAGTTTTTGAATCGAATAATTATTTTAAGATATATTTAATGTTAAAATTAGTCAAAATTGCTCTATTATAAAAAGTTTTATAGGAGAAAAACTATAAAGTTTATCATTTTTAGATCATTTTATACATTAGAAGTTCCCGGTGTGCAGACTGCATTTATTTTTTAAATTCGACTCATTTTATGGAGATTTATTTCCATTTTAAATTAAAATTTTTAGCTTTTCGTGAGATATTTTTTTTACGTATTTTAGAAAAGAAAATTAAAAATAATTTTCTTAAATTTTTGCCAACTATTTAAATAGCGCAGAGAATAAAAGTTCTAGACTACAAAGCAAAAAAGAAGAAAAAGCAAAAAAGCTACTTAGATTATCAAATTACCTTTATAATTGTATTATTATTTATCAAAGTAGAAAAATACATAAGGAATCATTCACTTGTAAATATTGATTTCTTATTCGTATGAGAATTTTAAATATTCTAATGAGTCATCTCTTTTCTCCAAAAAAAAAAAAAAATGCTTATGATAGAGACTACTATAAGAATGGAATACAAAACTAGCAACGTTAAAAAGCACCAAATATTGTGTAAAAATAGCAGACCGGTTTCGGTAGCATTTAGCGTACCGTCATCAGTGCTATCGGAGGTAGAAATCTGCTCATATATATAGTAGAGAGGAGGATTGAAGGCAACCAATAGGATGGCAGAGGACTACAAGTGAGGGCCAATCGGAGAGCGCACGTGGAAAGTGATCGGAGGGGAGAGAACAAGGTCAAAAAGGAGCGGGAAAATATTAATAATAAGCATTACGAAATAGAGGTTTTAATGTAATATTTCCAGCAATTCGAAAAAGGGGGGATAGCGAATTCACCATAGTCAAAATTTTAATAAATGTGAAACGCTTCAAGTCCATGAATGGGGGTAGGTTTCGAAATTATTTTGGCTGAATCGAAATCGAAAGTATGGTTCATCTCCTAGCAAGGTATAGCAATAGAGGATTTAATGATTTCTTGTTTCTTAATATAATTTTTATGTTCACTAATACGTTTTTTTAAAAAGCGTTTTAATTCTAGTTTTGTATTCCATTGCATTGCACCAAGCTCTATCTGAATACTAATGTAACTAGTATAAATAGAAAAATTCTTTCAAATTAAATCATACAGGATTTTCAACCAAATTTATCGTCATAAAAAATGGCAAAATGTTCTAGAAATATAGTAAAAATATAGTAGTCCAATTGGAATGTAAATACATAAAATATTTTATGAAATATGAGTAGCTGTATGAGAAAATTTTTGTCTGCGCATGGGAAATCGATATCAGCAATTTTTTTTTTGAAAATTTAATAGTCGATTTTAAGGAGCAACTCATGAAAAAATTCAATTAAATATCGTAAAAATTCAGAAAGATACTGTACGTAGAGTGGATAGTTTTTTAGTTTCTTTCTAAAAGCAGCTGAATGATTAGATATTTTTCACAAAGTGTCATTTTTTATTAGCACTTTCCAACAAAGTTGAAAAGTGCTTATGCATTCGGTTTGTCTGGCCGTCTGTCCGTCTGTCCGTCTGGCCGGATGGCCGTCTGTCCGTCTGTCCGTCTGTCCGTCTGTCCGTCTGTCCGCGCTCTAACTCCCGTAAATATACTCGGATTGCTATGAAATTTTTATACGTTATTGAGGTTTACCCTAGCACGAACCCTATTGAAAATGAAGTATCTACTATGATTAGTTTATCTACAGAGAGAATCAAAAGTTTCCCATTACATTACGGCCTATGGGGAAAAATCGCTTATATACTCGGATTGCCATGAAATTTTAGGACGTTATTGACGTTTACCCTAGCACAAGTCCTATTGAAAATGAAGTTTCTACCATGATTAGTTTATCTACAGGGCGAATCAAAAGTTTCCCATTACATTACGGCCTATGAGGAAAAATCGTTAATATACTCGGATTGCCATGAAATTTTAGGACGTTATTAAGGTTTACCCTAGCACGAACCCTACTGAAACTGAAGTATCTACCATGATTAATTTATCTACAGAGAGATTCAAAAGTTTACCGTTACATTACGGTCTATGGGGAAACTCGTTAATATACTCGGATTGCCATGAAATTTTAGGACGTTATTGACGTTTACCCTAGCACGAACCCTATTGAAAATGAAGTTTCTATTATGATTAGTTTATCTACAGGGCGAATCAAAAGTTTTCCATTACATTATGGCTCATGGGAAAAAATCGTTAATATACTCGGATTGCCATGAAATTTTAGGACGTTATTGACGTTTACCATAGCACAAGTTATATCAAAAATGAAGTTTCTACCATGATTAGTTTATCTACAGGGCGAATCAAAAGTTTCCTATTACATTACGGCCTATGGGAAAAAATCGTTTCTAAGGAACTTTAAAGATGTTATACCCTGTCAAACGTATTAAAATATACATTCTATAAAATATAAGGTGAAAATGTAGCTATTATTCATTTACAGGGCCACACAAAAGAATTCCATTAGATAATGGTAAAAGGGGGAATTGTGTGATATATTTTAAATATATTGAGCTTTTTCATGTACAATAAAATTGATATATGTCACTGAAGCTTAATATAAATTATACGCTACTGTCTTGCATAATATGAAGTACATAGCATTTACAGGGCCATACAAAAGATTTCAAATAGTATATTCTTTCCGAAGTACCGTATATGTGTCGGATGATGGCTGATGGAGGGATGAA
Source organism: Maratus speculifer (assembly GCA_964019185.1). NCBI lineage: Eukaryota > Metazoa > Arthropoda > Arachnida > Araneae > Salticidae > Maratus > Maratus speculifer. The sequence goes on along the minus strand of OZ025298.1, from coordinate 283,880,320 downwards.
ATGCATTTTAATTATGATATTCGCGTTTGTATTTCGCTAAATATATGCACATTATATGGTGTGTATAAATGTTATAGTTGATATACAGGGCTACCCAAAAGAGCTCACCAACGTTACTGAATATGAGCGTAAATTATTTAAACGTGGTTCTTAAATAAGCTATGCATTTTTATGCTGAGCTGCATTCAATTTACTGAGAAATGTTTGCAGAATATAGATAAAGTGATATACAGGGCCACGCAAAGAATTCGGTACATGGACGCCTATGAATGATAATTTATGAGAATGTGATTTCAGTTGTTTTAAAAGTGTTTTAGTTTACAATAAATTTTAGCCTAATGCTGACGTGTAATAAAGGTAGAATGTAAACTACAGGGCTGAACAAAAATATTCAAGTATGTTTCCATCTAATAGTATTAATTGCTGAAAAAGAAATTTCAAGCTACTAGGTATTTTCTTGCTGAGCTAAATTTTCCCATTATATGAACTGACATATGAAATACAGGGCTGTTCTAATGTACTGGAATACATATTTGGGTATATTTGGCTATACAGTATTTATTTCCCTAAATAACAAAGTTGTGTTAAAGATTTCATTAAGTGTTGGAAAGTGCTTCATAATCTATGCTTAACGCATGATTTTTCTTACTTGTTAACTGAGTTATAGGAAAAAGTTAGTATTTATCGAACATTAATGAGAAGATTTGAAACAAATGTTTCGATTTTGATACTTTTTACTTTCTTCTATCTTCAATAGAAGAAAGTATTGTAATCGACATTTTTTTCGACTTCCGGTTTTCGACGTATTTACACGTTTTAGGGGTCAGAGATTCCAAAAAACATGTTTTTACAAAATGTCTGTCTGTCCGTGTGTGTATGTGTCTGTCTGTATGTCACCATTCTACCATCAAAAAGTGTATGAAGTTATGCATAGAATTGAACCAAATTTTTTGTGAATGTTTTTGGCTGTGGCAAGCAGGTTCTCCTTCAGTTTTGAAATATTCCGCCGGAAAAGGGCGCTGCAATCGCGATTTTTGTGCCATTTTCAATATTGTACCGACCAAACATATATGAAGTTATGCATCGAATTGAACCAAATTTTTTGTGTATGTGTATGACTATAGCTAGTTGGTCCTCCCTGAATTTGAAAAACATCCGTCGGAAGGGAACGCTGCAATCGCGATTTTTGTGCCATTTTCTATATTGTACTGATCAAAAGTACGTGAAGTTATGCATCGAATTGAACGAAATTTTTTGTGTAAGTGTATATCTATGGCTAGTTGGATCGCCCTGAATTTGAAAAAAATCCGCCGGAAGGGGGCGCTGCAATAGCAAATTTTATGCCATTTTCAATATTGCACAACTTATGAGTGTATGAAGTTAGTTCTAGAACTGAACTAAACTTTTTGTACATGATTTTTTTTTGGCAAAGCAAGTAAGTCCTCCCTGAATTAAAAAAAAAAATCTGCCTATCATTCTATTGTCCATCGGCTCATGCAGAGACGGAAATTCGTTTTTACTCCGATTAATTGATTGAAGCAGAAGTTTAAGACGAAAATCAAAGTTGGTATGGTATTGAATTAAAATTATTAAAATATTAAAATGAGTTTTAATATTGAAATGTACGTATGAGATAGAAGAAAGTTTTGGGATTGGCACATCCAACTAGTTTTAACATTTAATAGGATCGTTCAGGTAGTTTTTCAAGAAGAACTAAAGAATCAATAAAAAATTAAAAGAAAAAGAAATTAAAATTAAAATTGACAATTTGTGGACTCTTTATCATTCAGCTTATTTTAGAGAGAACTACAAACCAGCTCACTCTTATCGCCGATGTTTTTCTGAATTTTCACGTATTTGATTGGATTTTTTTTATGGATTTCTACATACTCCTCTATTAAATTATGAAAGAAGATCGTTGTTATCATTCACGCATGCACAGACAAAAATTATCTCATACAACTACTCATATTTCATGAAATACACTGGTCTCCAAAAGTTAAGGTACAACCGTTTTTTTTTGCGACTAATTTGGAAATGAATGAATATAGAAATAACAAATTTGAAGGAAATGTGCGCTAAACTGTTATTTATTAAATGCGACATAGAAATTTACTTAAGTTAAACATACAAATGAAATTACAACAAAAAAGCACTCATGAGGGAAAATTCCACTCTTGGAGAAATCAAAACATAGCAGCATTATGCAGTAAAATATGACAGAAACATTAAAAAACTGGTTCTAATACGGAATATGTCCACCCCGGTCTTGAATCCACTGGCGGCTTAGATATTCTATGCTCTCAATTAAATTGTCGGACACCGAAATACGTAGCGTTGACCAGACATGGAGTAAGCTATGTTCCTGTTCATTTAATGACCTTGAAGGAGGACTTAAAGCCGCAATCTGTCTTCCAAGATAGTCCCAAAGATGTTTCTTCAGAGTCTGGAGAGTGAGCTGGCCATTCCATTCACTCCAAACCGCGATCCTCAAGATAATCCTCAACAACCACAGATCGTTGTGGTCTCGCATTATCATCCATTAGAATGAAACCATTCCCAATAGCATCAGCATATGGACATACATATGAATCAAGGATCTCATCCTAATATTTCGTACCAGTCAGAGTTCCTCCATGAAACACATGTAGGTCAGTGTGGCCTCCGAGTGTGATCCCTGCCCAAACCATGATTCCACCGTTTCTGTACTTGTATGTTTCGTCAGTGTTTGATTGATGGTATCGAGGGCATTGTTCTCTCCAGCTTAGAAGACGTCTTGAATCACTCTCCAGTGTGAATATGGACTCGTCTGTGAAAGTAAAGAAGTCCACTGTTGTCTGGTCCAGGAAACATGTTCTCTTGCCCAACATAAGCGGACCCTTCTCTGTCGTCTGTTGAGGAGGACACACACAACTGGTCGCCTTGCATAGAGACCTGCATTATGAAGACGTCTTCGTACCGTAGTAGCGGATATTCTTCTCTCTGATGCTGCAAAGTGGTCTGCAATGAGTTTTGGCACAGTAGTGCACCTTCTCCTATGTGCTGACAGAGCTAGACATCGGTCTTATGCAGGTGTTGTAACACGTGGGCGGCCTGAAACATGTCTTCTGGACACAGAATCTTCGGATTCATACTGGTCCCAGAGTCGTTGGACTACACTGTGAGACACATTGAGTCGTCCAGCAGTATCGGCCTCTGACAACCCCATTGCCATCTATTCTACCGCCCGCCACCTAAATGAAAAGGACAAACGACTTCTTTTAGACATTTCTAGACTCTACTGGTTGTTGAGAACAAAACTGACTACAATAGTTCAAACGCAACCAAATGTACACACGAAATTACGAAAGCTTCTTAATTTCATAATTTTCTCTCCTTTAAAAATACCCATTCTTTTCTATAAAATAAAAGTGGTAGCTGTAATTCTTGCGTAAGTTTTTTTAAGCTTATTATTGCCATTCATATAAACTATGAAGTTTAATCTGACTGCCATTTTTTTTTCTGGTGAGCTTCGAAAAACATGTTGTACCTTAACTTTTGGAGGGCCCTGTATTTGTATACTTATATTCTAATTTCACTACTTCTCTTCTATTGCATTTTACTAATTTTTATGAAACTGGCGATAAATTTGTTTGAAAACCTTGCATGATATAAGCTAAAAACATGAAAGATTTTTCTTTTTTCTTTCTTTTCTTTGTCTTTTTTTTTTTTTTTTTTACTTAAAAAAAAATCATCACTATGTCTTCATGAATAAATGTGCCATTCATACAAAATATCGGTAAAGTTGTTGCACAGTATCCATGCATTTGTATTCTGCATGGATATTTTGTGCATTTTAATGTACAGTGTGATTCCACATATTATTATTTTTCTTTGATTTTTGTCGGCTTCCTAATTGTCCTCTTATTAAATGGACATTGATAAATATGAGGTCAAATATAATCTTTAGTTACAGAAAAATTCAACAAGATATTTTTTAAATATTCGACAAAATGTCTGAAATTGAAAGTGTCCGGTCATTAATGGTCATATGATATACACTCGCATATATGTTAATCCCCTAATTTTCAAATTTCGCAAAAAAAAAAAAAAAAAAAAAAAAAAAAAAAATTAAAAACTGTGTATAAGTTTATCCAGTAACTTTTTACCTCAATTTTGCACAAAATCAAACAAAATATTTCATTTTCCTAAACGAAAACGTATTAACGAAACAAAAACGCATCATTGATATGTTTTTTAATGCTAATTTATTACCATTTGTATATTTTTATATATTATTTTACTATTTATATACATGAAAAACTGGAATATTGTAATATTCAAACTGTTTTTTCTTTTTTAATTTACTCGCTTGTAAGTCGATCCCTCTCCCCCCTCCAGTTTGATTGCGAAATATTGTGAGAATTTCTACGACTTATACGCGAGTATATACGATATTTATAATATGTTTAAAAAAATCTGGAATGATTTTAAGAAATTAGAGCTCAATCTCAATAGAAGATTTTAATTTGATTGAAATTTTTATATTTGAAAATAATGTTTATAGACTTAAATGATTATAAGCATTCCAACTATTAAAATACTTTCTAAAAATTATTAAAATAAAGAAAGATTTTTTTTTCAGCAATTGTATTTAATTTTTGAATTACAGGTGAAATAATTGTAATAAAAATCATAAATCTTTATCTTTGAATAGTTGTTGATTTATGGACTGTAATGTTTAACGAATTCATTTATAAAAGCAAAAATAGTCAAATAATACAAAAAGTATCTAATAAAAAAACCCAGTTCCTTTATGTACATATTTACAATTCTTGAATGAGGACCGACACTCTAGTCATTTACTCAAAATATAGCTATTACGAAATGTGGACAAATACCACTCAAATTAATACCATAATATGCATCATTCTTTTGCATATCTAAATTAATAAACATTATTACTAACAATAATATTTTTGCTGACGAAATAGCTAACAAAACGAGATTTTTTACCATAAAAATATTCGACGTTCGAATAATAATAACAACAAGAACAAAAAGCCATTAAACTGTTGCCACACTATCAAACAAAATTATGAAAAAGAACATTCCAATACTTGCGTGTTGTCATGGTTTCCATGTCAGCCACAACAACAGTTTTATTTAGAGTTATACTAACTTCACCGGACGACCGCGGGGTGTTTTGACATCCCATGACTGAAAATATTCATCTGCTGATTCTCTTTATAAAAAGAAGTGATCAGGACCATCAATACTTGCTTCCAAGGTTATCTTCTGTGCGTAGCATATGAAAACAGCGAATTCAGGCTCCTTTTTTTAGTCTTGTAGAACGATTTGGGGTGTGCAAACACTAAAAAAATTCTGAAGTTTCAGATCAATGTGCACCCTAATTATTATGCAAATTTATAAATATCTGCCTTCTTATTCTCAAAAATGTATACTTTTATTATAATAAATATTATAAACAAAAATTATTATGTATGAGAAAAATTACATGTACATTTTTTTCGAAGATTTTTGAAAATGGAAAATAAAGATGAGTACTTTTAATTTAATTTTATTATTATTTTTTAATTAGCGATAATTTAACATTTCAGTTATCATTTTAAACAAGAATAGGCAATTATCAGGAATTTCATCAACAGATACACTTCTAAAGTTTTTTTTCTTTTGTATTTATTCCATTTAATATTTTTGGCATGTGTTGACACTCCGTGCCTGTTCTTCTGTTACATTTTACGACGCCCGTCCTGCCGGGTTAAATTGCAATTTCTTAAAAAATTTAAAACTGACATATTCAGTTTAAACTGCAGAAAATTTGTTTAAGCTATAGAACGTGCTATTACATTTTTCTATTCAAGCGGCATATAAAACAGAACAATAGTCATTTTAACTAAACCTTTTAGACGAAAATAAATAAATAATACCTTTGAAAAAGTAAAAGTAAAATTTGTCGTTTATGCCCCAAACCAAAGCTGCATCCAAATAATCAGGCATGCCTTTCCATTCCTCTAAAATCAATTTTGGATAACCACTATCCATATTTTTGTTAGTGAATCTCCAGTAATATTTTCCCTTAAAGAAAAAAAACATTGTGTTAATTATATACTTAAAATATCACTAGCAGGAGTGACCGAGCTAAGCTCGGTCAAAATTAACTTTGTGATCTACTCGATATATTATTTTCACTGCATCAGTCTCTCTGTTTTATTACTGTACAACATGTTATTTATAATAGTATTATTTACAAAAACAATCAATAAGAAAACTATGTATGTATTCACATGTTCATGTATGCACATGTTCATAAATTTTACATTATTTTAAAATTTACAAATAAAGGGCATCGATCCAAATCACTTTTTTTAGCTCGACTCTGATTGGTTTAACCATGCAACGCGAATTCTATTAGGAATGTCAAAAAAAAAAAATCTTCACATTCTGAAAGACAATATTTTTTGTCAAATATAGCCAAACTTGGCGACATTCTTTCATTTGACACCAAACACGTGTTTTGGCTTTCATAAACTTAATAGTCGATTTTTCGACCAAATGTTACCAATATGCTGTCAAATATCGCCAACTTATTGGCTGTTCCCATATACTCGTGACCCTGACCCGTATTAAGCAAAATGACCCACTAATCAAATTTGATCAAACATGTGACCTAGCTCTATGGTCTTCAGGTGATCAAAAACAGTAGAATATAAAACTAAATCAAAATCGTTTAAACCATTTCTTAGGTAAAATTAGCTTGACAGCATTTAGCAATGAAGCCGAAAAAGCTCACTAATAAAAATTTTTTAACATGTGACATAGCCCAATAGTATTCTCTAATGACAAAAAACATTTCTTTACAAAATTTAAGTAAAGTTGATTGAGTCATTGTTATATACAATAAGAATGACCCTGACCCATTATGACCCAAAATGACCCACTAATCGAATTTTCGCGATCATGTGTCCTAGCCCAATGGTTTTCTCTTGCCCGAAAACGATATAATACAAAGTACAGCCAAAATGGATAGAGACATTTTCTAGATAAAATTAGCATGACCCATCATGACCCACAAATGACCCTTATAATCGAAATCTCCCGAAGATGTGACCTAGCTTATTAGTTTTTGCGTGCCAAAAAACGTTTGGATACAAAATTTAGATGAAATCGATTGAGCCTTTTTGAAAAATATAAATAGCTTGACCCAGACCCTTTATGACCCAAAATGACCCAGTAATCGAAATTTCTCGAACATGAGACCTAGCCCAATATTTTTCTCATGCCAAAATAATTTTGTATACAAAATTTCGCTAAAATCGATCCACCTGTTCTTTAGATGTAGCTTGACCATGATCCATTATGACCCATCATGACCCACAAATGACACTTATAATCGAAATCTCTCGATCGTGGGACTTAGCCCATTAGCTTTCTTGTGTCAAAAAGCTGTCACAGGCAAAATTTCGATGAAATTGATCCTACCGTTCTTTAAATATAAATAGCTTGACCCAGACCCTTAATGACCCAATATGATCCATTAAATTTTTTTTCTCGAACATGTAACCTAGCCCAATGTTTTTCTCGTGCCCGAAAACCATAGAATGCAATTTTTAGTCAAAATTGCGTGAGAAAATCTCTAGATAAAAATAGCATGACCCACAATGACCCCAAAAATGACCCACTAACCGAATTTTCTCAAACATGTTACCTAACCCAATGGTCTTCTTGTAATCCAAAACGATAAAATATAAAATTTGGTCAAAATCGTTAGAGCCGTTTTTTAGATAAAAATGGCTTGACCCATAATGACCCAAAAATGACCCACTAATCGAAATTTTTCGAACATGTGACCCAGCCCAACAGTTTTCTCGCATCAAAAAACGATTAAATACAAAATTTCCTTAAAATCGATCCAGCCGTTCTCTAGATATAAATAGCTTGATCCTGACCCATTATGACCCAAAATGACCCAATAATCAAATTTTCTCGAACATGTGACCTAGCCCAATGGTCTTCTCGTGCCTGAAAATGGTAAAATCCAAAGTTTTGCGAAAATCGTTAGAGCCGTTTTTGAGATAAAATTTACACGCACACACAATTTTTGCTCGCATCATAGTATAAGATAGAGGTCTGCACGGGCCGGGCCTCGGCCCGAAGCCCGAGCCCGGCCCGGCCCGCGGGCCGGGCTCGGGCCGATTTCCAATAATGGCATTCGGGCCGGGCCGGGCTCGGGCCTTACTTCTGAAGACTCGGGCCGGGCCGGGCCGGGCCTAGTCATTAATCTTTTCGGACCGGGCCGGGCCGGGCCTAGTCACTAATCTTTTCGGGCCGGGCGGGCTCGGGCCTTAATTTTTTTGCTGGAGTATCGGACCGCGCCTAACTTTTTTTTCCGCACGAAGCCGAGACTGATTCCATTCTTCCTAGTTTTCATTGACCAAAATAATCAGTTCCTATTGAATCTTCCTATATGAAAATCCTTTTCTCGACTTTTTATAAATGAGTAATATTTGGCATTGTCCAAAAATTTTTGCAAAAAAGTCATATACTTTTAAGCCGTCATTATTTTACAATTAAACATTAGGATTTATTCCTTTTAAAGAATCGTAGATTACTAGGCGTTTTAAAGTAGAATTAAACACACACACACACACAAAAACATTATGACGGAATTTTTTTTACAGGGGATATGGATTAATAATACTAGTGATAACTGTAACATTTACATACAACAAACAAAGATTCATTTAAAAGCGTAAATATCGCAGCCTACGGCACTTCTGCATAAATGGAGATTATAAACATGGAAAAAAAAAGACTAATATAATTTTTTTTGGTCAGAACTCTTCCATATGATTAAAGATCAATATTCTGTAGAAATTCACTCGAGCCGGGCCGGGTTCGGGCCGAATTTTAAACTTTTTTCAGGACCGGGCCGAGCTCGGGCCGAAATTTTAACTTTCGGGCAGGGCCGGGTCGGGCCAATATTTTTTTCGTTCGGGCCGGGCCGGGCTCGGGCCGAAATTTTAACTTTCGGGCCGGGCCGGGTCGGGCCAATATTTTTTTCGTTCGGGCCGGGCCGGGCTCGGGCCGAAATTTTAACTTTCGGGCCGGGCCGGGTCGGGCCAATATTTTTTTCGTTCGGGCCGGGCCGGGTCCGGGCCGAAATTTTAACTTTCGGGCCGGGCTCGGGCCTGGAAATTTCGGCCCGTGCAGACCTCTAGTATAAGATAAGATCACACTGAAAAAAAAAAGGAAGTGCTCAAAAAATGAGTACATCAACGTATTCATATCAAATTGAGTATGTTTGGATCAAATATGAACACATTGCTTTTTCAAATTGGAAACATCATATGTTATCAAATCCAAACGGATGAAAATTTTGTACCCTGTTATGGTTTATCTTACTCCTGGCGGTATAAAAGGTGTTTATTAATGTAAATTTTAAACTATGCACAGTATTTTAAAATAATTTAAATATGCTTGTAAATAATGCTCGCTTCATAAAAATACTCGATCTTGGTATTTTCCTAATTTTCTTAATAAATAACCAATTAAATGATTTACTATTAATAATTTTGAGCGGGAAATAAATATGAGAACCTTTTACTTTATTTTGTAATTTCAGGGGTCAGTTCATAGCGATTCATATCTGAACACAACCATAGAATCGAAAATGAGTACACGTGTTTTTCAGTTTTGAGTACATTTGGATCGGAGCTATTTGGAGTACGTGAAGTAGTTAAAATTGAGTACTTTTTACTTAGCTTTGAGAACCCACTTTTTTCGATACATATTATACAGTAATTAAGTCAATTAACCGTTTAAATTCCAAGCAGCGCGATCACGCTGTTCAGTTTTTATGTCGAGAAAACCCCGCACATTTCAAGCGTTTGGACCACTGATGGTGAGCCAATTGGGACTTAACGACATAAAATAGAAGAAGTGTTATCGTGCCGCTCTAGCATACAATAAAAGAAGTATATCGCGCTGTTTCGGTCTTTTCGGCATAAAATAAAAGAAAGCTATCGCGCTGCTTCGGTTGTTAAGGCATAAAATAAAAGAAGAGCAATCGTGCTGCTTGGGATTTTTCGACAGTGTTTTTACAGAACTGTCTAGGACTCAAACGATTAAAATACAGTAATCGCTTTTAAATTATTCATCATTTGAGTATAACTCATTATATAAGGTATCCTGGGGTAATAACGCCACGTTAAGGTTCTAACAATTTTCACGGCTTAGTTTTAGATTGTATTTTTCAAACAAATATAGGATTTGATACAGCAACTCATTGACTATCTATATAAAAAAAAAATAATTTAACACATATGTATTCATAAAATGTAATGGCCTGATTTCTTGACCAATGCTATTTGGCGTTATTACCCACCTATATGGGTAATAACGCCATGCAAATAAAACTATAAAATAAGATGGAATAATGGCAGGTAGATTGCCCAATTCCTAAAAATACAAACTCTACAGCTCTAGAAATTGTCAAATTGCATTCTAAGCGACTGAAAATGTTTGTTTTGAAAGTGTAAGAAAAAGAATGGTGTGATGGCCGGGGGGGGGGGGGGAGGGGGAGGCAAAAGAATATCAGATTCTAAGCTACTTTTTGCTTAAAAAGGACCGTTTGAATAGAATGATTAGAAACATTGCACGGTTTTAACTGTGTTTATTTGAATTGGTATTTATATTCTCAAATATGCATTCTATGCGATAGAAAATATTCAGTTTTTTGTGAAAGTGAAAGAAAAAGGAGGAGGGGGAGCTTCAACAAAATATAACACCCTGTGACTCTCTTTGATTAAAAAATCCCGCTTAAATATAATTATAAGAAACATTACTTTGTTAGTATTAATTCTGTACAAAAAGTTTAGTGCAGGAAAAGTATTCTATAATTTTTAATCATTGATGATCTTCAACACTAGAACCGCCATTAGGGGACAAAATGACCCTGCCAGATCAATAATAATCGATTCGAACCAGAATTTTCTTCATAAGATATGTTAAATGTATGCAGCAAAAAATAGACTAATTAAATAAATTAAATAGTTTAATAAAATTTAAATTCTGAAAACAAGAGAAGCACTTTTTATAAAATTTGAGTAAAATACCTGGCGGTTCCAGCGTTAACTAATGTCACCGGTCTCACAGACCACTGTTTTTCTTTTAATTTTTATAGTTTAACTTGTAATTTTCAGTTTAAAGACAAACACTACCGAAATTTTGTTTCATTTGGAACTTTAATACTATCACCAGAGACTTTTAAATAAGTGAATATTAAGTATAATAGTGTTGTATAAAAAGTTTAGTACAAAAACAAATTCCTATGAGTTATTCCCGCCTTTTATTCACCTTTCAATCTTGCGGTTTCACAAACCGCTTCACATGAGTTACGTTACAATTTCTGTCACATTGGCTAAAGGTTAAATTTGTAAAATTTTCAAAAACCGAACGCTGAGAAAGCGGACAGTTAAAATTTCGAACTCAATTGAACAATCCAGTGGAAATTTAATAGAAACCTGATTTTGAGGATGTTCGAATTAGAATATAAAAAACATTTTGATATAGTTATATTTATAAGCGTTTAAAATTATTTTTTACATTAGTATTAAAAGAGAGAGAGAGAGAGAGATTAATTTTCGGTATCGGATCCCCCCACCTTAACCTTACCATTTCAACAATGATAATAATGCTGTCCCATATTAATAAATAAACCCCCTTCGGATGTAGTACGGCCACTGTTGGAAATCAAAGGGGTAATTACGCCAATCCTTGGCGTTATTACCCCGGTATACTTATTGCGCAGTACATTTTAAACTACAATTTATCTCGAGAAGATATCCAAAATCTTCTTCAACATTTTGAAATTACATGAAATGCAGTACAAATTTATGTAATAAACAAATTATTTTCGGATAAAAAATATAGTCTTCACATCACAAAACTTACCTCGCAAATTTTAGATCAAGCGTTAATTTTAGTTGCTTGTAAAAGTAATAAAACCTACAAATAGAGCATATTAACTTTGCGTTAATTTTAGTTGCATGTAAAAGTAATAAAATCTACAAATGGAGCAAATTAACTTTAAGCTGTTTTTTAAGATTAATATGACTCAAACCCTTCTGTGCAGAGCACATGGGTGTCATTTACCGGATTATTTCATAACTATGCATAATATTAGCACTTGGCATTATTACTCCGCCTGGCGTTATTACACCAGAACACCTTACTACATATAATCAACCAACAAGGCAAATACATGACTGTTCAAACGTACTGGAATCCATATTTGGCTATGGACAGTAACACCTTATTTCTGTATATAACGAAGTTTTGTTAATGATTTCAGGAAAGTGCTTCATAAGTGGAAAGTGCTTCATAATCTACGCTTAAAGCATGATTTTTCTTACTTGTTTTAATAGTGTTCGGGGGTTCACAAAATTTTCCGAATTATAGCGTACTCAGAACAACTTCACTCATGTATACCCAGTTCAGTTGCTGTCTGAAGAAGGCGGTATGACGTGTAAAAATTTATTTTTCTGTTAAAAGGGATTTTATGAAAACAGGTTTGTTATCATCCAATAATTTTTAGGTGTGTCCGTAATTAAAGAAGTACGTAATACTCATATACTGTTAAAAATTTTTCTCTAGTTTGAACCAAATTTTGGTGCTTAGTAGCTGCCACCATAAGATGGTGCAACTTCGTACCAATATTTGAAGCTTTCTATTTCAACCTCGCTCCAACTACTGGAACTATGCTTCAGAAGTGGTTCCAAATATTGGTTCAAGATTTCATAATCTTACAGTGGCAGCTATTGAGCACCAAAATTTGGCTCACACTAAGACAAGATTTTTAACAGTGTAGTCGTCGTCAGGTCCGTCTGTCTGTCCGCAAATAATATCACTAAAAAACTACCCTTGAAACTAGGTTTCAAATTTAGTATATATTATGAATGATTATTCTGTCAAATCATTTCAAACTTCATGAAATTCGAATCAAATCTTTAAAAGATATTAATACAAGTTTTCTTAATTCTATTAAATGCTATCATACGTAATTTATTTAATGATATCCCATGAAAGCAATGATTGTTCGTTGCCATAATGATAATGTTTTATTTAACATAGAGTCGTATATTTCTGTATTTTTGAATTCAATATATACAATCGTAATAAATTTTGTATTCATGCATTTTCGTATAAGAATGCAAAGGCTATTGCACCGAGCTCTGAATAATTTACAAAACTACTTATAATACAAACACACCTCATTTTCCATAGTTGATGTACAACTTCGGACTTTTAGATAGACTTCTTAATAAATACTATAGCAGTCATTACCATGGTGCGAGCTTTGTAAAAATTCTTTCATAACTTTTCATTATATGACACCAGGAACTCAAACCATTCCACCAAAAATTTTATATATATATTTAAAATTTTATTTTTATTCGCCAAGATTAAAGTTATTAGGATGAGCGAAGCGAATCCTCTACTAGCCCACTCAAATTACATTTTGTCGTACGCTTTACAAAAAAACTATTCAATATTTTGATTTGAAATTAAACACAAATATAAAATACGATCTGTAGATTTGCACAATATAATTTTTTTACAGAATAACTTTAAAAAAAATTATTATTTTAATTAATTTATTTTACATGTTTTTCCATTACGGACGCATTTTCAGAAATAAGAAATAAAGCATGCATATTTTCAGAAGAATAAATAATTCATGGAGTTAACAATTGTAGATAGAATCATGATTAATTAAACAAATAAAATGTATTTTCTTTATTCCGACAAAAATATTTACGCTGATGTCACTTACGCATATTAAAAGGATTCTATTGTGTTTTTTTTTTTCGTAAAGTGGCAACAAAAAAATTGTAAACAAATAAAATTAATTGTTAAATTCATTATATAAAGAGTTATTTGAATTCGAAGATTGAAAATTAAACCAAATTAAACATATATATTATTATTTTGGTATATGTAGTACTATTTTTAAATAGTTTGCCGTTTAAAAACAATTTATAGAATGTATTAGTTCTATTATAAAAAATGCCATATACTTACTGGATGAAAAGAATGCGAATATGATATAGCTTTAAGGCAAGAGGTTAGATACCAGAGTAAAAAAACGACGGCATAGATGTGATATACACACCATATCGGCGCAATTTTTCCAACGCCAATTTGGCAAAAACCTGGTTTTCGAATACCAGTTACCATATATATATTTTAAAAAGGAAATAACAATAATTTTTAAAAAGTTTAATTGATACCTGTGGAACAAAACAATTTATATAATTAAAAAAAAAGAAAATAAAAGTAAATAAACAATTTATTAATAAATAAACAACATCCGGGTTACCATGTCAAGCAAAATAATTACACTTTGTCGCCAATTAAGTACTCCGGTGCATATATGACATTGGCGTCTGAAAAAAAATAGCGCCAATGTAGTGCGTATATGACATCTGTGCCAAAAGGACGACATGACGAATCTCTTCTGATAGAGAATGCATGTGCTCGGAAAAATGATTTAAATTTCGAAGATGCACAAAAAAATTTTAAATTATATTTTTGTAAAATTTTTCATCATCGTTGGCTTGGCATTCACGCTGACGGATCTCAAAAGACTTGCCATAAATGTATAGTAAATAATGAACTAAATATTTTTTCTTTAGCTAATAATATGGATCCTGGTCCACATTCCTAAATATTAAAGGGCTTAACTTTCGTCGAGGAGAAATTAATTGCCCAAGTTGGTCCAGTTATTACTGTTTATCGCATTAAAGGGGGTTAGCTTGAATACAGTGGGCAAATTATTAATTTTCATCAAGATATTATAGGATTTTGTACTTTATTACCTCATTCCATAGATACTATAACATAATACATTTTTGGGTACTACTTGATTATCCCGTCGACCAAAAATATAATGCCAAATTTCAGGATTAAATGACAATAATGGATTATCATAAATGTCACATTGTATGACATTAAACATAATACACGTGATTGTTATGTCATCAAGTGATTTTTAATTCGGATTCTATTTGGTTATCCCGTCGACCAAATTCGTCAAATAATACAAATAGCCAAACTATTAGCACGATTGCACAGATTGACGCTTTTTTTTAAATAACGAAAAATAAAATAAATTTGTAAAACATTAATAAAAATCCAAATAAAATGTCGATTTAAGGTACTACTTGATTATCTCGTCAATCAATTTCGCCAAATTATACAAATCGCCAAACAATTGGCCAAATTAAACAAATTGACCTAATTTTTATTTTAAATAACGAAAGAACAAATAAATTAATGAAATATTACTAAGAATACAAATAAAACTTCATAATAAAAATAACTTGATGGCATAGCGAACACTTGATAGGAGTTTAATGTTATGTGAATGTGATATTTTTTACCATCATCATTAGCATTTAATCTTTTAGTTTGGCGGTACCTATTTGGTCGACAGGATAATCAAGTAGTACCAAATAATATAAAAAAAGGTTACTTTCCAATAAATAACTAATGAAGTAATGCTTCGCGAATCCAAACAAAGCATGGCTTTTGCTAGTGCTACATTAATTTCCATTTAATAATATTCCATGCTTATTTTGGCTTATTATGTTAAAACCCTACCAATAAAAACTAATCTATTAATCTTTATATGAAAGATAAAAATACTTAATCCACCTAAAAAGATTTATTCTAATATGCTAATATCTAAAAAATGACTCTAATTAAATATATTCTTAAATAAAATCCTTTATTATTTAAATCCCTTGTAAAATTCACTCTAATTTTCCTGTGTTTATCAAACTCTTTTAAAATCTTTATTTAATTTGCACATTATATTAATCCATAAATTATTCCTCTTTAAAAAACCTACTTATTAAAATCAATCTTTTTATTTAAGTATCTACAACAATATTTAGTGTCTTAGATTTATTACATGTCAATAAATACATTAAAAAAAAAAAAAAAAAAAAAAAAAAGTTATCGTTTGCGAAATTATTTCTATTTTAGTTGTCATCTCGACGCCAGGTATTAATTTCTATTTATTTTGAATGAAGAAACTGGATTTATCTTGAACCTTAATCTAGTTTATTTTGATGCAATAAGTATTAACTTCGAAATCTACCACCGCTTGAAGGCCAAACCGTTTTTTTTTTTTTTCAGTTTTATTAGTTTTGAGGATTTTTAACACTTTGACTACAAATAGGACCTATGTACCTCTGAGCCACAGGATACTTGAAATGGGAATCTGTCAATTTAACTGCCGATTTAAGTGTCAGTTATTAAAACGTAGAAAAGAACGTAGAAAAACGTAGAATTCCAAATGCGAATGACAAGAGAAGTAGATACAAGTTGTTTTGCGTAAATTTCACTTGAAAAATAAATTATCAGCTAATAGTTAACAAACACTTTAAAAACATAAACAAAACTTACAATACTAATTTCAAAGATCATAACAAAAAAGTTCTTCCAAGAAACTTTTTCTGTTTTTACAGAATGCTTAGTTTGCATTTTAGGAAAAAAAAAAAAAAAAAAAAAAAAAATCACAAAAACTGAAGTAAAACTATCTATCACTTTCTGAAAATATTTCACGTTCTTAATAAGAACAAGATTGCAATCAATCTGTAAAAAAAATCCTTATGACATTAAAAAAAATTGTACAATGGGTGATATGTTAACGAACTGTTCGGTTTATGAACAGATCGGTTTACGAAAACTTTCGCGAGTAGTTTTTAAGTTTGGATAACGAATACTCATTCATTTAGCAAAAACCTCACAAGGAAAATTTAAGAAGAAGCAATGCTGTGTTTCAAACTCGCCAAGCTGTATTTAATCATATACAGTGAGTCATAAATAACGAGACAATAGACCATCTCCTTAAATATTGCACATAGACACATACTTCCATTTGCAAAAGTTAATAAAAAAGGTGAAATTTTTGATAAGATAGTTGCAACTCCATGGGGGGGGGGGGTATTTGAAAAAATACGAAAATTATTTTTTTATACGGCCCCTGTAGTATAAAAATTCCAGTTAGGAACACTTTTCGTATCCAGTCCTGAACTAGACTTAAAAAATTGCATCTTCATATTTTCAAAACTCGTAGAGTTATAGCCGTTTAAATAATTCATCGTAAAATATCAGATTTTAAGGGATTAGGCACAAATTGAAATGCGCGTAATTCAAGAAACAATGTTACTTTTACAGCTTTAGGAAACATGTAACACTCTATCTTTTGAGTTAAAATTTTGATTTATTTTCTTTTTTTGTGATGATTAGCTGTATAATTTGCTAAGAAAATCACATTTTAAAATTTCTCAATTCATTTTTCAATCTCATTTCATAAAATTTATAAAAATTTCAAATGATTAGTACTTATTTTATAATGGGATAATTTAAAATCGTTATAACTTGAAACATTATTTATCGGAATTCAATTTCTTTCAATTTAATTAACGATAAAAGTCTGATTTTAGTTTTGTTCCAGGTGATTTTATGCAATATTAATTTTGAACTATTAAGAATATTTATTTAAAAAATGATATATCTTTATAAAAAAAATCATATTTTCAAAAGTAAATATTTTTTCAAATTTGCCGCAACAAAACTAATATAAAATAATCAAAATTGACATGTTTCAAGTTTGCACTTTTTTTTCTTTGACAATTCTTGACTTATAATACTTTAAAGACAATAAATATTGGGGAAAAAATACTCATCAATGCAGAAAAGCGAATTTAAACTTTTAAATAAAGTTTGGCTCCTAATAAACTGTTTAAATACTTTTTAAAAATTTGAAAAAAAGTAACTTCTTTCTGTAGCTCAAACTTCCGATTCAGTTTACCTTTTTCCATTTCCATCTCCTTTTTGTACTGTTTAAATGTGCGTCAGTTATTTAAAACAATGCTTTTTCTAAGATGCGGATGAAGTCTTTTTTATAAATTTAACTCGTACAACTTCATGCTTTTTATCGTCCTGGACAGGATGTTAAAAAATATGCATTCTGGGAACAGGCTGGGCCTTTCAGACATACTTTAATTATGTTAAACGATTTCAAGTATCATAAAAGTGATATACGGCGCCGAGACTTAATATTTAACGCATAATATGAAATTTATAGCATTTACAGGTATACACATAATATTTCAAATCTTATATTCTTATCCGAAGTACTGTATATTATCCATGATAGATGATTGGATGGATGAAATATATTTTCAATTATGATATGCGCTTTTAAGTTTTACTAAATGTCTGCAAATAATATGGTGTGTATAAATATTATTGTTGATATACAGGGTTACAAAAAGAGCTCATAAAGGTAATTGAATGCGAGAGTAATTAATTTAAAAATAGTTTTTAAATAAGTTAGACATTTTTACGTTGAACTTCTTTCAGTTTACTATTAAATGTTAGTAGAATATAGATAAAATGATGTACAGAGTCACGCAAAGAATTATGTACATGGTCACACATAAATGATAATTTCTGGAAGTGTGATTTAAGTAGTTTTAAGAGTGTGTTTGTTTGAACTAAATTTTAACAAAATACTGGCGTGTAATAAAGGTACTAGGTAAATTACAAGGCTGAACAAATGTGTTCAAGTACTTTCCATATATTAAAATAAAGTGCTGGAAGAGAAATTTCAACCAGTTAGGCATTTTCTTGCTAAACTAAATTTTCCTGTTATATAATATATATATATATATATTTATATACATATATATATATCAACCGACGGATCAAATACACGGCTGTTCAAAAGTATACATATTTGGCTATGGACAGTAGCAAATTATTTCCCTAAATAGCAAAGTTTTGTTAAAGATTTCAGGAAATGTTGGATTGTGTTACATAATCTATGCTTAACGCATGATTTTTCTTACTTGTTGAATAAAGCATGCATTAGCGGTTTTCGAAAAAAAATTACACACGCTTGCTAAGAATGTGCCATTTTCATTTTTTCCCCCCTAGAGTCGATGATGACGACAGTCAGAGCATCGACCACTTACAGCACAAACGATCACAGTTAAACTTTAATATTCGTGATAACCTTTTTTTTATTTACTTGACGTCAAGAAAAGAATAAATATTTCATTAGTCATTATTTTGTTGTTCTGCACTGCAAACCTTAAAACACTTTTCAGAACACTTTTTAGAACACTTATTTTGTCTCCTTTTTTAGAACACTTTTTTGGAACAGTTTTTAGAATACTTCTCAGAATACTTAAGGAACACATTTGAGAATGCTTTTCAGAACACATATTTGTCTCCTTTTTTAGAACACTTTTTAGCGCACTTTTCAGAACACATTTTAGAACACATATGGAATGCTTATTTCTTTCCAGCGCACTTTCTAGAACACATTTGAGAACACTTTTTGGAACACATTTTGTCACCTTTTTTGGAGCACTTTTCAGCGCACTTTCTGGAACACTTTTTAGAATGCTTGTGGAATACTGATCTTTTTCTAGTACACATTCTAGCACACTTTTCCGAACATATTTTAAAAAAAATTTCTTTTATAGAATTTTTCTACATAGTTTCTGCAGGTGCACATATATTTTCAATGAAGTTTTTTATGATCAAAAATATTTACACATTAACCATTTCAGACGATTTGTTTATTGAGGTGGGCATTACTTTTAAACGGACAAAATGTTGCATGCATTCCTGTTATTCTCCAATAAAATATTTTAAATGCTCAGACAACTAATTTGAGATTAAACTGTAAAAGCCTGACGTCAGTGAAAAAGAATATATATTGCATTGTCTCTGTCAAATTGGCCAACATTGAGGCTGAAAGATTGATGGATTTTAGATCATAATTTTGTTTACAATTTTTTGTTAGAATCTAATTATTATTACAAAAATTTAAACTGCATTGTGAAACCAATTTAATAATTTAGAGCAAAATTATACACAATTATTAATAAAAGTTAAAAATACCGCAGGAAAATATAGCATACAAATAAAACATTAAAATTAACAACATCGATTGTTGAAATTAATAATTTATAGAGAATTAATAATGTAAAAAAAAAAAAAAAAGTTTACACAGAATAATTTTATTGATTGTTTAATTTCTTAAACACAGAATCTACTATGCCATTTAGTACAATCTATTTATTGGTTTCTGATCACGAGCTTCAATATAAAAACTGTTCTTTTAAATAATGAACTGCATTAGAATTCTTAAATAACTAACCATTTCTTTGAAAATTCACTAAATATGGATTTGCTAATTTATTATTTTTTTCTTACAAACCTTATAGAGCAATTTTCATTTGTTTAAATCTGAACAGAAAGTGCAGATGACAGAGAATTGGGAATAATGCAGATTTAACAATGCCAACAATATAACATATTTTTTAAAGAGACAAATGTACACCCAAAAGATTTGCATATCCTGTTGCAACTTCTAGCTTACCTGACACATGGTGGATATATTTCTCTAATACATAGCTGAATAATGCAAGCTTGTATATCAAGATCAAGGTTTATTCTTTTAAAAGAGAAAACTTACATCACAAATATTAGAGAAATAAATAAACTGTATAAAAATGTATAGTACACAGCAAACTCGTAGATCAAATGTCATGCAACAGAGGAAAAAATTATCTCCCCTTTCCCCTTCCATAAAAACAATAAAAATTTTCACAGTCATTCACTTTTAAAAAGCTTCGAGATTTGAAGAATTCAATGTAAGCAGAACATTGAGTTAATTGGATTAATGTTGACTTTGAGTTTTCTCAATTCATGAATTGTAAAATTTGAATAGCTGTTTAATTTGAGGTAAGCAAATGTACACCCAAAATCAAAACAAAATAAATTTACTCTTAATGCTGATTGTAACAAGCAATAAAAATTATTCTTCAAATATAATTTCAATTAATTCACCATTATGCTATGTTTAATTTTTGGTCTATCAGATGGTTTTCTATTTTTTTGCCTAATACATGTGAATATTTATTCTTAAGTCGAATTATAAGCACTTACTTAATCATACAAGATCTGCTATTTACCAACAAGTACCACAGTTGAAACCTGAAGAAATTTTTTTTACGTTACAGTTATACAAATCTTTTTGTTAGATCCATTAGTTTTTTTTTTTTTTTTTTTTTTTTTTTTTTTTTTTTTTAATGATCTTTCAAAACCCTGGATATAATTATAAAACTTCCTAGAGATCATACTTTATGGATTAAAATGTAAAAAATTAAGAAAAAAAAAAAAAAAAAAAAAAGATATATGACATAAAAAATAAAAAAACATACATTTTACCAGAAGTTTAATAAAAATATTGAAGTTTTTTTTTTCAATTATTACTTATGTATAACAATAACAACAACGGAAATTTAAACTTTAGCCCATTATTCAAATTAGTTCACAACTTTTATTATCTTTAAATAAGATACATTCAAACTGCTTCACATTTTAACTTTTGAAAATTACATTTTAGCAGGGCTAAAACAATTATGGCTTTATTCAAAGTTTATAATTATGCTGGTCGAACACAGGAACTCCTAATGGTCCCATTGCTTTCATATATATTGCAGAGGATAATTTAGTTTCAAAATGTAATCGATCGATAACAGTACAGTTCATAACTCCATTACACCTGCTGAGGTTTTACTTAATAACTGCTAACAATACAGGACAGCGACATAGGCGATTAGCATGTCTTTAATGAATACTATTGCACTTGGTGATCGAGAGGCTGGCACATTCTTCAGCTTTTGTCTGAAATTTGTCATCCTTCTAAAGAAAAAAAATAATAATCAGATACATAATGTATATTAAAAAAAAATTAATGACAATTTTAAATTTTACTTAAATATAATAAGTATAGTGTTGACTTTAAACTGCTTTAGCAGGGTGCAGCACCTGACAGCCTTTTGTATTTCTTTTATGTACCTGGTGGCTCTTTTAAATCCTTCTGATGCACCTGGTGATCTTTTTTTAAATTTCATTTGCGCTCAGCGTCAATTGAATCGATCATGGAGAAATAATGCAAATTCTAGGATATTCTAAACAAACCAGTTCAAAATATTTTGGGTGAACAAGGTACAAGTGTACCCTTTTTACAGAATAGTGTCCCCTTTTTAGAAAATTCCCACCCGGCGGCCTTTTTCTTGAGTTAACACTAAAGCATTAAAAAAAGAGGTATAAGATAGGTACATCATCAGCTGCAGTGATATAACTGAAAAAAGATACGTCCAAATATAATATTTAATTTGGATTGTCAAAAAATGTAAGTGTTTGAAAAATATAAAATGCTATATTATTCCAAAACTTAACCATGTCTAACAACAACCTGTGTCCAAAAGCATTGAGCTCTGATACTCTCACCGCAGATCACATTATATATAGTGTTAACTCTAAACCATTTTATCAGGGCGTAGTGCCTGGTGGTCCTTTTAATTTCTTTTATGGGTCCGGTGGCTCTTTTAAACATTTCCAATGTGCCCAATGACCCTTTTTAACATTTCCCGTGTGTCTTGTGGCAATTTAATTGATTCTGGGAAAATATCGCAAATTTTAGGGGACTCAAACAAAGCAGTTCAAAATATTTTGGTGGAACAAAGTACAAGTGTGCCCCCTTTTTTTTTTTGAAGTATTCCCTGTTTGAAAATAAATGCAATGTATCCTTTGTATAGAATAGTGTTGCCTCTTTGAAAAATTCTTAGAATTGTTAAAGCAACATTGTTTCTTGAATTGTATGCATTTCAATTTGTATCCCTTAAAACCTGATGAATTATTTAAATGGGTATAACTCTGAGTTTTTCAGATATGAAGATACAATTTTTTGTGTATAATTCAGGACTGAATAAGGGAAGTTTCCTAATTGGAATTTTTATCCTGGGGGGGGGGGGGGAATTTAATCTTCGTATTTTTTCAAACAGGCCTCCCCCCCCAATGGAATTACCACTTATCTTATCAAAATTTTCACATTATTTTGAATGAAATTTTGCAATTGGAAGTATTTTATTAAGCACAATATTTAAGAAGACAGCATATTGTTTCGATAATTATGGCTCACTTCGGTATATATTATAATGCAACATTCGTTATTGCTCAAAAATAAGGAAAAGTAGTTAAGGAATAGACATAAACTAGTTTTCACCAATAAGCTTATTAATTATTATAAAGGTATTGGCCAAAAATAGAGATAAAAGTAGCAGAGATTTGCTTAACAACATAAGTATATACAGTTTAAATTTTGACAAAATCTGATATAATCTAAAAAATAACTTTAATAAAGGATTTAAAAATTTATTGTACATTAAAAAATTAAAAATATAACTATGCATACTCATGTTCAAAATTAAGGTCATAAACATAAAACTGCTGAATTACTGACACTGGGTTGCTACAAAATTTGGCACAGAAGTACATTACAAAGGAAGAAAGAATATAACATAATACTATGGAAAAAAAATTGTAATTGTAAATCAACAAACAGGCTAATATAAAAAAGTATTAAATAATGAATCAGAGATAAAGCATTTATCTCAGAAAAAGTTTGTCAATATAAAGTGTGAAGAGGAAGACCATGCACTGTTGTACAAGCCTCACACAACAAGCTCACATACTGTTTATGAAGGTGTTAATTTATTGGTACTCTTATAAACAGTATGAAAGCTCATTGTGAGGCTAGAATAGCAGCACATTGTAGTCTCACATCACACTTCATATTGGACAGACTTTTCCCGAGATAAATACTTATTTGATTCTTGATTTAACACTTTTTGATATACCTTGCTCAGTTGTACAGTGAAATTTAAAGGAGGAGGGGGGGGGGTAAGAACATCTCAGAACTAAAACATAGCCTCTTAAATGAATCACTAGTTAAGCCAATTAGCCTCTTTTATAAATCAAAATCAAAGTTAATATAAAAATTTTTTTGACTTACTTGGAATCTATGATTTTGTTGAATAAAATTCTGCTCAAGAAAGTGATTCAGTTAAAGGGCAAATATTGCATTTAAAATTGTGACAGCATCTATTATATGCATTAGTTAAATGAAAACTGGTCATTTGTTTTGAAAAAGGGCAGCAATTAGCTTCGAGACATCTTAGGCTAAAAGAGTGGTCATTTCATGCAGCACAGATGGTTTAAGTTTATGGTTTTTTAATTGCATTTCTGCCTTTGTTCTAAATTCAAAACAATTATGAGACTTTAAATTTCACAGAAAAATGTAAAATACACACTTTCTAGATTTTTCAATCTCAAACGCTCTGTTTTGTATTCTTGCTGTCAATTTAAGAGCATAAATCAATCTAAGATGACCAAATTATGTGTGTTAAAATCTTTGAAAATATAATACTGTATATTCGGGTGTATAACCCGCACCCTTAAATCGACCAGTGCAGTAAAAAAAGTTCATGTATAACCCGCGGAGATGCATCGGTGTATAGACTGCGGGCTATACACCGTTTACAAACGTATATTTCGATCAGGGTTCGAAATTAGAAGCCATTAGTCTTAATTTTTAACACAAATTTACCAAACTTTTCATGATGCATAATACCTACAGTAATTCGTCTAAAAAATTAAGATTTTCAGTAATGTAATTTTCAGAAGAAATGTCGCGGCGTTTACGTGTTTTAAGATCAAAATTCAAGTGATGTGGCGTTTACGCACATTTTTTTTTTTTTTTTTTTTTTTTTTTTAAACAAGCGTGATATTTTTTCTGAATTTTTCTGAAAAGTAAAAAAAAAAAAAAAAAAAATCTGTGATAAATTCAAAATTTCAGACTCAAAATGTATATGTATCTTAGGTCATTGGTTAACAAAAAGATCGAATCCTCGGAATCGGTCCGAAATGCAACTCTGAAAAGGAACGATTCCTCGGACTCTTCTGAAATGAAAATACTCCGGAAAAGTTCGATTCCTTGAACTCGTTCCGAAATTAAACGACTCATAAGCGACTCAAAGTATACAAAATAAAAAATATAAACGACTCAAAATGTAAAGGAACGATTCCTTGGAACCGTTTCGGAAAAGATCGACAGCTCTGAATCGTTCCGAAATGACATAAATCATGCACTATCTTTTGTTCTTTGCAACAGGATAGGGTAGATTTCTTTTTAAAGTAAACTAAATCTTAAATGATGTTAAATTCAGAATCGGTTGGTTGGAAGGGTTCAGGTTTTTGGATTTTGTACTCTACAAACACAATGGGGTGCTGCAGCACCGATTCGCTAGCAAATTATTTTCTGATATTTTATTTATAGTTTATTTTTTTTAGGTCTCACACTTAAGTCGACCCCCCACTTTGATGTTCTTTTTTTGTCTAAAATTTCACAACCTATACGCTAGTATATATGGTAGCCATTATAGATCTATCAGTGCAATACTAGGCGATAGTTGCGACAGTTCTTCCAAACCCAGAAATAAGTATTTAAGCAGTAAAAAAAAGTCTTTACAAACATGGGAGAACTCTCTAAATTTCACGGCATAGTGAAAAAAATTAAAAAATTTTGATATTTTTTTCAAATTTTTTGAGGTTTAAAAGTTGTAGAAAAAAAAAAATCACAATTTCCAATTTAAAAAAAAAAACTCTTTGTATAACCCGCAGCGGCTTTTTGGAAGGGTTTTTTCTTGTATAAGCCGCGGACTATACACCTGAAAATACGGTAATTATAAAAGTATTATAAAGAAATTAACATAAAAAAGAATTTTTTGATTATAATTGAATAGATTATTGCAATAAATGTTTATTTTGAACTGTTTTTTTCCGTAGTGGAGGTACATAAATATACAATCACATTTTATAAGTTGGTAACATAGCTTGAAATTTTCCTCAAGAAATCTTACCATCAGGGAAATTACTGCCACTTGTTGCCCGTAAAAAAAGTAATTGGAATTGCATAAACTTTTAAATACATGCCTATGAGCAAGATTTTTCATAACAGAGACAATAAATGTGCAGCATTTTCTTAGAATAAAATGCATCAACTAAAATTAATAAACAATAAATTAGCTATACCTTAATCGTAAATGATGCTATCAGCGTTTTTTTTTCGCCTGTTTTTCTTTGGTCTGGAGTGACACCACAGATATCTACCATAAGTAACAGAATATCCTAAAATCATTTAAAAAAAAATAAATAAATAAAAAATCAGAAAGAAAACATACATTTTTTCTTTATAAAAAAAAAAAAAAAAAACTGACATATACAGTAGGGTGGGCCGAAAAAAACTTTTTTTCGATTTTCGATTATGGCGGGTGCGGAAAAGTGGCCACTGGTGGCACTCAGTTCATACAAAAAATTTGAGATTTTTTGAACATTTCCTTACCCTGCCGCAAACGGCTTGAAGTTTTGCAAAAATGTTCATTTTTGAACTTTTTTCGAAAAAAATTAAAAAATGTTAAATTAAATTTATTTTGGTTGTATTTAGTTGAAAAGGCATATTTAATGTACCAAATGTTTAAATAATATCTGATCATGCATTATTTAATATCTATGTGTATTATAACTTAGGCTATTTTTATAGCTTTTTCGCGTATAACAGGCAAAAGTTGTATCTGTTTGATTCGATCGTAAGTTTCTATATTATTTATGTCCCTTGGTCTTCTTTATATTTTTTCTATGTGTCAAACGTAATATATTTGGGGAAAAGACAGCAGCATACTTCAAAAACAAATCTGGAAGGTGAGAAAGTGGTGAAGCAGCACTCTAAGCGAGCGCAATGACTCGTCGTAATACTCAGGGAGTGAAGGACGAAATAGCTGAGAGCCAAAATGCGATAAAGGATTCTTATTATTTATCCTTGCTCAGTAACCTGCGACATTTGTTCAGTGTTAACGTGAAACTTTTTTGTAGTGATTATGCAGTGCTTTTTGAGTCGTTTAATGTGCCATTATAGTGTTTTGTGCGTTTTATTACAACGAGTTTAAAAATAGCTAGTATAAAGGGCCATGACAATGCAAAGACACGCAATAGCGTGAAAAGTAAATTTTTGGGGGCGTCATGCATATTGAAAGAATTGCAATTGCCAAATTATGCTCATAGTCATACGCCACTATTACTGGTTGCTTCATCATGTAGAAGTTGTGACAGCAGAGGATACGAATCTCGTCATCGATAAAAACAAAGTCAGAAGAGAGAAATAGAAACTTGGAAAGAAGATACAGGCAGAAGAAGTTATTGAAAGAAGGAAAATTAAAAGCATATTTTTTGATGGTAGAAAGGATAAAAGTATATTAAGAGGAAGAAAAATAGCAAGCGGCACCATCGAGAAAAAGGCGAGGAACACATCACCGCGTTCCGGTCACGGAAAAGAAATAGCAAAATTATTATACAATCTTCCAAGTCACCACAAGTTAGAATTTTCTGAACTGACGAGGTATCAAGGTAACGGAACGAGGTATCAAGTGACCCGAGTATTCCTAACCAGGTTCAAACAACACGATGATGTGTTCCTCGCCTTTCTCTCGACAGTGCCGCTTGTTATTTTTCTTTCTCTTAATATACTTTTATCCTTTCTACCATCAAAAAATATGCTTTTAATTTTTCTTCTTTCAATAACTTCTGCCTGTATCTTCTTTCCAAGTTTCTATTTCTCTCTTTTGACTTTGTTTTTATCGATGCCGAGATTCGTATCCTCTGCTGTCACAACTTCTACATGGTGAGGCAACCAGTAGTAGTGGCGCATGATTATCAGCATAACTTGGCAATTGCAATTCTTTCAATATGCATGATGCCCCCAAAAAGTTACTTTTCACGGTATCGCGTGTCTTTGCATTGCCATGGCCCTTTATACTAGCCATTTCTAAGCTCGTCGTAATAAAACGCACAAAATACTATAATGGCAGATTAAACGACCCAAAAAGCACTGTATAATCACAACAAAAGGGTTTCACGTTAACACTGAACAAATGTCGCAGGTAACTGAGCAAGGATGAATAATAAGAATCCTTTATCGCATTTTGGCTCTCAACTATTTCGTCCTTCACTCCCTGAGTATTACGCCGAGTCATTACGCTCGCTCAGAGTGCTGCTTCACCACTTTCTCACCTTCCAGATTTGTTTTTGAAGTATACTGCTGTCTTTTCCCCAAATATATGACGTTTGACACATAGAAAAAATATAAAGAAGACCAAAGGACATAAATAATATAGAAACTAACGATCGACTTAAAGAAATACAACTTTTGCCTGTTATACACGAAAAAGCTATAAAAATAGCCTAAGTTATAATACACATAGATATTAATTAATGCATGATCAGATCTTATTTAAACATTTGGTACATTAAATATGCCTTTTCAAGTAAATACAACCAAAATAAATTTAATTTAACATTTTTTAACTTTTTTCGAAAAAAGTTCAAAAATGAACATTTTTGCATAATTTCAAGCCGTTTGCGGCAGGGTAAGGAAATGTCCAAAAAATCTCAAATTTTTTGTATGAACTGAGTGCCACCAATGGCCACTTTTCCGCACCCGCCATAATCGAAAATCGAAAAAAAGTTTTTTTCGGCCCACCCTAATATACAGGGTGTTTAAAAAAATGTATGGCAATGCTTAAGAGTGACAGGAATTAGCAACGATTGTGTAGGAAACCAGGTTGAAAAACATTTATCCAGTGAAAAATATAGGGTACTAAAAATTCAAAAGTCACTAATTAAGCCACAATTTAATTAAACTTTATTATTGCACTGCATTACCGTATTTTCCGGGAATAACGCCGCACCGAGTATAACGGCGCACTTGGTTAAAAATAAAAAAATTTA
Source organism: Maratus speculifer (assembly GCA_964019185.1). Lineage (NCBI taxonomy): Eukaryota > Metazoa > Arthropoda > Arachnida > Araneae > Salticidae > Maratus > Maratus speculifer. Next base: position 283,851,538 of record OZ025298.1, on the reverse strand, counting down.
GTTTAACGCCGCACCGGGTGTAACGCCGCACCGGGTATAATACCGCTCCGGGTATATTCCCACATTCATTATTAGAGCAATGAAATAAAATTATTAACTGATATAAAGTAAAACATTTTGATCTTAAATAAATAACTTATCTTTTTTTTGTTGTACAGTTATTTCAATGAAACCAGAACCTCATCCATTCGCTGCGGCACGATTCCCGTTAACTTTTGCTAAATTGATAAAATTCAGCTTAAATTTTGCAGAGTAACTACGGCACTTACAACTCACATCTGAAGACATATTTAAGATAAAACTTACCGCAAAATACCGTTAATCCTTTCCCAAACGTGACGAAAAAAACAAAATAATTACAGGGGGGTGCTTACACGGGATTTTTCCGCGATTGTTTCACAAAATTTGCAGGATGAATCATGATAAATTGAATGAATCGTGAATCTTTGGATGAATCATGAATTTTGATACTTTAAGCAATTTGCGTTTTTTTTTTTTTAAACGTAAATTCTGTCGAAAAAACGCAGAAAAAAGAAGAAATTTGTAAAAAAAACCCAATAAAGCATGAAATTAAAAAATCTCGAGAAAACGCACATTTCTAAAGATTGAAGATTTATTCATTTCATCATGATTCATTCCTTTCTCAACCGTTCTTTTGACATAATTTGTACTTTTATAGAGATTTTTTGACGTAATTCGCGTTTTTATTGCAATCTTTCATCGAAATGTGGGTTTTTTGGCGATACTTCGGCGAAATACATGATTTTTTCGTGATTCTTTAAAGAAATTTGCGGTTATTTTTCATGATTGTTTGGCGAAATAGGCGTTTTTTCAGAGATTGTTTTGGAAGGGAGGGCGCTTTCTCAGGATTTTTTGAAATTTTCAAATTTTTTATAAAATGGGGAGAGGGCGGATTAACGGGATTTTACGGTATATCAGTAAATTAAAATCAATTTTAAGCATAAGATTCTTTAACCTTAAAAATATAATTCCACGTGCTTGTGTATAATTACAGCGAAAGCAACGAAAGTTTAGATTTGCCGATCTGTTTTCGAAAATTTTAAATTGATTAGTCCTATTTACAAGCCGCACGTAGTTATTGGCCGCACTTTTGTTTACAAAACAAAAAAATCTAGTTTAACGCCGCGCCGTTATTCCCAGAAATTACGGTAGACAAAAATGAAAGTAAATTTAAAGAGAAAAACTAATTCTAAATAGGGATGCACCGAATATTCAATATCTATTCGGTATTCGGACATGTTACTGAATATTCGGTTAGGCCAAATATGAAACTATTCAGTTAAGCCGAATATGAAACTATTCGGCCTGCCGATTATTCGGTTTGGCCAAATATAAAAGTATTCAGCCGAATCCAATACTTAATAAAACCTTTTAAAAACACATTTTTTAAAACTTTTCACATTTTCTAATTTTAACTGTCAACTTATAAATATATTTAAATTAATTAGAAAGAAAATCATATTTAAATAAAATAGAATGTTTTTACATTATTTATTTGTTGTTTGTAAAGTATAACTTAATGGTATATTCGAAAATATGATTTTCCACCTTCAACAGCTCAAAATTTTCCGATTCATTTTCAGGCTCATTTTTTAAAGTAGAAATATGAAACTTGCTGAGAGAATTTTTGGAGTGATGTACAATGTGCCGTGTGATGTCATTTTGCGCTCCATTCATTAGAATTTGATTTATAAGCAATTATTTTCTCAGCATGACCCCTTTTTTTCATTCGAAAATCTCCCACATCGGAAGATTTTTTCCAAAACGCTGTTCTTGACAGCCTTTTTTTACAACATTTTCTACATTTATCAAAAAATCAACAATCACGGCACCTTGTGTAGTTTCTAAATAAGAGATTTTGAAATTTTGGTGCATTTCAGAGTAAAAATGAATTTAAAAATAAATCTGAAAATAGGCAGTTTTGATCAGAATACACCCTTAAGAAAATTAACCATGAGAAGGATTAAAATGGTAAATTTTATTTTGATTCTCTTTTGCTTTTCCCAAATAAAAATCCTTAAACAAGGAAGAAAAACTTTTGAAAATAGTAATAGCTATCAAGGCAATTTTTGTTCATGAAACCATAATCATAATTAATTTTTTTAAATGTGATTTTTGTGAAAGGATCGCCGTATCAACCAGCATCATGTGAAAGAGGACAGTCGCCCTGGGTGCAGAAATTTAGGGAAACCGATTTTCTACTAACAACATCATCTTTGGCCGGTAAGAAATATCATTTAAATAAAGTATCATTTTTGACCGCAGTTTTCTCTTCACACGTCCCATCATATGAACCCAAATTTATCAAAATGCTGCTTAAAAAATGTGAAAATTTCATGAAAGAATCTCAAAATAAATGTGAATTTTATCAAAAGATCGAAAAAAAAAAAAAAAAAACCTGCTAATTTCTTTAAAGGATTGCAGGAAAACACAAAATTTCGAAAACGCAAAGAGTTCTTCAAGGGTGATTCTGAGTAAAAACTTTTTTGAAATTTGCAGCAAATTTCTGAAAAGTTACAGCAGATTATTTGAAAGGGGAGGGGGGAGGGATTTACTTTTGACTTTGTGTTTTTTCTGCAGCCATTTGACGAAGTTTGCCCTTTTTTTTTTTGCAAATCTTTGATGAAATTTGTGTTTTTCTTTCACAATTGTTTTATAAAATTCAGGGTTTTTTTCCCGATCTTCAAATGAAATTTGAGTTTTTTCACAATTATCGAACGAAATTTGCGTTTTCCTTGAAAACTTCTTACAATATTTATGATTTTTTGCCAACGATTTGCAGAATTAATTTTTCTGGGCAACGATTTGTTGAAATTCGTGATATGTTTTTGTCTATAACTTTCCGGATTGATGAGGATTCTTTTTTTTTTTTCTTTCCGGAACCAAAAATCTATGATTTTCAGAAAATACAGAACAGAATTGCCTTTGGATAGCTTAATGAATGCAAAATTCGACAAAGGATCACTTAATAAATCCGAATTGTGCCAAAATCATGTTAAGTGTGCAAATTTCAACAATGCATCGCAGAAAAAAATGTAAATTTTGTCAATGGGTCATTAATAACACCAATTTTGTAAAAAGGCTGCTAAAAAAATGCAAATTCTTTTGAAGAATCACAAAAAAGATGTGAATTTTGTCAGGGGGTTGCCGAATAAATGCGAATCTAGTCAAAAGTCTGCTAAAAAAATACAAATTTCATCACAGAATCACAAAAAAATGTCAATTTCGACAAAAAACGAAACTTGAAAAACAACACATACACAAACATATCTGTTTATTGTTATAGGTTTAATTTTTAATCAGAAATAATATATACTGAACTAACTTTTGAAAAATTAGATTAACCCGAACCCAACTTGCAGCAATCTACATTCAATATAAAATCAACCTGAACCAAAAGCAGAGTTTATCAGATCTGAAATAAAAGTAATTTGCACAGGAAGGGAATTTATCCCTTTGAAAACTAAATAGACTATATAAAATCTCCCCCCCCCCCCCCCCTCATAGTATCGTTATCAATGTCAATTTTTTTTTTTTACTTTTAAAATTTATTTATGGGATTTAGAGTGATATATAAAAGTAATTACATTGCTTTTATTAATGTATTATTGATTCAAAATAAGGGAAGTTAATAAAATGGCACTTTATACATAAGATATAAATCACATTATATATGAAATATATATGAAGTAACACTTAAAACAAATACTTACTATTTAAAGGAATCTTATAATTTGTAACTAATAGCTTTTTATAACATAATCTATTTAACAATAATAGTGTCTTCTTGCACAACTTACCACTCATGAACGGGGAGAGACGGAAGGGAGATATACATAGAAATTTTTATCAATGAAACAAGCAAACAACATTCTTTCTCTTTTATTTATTAGTAAACACAAGTTTCATTTCAAATACACTTTGCATTGTCGAACAGCAATTATCAATGCATACACTTATAAAGAAAAATAGAAATGTGAAATGTTGAGGATTTCCATGTTTTAGAATTAATCAACTTTATAATAATTTCGTAATTTCAATCACGGTTTTGCATTGTCATAAAAATAGATTAAAAAAAAGGACATACTATTTTGAATCAAAGACTATGCCACGAGTAAAAAAGGAAAATTTTTGTTGGTTCAAAAATGATATCGATATCAATAGACAAACCCACCCTCCCCTAGAGATATCATCTGCCAGTGCCAGAGAGACACCCCTCCCCGCCCCCCTAAAGTGATAATAGTTATATATGCACAGCTCCTTAAGGCCCCTGTCCTTGCTCGAGGAAACGCTCGCGAGCTAATGCTATTCCTATGGGGAAGCATTTTTCTAATAACTCTTTCGCATTTTGACATTTTTGGATAATTTTTTTGCATTGGATAACTGAGGTGAATGCCGACAGCACACCTTTTTTACTTTTTTGATTTTGGTTACAGATATTTTTTACAAAGTTAGTTTCACTTTCAAAACCGGTTTCAAAACTGAAAGTGCTTTTTAAAAAATATATCTGCAACCAAAATCGAAAAAGTAAAAAAGGTGCGCTGTCAGCATGCACCTCAGCTATCCAATGCAAAAAAAACTATTCAAAAATGTCAAAATGCGAAAGAGTTATTAGAAAAATGCTTCCCCCATAGGAATAGCATTAGCTCTCTAGCGTTTCCTCGAGCGAAGACAGGGGCCTTAATATGGATGATTCCAAATACTTCTAATAAAAAATGACAGCAAAAGAAAACATTAAAAAATTATTAATTATAAAATTAATATTTTACTTAATTATTTTAAGCATTCATTATATTTTTTAACATTTAAGTACATCCAAATTATATTTTTAAAAAAATGTAAACAAAACATTTACACAATGCACAACTACTAATTTCAAGATGTAAGATTTGAGAGAGTTTACTGTATACTGTTACTAAGATTATAAAATCATTTGATTAATATAAAAACGGAAGATTACAGATTAACATACAATATAGGCACCTGCCTTTACTGGCAAATCTCGCATGTCACAATAAAATGGAGATGACATGCCTATGTAAAAGAAATTAGGCTGAAAACTAATTGATTTGATTAACAAAAAACAAAATGCAATAGAATACGTACCACAGAAAATTGTTGCAAATATTCCGGTGTGTAATCTTCCGGTTATACTATATAAAAAAAAGTGCAGAAATGCCGGATCGAATGTAAGCGTCCATGGCGTCCATATGAAAACATAAACAAACAGCTTCCACTTCCCGCGCGACGCGATGATGTTGCCACACCAACTTGATAAAAACTTTCGACTACAGTACTTCGGAAAAAATTATCTGCTCGCCTTGTCAAATTGTTTGCGTCGAAAGCTTATTATTTGCAAGTGAGAAGTTTTATACTGTATTAATTGTTTAATTTAGAATGTACTGTGTCAAGATACCGACCGCCTTTTAAATCAAATAAGAATTAGATCAATACAGTAATGCAATTTAGATTCAATATTTTAAAATAATAATAATAATTATATAAGTACTGCGTTCATCATTAGTGACTAGGAAGAGGAGAAGGAGGGTTGCACCCATCACCTGCTCAAGGGGTGAGGTGGGGCCAGCGTTAAATTCAGACACTTTTCTCCGGGAGGGACTTCTAAGGCTCTGGTGGGGGGATGTCCCCCCCCCAGGCCACTTCCTGGATTCAACACTGGATGGGGCTGTACTTCTCCTCTCATTTGAAACAAAATGAAGAAGAAAATTCCGTATCCCCCTCCCCTCTCTCACCCACACACACGAAAGAAACATTAAGGATTTTCTTTATTGCAAAATATGTAAGGGAAAAAACAGCAAAGGGCTATCAATATTTATTCCATTTATAAGTATACTTGGGATCTAAAGTTAACGGAACATTTGCATTTGAGGTGGGGCTCCGGTGGGGAATGCCCCCCCCCCCCGGGCCACTTCCTGGATTCAACACTGGATGGGGTTATACTTCTCCTCTCATTTGGAACAAAATGAAGAAGAAAATTTTGCATCCCCCTCCCCTCTCTTACCCACACACGAAAGAAACTTTAAGGATTATTTTTTTTAATGCAAAATATGTAAGGGAAAAAACAGCAAAGGGCTATCAATATTTATTCCATTTATAAGTATACTTGGGCTCTTAAGTTAAGGGAACATTTGCATTTGAGGGAAAGACACGTTTCATTGTAATAAAATGTTTCAACTAACTTGAAAAATCTCCTGATGTCAAGAGTCACACAGTTATATGCTCTGTGCCGAGAGCTTTAGCAAGATGGACATGTAGTCTAGAGGGGGGGGGGCGGAGCTCAAAATATGTAACTCTTATCTTTTCATCTCACTTTTATTCATTTTTTAATTATTCACTAAAAATATCCAAACCTGAAGGAGTTGGGGAGCAGTCCATAGAAAATGGGAGGGGGGGGGAGGGTAGATGACAGTGTTGAATTTAGACACTTTTACCAAGAAGGATTTCTGTTGCTCGGGAGAGGGGGGGACATTGTAGAGTTACGGGGGTGGGCGTGCATTTTTTTGCCATTGAAAACACAAAATGCTCTGGAGGGGGGGGAGGATTCTCCCCCCTCGGACGTTTTCCTGAAATCAACTCTGACAAATGGTACAAATTACCTGCAGCGCCGGGGGGCGGTTGCCCCTGAATAGCGCCGGAAATATACGGGGCGCAAAAATTTATGCTCACAACGTCATTTTTTACCTGTTACAAGAAAAACTTCCGGAGGGGGGCGCCAAATTCAGACTTTTCCCTGGGCGTAATTTCCTCTTCGCACGCCCCTGATCACCTGTTACCATCTCTACTAGAGCACCTGGCTTCGATCCTTGTTTAAAAATAAAGTAGCAAAACAGTGTAATCGTACTTTTTTAAGTTAATTATTTTTTAATTTAAATATCTAAGAGATAATAAAATTAAAAAGTCAGAAGTTACTGTTTTTTAAATTTACCTGTGTAAAACAGAATTCTTATTCATACGGAAAACCAAAAAGGATATTATGCATTTATACCTCCTAAGACGGAAAGAACCTGTCTAAGACGGTAATTTTACTTATTAAATTTCGACTTAGCAAATTTATGTTTATGATGTGAGAGAAAAGAGGGCTTGCATTTGGATTGCTACCAGGACACGTGGTCTCTCTGCACGGCCCTTGAAAGGGGGAGGGGGGAATTACATGACAACTCTTTCCTCCTTAATTCACCAATTCCTGATAGCACTGTACGTCATTACGATCAGTATTTGAAAGTGGAATTGAATATGAAATTGAATTAATTAAGCACAAAATTCTTTTCCATGTTAATGTTACACCCCCTCCCCCCCACACACAATGCACCTATTATTCTTGTTCTCTAGGTTTTTATGAATTTATGAAAGCCTCAAAATAAATAATCACTATATACATGCATGCAAAAATAAGTAAGTAAATAAAAAAATTAACTTACCAAATTTATTTTGAAATCCACATTGATTGCGATCAAGACTCCTTATGGTCGTCATCGTTGTAACAAAGAAAGCCATGATTTCACAAGTGTGCCCGTATGTGTTCCCAATCTGCTCTTAAATGTGTTCCCAAGTTTAGATTTAACAAATATTCTGGGCAGATCACTTTCGGAACACTTTCAGGATACTGTCGGAACACTTTCTTTATAGTGGAACACATCCGGAACACATATCAGTACACATTAAGGTAACTGGAACACTTTTTTTCAATCAAAGTGCTCCACATGTGTTCTCAATGTGTGCTGGGAATTTGCAGTGTGATCAGAGGACAGAACATTTGAAAAGAAGGGCATATTCATATCCTCTTGAAAATGGCAACATAAATTCGGAAAAAGTCCTCATTTACATCCCATTGTGTTCGTTGTGGACAGTTGCCAGATTGATCTCGGCAATGCTGGAGAATGGAAAACAATTGCACATGTCCACTTATGTCCCGGATTGAGTGAGCATTAAGTATTTATCAATTATGTTTTGTTCTATTGCAACATTTCGAGGCTTGTAGTCAATGGGTAGAATTATAAAAGTGGAGCAATTCATTCAAATAAAAACAAATTGAGAGGAATTTGGAGACTTTAAATGTTTCGAAATTTTTGCATTGACTATTTTCATCATATTTGTTGACACAAGTAATGTGAAGTTTTGTAAACTAATTATAAATAAAAAAAATGAAAACATAAATTTAAACGAGAATTATTTTTGGTTTTATTAATTTTTTTTAATCTATATAAGGTGTTTAAAAAAAAGATAGAAAGCCTGGGAAAATATGAAAATAGATAGGATACAATACAACAAATAATTTTTTTATGAAAGACCATTGTAATAATCCTTTTTTTTTTTTTTTTTTTTGTCAAAATAATCCAAGATACCTGACTTTAAGGTCAAACCCAAAATTTTGTTTGTAACTTTAAAAAGCATAAGTAATTTAAGATACTTTAAAAAATGAAGAAATTTCAACGAATTTTTTACAAGATTTACATTGCTTTGTGTGAAATGTAGTGCAGTTACTGGTAAATTTGGAAATAAATTTTATTTTTGACAGTGATACGGAGTGTAATTGAAATATATTCTTAAATATGGGACATTTGGTTCATTGCTTCCTGGTTGAAGTTAACGACCAATTCCATTCATTTTCATTATTGTTTTTTTTATATTTTACACAAAGCCATACCTGATAAATAATTCGTTAAAAGCCTTCATTATTCTTAAAGTTGTGATCAAACATCTGAATTGAAATGGAAGACACATTGTGATTTTTTCAGAAGAAATAAATTGCGGTGTAGATTTCTAAAAGCTGTCAGTTATAGCGTGCTGAACTATTTTTTTTCAAGTTCGTTCACACAATCTATTTTGTATCTCACTGTATATTAATGATTACCTTAAAGAAATATGTTTTACCAGTAGAGTACCAAGTAGTAGAGGCATCTAAGTTTCCCTCTAAGCCATCCCAATCGTCGGAAATTTTCCTTGGATATCCTTCAGCTATAGCATTATCAAGGATTCTCCAGTAGAAATCTCCTATGAAAAAAATAAAATAAAATAAAATAAAATAAAATAAACATTGTTACAATCACTAAATTTTGCCTAATAAATAGTGATGTTATTCATTGTAGATATATGAAAATGAAGACATAAATGATAGTTTACATCTGTGTAGTATAGACATATTTACGATTTTTTACTAATTAATGAAATTTTAAAACTTCACAAATTTAAATACAATTACTGATATTTCACTGCTTGACCGAATAAGTAAAAGGAATTCACAAATGGATTCAACGTTTTAAAATTCAGTAAGAAGTAAACGGTGATAATTATTAAATTTATCTTTTCACATATTGATATTTAGTGACAAACTGTTTGAAAGAATGCTTAACTTCTTACTATTGTTGTTGTTAAAAGTGGGTACTTTTAATATATTTAAAATATTTCAACTTTCTAAATTATTTGAAAATTTTATGAATAATGTTGTTTCCGAAGTCTGTATATAATTTGAATGCTATGCTAAATTTAGTTAAAAAAAAAAACAAAAAAAAAACAGTGTTTTAATTCTCATTTTTCTTTTTCACACCGAAAAAACATGGGATTTTTTGTTATTTTCAAACGGATTACTCACTTATTTCTAAACAAATAATTTACTCAAAAAGCAGTTAAATTCTTAGTTTAAACTGGTAAAATTTTAAAGCATTAGCGCAAATGTTAACGCAGCATAAGTTTACAATATCAGTTTCAATAAGTGTACACAATGTTAACCACATTGATTTATTTTTTATTTATTTATTTTTTTTTTCTCTTTAAATCCTAAAATTATTTTACATACTATATAAAAATTTCAGAAATAAATGTACAAAGTTAAGTTTATGTTTTAAAATAAAGTATGTTTAAAGTTTAACCCTGTGAGCAATAGAAACAAACTAAAAACTAAATTATGAAGAGTGATTTTCGGAAAATAATTTTTTGACAGTGTTAATACAATTACATTTTTAAACAGATACTAAATTACAAAGAAACATATTCATAGAGAAGATCTGATATTTTCATACTTTTCGAATTTTGATATTTTTGTAAATAAGCAGATAAGTCATGCAGATTTTTGACAGAAAACAAAACACATCGCTAGGGCGGTTAAAAATGTATTTTTAAGGACTGAAAAAAATTGGATAAAAATCCTGCGAAAAATGACGTTTTAGAAAGAGTTTTTTCAAAAATGTTAATAATATTTAAAAAACTGATTGCACCATTAGAAATATTAAAATTCGCTAATACGGAAAGCATATTTTGCTTTTAAGTATTTTTACTAATCGAGATTGTCGAGATTATGCGGGCAGCGAAAGTTGCAAGAAATTATTTCGACTAATCGATTCTTAGCTGGCTTAAAAACTGCGAAAAGTGCTTGTGGTTGCTGCTTCGCTAGTCTTCCTGCCATTTTGCGATGTTCATACAATATATGGCCAAATATGACCGTCCATTTGCGATTTTTGACTTTTGTTAAATATCTAGAAAAATACTTGAGGAATCATACTGAAACCGTCAGTGTGTAAACATAATAGATCAGGTCATACATTTTGCGAAGATTTTCCCCCAAAACTCCATAGGGGATTGTCAACAAATTGAAAAAGAACAAATAACTTTTGGATAACCCTGTCAGAACTAATATTGCAAAAGCGTTCAAACTGTAGATTATGATTAAATAGCTTATTGTAATAAACTGTTTTCATTTTTATGCGAATAGTGCGGATACTCGAAAGATATTAAGGCTCACAAATCACAATAACAGGTCCCAATAACAGTCCCAAATTTTTTCTAGTTTTTTGTTTATAATTAGCAGAGTTCTGAATGTAAAATAATGTTCTTTTCCGAAAATATCACAAAAAACATTGTACACAATATCCTCTAATCAAAATCACAAAATAATAAAAATTGTATGAAAAATGAGCAGTTTTACTAAATATTTTTTCATTGCGCATGTGTCGACGTTATCAAAATTTCATTTGCTTATTCTGTTAGCTAAATGTGTCGAGCAACTTTTATGAAAGTCTCAAAATCATAGCTTGAAAATTCTGAAACTTTTCGTCGATTGAATAAGCTCAAAATCCGTTATTCCAAAAATGAAGCAAAAAGATGAGGGGTTGTATTCGTTTCTCCATTTATTAGTACCAATATATAATACACAATGTGGCACGTACTACTATATTTAGATACAACCCCTCATTTTTTTGTTGACTCAAAATCCGTTATTCCAAAAATGAAACAAAAAGATCAGGGATTGTATTCATTTCTCTATTGATTAGTGCCAATATATAATATACAATGTGGCACGTACTACTATATTTAAATACAACCCCTCATTTTTTGCTCCGTTTTGGGAACAACGGATTTTGTGCTTATTCTACCGACGAACACTTTCAGAATTTTCGAGCTATGTTTTTGAGATTTTTACAAAAGTTGATCTATACATTTAGCTAACAGAATATGAAATGAAATTTTGATAACGCTGACGCATGCGCAATGAAAAAATATTTTGTAAACCTGCTCATTTTTCATACAATTTTACTCATAATACTCATACGCATAATTCACTAAATCCAAATCTCTAATAATCCAAAAAAAGATCATCTATAAACCTTTGGAAGACATTATAGTAGAAAAGTGTACAAGTAGAAACTTTTTTGCACTCAAACGCGACTCGATTAAGCAAAATAGTAGGAGATAATAGCTGTAGATGAAAACACGGGGCAAATTGGATGTGTTGATGAAACTTGAAAATATATTTAAATAAAACTCAAAGTTACCTCTAAACGCATATGTGCTACCACTTTGAATTAGTGTCATAGCGTCTAATGCAGCATCTTCGCAAAGATCAGGAGCATGCTTTGTGTCCGGTGGTGGTCCTATGTAATGAAAAATGCTTTAATATAGTTCCTCTTAAAAACAATCACATGATGTTGCACATTGTTTTATTATGCAATATTTATCTCATGTATTGCCAAACAATTTTTATAAATTCATATGATATTACCGGCGTTTGATTAGGTCCATGTATATGTTTTATATATTACCAATATTTTTTTATAAACACGAAATAAAAAACCAATTTTGCTCGGATTTAGAAGATATTCTTCAGTCTACTGTTAGCTAGCTTCAACAATTAAATTCTTTTATATTATCAGCATAGATGAATTATAAAATTAAAGAAAATATACATTTTTAAACGCTCTTAATGAAAACAAAGTATGATAAATAGTATATAACATAGTATATAATACAAATATATAATACAATATATATATTGAAATATATATTGTAATATATCATAGTATATAATACAAACTATATTCGCAAGTATTGTTTTTGAAAAATATATAATTTCTTATTTTATATATGTATACTAACAAACCTACTCGACTTCACCCGGGTCAATTAAAAGGGGCTTCCTGGGTTAATAGTCCAGTTATTTTAGCACCTTTTTTTGCAAATAGCGGAAAAAATTAGAACAAAGCTGGATTTTTGCATAGGTACTAGTTAAGATATGTAGTTTAACATACTAAAAGTCCCCATCGATCCGATGTGAATTTCGCCTCCAGGGGGCGCTAAAGAGCTTGAAAATCGGTTTTCTGTGAATATCTCACGAACAATGGCATCTAGACAAAAAAGTTCAGTTACAAAGATGTAGACAATTTAATTTCCTACAAAAAGTGTCATTAACATTTTTTTGTCACACCAACCCTTCCCTGCCAAAAATTAGGATAAAGTAAACATTATTGAAAAAAAAAATGTGCAAGCACAATCATAAAGCGGCGAAGAGGCAGAACAAATAAACAACTTTCGATTCCCCCCCCCATCTCTCCCCCATTGTCTGTATGGCTTTTTCGCGCGCCTGTGCAATACGTCACCTGAAAATAATACGGTTCTATCTGTGTTTCTGAAAAAAATCGACTTATCGGTATATAAATGTTCTATTTTTATCTATGAAGGCATTTCTGGGTTAAAATAATGTCGTAATATAATTGTAATGTTATATGTAAACTATATATAACATCATTTTAATGCAAAAATGCCTTCATAGATACAAATAGAGCCTTTCTATATAGATAAGTCAATATATTTTCAAAAACACAGATAGAACTTTATTATTCTCAGGTGACGATTAGTCATTGCCCAATACGCTATCTCTCTTTTCATTTGTCGAAATGTACCACGTGCAAGTGCTTACCAATGTTTTATTTTCATTTGGTGCTCATTTCGCTAGTATGAAATCACCCTAATTTATTGAACGAAGTATTTATTCTTTGCGAGATTTTAGGAAGGGAATAATTCTATTTTCAACGCATGTTGTAGAAAGTTTTAAATTAGTTATGACTGTTTAAAATGACTCTTTCTTAATTGCTGATTCTGAGCGAAAAATGGAGATTGACAAAATAGTTCATCTTGCATGAGATCAGGACTGCGTTTCGAAAGATTTTGTAAAAATAGAAAAAAAAGCGACTGAAGGCTCTGTGACAGCAAGTTCGGAAAAAGATGACCATAAGTGGAAAATATTTGAAGAAATGATTGAAATAATAATGAATTTACAGTTCATTCAAAGAGTAACAAAAATTATTCACGAAAGAATTCTATTAAATCATACAATAAATCTATTGCAGAAAAACGATCAACGTCCGCACAAATTAATCATCCATTGAAGGAAAAATTGAGAAATGACAGTCGGTTGTTTGAATTTAAGGGAAAATGTTTGTTATGGTCTGATACATTAGACGAAGATTTTTTACAGAAGGAAAAAAAGAAAGCTCTAAAGTATCGCGTTTTTTTTTTAAATCTAATCATTAACATAAGACACGTCTCATATCTATGCTTGTGGGGAAATTTATGGAGAATGTTTTTGAAGCGAAACAAGCAGAAGATGATACAGACACACTAATTGTTGGGTACACGACATTTCGGTCCAGCCATTTCGGTCCCGCCGTTTCGGTCCCGACACATTTCGGTCCCTGGCCATTTCGGTCCCGAGACATTTCGGTCCCGAGACATTTCGGTCCCTGGCCATTTGGTCCCTGGCCATTTCGGTCCCGAGACATTTCGGTCCCTTGCCATTTTGGTCCCTTGCTTTTTCTTTACGGGCCACCTTATAACTTGGTTTCTGATTGATGAAGGCCTAATAAACGCTGTAAGCTCAACATTGTTCGGGCTTTTTTTAATATTTTTATTCTCCTGCCTCTCCTTCCCTCAAATTTTATACAAAGCTGAATATAATAGTCCAATAAGTTTAATCTATTGTAACTCGTGATAATAAAATCACAGCGAGTTGGAAATTTGATTAAATAATGTTATATAATTTTACATTGTCTTTATTATTATTATTTAACAGAATTAATATTTTAAGTTTTATCGTATATTCTTTGTATTAGGTATTTTATCTATACAAAAAACTAAAATACATATTTCATTGATTGTTTTAGCACACTTTCTTAGAATCTTTAAATTAGTGATTTTGTAACTAGGCGTGCTACGAAAATTTTTTGTTTAAAAAATAAAATTTCTCCAACGACAATTATTAGTTGCAATTTTTTTTTTTTTTTTTTTTTTTTACAGTTTTCTTATTTTATGAAGACAATTTTTATGAATTGATTTTATTGAAAGTGGGCCTATATCTTTGTAATAAAATGATTATTTTTTAATTTTATATAATAATGTAACTATTATTTTAAATAATTTTATTTTCAATTTTTAATTGACAAAACTAAGTTTTTTTAATTTATCGTTTATTTATTTATTTATTTATTTGCATTACCTTTTCGCTCCCACTTTCACAAAAAAAAAAAAAAAAAAGAAGACAATTCTTATTTTAATTTTATTATTGATTGAATTAATAGTTTTAAGTTTCAATAACTTTAAATATAAAATAAATAAACAGGTAAACAATAAGTTTCAGTTTAAAACTACTGCAAAGCATAATGATAAATTGATATAAAACAGTTTATTTATTGAGTTTATTTAAAGTAAAATTCGAAATGCGTATTAATAATTTTATCAATTTAATTAAATAAAGATTCATTAAATTAAAAATACATATATTTAATAAAATATTAATTTGATTTTAATTTTAAAATCACTAATTGTTTTGAGATTTAATTTATAGCAATTATTCATCACCATAAGTTTTTATTCAAAAATTGTAATTTATTTCAAAAAAAGAAATTATTATTATTTTTTTTTGAAAAATCAGTTAGTAACGTAACGTAATAATTAATTAAACATAACAATGCAACACTGTAACAATGCGTAAAAATATTTCTTAACAGTGTTAGGTAACATTATTATCCAGATGCAGATTTAAATTTTCTGAAACAAAGTTATAGTTTACAGTTCGCAAAAAGCAATCATATATTAATTAATTATTTTTAAAGAGTAAGAAAAATATCATAAACTAACCAATAAATGAATAAAATCCGAGAATAATCACTGAAAACACAAAATCTCAAAATTTCCGGGGGGGGGGGGGCATTTGATAGCTCCGAAGGGAATGACGCGCTTCTGAATTCAACACTCTAAAATGTTCCTTATAAAATTATGCCAGATATTTCCCGTGCAAAAAATTTCAGCTTGATGGAGAAGGGACCGAAATGTCTGAGGACCGAAAAGTCCAGGGACCGAAATGGCCATGGACCGAAATGTCTCGGGACCGAAATGGCCAGGGACCGAAATGTCTTGGGACCGAAACGTCTCGGGACCGAAATGTCTCGGGACCGAAACGGCGGGACCGAAATGGCGGGACCGAAACGTCCTGCTTCCCTAATTGTTAACACAGCTATTGAAGTAGGAAAGTCTGGTGTGCTTACTGCTGTTGTTGGCGATGATGTTGACTTGCTCGTATTGATGAATGCTTTAGCACCTCCAGAGATATATTTTTTATTAAGCCTGGAAGAGGACGAATTGTAACCACCCTGTATTCATCGCACAGTCTTAACAATGATGCTGTTCTGCAAGATTATATATTGTTCTTTCAAGCTTTTTCAGGTTGTGACTCGACATCAGAAATGTTTGGGAAAGATAAAATATTGTTAGCAAAATTTTTGAAAAAGGAAGAAGATCATAACATACAAGCTGCCAGCATTTTTAAAAGTGATCAAGTATCTTAATTTGAAGGCAGGAAAAACTATTTTTCTTGCTTTATACGGTAGTAAAGCAGAAATTTCTCTGAACAAGTACCGTTATGTATGTTTCAAGAAAAAATTTGCTGTTGGTAAAAAAAAGCCTTTTATCGTTGCCGCCTACCAAAGATGCAGCTAGACTGTACAGTTTACGTATTTATCATCAAGTACAATACTGATTGAGCAATAAACTACTTCCTGAGAACTGGGACTGGCAAAATGCACGTAATTTGTTTCCGATTCTTGTTACGTTACCGCCCGCACCAAAAAATATTATTGAATCTATTTTTTGCATTTGCTCCAAAGGATGCGGAAAAGCATGTGGATGCCGAAAAATTCGATCGAAATGTTCTGATATTTGCATAAATTGCTGCGGAGTTTCATTTCATAATACAAGTAAAATTGAATTTGAAGACGAGGAAAATATTGACAGTCTTTTGTCCACTGCAAGGGAGGAGCGAAGCGCTACTTCTGAATTCAGTGAAAGGCAAACAAAAAATACTGAAAGCAGAACAACAACGAAAGAAATAAATACAGATAATGACGAATCTGAATCGAGTGTAGAAATTGAAGCTGTGCAAAGAACTACTAAAGCAATTAAATGACTGAAATTGGATTAAGCTAGTCACTATAAGTGGAATATGCCAACAGGGGAAACCACAACGGAAAAAAAAACGCACTATGTGCTTTACCTCAAGGGTGGTGTGGAAATAAGCATAAATGTATGTTATATATTCACTTTCTCCATTCAAAGGTGAGAATTATAGATCTATTTACATAATTTTTTTAAAGTAGAGGCAGATTCTTTGTATTTTTATAATTTTACTTTCAAATATGTTCACTTTTTTACCTTTTTGACAGGGAAGGGTTAATGTGACAAACAAATGTTAATAACACTTTTTATAGGAAATTAAATTATCTACAACTTTGTAATTCATCTTTTTTCTCTAAATGCCATTGTTCGTGAGATATTCTCAAAAAACTGATTTTCAAGCTCTTTAGCGCCCCCTGGTGGCGAAAGCTCACATCGGATCGATGGGGACTTTTTGTATGTTTAACTACATAACCTAACTAGCACCTATGCAAAAATCCAGCTTTGTTCTAATTTTTTCCCCTATTTTTGCTAAAATGACTGGGCTCTAATTAAACTAAAGTGAAATTATATGGCAATAATAATAACTGAAATTTGTGCATTCTCGTCCACAAGTCGTTAAAAAGTCAATCAGAAAACCTAAAATAATTGTTTCGCAACCTTTAAAGCTAAAAACCTTTAAAGTTCAGAGAATTTATAAAAAATCCCTGAGTTCCTTCCCACTGCCGCAATCTGATATATCCATTCACTAGGCTACAGGTTTCGCTGCAATCGAAGCTTTATTTAAATTAATATAATTCCGCAAATATAATCCAATTTTACGAAATTAAGTTATGATTGATACTTTCAAAGCTTATAATTACATACGCAAATATATATATATATATATATATATATATATACCATGATAGAAAATCCTTCTTTTATTAACAATTGAAATAAATAACAGAGAAAACAACATTAAAATTTTGCTCGGCGATCAGGGGGTTACAGATTTTTTTTTTTTCTTGTTCAGGTTCAATCTGTTGATACTTCTTTGGTGTTTGGTTGTTTATTCTCACAAAGAGGGTCTCCATTGGGGGCATACTCAGAATTTTTTGAAAAAAATACGAATTAAACTACTCATGTAGGTAATAAAGGATCAGTGAAAATTAGTGGCGGAATTACATTATTAGATGTGTAAAAAAATAAAATAGTTTGAAATAATTGGCGTGAAAAGCTGAAAGCAAAGCGGGATTTGGCGAGCAGTGCATTTCCTCGCCAAAAGCAGACGATTTTAACGAATCTGAAAACTGATTTTAATTTACTTCACTGTTAAAAATCTGCAGCATTTACTGCAACGTCACTCCAATACTTTTATAGAATATCTCTCTTCTGACCAATGAGAATGCTCCATAGCACGGTGAATTGACCGTGTCATACACTGTTAAAAATCTGCGGCATTTTGTTGCAACGCACTCCACCGCTTGTATATAATATCTCTATTCCAACCAATGAGAAAGCTCCATTTCACGTTTTCTATACAAGCAAGGGAGTGCATTGCAACAAAATGCAGCAGATTTTTAACAGTGTATTTTTCAATTTGGAACAATTTTAATCAATTTAAATTGTGTTTTAAATGATAAAATATATTAATTTCATTTTGTTATAAGTACATATAAACGTATATGACAAAATTACACTTAAAGTAAAGTAAAAATGCAAAACTAAAATTACTTAAACTAAATTTATTTAAATAAATTGAACATAGAAAGTTTTTTCTTTAAAAAGTATTCGAAGCGTAAAAGCGTATTTTTCAAAATTTCGTTTTTTCGCCAACCAGAGATAAATCGCCAAATAAACGAAATTTTTATTATTTTTTTATGGACGTTATAAGGAGGTTCCGCCGAAATTTTTTTATAAACATATATAATTATATGAGAAGAACATTCTGTAATTTTTTCAGATTTTTCTGAGTATGCCCGTATGGAGACCTTCCTTGTCAGTAATATCACGGTGCGAATTTCTGGGTCTGCCGAATACATTTTAAACATAGTATACTATATATACATAGAAATATATGCACATACAGTTGCTCAAAAAAGTATTGAGACACTTGGAAAATATTAAACGTTAAGCTATTTATTAAAATCATAATAACATTAATAGCAAAACAACATTAAAAATGAAATGATTTAGCAATTGGTAAGCATTATGTATAACAAAATCTTAAATATTTTACAATTGCAGTTTTTTCTAGTTTTACAAATACTATACAACCTAAAACAGGTCTCAAAAAAGTTTTGGGACACTTTCGAAATGAGAAAATTTAAACATATTTATCGCATCAATAAAATATAATTTACCACCAGTATTTTTTAGTATATTTTAAGTGTATGTTAGACGTTCAATTCTAGTATATTTGTGTTTTTCATGTAAGAATGAGGAGAAACAAAGATATCTTTGTGGATGTGCGAAATCTGGTTATAAATCAATGGGAAATCGGGAAATCAGTTCGTTGTATTGGAGAAATTTTAAGACTAAGTAAGTCTAGTGTGTTTAATATTATATACAGATTCAAGAAAACAAGTAATGTTGAAAACAAAAAACGATCAGAGCGTCCAAGGATATTTAGTGAACACAAAGAGAGATGGATTGTGAAACAAGTTCACATTAACTCCAGAATTGGCGCTGTTAAATTGACCCTGGAAACTGAAAAAAAGATCAAGAAAATCAGCAAATGTTGAAACTATCAGGAATATTTTGAGAAAATATAAGTTTCATGCTAGAGTACCTGGAAAAAAGCCCCACGTCTGCGAAGCAAACCGACGTGCTAGACTGACATTTGCTAAAACCTATGTAAAGCAGCCAACAGAATTTTTGGGAAAATGTTCTTTTTGTGGACGATAGCAAATATAACATTTTTGGATCTGATGGCAAGAAAAAAATTCGACGCAGACCAAATACAGAATTACAGACCAAAAATTTACGACCTACTGTAAAATACAGAGGCGGCAGTCAAATGGTTTGCGGTTGTATAACGAATTCTGGTGCCTGAAACCTAGAACTTATTGATGGTACAATGGACAAACATGTCTATTTTGATATTCTTACACGGAATTTAATAATAACTTGGGAATTACACGATATTTTAAACTGTAACAGGATAATGATCCGAAACAGAATGCATACATTTGCAAGTTGTTGGTTCTCTTTCATTGTTCTGGTGTGATTCAGACCCTTGTTCAAAGACCAGTCCTTAATCCCATTGAGAATCTTTGGGATTACGTTCTGCAAAAAATCAATGAGCATTCTACTTCTAACAAGAAAAGTATCTAGTCGAAGAATGGGCCAAAATCGATCCATCCTTTTTGCGCAAAGTTAGTAAAATCTATGAAAAATAGACTACGAAAGCATAATGGTGACGAATAATATTTTAGCTATCCCTTTCACAATATTTTCTTGATTTATTGGATAGTGTGTGTACTTTTTTGAGAATTTTTTTTTACTTTTATATTTTTACTTTAACCCGGGAGAACGCGCGCTACCCAGGGTATGAATGGTTTTAACTTTGCCACCAATAAAATTAAATTATAACAGTCATTTTATTTAGACGGAGACGATTCTGACAAATTTTGTGATAAAATAAGTTCAAGATTACTTTAAAAATATTAGTGGTTGCAATTTTAAAAACCATACGCACTCCGGGTCTTTTAGGCCCTGCGCGCGTCCTCCCGGGTTAAGTATTAACCATAATTGCAGTAAAATATGCATTTTGTTTGAATTATTATGATTAGCATTCATCAAAGTATACTATATTATATACTATATCAAATTTTTTTCATTAGCATATATTAATAATATAGAAAATAAAGTTTTGCGCAATTGTCCCAATATTTCTTTGAATGACTGTATATACGCAAAAGTTGTAATAAACGTAACTAAGCTCTATTTTACACCAAAACAAAAAAATTTCATGAAATAATGTGGTTTAGTTTTTAGGATTTAGTGGATTTAGGTTGGAAACGAAACACAAAAGCGGTAAAGGCGAATAGGGAGAGATGTAACAAGTTTTACAAAAATATTTTTTATTAATTATGTTCCACTAGTGCAAAATGGAAATTTTCAGAATAACATCTTGAAACATTTAACATACTTAAAAATTGTCACTTTGATTTTTAATAATTATAATTTAATATTAATAACTAATTATATAAACAAGAAAATTGTACCATCAAGCCCTTATGTGAGGGAGGAGATGAGATATGCTTTTAAAATGAAAATGAAAATTTAATTTTTAGGATTGTTGGTAAAAAATCGCAAAGATAATGTGACATTTACATTAAAAAGGTTTAATGTAAATCACAACGTTTATTTTATTATACTTTTCAAAATCCAAATCAAATGAAAAATATGTTTCCACCCGATTAGTTCTGCCAATTAATTTTGGTGGATTTAGATTTGCAATTATGTTTTGTTCATCGATCATGGAATAGTCAGCTTCTTGCGAGAAAATGAATATTCTTTTTTTTTCATTGTGTATTGCCATGTAAAAATAAAAGTTTGTAATCCGAGTTCAATAATAATTATCTATTTCATATAGTATATTTTAAAACAGTAATTTTTTATTTAAAAAACTAAAGATATTTGTATTATAAAAATAAATGTAAATATTTAATACTAAATCTTGATACTGCGAAGTAATGCATTAGTAAAAAATTAAAATTTTTCCGAGATTTAATTTTTCAATTTTTGAAATGCAAAATAATAAGTTTTATTTGTAACTCTATTTAATTTCAAAACAAAATAGTCTTATAAATATAAAATACCAAAAAAATGGTACTTTATTAAGCATAATTGCTTAGGTAGAGATACCATTCAGGAAGGATGGGACATGCCCCATCCTATGAATAACAAATAAAATTAAGAGGAGATTTCTAACAGAATTAAATCAAAAACTACGGCCAATTTACCTTATATAATTTTAAATTGCCTTGTCTTAATAATCAAAGAGATAAATGTAACACATTTAAAGTAATATAAAAGCTTACCATATAAAGCTTTTATGGCTTCTATATCATCGCAATGAAGTTTGAATCCTGGAACATATGCCATGTAAAAAGGGGTCATTAAAGCCCTTTTTTCCTCAGAATGCAATAAACCCAAAGAATGTCCAAATTGATGCGCAGCAACTTGAAACAAATTTATGCCTAAGAGATAAGAACAAACAATTCCAATATATGTAGTATGTTTTTGTAACTTATTATTTAATAATAATCACAATTAAATGACGAGGTAGCACAAATACATGAGAAGAATTTATTCAAAAATTCACAAAAACAAACATCCATCACCATTTACAACAATGCTGAATTCAGCCACTTTTCTCCGGGAGGGACTTTAGTAGCTCCGGGGATGGGGAATTGCCTTTTTTGACCATTGAAAACCCAAAATTCTAAATTTTCCGGTGGGGGAGACATTTCACTGCTCCGGGTAGAGGGGGAATGTCCCCTCCGTGCCACCCCCTGAATTCAACATTGGTTTACAAGATATCACAAAACAGATTTTGATTTGAATTTGCTTTGAGTCCTATAGCTGTTGCCTCGATTGATCCATTATACGCAGAAAAGAGACAATGCAGAACAATTTTTATTACACATATCCATAACGTATAATTTATTACACTACAAAGGGGCAACACACCATCCATGTCCGTACCCGGATTCGAGCCAGGGCCCCTCGGTGTGGCACATTTCATTTCACATGTTCACATTGCACGTTTTTAATTTTTGCACTGTCGTATAGGGGAAAAATGTACTTTTAAATGCAATTTATTTGAAAGATGTTTCTCAGTTTCTGAGTTATTAATTTTTTGTAGTTTTTAAGAAATTTTTTTGTCACTGTGGCAACAAAAATATTTCATTTCTGGACATTTGACACGGACCAATCAGAAAACGAATAAAATCTGGACATCACAAGGTTTCAGATATGTCTCAAATATCTCTAGACCGAAAGCAACAGCCATTTTCCAAATGGTTAATAATTTCTTCTGGATTGTTAATATTAATTTTTGAAATAGAAAAAAAAAAACATTTGCATCAATAAAAACAAACGTTCATCTACTTTCTAAAAAATACTAGCCGTCCTTGGCGACCAGTTTGGTCTCCCTTGAATGTATAGTGAACAGATTGCTTAAACTATTAGTATAAAGACTAATCATATTGCTTTTATTCATAACTTATTTTAATTGCTTATTTTATTTGCGAAATTAGAAGATTCTGCTGGAGAAATAGACACAGATGCCATATGCGCTTCACACTGGCGCAATTGCAGCAAAATGGCAACTATTCAGAAAAAGGAAATTGGCATGAGAAAAATAACGCGCCGATGTGGTGCATATATGACATCTCTGCTAATAAATCAGTATTTTTATGCTTGCCCGGCACAGATAATAAATCGCCAAATATTGTACCCGTGGAATTTTTTCGCATTTCTTTAATTATTTAAAATATAATATAATACTTTCACTCATTTCCTTTATAATACATAACTTTAATTTGAAACCGAAATTTTAAAATTCATAATTTTTATTTACTATTTAAAAAAAAAAAAAAAAAAAAAAAATCATAATTTGAAACTCTATAATTGCAGTGAAGAAACAAAACATAAATAAATCCAATTTACCACAGCATAAATCTTACAAAAGGACTTTTGCATAGCAACCCATAAGATGTGTTTCATTTGGACGTTGCCATTAAACAATTAACAAATAATCGGTATTTGTGTGCCATATATGCATGTCCCATAAATGCACTGCAATTCCAAAATAAAATTTAAACGCAAATTTAAATAATTTTAATATACATAGTCATGCTTTATTAATGAATTGCTGATGAGCCAAATTCGACAAATTATATAAAACGCCAAAATACTCAAGTAATACCGGATTGCGTAAAAGAAACATCCTTATAACTCTAAAAATAATAATCATATTAACTAACAATTTACTGCGTCGGATGAAGCGTCTCATTTCCAATTAAAATATATCTTTGAATTGAAATTTGATTGAAATACAGGGTCATGAAAAAACAAAGAATGCGGAAAACAGGATTACACATATCTCGGCAACTAATAATTCGATTGACTTCGTTCTTTATGCAAAATTTGTGTTACTTTATTGCCTTTTACATCCACTCTTTAAAATTAAAAAAATCGAAAATTTTTGTATACCTTTCATCAGAATGAATTTTTCGAGAGTCCGAAAAAAAATAGTTCCGGATAATCGAGGTTACTGATATTAAATAGGCTTTGTCCCATTCTTACATACTAAGTACATACAAGATTTCAAGTCTCTATCTCAATTTGTTCGGGAGATAGAGCGTTTACAGACAGACAGACACACGGACGGACGGCAAATTTTTTTTTCAAAAAAATATGTTTTTCGGAATCTCCAGTATCTGAAACGTGAAAATCCGTCAAAAAAAATTTCGATTCTCAAAACGATTCCAAGACTTACCCTATACTATGTATGATGGGTAAGTAATAGCGTATATAAATCACAATAGTCAAGCAAACCTGCTTAAGGAATCGTCTATTAGCTCACGCAATGACTGACTGACAAATAATAACACCACCCCGCTCTGCAGCGCTCTCCTATATATAGGCGCGGGGCACGCACTATAGAAATTTCTACATGGTTTTAGAAAAATCCTAAAAACACCGGAACAGCATTTAATGTATCTGTATACCTATAAGGGGGTTACAATAAAAAGGGGGTACCATCGCCAAAAATATATCACCAAGTTTGGCGACCAAAATTAGTCGTCAAAAATGACGCTAACTTGGCGATAACTGTAATATTTTGCCAAATTACCATAGACATTCGTTGAAAATCAATAAACAGTAGGGTGGATCGAAAAATCGAAATTTGGACAATCGAATCGGCGCGGGATGCAAAAGTTGCCTTTTATGCATACTAGTTCACATTTTTTTTTAATTGAAATCCATTCATATCTTCCGGTGCCCGAAGCGTCTCAAAAATAGTTAAAAATTGAAATTTTTATAATTTTTTATATATTTTTTTGTTTTTTAATTTTTAAAAAATTATTTTTGGTGCGGGTTGCGAAAGTTGCCTTATATATATATTAGTTCACACATTTTTTTTTTTAATTTAAGTCCATTCATATTTTCCGGTGCCCCAAGCGCCCCCCAAATAATAAAAATATTGAAATTTTTATAAAAATTTATAATTTTTTTTTTTAAATTTCTTTTAAGTTAGTTTATCAGCGGGACACAGAAGATGTTTTTTTAAAAGTATATTAGCATGCCTCCAAATAATTTTCGACTTTGATAAATTTCTTCCAATGTCCCAAAACTATTTGCCGAAAATCAATTTTCAATCAAATTTTAAGCTAAAAAATACAAGTAAAATTAACAATTAATGAATGATTTATCTAACGTAAAACGAAGATCGAGAGGATGAGAAATCGTTTATCGTATGTTATTAAATGTATAAAATTAATTTTTTATTCTTTATTATTTGATATACCACCTTTAAAATTTGCTATTGTCAGTGCTCACAGATAACAGAGAGCATATCAGATCTTTAGCAGTACGAAAGCTAACTTATGCTAGAAATAAAAATAGAAAATCACCAGAAGTGAGAATTTTTCAATTACCCCAAATGAACTTCAAAGCGAAGGATTATTTTGAACTTATTGACTGGCAATGAGTTGAACCGTTTTGAACCACCTTTTGTGATGAATGTGCCCTGCAAAGATGTTGAGGATATGATAATAGTAGTAAAAACGAATGAATGGTCAAAATATCCATTCCATACCCAAGCGGTTGAAAGATGCATTTGACTAGTCTGAGGCATCAGAAACTATCTGGACAAGAAAATAGACACGGTTTCATATTAAATAGAATAAAATCAAGAAACCATATAAAACATTTTGATACCATAAAAGATTACAAACTTTTAAAATATGTAAATCTCCAGGGTGAAGGATGTAAAACTTTTCTCTACGTAAATTCAATTTTTATAATTTTTATGATTTAAAGCTTTGATTTTTCAAATTTATATGTAACTTATAGTAAAATTAATGTTATTTATAACTTTATATGTTATTAATTATACTGTTTTTCAAAATTTGTAAATATTTTTCGTAAATTATAATTCTTAATACATTTTTGTAAAAATTTCAGTTTTTAATTATACTTGGTGCATTAAAGATAGAATGGATTTTTATTTAAAAAATACATGGGAACTGCAGAGTTATGTAGTATACTACACTGTCAGAAATATTCGTCTTTATACACTACATTTTGCTTCATTCTCGAACAAATAATTTCTGTACTCCTTGGAGACGTTATTTTTCTGTGAATCGTTCCAGCAAGTCTGTAGAAGACGAATAAATTTCGTTTATTCCCCGCACGCATGCGCATTTGTCTTTTTCAAATTAATTTTCTGTTTTGTTTACGAATCGTAAGTTTGCAGATAACAAGCGCGTTCCAAACTTTCGAATGGCAGGTGAAAAAGCAGCAAACATAAGATGAGCAATATTATTATTATTCTTTGTAGAACATAAAAAACTAAATCAATGGAATGGAAAACTAAATCAAGTTTGCATGTTTTTTTTTTTTTTTTTTTTTTTTTTTTTTTTTTTTTTTTTAATTAGATCATGTTTTTAATAGTGCACTAGTGCAATGTCATTTTAAGAACAATGGCGACATGGTCGAATTAAATGAAAGGTACGCCTTTAGTATAACAGTTATAATCAACTTCATTTTTTTATACAGCTTTGTTTACTTTTTAGCTGGCATAGTTAAGCATTTTTTATGCTATGCATTAAATTGTATAACTGCGATGTAATTTAATATCAAATGTAGCTTATGCTTGTTATTTTCTTAAGAAAACTAGAAATTCCGAATTAAACTTATAATGATAAATACGAGTAATTATAATTTTTGTTACAAAAATATTTTATAACGTGTGACCATGGTGTTTGCCCGAACTCAAACAAAAAAAATTTCAGAAAAAATTAGTTATTATATGTTTGTTAGCTTACTGGACGCATTATTAACTATGAAAAAGATATTTTTAATCATGCAAATATAAGAAATTTCGTTGTTTAAAATGTATGTTATATTAAATTGTCTCAATTAAAAGGAAGTTTCTCAGTCTCTTTGCGCCAAACTATTTATTTAAGTTATGTCTGTATTAAATTTAACATGTAATCTCTAAATTATTTTTTTATTTTGCTGTGAAAGTATTAATATATAGGAAATTTCATTATTTACCAACTAGTAATATGTTTAAAATGTACACTGTTAAAACTAATGGTGACACATTGCACCTTTTAGGGGTGAAAGGCTTGTCTCACTGGTGACACCCCTAGAGGAGCTAAAATGGCACCCTTAACTAGGGTGAAAGGATAGCACACCTAAACCAGGGTGTTTCAGGGGGTGAAAGGACGGCACCTCAGGGAAGAATAATGGCACCCCTTATCCACAGTGTTCAATAAGGTGAAACGATGGCACCACAGGGGAGAATAATCTCACCCCTTATCCAGGGTGCCCCAGGAGGTGAAAGGATGGCATCTCAGGGGAGAGTAATGGCACCCCTTAACAAGGATGCCCCAGGGGGTGAAAAGATGACGCCTCAGGGGAGAGTAATGGCACCCCTTATCCAGGGAGCCCCAGAGGGTGAAAGGATCGCATCTGAGGGGAGAGTAATGGCACCCCTCACCCAGGGTACTTTAAGGGGTGAAAGAATGGCATCTCAGGGGAGAATAATGATATTACTTATCCAGGGTGCCCCAGAGGGTGAAGGGATGAAACACATAATCCAGTGTGCCCTGTGGCATCCTACAAGAAATAGCACTCACAATCTATGGCCCACAGTTGCAACCCCCTCCCCCCACCCTTCTTGTCAAGAAATTGTATTGGTTTGAATCATGAAATAGAAAGTGTTTACCCATTTTTAAATTGAATTCTGCAGAGAAAATTATCATGATCAGTCAATATTTTGAGTCTTTTTTTTTTCTTTTAGATTGATGGAATATTATATTTTTAAACTCATTATCAGGTGTCCAAAGAAAAATTGTAGCATATTTTTGTAATTCAGAGAGGAATAATATGAACTACAAAAATAATCATAGAAAGGCAGAGAATTCAAATTGTACTTTCATTTACATGGAGAGTATTTTAAGAAAAATTCATAATTTTAACTTTTATACAGTCTTTGCATTTCAAAATCACCAATCATAAGTCATCACTATTGCATTGTTAGTAATACCCAAAAGGTTTTGTTAGAATAAATCGGAAAATTTACACAACATCTACACCTATTTTCTGCCTCTAAAAATCACTGAGTTAGAGTCAAATATTGTGACTTTGTCATGAAATTTGATGCCTGATTTTCAATTTTATGTTTTGAAGTTCTTGTAAAATGAAATAAATCATGATTTTTGACTGTCTCTAACTCATATGTTTGGACCAAACTTTTTGGGTATGTTTAAGAAAGGGCCAGTAACTATTTTTGTGATTGGGCATTTTTAGATGCAAGAACATTATAAAAATTTGATGTTTTTTGACTCCAAAATAAGAGAAAGTACAAATTGAATTATCTATCATCATATGAATATTTTTATAATTTTCTTATAGTTTCAGAAGTAATAAGTAACCATCTTTTTTGACACATAATATATTGCTTGACATGTATTTTCATTATTTTATATACAGGGCAACTGAAAAGTATGGGAACACAGAAAAATGCTATATCCTGTAAAATATATGACATAATTTAATAATAAAATATAAAAGAAATAACAATATTTTAACAAATTGTTCACTGGCTTGAAATTTATTTTTTACACAAGTTTGAAAACGAAAGATCACAGAATTGACAGTCCGCTGCAGATAATTCTGATTTAAATCATTCTATGCCTTGATAATTTCGCATCACATACAATGCAAATTGGGGATTTTGTATTTCTAGCTTTTCTACAGAAGTCAAGTGAGCTAAGATCTGATTGTTCGAAGGCAATACACCTGTTATTAAATATCCACGCAGATGGTCAATGTTGTTTTTGCTCCATGTGAAGGCCCCAATACTGCTGGAAGTTCCATTAAAGTTATTTTGCTTCCATGAGGCGAATACTTCGTTGAACATATTAGTTGCTGTTCATTTTGACGGTTGTGAACTTTTCGGAGGATTAAGATTTTCATATAGTAGAAGAAATGCTACAAAATTTTTAAATAAGCATTTCTCAGATTTTAGTTGTGAAATATCAATAATGTCAAAAAACGCACCAATATTTTTTCAGCTACCCTGCTGTATCTAATTAAAAAAATGTAAAACCCAAATTAGAAAAGAATATGTAATAAATGCTGTGTAACTTTTAAATTAGTAAGAATACTTCATATTCTTTAAAATTCTTCCAGAAAGTTAGCCATCGAGCTATGAAATGAATTATAGAAAATAAATTCATTTTATAGTTGTGGTAAAATCACAGATGAAATTGCGAGTAAAAAAAAATCATTTTTACAATATATGTAGTACTTACCTTTATAGTGAACTTATGGAAATCCATATTTTATAGCATATATCCACACAGGATTAGAAATTAAGAACTGTATGTAAGGTGTCAAAATAATGCTTACAATTTTTTTTCGATGTGCCAACTGCATTTCATATTTTCTTATTTCTTTTCACAACCATGTTAATAGTAATAATATTGCATTGCATATTTAATTTTAATGTATTGAAGGGAAGTGGGGAGGAAACTTTATATATTAAACACTTTTTCTTACTAAACAAAATAAAAACTGACTTTCCATAAGTATGAAATCTGATTAAACTACAATATTTGGATTCTGGAAAAACTTATTCTTTTTATAAAGCTAATATGCATACAAAACAGATAATCAAGCAAATATGTCCACAGAGAGAAAATATGAGCTTTAGATATAACTAACGATAAGCTAATTTTTAAAAAAATCTGAGATTAACAGTACATCAGAAAATAAAAAGTTAGCAAATAAATGAATCTTTGGTTGCCAATTATGGTGGGGCATTTAAAACATTTCCAAATCACACATATTTTTTTTGTTTGTTTGAGGAAGGGAATACAAAAATTTTAAAACAATTTTAATACAGTTTCTTATTTTAGGAACATATAAGGATGCAGAAATATCTCATAATAAAAGAAAATCTTGTTTAAAGGGGTATAATATCCAAGGACCAGTTTTATCAGTCATTGGTGAAAGTGAAGTTAACTTAGAGGTTATTGAAATGTTCAAAATTCTTAAGACACGTGCTGATGTCATGATGCAGAGGGGGGGGGGATGTATGCTAAAATACAAATGAAAGCATTTGCTAAACAAAAATTAAAGTTAAAGAAAGCTAGCTATCAAGATTTGACGACTAGGAATAATTTTTCTATAATTTAGTTTCATTTGACGACTAACGACTGCTGATTTCTAGTCCTGTATCCACATCAAAACACTTTCTGCCTAATTGTTTTTGTGTTTTGACTTATTGCATCTGAAATTTTAATCCACTGAGTAAATATAATGAAATGAATAAAACATTGAATTAAAAAAACAACCTTTTAGTTCAAATAATCTTTTTATTGTAAACACGAAGAATGTATTAAATATTATTAAACAAAGACGTAACACTATGTGGAACTGATGCCACTGATAAAATTTTGAAGACATAAGTATCTAATAAAAATGATAAAAATTTAAATTGGCTTTTACTATAGTTAACGTTAAACAAACAAAACAATGCATACCACAAAGTAACTAAGCTTATAAAAAGTATCAGTTTTTATAATTAACTGTTTATATAAAATTAATACATAGCATGAGTAATTTAACAAGTTGCTTGAGTTGCGGAGCACAGTAACAGGTTGAAACACAGAAATTTCTGCACCTTCTTCATGATAAAGAATCGGAAACTTTTCTTGTATCAAGCATGGTAATGTAAGTACTATAAATTTAAGTTCACTATCTGAAAAAATAATAATAACACATTAAGGAAAACACACAACAAGACAGTCCAATTAAAATCTATCATCAAAGTACAGCAAAAATTGTAGATGAACAAAAAAAGAAAGAATAAAATTTAAATAAAATTTAAATTATAGCTCACAAGGCTATCAAAGCCTGACAGCTAATGTGCCCGCAGGTTCTGTATGTAACGTGATAACTCTTTATATAAATATCAGATTTGCTTCAAATTTTATATGTAGGTTCATTCTGATAAGGTTCTTCACTGATTAGCACTGGAGGTTCACTGGTTAAATATGAAGGGGGGGAGAAGAGAGTGCTACCCTCCTTAATTTATATAAATATGCAGAAATCATGCAGAATTATCACATTTTCTTCAAATTTTGTTAATAATTTCTCTCTGATAAGGCACTTTCCTGATTAGCTTTAGGGGCTCATTGGTTAAGTATAAAGAGGGATGGCAGTTAATCCACTGTCCAATAACTTACAGTTAGTTGATTTCTTTTATTTTTGGAAGGGCATTATTCTTTGAAATAAGAGTATAATATACAGTTGTATGTATAGCCTGCGAGCTCAATGCCATCCGTTTAACCGGGCACTTTCTTCTTTATTGCCTATTTTCGGACAGCACGAGAAAATTACATGACCAACTCATACTTGTCATTCAGATATTCTTTTCCTGTATTATCATTAAGAGTTACAAACTATTTACATTATTAACCATATTTACAAAACATATCTTGGAACAAAGTGTCTATTCCAGATTAGCAACGAATTTCCCTAACATGTACAGGTATTCCATACCAGTAATAATATTAAAAAAATGAGGAATTTTATTCAAATTTATTAGTAAGCCCCTATTATGTATCCTATATTGACACTAATCAATGAATATATGGATACAACCCCCCGTGTTTTTCCTTCATTTTGCTAATAACGAATTTTCAACGTATTCTATTGACGATTATTTTCAAAATTTTCAAGATGTGATTTTGCAACTTTCACAAAAGTTGCTCTATACATTTGGCTAACATAATATGCAAATGAAATTTGATATCTTTGACGCATGCGCAGTGAAAAATTATTTAGTAAACCTACTCAATATTCGAACAATTTTTATTATTTTTAATTCTGATTACAGGGTATTGTGCGCAAGGTTGTTTGTCACATTTTCTAAAAAGAATGTTATTTTATATCAAGAACTCTTCAAATTATAAGCAAAAATCTTGGGTAAATTTGAGACTGTTTTTCGGATTCGTAGAAAACCTTAATTTTTCTACGAGTATACATGCTATCGACATAAAAATGAACACAGTTTATTACAATAAGCCACTTAATCATAATCTACAGTTTGAGCGCTTTTGCTACATTAGTTTTGACAGGGTTATCCAAAAGATATTCATTCTTTTTTAATTTGTTGACGGTCCCCTATTGGAGTTTCGGAATAAAACCTTCAGGGAAATATATGACTTATACTACACTACCTGGCCATTGATTATCGTCCACTTGCGATTTTAGACATTTTGTTAAATATCTAGAAAAATACATGAGAAATTATCCTGAAACTCTCAGTGTATACACATAATAGTACAGGTCATATATTTCCGTGAAGATTTTTCCAGAAACCTTATAGGAGACCGTCAACAAATTAAAAAACAATGAATATCGTTTGGATAACCCTGTCAAAACTAATGCAGCAGAAGCGCTCAAACTGTAGATTGCGATTAAGTGGCTTATTGTTATAAACTGTGTTCATTTTTATGTCGATAGCATGTATACTCGTAGAGAAATTAAGGGTTTTATAAAAATACTCCCAAATTTTTCCAAGATTTTTGCTTATAATTTGCAGAGTTCTTAATATAAAATAATAATATTTTCTGAAAATCTGACAAACAACATTGCACATAATATCCTGTAATCAAAATTAAAAAATAATAACAATTGTATGAAAGATGAGTAGGTTTACCAAATATTTTTTCACTGCGCACGCGTCAACGATATCAAAATTTCATTTGCATATTATGTTAGCTAAATGAATAGAGCAACTTTTGTGAAAGTCGCAAAATCATAGCTTGAAAATTCTAAAAATAATCGTCAATATAATAAGTAGAAAATCCATTGTTCCCAAAATGAAGCAAAAAAATGAGGGATTGTATCCAAATGTACTAGTAAGTTCCGTATTGTGTATTCTATATTGACACTAATTAATGAATATGTGGATACAACCCTTCTTGTTTTTTCTTCATTTTGGAAATAACGGATTTTTAAGTGATTCTATTGACGATTATTTTCAGAATTTTCAAGCTATGATTTTGCAACTTTCAAAAATGTTGCTCTATACATTTATCTAACATAATATGCAAATGAATTTTTGATATCGTTCACGCATGAGCAGTGAAAAATTATTTAGTAAACCTACTCATTTTTCATACCACTTTTATTAATTTTTAATTCTGATTACAGGGTATTATGTGCAATGTTGTTTGTCACATTTTCAGAAAATATTATTATTTTATATTAAGAACTCTGCAAATTATAAACAAAAATGTTGGAAAATTTTGGGAGTATTTTTATAAAAACCTTCATTTCTCTACGAGTATACATGCTATCGACATAAAAATGAACACAGTTTATAACAATAAGCCACTTAATCACAATCTACAGTTTGAGCGCTTTTGATGCATTAGTTTTGACAGGGTTATCCAAAAGATATTCATACATTTTTTAATTTGTTGGCGGTCCCCTATAAAGTTTCTGGAAGAAATCTTCACGGAAATAGATGACCTGTACTATATTTTTTATACACTGAGAGTTTCAGGATAATTCCTCATGTATTTTTCTAGATATTTTGCAAAATGTCTAAAATCGCAAGTGGACGATAATCAATGGCCAGGTAGTGTATTATATTTATACACTAAGATTTTCAGGATAATTCTACATACATTTTTCTAGATATTTAACAAAATTTCTAAAATCGCAAGTGGACGGTCATCTCTGGCCATATAGTGTATATCAGGAGCTTTAGGGAACTGGCTAATTCTTTATGTCTCCCTTTTGTTATATGGGGGAAAGTCGGGTGGAATGGGACTGTAGATTTTTCTCTTTGTGCATTATTCTAAAGATTTCATCGATCGCATACAAGATGAAGCAATGGTAATCCATTCTTCAGTTTACAAAAGAATATTGATATGCATAGACTTGCAAATGTTTGAAAGAAATTTTTTTTCCTAAAATCCAATTTAAATTTGATTTATTTGCTCTCAATATATTAAAGGCTTGTTTATGTATAAATGTAATAGTTTCCCTATTTATGGAACATTATACTGTATATTATCCATAATTTAAACTAAGCCTAAAGCAGTATTTTTGTTTGAACAAGAAGTTTAACACAAACAAGGAACTGGCGAGGAATGGGACATGCCAGAAAAGGGATGAATTTGATGCGTCCAGTTCCTTTTTTTAATTAATAATAATGCGAATTGCTAACATGCAAATTTTTTAGAGGATAATATATTAATTATAACATTGATAATATATGCATTTATACATCAAAATGTAAAAAAAGTGATGATTATTTAAGGCGCAACGCTAGGCACAGAAAAAGACCCGGATGATAATGCAAAGTCTATGGGGGCGTTCTTTTCAAATATTTCGCTGAAATTTTAATATTTTTACGTGATTGTTTTGCACAAGATTGCTGAGGGCGATCCGCAACCGGCGTAGTTTTTACTTTTTCAGTTTTTGTTTCAGATTTTTTTTTAAAAAATTACTTTAACTTACGAAATTGGTTTGAACCGGTTCTGAAATTGAAACTATCGTTATATCCTCAGCTATCTTGTTCAAAAGAATCATGTAAAAATATTAAAATTTGAGTTAGGTATTTCAAAAGAACGCTCCTATAGACTTTTACATTATCATCTTTACAGTCTGAGCCTAGTGTGGGGCCTTAATGACACCTATGACAGAGAATCGTGAATTTTCATTCCAGTCATGAAGATACTGGAATTTTATATTGTGGCATATACATTATCAACTTACAACCTTTGTTTGATTGTTTATCTTACCGACACTATAGGTTATTTTGTGCCTTATAGCTTTTTTTTTATTATTGCTGTCCCATAACTCTTAATGAGTAGGTATGAGACACATTTTGAAACTTACGTTCTCTTTAAAATAAAATAGTATTTGCACGTTATGTTTCTATATTGTTCAGGGGGATTAAAAAGTGTTTTACCTTGCATGCTATAAATTGAATTGTTTCTTTTTGTGTATATATAAAAAAAAATTCTTACTTTTGTAAAATAAAAAAAAAGTCCCACACCACCCCACTCTCCCCTATATAGATATTATATATTAATACACCAATTACATGAAAATAGAATTTTTATCACTAGTATTAAAATACAGTTTAAGGGCTAACAGTTTATTGTATATCCTTAAGTTTTTACCACCTTCTCCCCAGGTTTTTACCGGCAAAAAGCCAGCCCTGTTTATTGGTCTTGTTTCAGAACGGGTGGAATGAAAGATTGTTAAAAATTATGTCATTAGAAAAATGTTTAAGATTTATAAATGACAGTGCAAAAATCGCCTTTGAAACACGAGATCTTCATCACCTGTGGAAAATTTTCACATTTGTGTAAAATTACGATATAAGTTTTTATTCATTGTTATATTTTTTGAACACACACTATTTCTGTAAACTATTCTGAAAGTTCAGTGGAGTAAATACAGATTGTTTTCCTTTTATAATTTGAATGTTCATGACTACAAATTTGTCATATCGGATGATATTAATGATTAAGAAAGGGGGGGGGGGGCTGATTACGGTCTAATCAAACTTAAATTACTATTATTGAAAAAAAATATTTTATTTTATTTAACCATAAAATTCTGCTACTAAATAAGGTTTCATGCGAAAGAATACTTTCGAAAAAAAAAAATGGGTGTAAATCTGCATAGCCGATAATCAGATCATAAGGTTTATTCAATGCAATACCCTAACATTTTCTCACCTTTTTGAAAGAAAATGAAACCAAAAGTATGGAAATATGAAGAATTGGGAGTAAGAAAACATAATGGTAAACCCAAGATACCGCTAAATTCGGGGTTTTAGGCATTTCCCACCAAGGTATGACTTGGCTGACTAATAACGTTTTAATATGCAAATCGAGGTTTTATCCGCGATTTTTATCCTTAAGTGAGACTAAATGATTGTCCGTGCTACCGCCTCCCGATCTAATCTTATTATGAAGATTATTTTGGAAATAATGGTGGTTAATAAGGAAAATATTAATAATGAAAACCCTGTAAATAAGTTTTGATTACTTTAAGATTTGCAAGTATTCAATTGTCTTAAATGAAAAAGTTCCCCCCCCCCCCTCTCAAATAAAGACAAATCAAGTATACTGAAACAATATTAGAGAAGTTACGCGAGGCTGCAATATGGTGTGAAT
This sequence comes from Maratus speculifer, assembly GCA_964019185.1. Taxonomy (NCBI): domain Eukaryota; kingdom Metazoa; phylum Arthropoda; class Arachnida; order Araneae; family Salticidae; genus Maratus; species Maratus speculifer. Next base: position 283,815,332 of record OZ025298.1, on the reverse strand, counting down.
TAGCCTTTACAGGAGGGTTTCGGATAGCATCTATCCGACAATATATACAAAGCCGGCCAGATGCTGCCCAAGATCCCGTGTAAAGGTTAAAATTTAAACTTCGCGAATAAAATTAATTGCTTTTAACTGTATATAGACGCAAAAATATATTTTAACCTTAACTGCTCTGACAAAAATTGTTACATAGCTACTGTGAGCTGTCTGTCAGACCATTTAATCTGAAGATGAATAAAATGTTACATTAATTCTCAGAATAATATTTATGTATTAAACTTTGTGTACAAGAATATTATAAATAAATTCAGCCATTAAAAAGTATTTAGAGGTAGTAAAAAGACTCCAAACTAAAAAAAATTGACCAGTATCTATAGTTAAACTAAAAATTACAAGTTAAACTGTGAAACTTGAAAAACTCACGGTGTCTGAGACCACTAACAGCAGTTAAGGGTTAAATCTAAACAGCTGAGTTTAAACATAAGGTAAAATGGTCATAGAATATTCCGATTGCAACAAGATTCGTCTATAATAACTGATTTGTAATGAAAAAATATGTAAATATTTTTACAATCTTTCATTTCGCTCTTTCTAATTGTGCGCCCTTAGTATTCCCGTGCCTAGAGCAGTTTGCTCCAATTGCTCCTCGGTAGCTAAGGCCTCGATAAATCATTTTAAAATATTGACATGTAAACGAGAAATTGTAAAATAACTACCTCATAGATTTAACATTAGCAAGTGGGTATTTTGGTGAGAGTGTAGCTTGTAGCTTCACATAATAAAGTTAACAATCAATCATACTAACAAAAAAATCTAATTTACTGTTTTTTTATGACATTACTTATAGGGATGTACGATAAATTAACGTTACAATAAAATAAAATAAAATAAAGTTAAATCTTACCTTTAATCAGACTTTGCCCGGTTCACTGGTCGCGCAAACCGGATCGTTAAGTCCTCATCGTTGTTTCATTGTAACTCAGTGGTTAGTCCTCAATTAATATCGCCAATTTACACACTGCTATGTTTTGATTTGCTCACACCCGTAATCTTTACTTGCTGACACCGAAAGCAGAAAGACAGGCGTCATAGCGCATGCGGAAGTTGCCAGTCACCCGATGAGGTGCTTACGAAGTGCATGACACCTTATTTAGCTCCCATCATCCAGTAACAGATCTGTCGTCACCCCAACCGCATATTCAAGCTGCTATGACACCCTAGGGTTCCAAATGGCACCGCCTTTTCACCTCCGGGTCCCAAATGGCACCGGTTTGTCACCTTTATTTTTAACAGTGTACGTTATAAAAAATTGTTTTAAATAAAAGAAAGTTTAGCAGCCTTTTTGCGTGAAACTATTTATTTAAAATTAACGACTTAACTTATTTTGATCAAATTTTATATGTATACTCAGAAGGTCTGAGAATAGGTTGTTATCTATTTTTAATATCCCTAAATGATAAGGGTGGCCCACGCCATAAAAATTTCTCCGAAACGGCTTAACAAATTTTGATGAAATTTTCATGCTATGACGTCATAGGAATTAGTGTCCATGTCCATTCATTGTTGGAATGCTTTGCGAATTATTATTTTTGTGGTTTAATATTTTTTACCGTTCATGCGAATGAATCTTCTGCATTTGTTTTCTTTATGAAGTCTGGTACTTAGTTGTCAACTTAATTTCACTTGAAGTTATCGTAGAATATATGTTTATTAGAATGTAAATTAGAAACAACAACGTTTGATGTTTAAATAAAATATGTGGCACAAATGTCATATCGGTTTTGGTGCGATGTTTTTTTGTAACAATTTGGAGATAACTTAATTTTTGAATATCAGTTACACAAATACAATTTTAAATTATTTTTTATTATTTGAAAGAGGATATTATAAATAAACAATATATTATATAATAACTATATAGAACAAAACTATTTATGTCATTTTAAAAAAGAAAAAAGAAAATTTTTCAATAAATAAACAACAATAGCCAGGTCACCATGTCAGGCAAAATAATGGCAATTAGGTATCTCGGTGCCTATATTATATTTGGGGAAACGTTCCTTATCATGCTCTGTTGTTACGACTGGCGAAAAAATCGAAATTGGCAACTAAAAGCCATTTTAGCAATTTACCAGATTTCTCAAGAAGGTTGAAAAACACGATTTTTGGATGATTTATAAAGATATATTTATTTAATAAACGTTATGCCACATGTTAAAATATTCACGATGTTTATATAAATATTTTCATTTATATACATTTTAGATATATTTCAATGTATATGTAATTATATATAGCAGTATACATTTATAAATACATAATATATATACCTGTAAATAAATAAACCTATACATGTATTATATACACTTATATATATATATTTATAATTTTATATATTTAATATATTTATTTAAACGAAAGCTATACATTTTTTCCGAAAAAAAATATGATAAATGCAAAATAATAAAAAACAAACAAACGACTAAAGTCCATTCCAGTATTAATAAGTTGGAAAGTGCACGTGAAGCGTAGCAAATGAGGTGCGTTCGTACGATAACGAAGTTTTAAAAATATCATTCTCATATATCAATCTCATAAAACTGTAAATAATTACAATTAAAATGCGCACCAAACAATGTTCTCCCTACATCATTATGCAATGGAATGCTTTTGTGTGGCCTTGTAAATCAATAAAAAATATTCTTTGCATCACAGATTATGCAAAATATATATTATAATATGTACTTTATAGATGCATATCAATTTTATTACGCTCGAATGTGTGTAACACTATTAAAATGCATTTGAAACATTTTTCCCAATTAACCGTAATGTAACAGAATATTTTTGATTGTTCCTGTAATTGAACTATGCATCCGATTTTGATAAAATTTGAAATAACTCGGCAAAATTATGTAATAATTATGTATTTAAAATTTCAAACGATTAAAATGCATTTGAAACTTTTTTCCCATTGACCGTAATGTAACGGAATCCTTTTGATTGTCCCTGTAATTGACCTATGCATCCGATTTTCATAAAATTTGAAATGACTCGACAAAATTATGTAATAATTATGTATTTTAAATTTCATACGATTCAGTTGGGTAGTTTTTGCATTGTTATATGCGGATGGAAGGACAGACAGGCAGACGGACGGACGGACGGACTGAACGACAACAATAGATGCTACGTATTTACATAATTACGAACGCACCTAAAAAAGCAACCTCAAAGGCAACCTCATCCATTCATTTAAGCGAAAAAAAATCGATTCAAGTGTAATCAGGTAATTTTGTTTCTCAATTCCTGTAGTCACCCTTAATTTATGATATGAGGGGGGGGGGGGGTTTAATTATATTATGTTAAAGTACAATAACTCATTGATAAAACTTTTATTAATGCTGACACTCCTCATTTCACCTGCATGCGATTCTTGATTAGATCTCATAAGAAAAGAATAGAAATCTGTTGGCTCAAATCAATGTACATATGGTAGGAAAATAATGAAAAGATCTTATCCAACAATATCTATGTGTAAAAATTGTTCATATAAATTGCATATTCTTAAATATATTCCATATTTTTACTGTTTTCTCTTTATTACATTGTGATAAATTTTTTTTTCAGTCTCTTTGCAGAAATAAATCCCGAGAGAGGATCCAAATGTCCGGATAATAAAAATTCTGCGAATAGAAAAGTTGAGTTTGAGCAATAAGCTCATGTCCTTTCAAAATGTTTTCAGCTTACCTGAATGTTAAAATATCAAATTTTAAGTAATCAGCATATAGCAGAACTGCCAATCTTTAAAAATAAAAAAAACCATAAAGCATAAAATTGAAATTAATCTGGAGTTTGGTTGGTTGGTTTATTATGACCATTTTTTGAAATTCGTTAAAAGAATGAAGTTTTTTGGTACTTCTAGGTTATCCCGTCGACCAATTTCGCCAAATTATACAAAACGTCAAACTAATAGCCAAATTATACATGTTGACATAATTTTTATTTTAAATAACGATAAAACAAATAATTAGTAGAGTATTAATAAAAATATTAATAAAAAGTCGAAATAAAAAGGACTTTATTTTAATCACGTGAATCGCATTTAATGTCATTGAATGTGACATTCACGATCATCCATTATTTGACGTTTAATCTTATAGTTTGGCCATAATTTTTTGGTCGACAGGATAACCTAGAAGTACTAGTTTTTTTAACTCACTACATTAAATTTTTTCAAAATTGTGAAAAATTTAAAAAGATTTTTAGAATTTATTCTTGTTTCAGTTTTTTTTTCTTTAATATTTGTAAAAGTAGGCCAGGTTCATACTTTTTAGCAAGTGCAGTAAATTTTTAAACATTTATTTTCTTTTTGCAATTATTTCACAACAATTTAAATTTAAAATAAATGTTACTTTCCTAAACCAATCATTTGTAGTAAATCGGAAAAAGTACTAGAAAGTTGTAATGTACGTTAAATCTTTTGTTTTTCTCTACCACGATTCTTTTTTTAAAACAGCATTGTTTACTGTGAACTTTTGATGAAATTCACACGAAATTGTTTTCTTTTTTCGATCTTTTGATGATATCTGCATTTTCTATGACAGTTTACAAATTTAACGCATTTACCACCATCTTTTTGATGAAATTTATTTTCTTCTGCGATCAGATGGAGGTTTTTATTTTTTACGCGGCCATTTACCAAAATTCATGATAGTTTAGTGCAACATCTTGTGGCCACCAATCAACAAAATTCACTACTCATTTAGATGACCTTTTGACAAAATTTGGAATACAATATATTTCTTTTAATTCTCACAGATCAGGACCAAGGGATTTGAGGGTTATAGGTCATATTTCTTTGTTTACAGTCTTAATGTGGGATTTATCATCAGATATTGTTATGACACTGTAAATAAATAACACAGGAATGAAAGAAATGTTTTATTTTAAGTAATATAAAAAAACTATATATATTAGAAGTATATTTAAATAATGTATCACAAAATTAATAAAATTGATTTGTACTTATTTTTTAAATCTATCAGACATTGCAGAGATAGTGATTTGCTTTACATTTTTTACTTTTTGCTCTAATTTAACTTGAGACTTTTTGAGAATCAGGATTTCATGATCATTAACAAAAGTTTTTCTTAAAAACTGAGATATTTATCCTACAGAGCTAACGCCTCTTCAAAAGCCATTTTAACTTTTATACAGCACACAAATGCGTTCTGAATGAAGTAGTTGAATAGTTATTTACAAGATGCATAAATATATTTCATTCTAAGGAATGCAGAATCCATTAAAAATTCCTTAATCCATCAGATCCAGTTAATTTTTTCTTTTATGATTAAAATGCTCAATATTTTGCTTTACAAACTCGAATGAAATTCGCGATTTTACTCAGATACTAAGGGAAGATTTGTGTGTTTTCTGAGATTTTTGACAAGATGGCAACAAAATTTTTAAAGAAGAAAATTCTTGTTATAAATACTTACGAAAAAACGATTTATTGGTGGTTAAGAAACATTGAGGATTTTATGTTAAAAACTTTATTGTACAATCCTGTTTTATGTCCAAATTTTTAAAATAACTGTCGTTATTTTAAATTTTCCGGAACAGAATGCTTTAAAATTTTGGAAATTTCACATCAAAATCACTCCTGAAAAATTTTTCATAGACCAAAAATTGCAAATGTAAAAAATGTGTTTGTGATTTTTGTAAAAAAAAATCATAGTTCAAGACATTCATCATAGCATTGCAGTTTATAATAACTCAATATAATAACTCAAAATTGTAAGAATTAAGGTTTATTTTCATAGCAGTTGGCAGATCTGCATATAGTTGAAATGTATGTTTTTAGTTAAAAAAAAAACATACATACAAAAATGTTTTTATTATTTATTCTGTGGCAGGTAATTTACTGTTATTTATGATAGTTACAGTACATTCCTCTAATCACATGTTGGGATCAAGGATTTTGTGAATTATAGAATTGTACACATTATAGGTCATTTCTTTGTTTACATCTTAATATTAGGAATTTATCAACAAATGTAATAATCATACTTGCAAATAAATTACACAGAAATCCTTCTATAATAATAATAATAAAAAAAAAACTAGCCTTAAAGAAATCTCTAGGAATGACTCCCGGAATGATGCTGATGTGTAAGGTTTCCGGAAATAACGCGTCCGGGTGGACCACACCTTCCATGAGTTGAATAGACCAATCAGGAAAGGGCTCCGTCTCAAGTGGACTTGGAAATGAGTACGCTTCCTTTTATTTTCTTATGCTGCTATTTTGGTAGATTTTCCTGTTTTTATGGATATTTAATGCTCGGTATTTTAATAAGTGCACGTTTATGAGAGGAATTCTAAAATTGAGTGTATGGAAAATAAGGTATCGCGAAGAGATTCCATGGGGTATTGGCGAGCGCAGCAAGCAGGGGTAGCCTACAACTTGGAATCGCGAAGCGATTACGCGGGGGGTTGGCGAGCGTAACGAGCAGGGGGGCGGAGCCCCCCTAGTGAAAGAAAGGATTTTTGATATAAAAAAAGATTATATTCAATGTCAAGAAACTATTTAAATGATATAACACTAATGGAACAAATTTCTATTTGCTTTATAGTTTTTTGTTTACTGTATCCTGAAGCCTTTAAAGATCAGTCTTTCTTGATCGATAACAAAACTTTGTTTTCCTAAAAATCTGAGATTTTTGCTCATGGGATACTTATCACTTCTAAGAAATTTTATCTTTTTATATAGCTAGCGAATGTGTTTAGAATATATCGTATTACTCATAATGTACATAAAATATCTCAGTCTAATGAATGCATTAAAAATTTCTTAATTCATAAGGGCAATTCACTTTTATCATGGTCTGAAAACAGTTACAGTGTGGATTATAAGGGATTGTGGATTAGAGAGAGTGGACTATATCCTATAAGCTATATCTCAGTGGAATAATATTTTGTAATTTAATGAAATGCTTATTGAATAACATTTAAAAAAATCAACTTACAAAGCAAATAAAAAATACTTCTTAGATGTTCAAACCTTAACTGCACAATTTTTTCTAATTTTTTTGTCAAATGCAACCATCTGATATGGACTAAATAAATGTAATTCCATTCTTTGGACTATTCTTGATCAATTACAGTAATCATACTGGCCAAATTTATGGCACACATTGAGAATTGTGTTTTTAGGTATGTGCCATATGTGGTACACAGTGCAATGAGGGTGTTAAACCTAATATTTGGTCCTATAAGTTTTTAAGTGTGTTGTTTGAACTCAATTTTTATTTCCTTTTTTTGCTACATTTATTTGTTGTATGAAGTGTTGGATTAACCGAATGAAACTGCCTAATGTTTTTTTCTTTTTGAGCTATAACAATTAGATTGTAATTATACAGGGTGGCCATAAAAAAACTTTGCCGATAGACGGAGCTCTAGCGGCCAGTCCGCTCAACCGATCGAAATGAAATTTCAGATATAGCTATTCAGAGGTATGAGCTCGAGATTCTGTGAACGACAACAAAATGGCCCTCACGGTTACGGTTATAGTTACAGAAACTCGAAAATTTCCAATGGCAACACCCATTTTTTTTTCATCGCAAAATGCTTAGGGCATGCGAAAACCCTAAAGAGCGTTGGAACCGTACGTGTATCACAAGAAACGGACATGTTATGCACGCACAAAAAACCGTTCTGGGAATCCTCCCCCCCCATAGAAAAAACTCGATCGGGGCGCAAGGAGGAAATTTGCATATGACGCAGAGTCAGTACACTAATCTCTGATTACAGTACAGATCGGAGAAACTAAAACTTTTATTTTTATTAAACATTTTCCACATGGGTGCCATCATAGGCATGGCACCCATGTGAGTAGTTACTGTAGTTATTTTTATTTTAACTAAAACATTTCCTTATCCTTTTATTGTCTTATAATAATTTACATTTGATTTGTAGTTTACCATGTATTTTGTATAATAAAAATTTTTACCCTAATCTAAATGTTGTCTTTTAATCATTTACATAAATTGTGTAATATTATTAATAATATATTGGTAATACTTTGACATGCATATTTTTGTGCATAATGTTTATTTTATAAATCAAGAAAAAAATAATGAAACAATATTGTGGGAGTTTTTAAAAAAATCATGAATCCTGATGTGTGATAAGACCAATAATTGACAAAAGCTGAGAGATATATTTAGCTAAATGTGTTTTATAAAAGAGCTGAATTTTTTAAAATGTATGGATGTACAGCTGGATGTCTATATATATATACCACAAAATATAAATTATTAATACTACTCTCAAAATTACTGCTGATTATTCAGAAAGAAGTGTAATGCATATCTTGAAAGTAAAGTTGAATATCTGAAATGTGCAATATTTTGTATAATTTAAAATTTGGTATTAAAATAGATCTAGAATTTAAGAATTCACAGCTTGAGTGTGAGGGGGGGGGGGTGAAACTTAGAATCTTTATTACAATATACGTTAGCTTCGATTTCATTTTTCTTTTCACAATTTTGAAATAGAAATATTTTAAAAAATCTATTTCTATATCATAAAAAATTTAAAAAAAAATTAAATGCAAAGAAACATGTTATGATATAGTTGAATAAAGCAGATCGAGACTTTCTAATATTTTTTAAATAAGTGATCGTAATGTAATAAGCAAATCTGCATGTAGTTTCTTTATATTTTAATCTTTTTGTTATTGTTTAGACACGGGGAAAAGAAATTTCTGAAAAAAATCCTTTTTATTTTCTAGGAAATGAGCTTCTTGTAATATATATCTCCCCCCCCCCCCAAAAAAAAAAAAAAAATAAATAAATAAAATAAATAAATAAAAGGTTTATGGATGTTTTTTGATTTCGAATAAAATTTCTTAAACTTTCATATACTTTAAAATAGAATAACTTCTCAGGAGAAATTTGTTTTTCAATTTTCATTAATATAATTTAAGGCATTGAAAGGTAAGTGAATTTTTATTCAATGATTGGCAATTTCGTGAATGGATACTAGTATAAGTAAACATATTCGAAATGAACAAATCATTCCCATTCCTTACTTGGAATAAATTATTAATTATATTCAATATTTTGCTCGATATCTACTCATCTATGAAATATATTTACGATATTTGCAATAGAAAATACAGTAATGCTTTTTTGACGTTACTTTAATGACACATCAAGAAGGGCAGCTTTGTGACATACGTTATTTTTTTTTTTTCAGAAATGCATGAAAACAAATGTTATTCAGAAACAACCGAAATTCACTCAGTTTTCTGTTTTTTGTAAACAAAATAGATCTTTCGGGACAAGCCATCAAAATTGGCATTTTGAACCGCTTTTCCCGACAAAAGCAAAACCAGTCCAGAAAAGAGGGGGGGGGGAAGCATGATCAAGTTATCTAAATGTTTAATAATTCGATAGGTAATTAAATTGCAATAAAATGGAAAACTCAGATAAAGCAGGTCTTCCATTTCGACTTCATTTGGTATTAAATTTGAAACACCAAAGATGACGGCATTTTATGAATGATCTGAATTTTATCATAACTTTACACATTTTTTGAATGATACCTGCCAATTTCATGTGTTAAAGTGTAGCTCCTTTAGGTATAAAGAACATCTTTAATGAAATAAAAAGAAAAAACTTTTTCACCGAAAACATAGCTGGCATTGCACAAAAAACAGAAGACCCCCCCCCCCTAAAACGGAGAAAAAATAACGGACTTCCTTCAAGAAACATAAGTTTTCTCTTGTAACGAAGAAAAACATGACGGACTTTCCTTCAAAAGACGGAAAATTTCCCTCCTAAAACAGAGAAAAACATAACGGACATTCCTTCAAAAGACAGAAATTTTCACTCTTGTAATAAAGAAAAACATGACGGACGTTCCTTCAAAAAACAGAAAATTTTCTTCCCTAAAACGGGTAAAAAAAAAAACCGGACTTCCTTCAAAAGACGAAAACTTTCTCTCTTTTAACGAAGAAAAACATGACGGATGCTCCCTCAAAAAACAGAAAATTTTCTTCCAGTGACGGGAAAAAAAAAAGACGAATATCCGTCTTTTCACAGAAATTTGCTAGCAGCACTGCTGCCAGTACTTTTTCTGTGAATTGACGGAAGTTTTTTTGAGAGTGTAATAACAACCCGGTGTCAAATGAATTTCAAAAAGTAAAGTAGAATAAAATAAAATAAAACAAAAAATATTTTTTTGAAGAAAATTTCAATTTTAAACTATTTTGGGGGGCGCTTGGGGCACCGGAAGATAAGAATGAATTTTATTTAAAAAAATATGTAAACTATGATAGATAAAATATAGCTTTTGCACTCCGTGCCAAAAGTAATTAAAAAAAAATAAACAAACAAAAAAAATTTAAAAATCGTAAAAAAATTCTATTTTTAATTATTTTTGGGACGCTTGGGGCACCGGAAGATATGAATGGATTTTAATAAAAAAAAACCATGTAAACTAATATGCCTAAAGGCAACTTTTGCACGCCGCGCCGATAGTGATTTCTAAAAAAAATATTCTTCCTATACTTTTCGATCCACCCTAATAAATAGGTTTGCCTGGTAACAAGTTAACAAATAGAGACTGTTTTGGTAAAAATCGCCTGCTTTCATTTATGTGAAAATGACCCAGTAAGAAATTGTATTATTCGTTACCATGGTAATTTATTCTTCTTATTTTATGTTTTTGGCAGCATTCTATGTTTTTGTTTTAAGTTTGTGTTTATTCGAATGTAAAAAGATGATGGAATGTTGATAGCCGTGCAATGGCTCGCATACTTCAGTGTTGAATAAATCGCATCTACAGTCCATATTTGTTGTGTTTAAGAACCAGCGTGTGTTGTTTCTTATTAGTTAAAAATCGCTACGACCATTTTTGGTCTCAAGTCAAGCCGGAACTTGTAAAAATTATGTGTGAAAAAAAAAAAAAAGAAGAAGAAGAAGAAGAAGATTTTTTTCGAAGTTCCTTCTCAATGTTGACATTCATAGCACAGAAAAAAAGAGAAGGTGAGTTAATTTAGCATTCGATTCTATGTGTAAAAAAGAATTAGTACAATTTAGAATTAGTTTTATTGGTTTAATGTAAATAAAAATGACTGATTTGAACACTTTTAAAACTAAAAGAGCTGCTTTACGTAAAACTATTTATTACCAATTATATTAAGAAAATTGATAATATTATTGCGGTTGATGAAATTAATGTGAATGAATTAGAAGAAAATATTGAGTTGTTAAAACAGAAGGAAACTGAATTAAAGAAGATTGATAGAGAAATAAAAATTTTAATTAAAGATTCTAAACAATTAGAAAACGAAATAAAAGGTGCTCAAGAAATTTCAGATAAAATTGATTTATGAAAATTTAAAGGTGAAAAAATATTAAAAATTCAAAATGCTCAGTAAGTAATAAAAGTTTAAAAAAAAAGTGAAAATAAATCTAGTGTAGTTACAGAACAAGTTTTTGAAAATGTTAAACTGCCAAAATTATCCTTACCTACTTTTGGAGGTAATATAACAGAATGGATAGGATTTAAGGATCTTTTCAATGCTTGCGTAAATAGCAATAAAAATATTTCAAATGCCCCAAAACTGCAGTATTTGAAGGCTTCATTAAAAGGTGAAGCATATCGCGTCATCCATTCTATTCAAATTTCGGATTCTAATTTTGAATTAGCATGGAATTTGCTAGATGAAAGATATTCAAATAAGAGAGAGCAAATTTTTGCGTATATTAAACGATTTCTGAGTTTACCGTCACTTCAAACAGAATCAGCTATTGCTATTTTAATTTTAATTGACAATGTTAATGAAATAATTCGCTCGTTAGAAATATTAGACCAACGCATTGATAAATTTGGGGATACATTAATGACGTATTTAGTTTTGTAAAAATTGGATACTTCCACAAAATTATGGTGGGAACGCCAGCTTAAAAGCAATGAGACTCCGAAACTTAGTGATTTAATTGAATTTCTTAAAAATTACGCAAGAACTCTTCAGAATAGTAAACTAGCTGTAAATAAGGTATCTAAACCTACATTTCCGAATAAAAATAATACTTTTGTAGCTACCTTGGTTTGTACTTATTGTAAAGAAAATTAAAGTTTAGCTAAGTGCTCAAAGTTTCTTAATTTACCTGTGCAACAAAGAATAGAATTTGTAAAGCGAAATCATTATTGTTTCAACTGTTTATTTAACATGCATTTACTCAACAAATGTAAGAGTCTTAATAAGTGCCACCATTGTTTTAAGAAACATCACAGTATTTTGCATATGGTAGATTATTTAAGGAATAAGAGTCGTTCAAATAGTAGTATGTCCCCACATGCACAAGAGTTTGTCCCTCAAAAAGTTGAGTCAGCAAATGAGAATGTGTCGTCTACAGTGCGCGCTTCCCGTTATGAGTCAAACGCAAAGAGTAATCAAAAGACTCATATTTTGTTATGTACCGCATTAATAAAAGTTCAAAATTATAAACAAGAGTTTGTAAAGTGTAGATGTTTATGTGATACAGGATCTCAAAGATCATTCATTTTTCGAGAATGTGTAAACAAATTAGGATTAAAAGTGAAAGACAGTTCTATTTCTGTCTCATGTTTGGAAACATTTAATACTGTGAGTGATGGAGAAGTCGATTTATTATTCACTTCTCACTTCAAAAGTGATCTCAGAGTATCCACATCAGCGTTCGTAATGGACAAAATCACAGATAACATTCCCTATGTGTCTTTGCCTTCAAGGTCAATGGATCAATTAATATCATCATCTTATTCTTTCTTTAATTAGGCAGAAATTTTGGATCATTGCTGCCAGATCTGCTATTCGTAAAATAGTGAGAACTTGTGTTACGTGTTGTAGATACAGAGCTCAATCTGCAAAACAAATAATGGCTGATCTACCAGTTTCCAGAGAAACACAATCACGACCATTTAATCGAGTTGGAACAGATTTCTCAGGACCATTCATGATTAAATATCGTGCTGGACGTGGATCAAAATCATTTAAATCATATGTCTGTGTATTTGTCTGCTTCGTGATCAAAGCAGTCCATCTTGAAGTTCTAGACGATCTTTCAACAAAAGCATTCTTAAGTGCATTAAAACGATTTATTGCAAGGAGAGGAAAACCTCTTGTGATTTTTAGTGACTGTGGAAGCAACTTCAAAGGTGCAGAAAAGGAAATCAACAAGTATCTATTGCAGTGCATGCAGAATGAAGGAATTCACAAATTTCTGTCGTCAGAGGAAATAACTTGGACATTTAACCCCCTTCAGCTCCACACTTTGGTGGACTGTGGGAATCTGCAGTAAAATCAATGAAATCGCACCTTAAGAAAACCGTTGGGGATACTGTGTTAACTTATCCCGAATTCCAAACCCTAGTTACGCAAGTTGAAGCTTGTCTGAAATCTAGATCATTGTGTCCTATATCATCTGACCCAACAGACTTAACTGCTCTAACACCTGGCCATTTTCTAGTTGAAACTTCTCTGATTGCCATACCTGATCAAGATCTGAGTCACAGTCCCTTAAATCACCTTGATAGATGGCATGTGAGACAGTTCATGCTACAGCAATTTTGGAAAAGATGGAGCCGGGAATACTTGTCTCAACTTCAGCAAAGAGCTAAATGGCAAAAATGCCACAAAGATTTGCAAGTTAATGACTTAGTTCTCATCAAAGATGACAACCTTCCACCGCTAAAATGGAAACTAGGAAGAATAATAACTGTTCATTCAGACAATAGAGTTCGAGTTGTCACAATTAAGACTAGTAGTGGTATCATAAATCGACCAATAGTGAAACTCTGTCCCCTTCCTATAAAAAACTAAAAACTATGAACTATAAACTTTCTTTTTTCCTTTTTAGCACTTTCCAACACTTATGCATTCGGTTTGTCTGGCCGTCTCTCCGTCTGTCCGTCTGGCCGGATGGCCGTCTGTCCGCACTCTAACTCCCGTAAATATACTCGGATTGCTATGAAATTTTTATACGTTATTGAGGTTTACCCTAACACGAACCCCATTGAAAATGAAGTATCTACCATGATTAGTTTATCTACAGAGAGAATCAAAAGTTTCCCATTACATTACGGCCTATGGGGAAAAATCGTTAATGTACTCGGATTGCCATGAAATTTTAGGACGTTATTGACGTTTACCCTGGCACAAGTCCTATCGAAAATGAAGTTTCTACCATGATTAGTTTATCTACAGGGCGAATCAAAAGTTTCCTATTACATTACGGCCTATGGGGAAAAATTGTTTCAAAGGAATTTTAAAGATGTTATACCCTATCAAACATATTAAAATATGCATTCTATAAAATATAAGGTGAAAATGTAGCTATTATTCATTTACAGGGCCACACAAAAGAATTCCATCAGATAATGGTGAAAGGGGGAATTGTGTGTGACATATTTTAAATATATTAAGCTTTTTCATGTGTAATAAAATTGATATATGTCACTGAAGCTTAATATAAATTACACGCTCTGTCTTGCATAATATGAAGTACATAGCATTTACAGGGCCATACAAAAGATTTCAAATAGTATATTCTTTCCGAAGTACCGTATATGTGTCCGATGATGGCTGATGGAGGGATGAAATGCATTTTAATTATGATATTCGCGTTTATATTTCGCTAAATATATGCATATTATATGGTGTGTATAAATGTTATAGTTGATATACAGGGCTACCCAAAAGAGCTCATGAACGTTACTGAATATGAGCGTAAATTATTTAAACGTGGTTCTTAAATAAGCTATGCATTGTTACGCTGAGCTTCATTCAATTTACTGAGAAATGTTTGCAGAATATAGATAAAGGGATATACAGGGCCACGCAAAGAATTCGGTACATGGACGCCTATGAATGATGATTTATGAGAATGTGATTTCAGTTGTTTTAAAAGTGTTTTGCTTTACAATAAATTTTAGCCTAATGCTGACGTGTAATAAAGGTACAATGTAAACTACAAGGCTGAACAAAAGTATTCAAGTATGTTTCCATCTAATAGTATGAATTGCTGAAAAAGAAATTTCAAGCTACTGTGCATTTCCTTGCTAAACTAAATTTTCCCAATATATCAATTGACAGATGAAATACAGGGCTGTTCTAATGTGCTGGAATTCATATTTGGGTATATTTGGCTATACACTATTATTTCCCTAAATAACAAAATTTTGTTAAAGATTTCATTAAGTGTTGGAAAGTGCTTCATAATCTATGCTAGTAGTAGGAAAAGGAGAGTTTAAGCTCAAGATCAGGTGGCACTGTGGCACCGTGCCTCCTGCTCCTCCGGCTGCCCCGCCTGCTCCTCCGGCTGCCCCGCCTGCTCCTCCGGCTGCCCTGCCTGCGGCCCCGCCACCATCCCTCCTGGCCCCTCCTGCTCCCACCATCTCACCGCCGCCCTCCTGCGCCCCCTAGTGGAAAAAAGGAACATTCTATTATAACAGGATAGGTGAACAACCTTCCCTAATTAAAAATATTATCAATCACATCTCAACATTGAATCATACTATAAGATGAAGATTAAATTTGTATTTGAATTTTAAACAACCGTAATTTTAATGAGTATTATTAATTAAGCGAAACAATTAAAATTTCAGTTTTTAACCATTTTATTTAGATTTCTTCAACTACAAGATGAGATTATCAATTTAACTCAAGAAAGTTAAACATATATTTGAATTTTGCTTCATAGACATCTTAATGAGTAGTATTAATTAAGTAAAAACAATAGAAAATATCCAGTTTTATAGAAAAAGACTGATTTCTTACGATTTTTATCAACTATATGATCAATGTAACGACTTAAAAGTTGGAAGTTAAACATGTATCCTAGTTTTTCAACAGCTATAGCCTTAATGAGTATCGTTAATTAAGTAAAAAAAACAATGGAAAATATCAAGTTTTATGGAAAAAGACTGATTTCTAACGATTTTTATCAACTTAAGAGAGAAAACTTAAACATACATTTCAGTTTTTCAACAGCTATAACCTTAATGAGCATTCATAATTAAGTAAAAAACAATGGAAAATATCGATTTTATAGAAAAAGACTGATTTCTTACAATTTTTATCAACTGCAACATCAGTGTATCGACTTACAAGTTGAAAGTTAAACATGCATTCTAGTTTTTCAACAGCTATAATCTTAATGAGTATCGTTAATTAAGTAAAAAACAATGGAAAATATCAAGTTTTATAGAAAAAGACTGATTTCTTACGATTTTTTCAACTCAAACTTCAGAATATCAATTTGATAGAAAGAAATTTAAGCATGCATTCCAGTTTTGGACAACCATTTCCTTCATGAACATTATTAATTAAGCAAAACAGAAAATATTAAATTTTTAACTGATTTCTTCATATTTTTTATTTATTTATTTATTTTTTAATATAAAATCAGAATACACAACTTAAAATAGAAATTTAAACATATTTTTTAGTTTTTGAACAGTCGTTACCTCAAAGAATTTCGATAATTGAACAATTAACAAAGGAAACTAATGATTTTTTAACGAAAAAAGACGAATTAAACGAATTTGGTTAACTTTTACTCTAATTGGAAATTTCATCGTACTTTATGTATACCAACTAAGTAGAATTTTAATGCATAAACGAATAATTTAAAGAAATCCCCAACACACAAATGTGAACCTGCAGAGCATTTCTTATTACGTCATATCTAAACTAAAACTTTTTTCTGCAACCCCACCATGCATGCATTCCAGGTAGGGGAACATAACAAAGAATCTTGACGTCACAACTTACAAAGGTATACAAATGTTTACGTTCAAGAAAAAGTATCACATAGAGTGAAAAAAAAGAAGAGATTTAAGTTATTTATCCATTCTAGTTTTATAACAGTTACTACAACATCTCCAAATTAAAATTTGGAAGTCATAATGAGTATAATTAATTAAGCAAAATAATAGAAATATTAGTTTTTCAGAGGGGAAAAGACGAATTTAAACAAATTTTATTAGTTTTACACTAGTTTAATAATAATTTTAAGGAGGAAAAAGACGAATTTAAACTTTTTTTTTTTAGTTTTACACTATTTTTTCTCATCTCCAACATGGATATATCAATTTTAACAGAAGAATTAAACGTATATTATAGTTTTTAACAACAAAATCTTAACAAGTATCATTAATTAAACAAAAATAAATATCAGTTTTAAAGAAAAGACGAATTTGAATAATTTTACACTAGTATTTTCAAAAGCAACATGGAAATATCAATACTTATTCACATATTTCACTTATTCACTGTATTCAATACTATATTTAATAAATTTGGATACACTTTAAGAATTTCCTAATCTATAATTAAATATTAGCTGTATATTTAATGTTACCCATGTTTTCAACATTAGTTCATAATCGTGAATTTTGTATTTTAAATACCATGTATTCAGGTTCAGATTATTTTCACTTGAAATCATACAGAATTTTTTAACAGAGTTTGTTTTTGAAATCATTGAAGCAACTGTATTTAATATTTTTAACACCAATTTTCTAAGATTTTCTAACATTTTCCGATTATACATTCTTCAGAAGTACATTTCTAAATGCTACAATCACTTTACATATCGAAAAGATATCATTGAAGCAACTGTATTTAATATTTTTAATACCAATTTTCTAAGATTTTTTAACATTTTCCGGTTATACATTCCTCAAAAGTTATTATTACGTATTCTAAACAATAGCAAATATTAATTTTAAGAATAAAAAGACGAATTTAAACAAATTTTATTAGTTTTACACTATTTTTTCTCACCTCCAACACGGATATATCAATTTTAACAGAAGAATTAAACGTATATTTTAGTTTTTAACAACAAAAATGTAATAAGTATCATTAATTAAACAAAAATAAATACCAATTTTCAAGAAAAGACAATTTTTTACACAAATTTTCAACTTTGAAATACATCGCTTACATATATTGTTACAGTATATTACTAAACTTAAACTTTTTAAAAAGTTTGAATGTCTTTACAAAGGGTTCATACTTATATTTTTCACGTCTTGACTGCATTCGAAATCTTACAACAAAAGTATACTTTTATTATTATTATTATTATTATTATTATTCTAGAAAACCTAAAAAATCGTTTCTTGCTGCTTTAGACACTTGACATATTAAAACTACTCTACCCATATAATTAATCAAATTAGGACATGATTCATCTTACACTTCAAAATTTCTGAATTTTTACAATACTTATTTTCATCAAACTTTATTCTTGATCCTATATATTTTAATAGCACAGAATTTTCACATCTGTTTTTATCTACTTATCAGAAAATTATTAAAACACCCAACAACATTTTTCAAATATGAATATTATCTTTACAATTTAATGATGCAAAACATACACGAATACAAAGTTTAATTTTTACAAACATTTCATATTTCAAACCAAACTATTCGAAATTTTCACAACGTAAGAGCAAACATTAGACGAACTTTTTAACATTAATATTGCTTAGATCTTTTCATCATAACTTTTAACTATGATAATTATCCATTTTTAGGTTGATTGTCGAAAAACTGTAACTGAAATTACATAAACTTAATGTAAAAAACCATGTTCTCACACAATTTCTTGAAATTCAACAAAGAATTGACTATTACTCCAATACTTATCTACTTCAATCTCGACTCTCGATAGTATATAGATATTACATCATTACATACTTACAACTCTTTTGAAACGTTTATCAGAAAATCAAGCCAATCAAAGTCTAGTAGTTATCACACCTGTTCCTCAGAAATATTACTATCATATGAAACAGTAAAGAAAATTAATAGATATTTAATATTTAATAACTTCATACGTGAAATTACTGTCGAATGAGAATACTAATAATCAATAAAATCAACTGTTGGACAAAAAAATAGTACAGATTACCGAAAATTCAAATCATTTTTTCTACAAAAATTAACAAATGAATGACCAGTTAGAGAAATAATTAAAAAAAAATAATGAACATATTTACAAATTTATTAAAATCACACCTTTTTCTGGATTACAAACCACAATTTCTTGAAAAATTTAACACCGAATTTGTAAGATTTTAATCCTAGTATTACATACACTCAATAAATATTCAAAATTAACAAAAAAATAATTTTTTTAGTCTCATCAATAAGCAGAAATTCTATATTAAAAGAATATTTTCATAGTAGTACTTATAAAAATGAGAGTTTACAAACTGATTTTCATAATTTTATCACATTTAAACTTAATTTTTATACATAAAACATTATTTAATCAAATTTTATACTTTCTAATTCAGTAAAATTCAATACTTTTTTAGTTTTTAAACCAATACCACAATATTTATTTACATCAAACTTGATTCTTTACCTTTTATATTTCCACATTACACAAGTGAGTTAAATACTAACTTGGAACGGGAGTTGAAGTCAATTGATTCAATTCGATTTTCATCGTATACGCATTTCCCCTACACGAAATTTCTTACTTCTATAATCATCTAATGTATTAAAACTAATCTACTCATATTTTTAATCAATTCATCAGATGTTTCATCTCGCACTTCTGAATTATCATCCACCAAGTTGCTTAAAATATAAATACTATCTTTAAAGTTTTAATGTAGTATACATGACTAATCTTGAGTTTCCATCTATACTATTAATCAAATTATCATATGTTTCATCTTACAGTTCAACGATTTCTGAATTATCGTCCATCTAGTTGTTTAAAATATTAATAAAATGTTTATAGTTTTTGATTATACATAGTATGTATGAATACAATCTTTAATTTTTAACAGTTCATATTTCAAATAACCTATTTTCGAAACCAAACTATGTGAATTTTACCACAATACTTATCATCATACAGAGATTTGTGTTTCATACTTTTTCTAAAAATTATCAGATATGTACTCCTCAGAGGAATTTCTATCATATGAATAAATGAAAAAAAAATTAATTTATATTAAACGTACAGCGAAATTTGATTGCAATATATATGTATTTAATAAAAATAAATAAATGAGCGATTATTTATACATTAAACCTTTACTAAATATATATTTCTTGCGTTATAAAGATGTTTCAACAAGATGAACCAAAACAGCAGCAAACTTCAGAAATTAATGATCTGAATGATTCATCCCTAGCACATGTAGCGTTAATGAATAATACATATGTAAGTACTTATATGAAAAATACTAGAATTCGTATATGAATCGTAATTAGAGTAAATATAAAATGATTTGTCTTACTGCCTACACTTTAACAAATGCCTTTTTACCTATATTGTTGAAAAGAATCCTAATTGTTTGCATTTTATTTCTATTACAGATGTGTTCTATTTGCTACAAACATTTCTTAAGTAAATCGAATTTAACAGAACATACAAAAATCCATACAGGTGAAAAACCTTACACTTGGGAAGATTACCAAATGCTGTTTTCAAGAAGGCGTGAATCAAAAGTGCACACATCATCATATAAAGCATCGTCAGTTATATGTAAACTTAGTGAGGATATTCAAAAATTATTCAGACGTTTGAAGAATTTAGACATAAAGGAAGATATTTAGACTATATATCCATCATATTTTCATAACACTTACCACAATATCTCAAACTTAAAATTTGGAAGACATACACACTGCTGAAAAGTAATTTTGTTACCCGTGATTCTTCTAACCAGCATGAATGTATAGATATTATTTTGCAATGTATCCTTTAAATGCTCACATTAAATATTCCTTTATATACATATATCGTTGTGTTTATTTTTTAAAAACCTATTACATTAATAAAATAGGTTACACACACGTACATACACATAACATTTTAAGTGAAACAACACTCTCACAACTTAAAAAATGCATAAGAACATACAAAAATAAGCAGATGTATGAAAAAATATGCAAATTTACAAAATAATTTCACTGTTTTCTAGAAATACCAACAAAAAAATATTTAAAGTATAAAAAAATTACAAAAGTGAAAAGAAAAAACACAAATGTAAAACAAAAATCACAAAGTGAAAAACTCACAACAAAGTTTTTGAAAAAAAAAATTTACAACAAAAATTTTTTTACAAAAACCAAAACTTCAAAAATATTTTTCCAAAAAAATTTTTTTTCAAAAACATTTTTTACAAAAAAATTTTTTTTTCAAAATAAGTTTTTACAAAAGTAAAAAATAAAAAATCACAACGTTAAAAATATGAAAAATTTTAGTTAAAAAAAGTGTAAAAAAAATTGCAAAAAAAATTGCAAAAATTTCAAAAAAAGTTACGAAAAAAGTATCAAAATTTTTGTTCTTTTTAATAGTAAATACAATGGTTTCACCATTGCATACTGTATTAAAAAGAACAAAAATTTTGATAACTTTTTTGATAACTTTTTTGAAATTTTTGCAATTTTTTTTGCAATTTTTTTTACACTTTTTTTAACTAAAATTTTTCATATTTTTAACGTTGTGATTTTTTATTTTTTACTTTTGTAAAAACTTATTTTGAAAAAAAAATTTTTTTGTAAAAAATGTTTTTGAAAAAAAATTTTTTTGGAAAAATATTTTTGAAGTTTTGGTTTTTGTAAAAAAATTTTTGTTGTAAATTTTTTTTTTCAAAAACTTTGTTGTGAGTTTTTCACTTTGTGATTTTTGTTTTACATTTGTGTTTTTTCTTTTCACTTTTGTAATTTTTTTATACTTTAAATATTTTTTTGTTGGTATTTCTAGAAAACAGTGAAATTATTTTGTAAATTTGCATATTTTTTCATACATCTGCTTATTTTTGTATGTTCTTATGCATTTTTTAAGTTGTGAGAGTGTTGTTTCACTTAAAATGTTATGTGTATGTACGTGTGTGTAACCTATTTTATTAATGTAATAGGTTTTTAAAAAATAAACACAACGATATATGTATATAAAGGAATATTTAATGTGAGCATTTAAAGGATACATTGCAAAATAATATCTATACATTCATGCTGGTTAGAAGAATCACGGGTAACAAAATTACTTTTCAGCAGTGTGTATGTCTTCCAAATTTTAAGTTTGAGATATTGTGGTAAGTGTTATGAAAATATGATGGATATATAGTCTAAATATCTTCCTTTATGTCTAAATTCTTCAAACGTCTGAATAATTTTTGAATATCCTCACTAAGTTTACATATAACTGACGATGCTTTATATGATGATGTGTGCACTTTTGATTCACGCCTTCTTGAAAACAGCATTTGGTAATCTTCCCAAGTGTAAGGTTTTTCACCTGTATGGATTTTTGTATGTTCTGTTAAATTCGATTTACTTAAGAAATGTTTGTAGCAAATAGAACACATCTGTAATAGAAATAAAATGCAAACAATTAGGATTCTTTTCAACAATATAGGTAAAAAGGCATTTGTTAAAGTGTAGGCAGTAAGACAAATCATTTTATATTTACTCTAATTACGATTCATATACGAATTCTAGTATTTTTCATATAAGTACTTACATATGTATTATTCATTAACGCTACATGTGCTAGGGATGAATCATTCAGATCATTAATTTCTGAAGTTTGCTGCTGTTTTGGTTCATCTTGTTGAAACATCTTTATAACGCAAGAAATATATATTTAGTAAAGGTTTAATGTATAAATAATCGCTCATTTATTTATTTTTATTAAATACATATATATTGCAATCAAATTTCGCTGTACGTTTAATATAAATTAATTTTTTTTTCATTTATTCATATGATAGAAATTCCTCTGAGGAGTACATATCTGATAATTTTTAGAAAAAGTATGAAACACAAATCTCTGTATGATGATAAGTATTGTGGTAAAATTCACATAGTTTGGTTTCGAAAATAGGTTATTTGAAATATGAACTGTTAAAAATTAAAGATTGTATTCATACATACTATGTATAATCAAAAACTATAAACATTTTATTAATATTTTAAACAACTAGATGGACGATAATTCAGAAATCGTTGAACTGTAAGATGAAACATATGATAATTTGATTAATAGTATAGATGGAAACTCAAGATTAGTCATGTATACTACATTAAAACTTTAAAGATAGTATTTATATTTTAAGCAACTTGGTGGATGATAATTCAGAAGTGCGAGATGAAACATCTGATGAATTGATTAAAAATATGAGTAGATTAGTTTTAATACATTAGATGATTATAGAAGTAAGAAATTTCGTGTAGGGGAAATGCGTATACGATGAAAATCGAATTGAATCAATTGACTTCAACTCCCGTTCCAAGTTAGTATTTAACTCACTTGTGTAATGTGGAAATATAAAAGGTAAAGAATCAAGTTTGATGTAAATAAATATTGTGGTATTGGTTTAAAAACTAAAAAAGTATTGAATTTTACTGAATTAGAAAGTATAAAATTTGATTAAATAATGTTTTATGTATAAAAATTAAGTTTAAATGTGATAAAATTATGAAAATCAGTTTGTAAACTCTCATTTTTATAAGTACTACTATGAAAATATTCTTTTAATATAGAATTTCTGCTTATTGATGAGACTAAAAAAATTATTTTTTTGTTAATTTTGAATATTTATTGAGTGTATGTAATACTAGGATTAAAATCTTACAAATTCGGTGTTAAATTTTTCAAGAAATTGTGGTTTGTAATCCAGAAAAAGGTGTGATTTTAATAAATTTGTAAATATGTTCATTATTTTTTTTTAATTATTTCTCTAACTGGTCATTCATTTGTTAATTTTTGTAGAAAAAATGATTTGAATTTTCGGTAATCTGTACTATTTTTTTGTCCAACAGTTGATTTTATTGATTATTAGTATTCTCATTCGACAGTAATTTCACGTATGAAGTTATTAAATATTAAATATCTATTAATTTTCTTTACTGTTTCATATGATAGTAATATTTCTGAGGAACAGGTGTGATAACTACTAGACTTTGATTGGCTTGATTTTCTGATAAACGTTTCAAAAGAGTTGTAAGTATGTAATGATGTAATATCTATATACTATCGAGAGTCGAGATTGAAGTAGATAAGTATTGGAGTAATAGTCAATTCTTTGTTGAATTTCAAGAAATTGTGTGAGAACATGGTTTTTTACATTAAGTTTATGTAATTTCAGTTACAGTTTTTCGACAATCAACCTAAAAATGGATAATTATCATAGTTAAAAGTTATGATGAAAAGATCTAAGCAATATTAATGTTAAAAAGTTCGTCTAATGTTTGCTCTTACGTTGTGAAAATTTCGAATAGTTTGGTTTGAAATATGAAATGTTTGTAAAAATTAAACTTTGTATTCGTGTATGTTTTGCATCATTAAATTGTAAAGATAATATTCATATTTGAAAAATGTTGTTGGGTGTTTTAATAATTTTCTGATAAGTAGATAAAAACAGATGTGAAAATTCTGTGCTATTAAAATATATAGGATCAAGAATAAAGTTTGATGAAAATAAGTATTGTAAAAATTCAGAAATTTTGAAGTGTAAGATGAATCATGTCCTAATTTGATTAATTATATGGGTAGAGTAGTTTTAATATGTCAAGTGTCTAAAGCAGCAAGAAACGATTTTTTAGGTTTTCTAGAATAATAATAATAATAATAATAATAATAAAAGTATACTTTTGTTGTAAGATTTCGAATGCAGTCAAGACGTGAAAAATATAAGTATGAACCCTTTGTAAAGACATTCAAACTTTTTAAAAAGTTTAAGTTTAGTAATATACTGTAACAATATATGTAAGCGATGTATTTCAAAGTTGAAAATTTGTGTAAAAAATTGTCTTTTCTTGAAAATTGGTATTTATTTTTGTTTAATTAATGATACTTATTACATTTTTGTTGTTAAAAACTAAAATATACGTTTAATTCTTCTGTTAAAATTGATATATCCGTGTTGGAGGTGAGAAAAAATAGTGTAAAACTAATAAAATTTGTTTAAATTCGTCTTTTTATTCTTAAAATTAATATTTGCTATTGTTTAGAATACGTAATAATAACTTTTGAGGAATGTATAACCGGAAAATGTTAAAAAATCTTAGAAAATTGGTATTAAAAATATTAAATACAGTTGCTTCAATGATATCTTTTCGATATGTAAAGTGATTGTAGCATTTAGAAATGTACTTCTGAAGAATGTATAATCGGAAAATGTTAGAAAATCTTAGAAAATTGGTGTTAAAAATATTAAATACAGTTGCTTCAATGATTTCAAAAACAAACTCTGTTAAAAAATTCTGTATGATTTCAAGTGAAAATAATCTGAACCTGAATACATGGTATTTAAAATACAAAATTCACGATTATGAACTAATGTTGAAAACATGGGTAACATTAAATATACAGCTAATATTTAATTATAGATTAGGAAATTCTTAAAGTGTATCCAAATTTATTAAATATAGTATTGAATACAGTGAATAAGTGAAATATGTGAATAAGTATTGATATTTCCATGTTGCTTTTGAAAATACTAGTGTAAAATTATTCAAATTCGTCTTTTCTTTAAAACTGATATTTATTTTTGTTTAATTAATGATACTTGTTAAGATTTTGTTGTTAAAAACTATAATATACGTTTAATTCTTCTGTTAAAATTGATATATCCATGTTGGAGATGAGAAAAAATAGTGTAAAACTAAAAAAAAAAAGTTTAAATTCGTCTTTTTCCTCCTTAAAATTATTATTAAACTAGTGTAAAACTAATAAAATTTGTTTAAATTCGTCTTTTCCCCTCTGAAAAACTAATATTTCTATTATTTTGCTTAATTAATTATACTCATTATGACTTCCAAATTTTAATTTGGAGATGTTGTAGTAACTGTTATAAAACTAGAATGGATAAATAACTTAAATCTCTTCTTTTTTTTCACTCTATGTGATACTTTTTCTTGAACGTAAACATTTGTATACCTTTGTAAGTTGTGACGTCAAGATTCTTTGTTATGTTCCCCTACCTGGAATGCATGCATGGTGGGGTTGCAGAAAAAAGTTTTAGTTTAGATATGACGTAATAAGAAATGCTCTGCAGGTTCACATTTGTGTGTTGGGGATTTCTTTAAATTATTCGTTTATGCATTAAAATTCTACTTAGTTGGTATACATAAAGTACGATGAAATTTCCAATTAGAGTAAAAGTTAACCAAATTCGTTTAATTCGTCTTTTTTCGTTAAAAAATCATTAGTTTCCTTTGTTAATTGTTCAATTATCGAAATTCTTTGAGGTAACGACTGTTCAAAAACTAAAAAATATGTTTAAATTTCTATTTTAAGTTGTGTATTCTGATTTTATATTAAAAAATAAATAAATAAATAAAAAATATGAAGAAATCAGTTAAAAATTTAATATTTTCTGTTTTGCTTAATTAATAATGTTCATGAAGGAAATGGTTGTCCAAAACTGGAATGCATGCTTAAATTTCTTTCTATCAAATTGATATTCTGAAGTTTGAGTTGAAAAAATCGTAAGAAATCAGTCTTTTTCTATAAAACTTGATATTTTCCATTGTTTTTTACTTAATTAACGATACTCATTAAGATTATAGCTGTTGAAAAACTAGAATGCATGTTTAACTTTCAACTTGTAAGTCGATACACTGATGTTGCAGTTGATAAAAATTGTAAGAAATCAGTCTTTTTCTATAAAATCGATA
This sequence comes from Maratus speculifer, assembly GCA_964019185.1. Taxonomy (NCBI): domain Eukaryota; kingdom Metazoa; phylum Arthropoda; class Arachnida; order Araneae; family Salticidae; genus Maratus; species Maratus speculifer. Next base: position 283,788,619 of record OZ025298.1, on the reverse strand, counting down.
TTTTCCATTGTTTTTTACTTAATTATGAATGCTCATTAAGGTTATAGCTGTTGAAAAACTGAAATGTATGTTTAAGTTTTCTCTCTTAAGTTGATAAAAATCGTTAGAAATCAGTCTTTTTCCATAAAACTTGATATTTTCCATTGTTTTTTTTACTTAATTAACGATACTCATTAAGGCTATAGCTGTTGAAAAACTAGGATACATGTTTAACTTCCAACTTTTAAGTCGTTACATTGATCATATAGTTGATAAAAATCGTAAGAAATCAGTCTTTTTCTATAAAACTGGATATTTTCTATTGTTTTTACTTAATTAATACTACTCATTAAGATGTCTATGAAGCAAAATTCAAATATATGTTTAACTTTCTTGAGTTAAATTGATAATCTCATCTTGTAGTTGAAGAAATCTAAATAAAATGGTTAAAAACTGAAATTTTAATTGTTTCGCTTAATTAATAATACTCATTAAAATTACGGTTGTTTAAAATTCAAATACAAATTTAATCTTCATCTTATAGTATGATTCAATGTTGAGATGTGATTGATAATATTTTTAATTAGGGAAGGTTGTTCACCTATCCTGTTATAATAGAATGTTCCTTTTTTCCACTAGGGGGCGCAGGAGGGCGGCGGTGAGATGGTGGGAGCAGGAGGGGCCAGGAGGGATGGTGGCGGGGCCGCAGGCAGGGCAGCCGGAGGAGCAGGCGGGGCAGCCGGAGGAGCAGGCGGGGCAGCCGGAGGAGCAGGAGGCACGGTGCCACAGTGCCACCTGATCTTGAGCTTAAACTCTCCTTTTCCTACTACTTATGCTTAACGCATGATTTTTCTTACTTTTTTATATTTTGCATTAATTTTATTTGTGTTATTAATTGTTTTTTCATTATAGTAAAACTCTAAGAAGACCACTTAGCCACTTGTTGAAATCCTAAGGGATTTCAACTGGGGGGCAGGATGTTTTGGTAAAAATCGTCTGTTTTCATTTATGTGAAAAAGCTCCAGTAAGAAATTGTATTATTCGTTACCATGGTAATTTATTTTTCTTATTTTATGTTTTTGACAGAATTCTATGTTTTTGTTTTAAGTTTGTGTTTATTCGAATGTAAAAAGATGATGGAATGTTGATAGCCGTCCAATGGCTCGCATACTTCAGCGTTGAATAAATCGCATCTACAGTCCATATTTGTTGTGTTTAAGAACCAGCGTGTGTTGTTTCTTATTAGTTAAAACCGCTACGACCAGAGACAATGTAACAAAAACTAATATTAACAAAGGTATAGAGCCTAATAAGATTACTTACATTACTTTAAAGTACAAATATTAACTGTTTACAAAATTCGTAACAATATTTACCATATGTTTCATTGACTGTCCATATTTCTTCATCGTTGAAATGAACGTCTCCCTCGTACTGTGGAAAAGAAGCATGAGCTAAAATATTTCCGACACCGTTAAAAAGATATCCATTTTCATGACGTCTAACATCAAACTGAATATTGATATTAGCTGGCCCTGTCAGCTTTTCTTTAAAGTTAAATCTTGTAACGTCATTCCATACCTGAAATTAAAACATATTAGTTTCAATTTAGTGACGAGTGATATTCCTGTTTTTTATTCTCTTTTTATGCATTGCATTTCAAAAAATAAGTATGCAGAAACAAAATTTGGTACTACTTGACTATCCAGTCGACAATTTTCGCCAAATTATAAAAATCGCCAAACTAATAGCCAAGTAATACATGTTGACATAATTTTTGTTTTAAATAGCGAAAAAACAAATAATTACTGGAGTATTAATGAAAATACAAATAAAAAGTTGAAATAGAAATCATTTAATGACGTTTTAAACACGTTTATCGTGTTTAATTTCATTGAAATCGACATTCACAATCATCCATTATTGGCATTTAATCTTACTATTTGGCGATAGTTTTATGGTCGACGGAATAACCAAGTAGTACCCAAAATTTAATTGCTATGTCTTGGTTTATTTAGGATTTCATGATAGTCCTTTTTAGTCCAAGAGCTGACAGCACAAAAACCTAAGACATCGAGCACAAGAAAGAAAAAAAATCTTTATTTTATAGAAGCGTACTAATAGGGGAATCTAATGATCCATGTCTGCTTGAAGTGAAGTGGTGCATAAGCCAAAAATTAATACCACTATTGGTTATTTTTAGGTTTATCATTGTATTTGTCGTAAAATCATTTCGTACCTTTGACTGTACGGCAAACACAATGCTAAACTTACGAGTCAACCACTAGTGGTATTAATTTTTGGCTTATGCATCACTTCACTTCCGGAAGAAACGGATCATTAGATTCCCCTGTTACTACTCTGCCATAATATAAAGGTTTTTTTTTCTTGTTCTCGATTCTTTAGGTTTTTGTGCGGTCAGTTCTTGGACTATTTGATTAGGATTAGTTGACCCAGCGGGCTAGTTGACCTATTTACATAATTTCAGCGATAAGACGTGTGGCGAACTAATATTATCCTATTACCCTTATGGACTAATAACATTGTACTACTCTCAATTATTATATAAAAGAATTGTAAAACAAGTTACCGCGATTTATTTCTTGAAATAAAAATTATATTCATCAAAAAATATTAATTTTGGTATTTCTCGCATGCTCTTAATATTTTTAGAAGTAGAAGGCAAAATATACTGTGCTTACTAAACATTTTTTATCAAATATTTAGTGAATATTGTTATTATTGAAACAGATTTCAAATTATGTGCTAGTGTAAATTGCAGCTATATTTGCTGTTCCTTTCAGTGTTACCGTCAGGAGCATCTATACCAAATTAAAAAGATATTTGAACCACCTTACATTCGAGATATATACTTCTTTGGTATTTGGGATGGTTTGTGGTTTTTCCCTGTTGTAATTATCAAATAACTCTGATGCTTGAGAATATTTTATTAAATATTCAAGATGGTAATATGTTGTGATTTCATATAACCACTGCCATATTTTCACTTAATTTAACTTAAGAAAGTATTTTATTAGTTTTTATTCATTTAATATTATTATTTGCAAGATTAAAATGATATACCATATCAAATGTATCAAATCCTTTAATTCATCTTACTTTTATAAATAAAATCACAATAAAATACTCAAATTATTTAAAGGTGTTTTTATTTCGAATGATTAATAAAACCTAGTACTTTCGAGCATATCATGCTCATCATCAGGGTTAAAAACAACAAAAAAGTAAAAGTCGAAAGCTGAGTTCTTTTATACGAAGTGGACTGATCCAAACGCCAACGTGAAAAAAGGCAGGAGCTGTTGGAATGTTCCAAAATTCTGTAGAAAAGGGGATGTTCAAGTTATTTTGAGGAGACTGTACCATATTCTTGGAATGACGTATGACAAATCATCGTTACAAGTGTTGTTAGCTCGACATAAAATTTCTATTGGTTCCATGATTTTAATCTTTTGGTAATTTGATATTTTCTTTAGTAATTTAGCTTTTCTAAAATCTATTATAAACTCTTGTTCCTGATATAGTTTAGAAATAGCAGTTTTGCATCGATTAAGCTTGATATCTGCAATGTGTTCTGACAAACGCTTCTTAAATTTTCTTGTTGTCATTCCAATGTAATCTTCCTTCTTTTTGTTCCCCAATATAGTGGCTCGGATTAAATATACACCTGTCGAATCTTCCATGGGGGATAGGATCGATGCTATTGTGAAGTCTTGTGCTTAATTTATTAGCGGGAGAAGCGATTAAAAGTATATTGTATTTTTTTAAACTTAAACTTTAAACATTCAAAGAAACCTGGAAAATATTGAAATTTATGTAACTTTGCTTCATTATAATTAAATTTACTATTACTGCCACCGTGTTGAGCTTGGTAAATAAGTTTATTTATAACCTTGAGTGGGAAGCCATTATCATTTGCTATATTTCTGACTGTATCTAATTTCTGATTAATATATTTCTTACCACAAATAGTGAAAACACGGTTTATATAGAATCTGTATGCTGCAGCTTTATACATACTGAGGGAAGAACTATTGAATGAAATGGTGTTGTTTGATCGAATTTCTTTCCTATATGAAACTAAAGTTTCAATAGTCAAATTATTTTTTATGAGCTCAGTGTCAAGAAAGGAAAGTTTTCCATTTTGTACTTTTTCTAATGTAAATTGTATGTTTTCATCGATTGCATTGATTTCATCCAAGAAAACCTGTAACTGCTCCATAGTCCAATCCCAAATGATAAAAATATCATCTACATATCTATACCACACTTTTGGTTTATTTCGAAACTGCGTCATAATTTTATTTTCCATTGGTCAAAGTTTAATTTCTGCTAGTAAGCCAGAGATGGGGGAGCCCATCGGTGCACCTTTCAATTGCTTATAAAAATTACTGTGAAAAATAAAAACATTATTATTCATGATCAAATTAATTGTTTGCTTCATAGTTAAGTTTAGTGATATATCGTTATTTACAGCATCTTTAATGTAATAATTAACCTCCGCCAAATCAATGGATGGACATAATTACGTCCAGGTTAGCCAAAATACCATTGCATGTTATTCCACTATCATTGATATTGCTAATAAACTCTTTAGAAGATGAAACAGTTAGGTAACAGCTTTTAAATAACTTACTAACGTTTTTTCTAACGGATAAGTAGGACTGTGACACTTAGCGATGACACCAATGCGTGACATCAATACGACCATATGACACCAGTACGACTTATAGTCACTAAGTTAGAGCAATAAATTGCAAGTTAACAACTTATTGATTTATTCCAAATTCTTGTACTGCAAAAGCATTTTTTTTGGCTAAAGTTAAATGTATGTATTATAATACCTAAATATGTTTATTAGATTTTGAAGGATGTTTATAACTTATCATTTTCTCTTATCTGAATGTGCCTCAACTTACGTCGTTTTTGACTTACGTGGCTAGTCTTGGAGCGAACTGATGATGTAAGTCGGGGTGTTACTATATATTCTTAAAACGCGTGATAAAATTGAAAAATGGTTACCTTAAAGGCTCTGGCGATTTCATTTATAACTATTGTATTATTTGTGAATCTGGATGGATAGTTACGTAAATGATACGAGAGTTCTTTAACTTGCCATTTGTTTCCTGTAATAGAAAAAAAAGAGAGAAAAAAGTAAAATTATACTAATTGGTAAAATATTACTTTAGTATGCTATTTTAAAAGAACCCATAACTTTAATAGTTTTTGAATAAATCTTCACAAAGAAAATGTGAATGTAGCTTTACATTTCAGGCAATTGGGACTTTTTAATTCACAGCCTACCAAACCCTGAGAGCTTATGTGCCCACAGGTTCTGTATGAGTATATGTACGTGCATATGGTTACAACGCGGTAACTCTTGATAGAAATATCTGATTTGCTTCAAATTTTGGATATAGGTTTATTGTGATAAGGCGTTTCCCTTGTTAGTTTTAAGGGTTCATTGGTTAAGAATAAAGAGAAAACGGAGATTTAATACCCTTACCTTAATTTAGATATATAGATTTTTCTTGCAGAATTGTCAGATTTTCTTCAAGTTTTGTATATAGGTTTATTCTGATAAGGTGCTACCTTGATTAATTTTGGAGTCTCATTGCTCAAGTGTAAAAGATAGTGAATGGAGGCTAATCCCCCTTAATTTAAATAAGTGGGTTCTTCATGCAGAAATTTACGATTTGCTTCATATTTTGTATATAGATTCATTCTGATACGGAGCTTCCCTGGTTAGATTTGGGGGATTCGTTGGTTATAAAAAGGTGAGAACGGGAGACTAAAACCCTTTTTTATTTAAATATACGAGTTTTTCATGCACAAATATCCTCTATACTTCAAATTTGGTATACTTGTTTATTCTGATAAAAAGCTTTTCTGATTAGATTTGTAAGTTGATTGGCCAGGTATAAAGAGGGAAAAAGGGGATATCATTCTCCCTTAATTCGTTTTTCGAGGGGCATTATTCTTGGGGAAAAAATAAGGCTGAAATATACAATCAATGTGAATAGCCTGTGAGCTCAATGCTATCAGTTTAACCCTTTCGGTCCGATTTTTTTTTCCATTTTAAAAAAAATTACTTTTTGTTAATAACATTAACACTAGCTAATCTAAATAGATTAGATAGTGTTTAACGAATTTTTTATTATTTGAAACATAACGAATGTTGTTGTTATGCGTGCTATTTAGTTCGTATTCATATGACAATAGGCTAAGGAAGAATTATTGGAGATGTTTCGAAAATATTACATTACAATAAGATTTAACTTATATTACAACTTTCTAACACTTTTTTGCCCTTCATTACACAGGATTCTTTCAGGAAAGTAACTTTTATTTTAAATTTAAACTGTGAAATATATATTTAAAATAAAAAAATCGCAAACGGCGCAAAGAGAATTAAGTAAATAATAATTATTATTACTATTACTAAATGCCTAAACATAAATGAAGTCATAAGATAAATGCAGAAACATATACTAACATTACTACATATAAATTGTTGCAAAAGTTTTTCTTAAAACAAAATAATATTACTTTAAAAGAATGTACTATTAATAGTACACCAGACCCGAAAGGGTTAACTAACAAAATATTCTTTTCATTAATATCTGTTCAGTATCTATGTACATAGCTGCAGTGCCGAGTCACAGAATATGTCTAACTTCTCAGCATAAAACTGCAGTTTCTGCGTGTTCTGAAAAATATTGAAGTGGTTATTTCTCATCTACCTTTAATTTCATGAACTTTAGGAAACAAATATCATCTCAGTATCTGGTCAGATATTTTTTCGAACCATTTACTTTATCATACTACCCCCTGTTAGAATACCTTTAAACCTTCAAAATTATTATTATTTTTTTTAATAGACGAGATAGAACCCGTCGAAATTCAACATAAAAAAGAAGATTTAAAATGCCCTCATCAATCATTCTTCGTTTCAATTTCATTTCTTCTGAAACACATCCATTGTTTTAAACTAATTAATTTTTATGAAAAAAAATGGAGAAAATAATCTTTCAATAACAATAGGACGATTTGCAGATAAAACAGAATTTTAAATGCTTTCGACTGACAGTTTTTTCTGCCTGGTTTCCACATTCTCTTTCCATAATCGTGATACCAGCTCCATTTCCACAAATGGGGATACTTTCCTTGTTATAAGGTAATATGTAAAATGGTTTATTGGTTTCTTTTTGTCGGCCGGTTATCTACACGAGGGATATAGGCCCAGGGGGGGGGGGTGCCCACCATGGGGGGTCTTTCTAAAGGAACCTAACCCGTATTTACGCAAGGTTCGAAGAAAACCACAAAACCACCGAACGGTTAGGCAGACAGCCGCGATTGGGTTCGAACCTAGCACTTGCCGTTGTAAGAAAACAAGGTAGAATTGATGAAGAACTGCAGACGTCGACACGATGGAGAACTCATTTTTGTCTTTTTAAATTTTATTTCACACATAAACACACACGTGGACGAGCACGACACAAATTAACAAAAAATAGAGTAGCATTTTTATATAACACATCCCAGAACAAACCAGAAACAATGCTGCACCATCTCACTACACAATAACTCCGAACGGACACAACTCAACTGAAAAATTGTTCTTTTTTTGGAAAATGTTCTTTCCTTTCTCTTAGGACGAGTAGCGCCATCTATCGCAGGCTTAGGAATTTAGTTCTCAGAATTAAATTCTTTACAGACTCCTCCCCACCGGGGGAAAACTTTTCCGGGCCTTGTCGAGGAAAAGTTTCTTTTTAAAATATAGTTCTGGTAGCACTAGTTCCAAAAACATTTTTAGTACCTTGAACCGGACTTATTCCCACCGTAAAAAGAAATAAAAAATAATCTGTACAAAATAAATTTACAAATACAAGGGATACCTTTTTTTAAAAAAAAAATAGTTTACACACATATAATATAACAAATTCAAAATTAACTGTTATACAAATAAACATATATACATATTAGCATTCTAATCAATTAGACTTTTATAGCTCGACTCAAACTATCAGCATTCCGATGTTGTTTTACCTTTTTATGAACAATTTCATAATTGAAAGACTGTAAAATCAAAGCCCATCTTAAAAGTCTTGGATTAGTTCCGCTGTTCTTTTCTAACCATACTAAAGGGTTATGGTCTGTCTGGATTTGAAATTTTTGATTGCCATCTAAGTAGCATCGTAGTTTTCGCACTGCAAACACAATAGCTGCGCATTCTTTTTCGGTGGTACTAAACTTTCGTTCTCTGTCTGAAAACTTTTTGCTCAAGTACATTATAGGATGTTCTTCATTATTTTCATTCAACTGGGATAAGACTACACCAAATCCCAAATTTGAAGCATCACATTGAAGGATGAAAGGTTTTGTAAAGTCTGGACTATATAAAACAGGATTTTCAGAGAGTTTAACTTTCAGTTCATCAAATGCCTTTTGACAGTCCTCATTCCAGTCTATAGTTGACTTGCGAATCTTTCCTTTTAATAAATTAGTGAGAGGCGTTGCAATTACAGAAAAGTCCGGGATATAATTCCGATAATATCCAGTTAAACCCAAGAAAGATCGGATTTGAGTTTTAGTAGTAGGAACTGGAAACTCTTTTATGGCTTGGACTTTCAATTCTCCTGGAGTTCTAAGTCCTTGACCCACTAAGTGTCCAAGATATTTGACATAAGCTTGGGCGAGTTGACATTTGGATGGTTTAATATGCAGTTTTGCTTCACTCAATCTTTTAAAAACTTCTTCTAGGTGTTTTAAATGATCTTCCCAAGTTTGCGAGAAAACCGCCACGTCATCCAGATAAGGCATCGCATATTCTTCACAGTTTTTCAGCAATCCGGCCGTAAGTCGGCTAAATTCATATGGAGCATTTTTTAAACCAAAAGGGAGGCGCAACGGTATGTACGTCCCAAAATTTGTCACAAAAGCTGCATATCTTTGAGCACGCTTGGTTAACGGTATTTGCCAGTAACCTCTGGTCAGATCTAAAACTGAAATGTACCTGGCTGAAGACACTTTTTCTACTAACTGTTCAGTGTCGGGCAAAGGATAAAATTTTGTTCGAGTCACTTTATTTAAACGGCGATAATCTATGCAGGGCCTTGCTTCTCTACTGGGAACTTCAACTAAAATTAATGGAGAGGCAAAGTCAGATTCACCTGGCTCAATAACTTTCAGTTTCAACATTTTCTCGACTTCAGCCTTTAGAATTTCCTTCTGTCTAGGCGACATTTTATAAGGCCGGGCACAGATTGGATTTTCTGATTCCAGTTCAATATCATGTTCAACTAAATTTGTGCATCCTGGTTCAGTCGAAAAGGAGTCAGCATATTTCCCAATAAGTTGTCCTAATTCTTCTCGTTGATTTTCATTTAATCTTTTATTTTGTTGGATTTCTTGCCATACTTCTAACAACGCATTGTCTTTATTTTCTTCATCCAATTTAGGAATTTCATCTTCTTCTTCATCATTAGAGGTGGTTTTTGTAGTAAGTAAATTTACGTTTTCCACACTTCTTTGATGGTAAGGTTTTAGCATATTTACATGATACACTTGGGACTTCTTCCCTTCTGGATTGTATATAACGTAGTTAGTTTCTGATAATCTCTTTAGTACTCTTCCCGGTCCTATCCAACTAACTGACAGTTTATTTGGTTTGGATGGGGCCACAATTAAAACTTGATCACCTTCCTTAAACTCTCGTTTTCTGGCTTTGATATCATACCAATATTTTTGTGTTTGTTTCTCCTTTTCCATATTTTCTGCAGCAAGTTCTTGGCATTTCTTCATTCTGTTCATTAAGTCAAATACATAGGAAATCACACTATCTTCTTCTATCTCTTGCTCAGTCAAATTTTCATAGAGTAACATCATTGGAGTTCAAGTTCTGTCCATGGACTAATTCTGCTGGACTAAATCCAGTACTAGTATGAGTTACAGTTCTTAATGCAAAAAGAGCAGGTGGAAGTACCTTCTCCCAATCAGATCCCGATTCTAAACAAAGTACTCTGAGTATCCGTTTCAAAGTCCTGTGCATTCTTTCAACTGGGTTACTTTGTGGATGATAAACAGAGCTTCGCACAACTCTGACGCCAAATTTCTCTAAGAATTCCGTTGTAAGTGCACTCATGTATGACTTTCCTTGATCAGTTTGTAGTATACGAGGAAATCCAAGTCTACTGAAAATTTGTAACAAAGCATCAATAACCGTCGTAGAATACAAATTAGGTGTAGGAACTGCATCAGGATATTTCGAAGCTAAGCAAATTACAGTTATTATGTATTTGTTCCCTAATGTACTGATAGGTAAAGGTCCACAAGCATCAACATTTAATTTTGTAAATATTTCTGAAATAACTGGAACAATCTGTAAAGGTGATTTCTTTTTGTCCTGAGGCTTCCCAACCCGTTGACAATAATCGCAAGTTCGAACATATTCTTCGATATCTTTGAAGCAATTTGGCCAATAAAAGGTCTTAAACAATGCATCTTTAGTTTTAGCCACACCCAAATGAGATGCAACAGTTTCATGACAAAATTTTTTTAATTGTTCACGAAATCTTTCAGGAACAACTAATAATTTTCTCTCAGTACCATTTTTATCTTTTCTTCTATAAAAAAGCATATCTTTCTCCAAAATAAATTTCCTATCTTTAGTATTTTCCGTTTTGGCATCTTCCATAAGAGGCTTAAGCTCTTTGCTTTTACTTTGTTCTTCAGAAAATTCTTTAGGCGAAATTTTGATAAGCTCTTGCAATGAGGCAGTTTCGCAAACTGGTAAAATTGAGCCTTCTTCGTTTTCTATCTCCTTGTCTTCAGATTTATCATTTTTTCTCTCATACATTTTCTTATCTTCACTCGCTATGTTATTGCTGTGATCTTTCTCTAAAGTTACATCAGAAAATTCGTGCATTTCAGGTTCCTCCAGAGGAACCTCTGCCTCCAGAATTTTCTTCTGAGCTCTGGTTTGCACAGCATTTATCATGTTCTCTTTCAATGCCTTTTCTTTTTTACAGTCTTCAAATAATTCGGCTGTTTTATTTCCAGCAAATATCTTCCCAAATCTACAGAGTCTCTAGAGACAGCAGCTTTAGTTATCACATGTCCCATTTCACAGTCCAATTCAACTTCTGCGAGAGGTAAGCAAAATAAACCGTCGTGTAAGGGCACCCGAACCCACACTTTCTCGTTCAAATACATATGTAGCTTCACATATTTTTTTGCAATTAAATCTATGGTCGCACCTGTATCTCTCAAAATTTCCATTTGTACACCATTTACCTTCCCCACTCTAAGGTAAGGCGTTATTGAAGAATCTTGTTCATTTTCAACATCAACATGTGAAATCACTTCTGTGGATTTCTTAATTTTACCACATTGAGGACGAAGATGATTGCTCGATCCGCACTCGTAACAACGTAACGTTTTCCTCTTCTCGAATTCTCTCTCTCTCAATGATTTCCTGAAAACGATTCTGATTTAATATGCATTTTTGGCTTATTATCTTTAGCTTCTTTTTTGGAGTCAAAGTTATTTGAATTCTTAAACTGGGGTCGAAAATTAGACAAATTCTTTTTAGGAAGTTCTTTCTTTTTTAAACTTTCTTTGATACTTTCATAGTCATCTATTTTTTTTGCCAAATCTAAAGGGGTCATAAAATTTAACCAATTATCTAGAAAATGTTCTTTTGTTTCCGCAGGCACTCGAAACTTTAATTGTTCTGTAATAATTAGATCTTTAAGTTGATCAAAACTGTCAACGCTTAACTCCTTAATCCAAGCGGTAAAATAACTAGTGAGTTCTTGCGCGTAGTTCCTCCAAGATTTGTCGGGTGTTTTCTGATGACGATAAAAACATTGTTTCAGTTTCTCACTATTCAACTTGTATCTTTCTAATATAAGACTTTTAACGAAATCATAGTTAATCGCGTCTTCGGGTGATTCCCTGGCTAACATATTTGAGACCTCTGTGGGTAAAACAGCTAACAAATATGCCACCCAATCAGTTTTCGACACTTTAGCCATCTCTGCTCTTCGCTCAAAATTAATCAAAAACAGACCCATCTCATCAGATTTTTCGTCGAATTTCGGAACAATTTGTGCTAACTGTATCTTTGGTCCAAGATCCACCTTTCTCTCTGACAAATTGTTCTGTTCTAGAGTTCTTTGCTCTAATTTCTTTAATTCTAGTTCATGTTCACGAGCTTCTTTAGCCAAACGTTCTTGCCTTTCTTCTTCAAGTATTTTTTCTTCCCTTTCTTCTTGACGTCTTTTTTCTTCTTTTTCTTCCTGTCGTATTTCTTCTTCCCCCGCTTCTCTCTTTTTCCTATCCTCAATTACGGTATTTAATATTCCTTTAACAAAATCTTCATCATAATCGTCTATTCCTAGAATAGCTTTCTTTAGATCCGCAATTTTCAAATTCCCTACATCTTTAATGCCAAGCTCACTAGCCAATAATTGTAAATCCTCTCTCTTTGCCCCCTTTGTTAAATAAGACATCTTCGTTGTAGCGAAATCGAAACAAAATCAGAATGCTGATTTTTTTAAATTTATATAACTCCCAATTTTCCCTTACTTAAAACTAACAACAATATTTCAAGCAAGTAACAAATTTAATTGATAATTCAATTCTAAAACATATTTCTATTAAATCCCCTACTTAGATCTATTATTTCAACCAAATTGAAATCCCAATCACATACGAAAAATTGACCCATATACTATACAATAACACAATATACCAATTTACTAAAATTCTTAGCAAATTAAACACAAATGCAAATTTTTAAAACAAATTAAATAAGCATATGTAATACCATAAAAATACAATTAAAATAGATATATTTTTTTGAAATTCACAACTGTATTTCAGGTGTAACAGACAATTTAATTTCTAATCAATATTTATATTACGCAATAAAAATTAAACACCAGAACACGTAAACACCAGAATTTTTCTTAATTCTCAAACTTTTTATGCAATCGTAACAAAATTATTTGCAAAAATATATTTTATATAATTCTCACAACAATTTTATTCTTTACATGAAAAGAATAAACTTTAAAATATTTAACTCAATTTTCTTTTTCAAACGATAATAAATCTTTTATCTAGATATTTTAAAAAGTTTTTATTGTTTTATAAAAACCTAACAAAGAAATCAGAATTAATCTTTTTCTCGATCAAAACTTTTATTTTGTCACTAGCTGACCCGCCCGGCGTTGCCCGGGTCCGTATTAACATTATTAAACGAACTTGAAATTTGTATGATTTTATCATTAACTGGAAGCATGCAGAAATGCATTGTCTGAAATACGTCGCAGCTGATTTTGTGAAAAATCGGTTTTAAAAACAACAACTATTATTAAACTCAAAAAATACTTAAAATGAGCAATGAGAAACACGGGAGGGAACATGTATCCATCGATTGCGTTAGTTTCGTGTTAAAGTGTTGATATTTACCCGTAAAAATCACTGTTAAATCGCGTAACTAATTATTTTTTTCGCATAGAAATCCCAAGTGAGATATTTTGAATTTCAAACTAATTATATCACTCTTAAATCCGACTACACCGTGAATGAAATCGATACGCGATGATAAAAGACTGGTATATATATTATAATTTCAGAGCCATTTAACAAAATTGTATATTTTTAATCAAAGCATGCGTAATCTGTGGACAAATTCCTAACCGTAAACTTTTGTACCATAACAAAAATCTGTCTGTAACCTAACTGCGATTTAACAGTACCCTACCGTAACTTCAATATAACATAAATGTAACCTAGCCGTCACTTTATTGTAACCTATTCTTATTCTAACCATCACATAAATGCAATTTAACTTTAACTTAACTTTAAATTAACCGTAATCTAACTGTAACCTAACGCGAAATTAAATAAAATCAAAGACTTACCGTAATGTAATTGCAACATAATCTAACCCAAATGTTACCTAACCATTCATGGAGTTCATGTCCATGGAAATTATTTTGTCTTGTTCGGATTTGGTTATGATTCATTAGAATATTTTCGTTCAAATTCGTATTTTTAGTTCAAATCAAATGTCTTCAATATTTTATTTAATTTTATTTTGACATTTAATTATTTCGAATTTATCAATTTCAATTACTTTAAAAGCAAACATTTTTTAAAAAATAAATAATATAATAGAAAAAAAGACCATTTTAAAAAATTACTATGTCTTCGTAAAATATGCTTCAGCTGTAATTCATTTTTTTCAATTCGTCTTATTAATACAAAATCTCTTCCACATACTTTTGTTTGGGACATTAAAATTTAAGCGATAAATGGTTTGATATTGCAACCCTTTTTTCGGTTTACTTCAGCACCACCTCTCTTTTTCCTCCATGGTTTACAACGGCTGTGATAAAAAATCATCATTTAAACTGACAATTTGTCAGTCTATGAATTTTAAAGGTCTGTTCCAGCTTTTTTAAATTATTTATGCGAAAATTTTATGCAACCAACCAACCATAACTTAATGAAGGGAAAAAAAAGAAGAAAAAAGGCGATTTTTTATGAGAGTGATCTTTGGAATTTAATTAATTACTCAGTTAATAAAAAGAATTTCGAAATTCTGAAACTCAGGTGCATCAGGAGAGATTTGGGGCTACTCTCAAAAAAATTTTGAGCCTAGTACATGCTGTAGATTTTGCTAGCCATCGCAGACACACACACACACACACACACACACACACAGACAGAGCGTTTTGTTCTTTTATTAATATAGATACTTTTTCAATCAAAAAATAACAAAACAAAAATATCACTGCATTTATTTCCGAATTAGGAAACAAAAAACAAAAAATAATTTATTCTACTTTTAGAATAAACTAACACAGAAAGAACCTTTCTTCTGTAAATTGGCATTCATCCAATAATCGAAATAGTGTAATGACAACCTTTATTTTTCGAAGTCATTCCGTTCTTGGAATAAAATTTATACCATTTTCACAAATAAAATCACTTTGATTCAAAAGAATTTTACCATCATAATTCTTACTAAAAATTAAATATAACTGTATTACTTTCTTTTTTTTCTTTATTTAAGAAATACTTTTTCTTTACTTAAGAACAATTATCAATATTCTAAAACATCATAGCATACGAATTCAAAAGTAACACTTTAGCAAGAAATAAAATAATAACAAAAGTAATTTTATACTCTTTTTTACTATTTGATGGGAATAAGTCACTAATTCTAATACTCTTCGAACCTGAATGTTTTACTCCAATTAATTCGCACTTTTACTAAAGATTGTAATTAATTTACGAAAGTAAAACAAATATTTATTAATCCAGATAAAAAAATTTTAATCGGTAATAAATATTTCAAGGCACTAAGAATAAAAGAATTTGGAACCAGTTTTAGCTTACTTGCTTTGTTCCACCAGGATTCATATCCCATAAGCTGCCAACCAAACTTCAACGTATGTAAGAAAACAAGGTAGAATTGATGAAGAACTGCAGACGTCGACACGATGGAGAACTCATTTTTGTCTTTTTAAATTTTATTTCACACATAAACACACACGTGGACGAGCACGACACAAATTAACAAAAAATAGAGTAGCATTTTTATATAACACATCCCAGAACAAACCAGAAACAATGCTGCACCATCTCACTACACAATAACTCCGAACGGACACAACTCAACTGAAAAATTGTTCTTTTTTTGGAAAATGTTCTTTCCTTTCTCTTAGGACGAGTAGCGCCATCTATCGCAGGCTTAGGAATTTAGTTCTCAGAATTAAGTTCTTTACACCGTCTACCAGTTGAGAGGTCAGAACCTCTCGGCCACTTGTCCAATGGATTTTTAACAAATAATGATAATACAATTCCATCGTAATCTGATTCAAAACATATTTCAAGCAATTTGACATGATATTAATTTTATATTCTACATAAACTGACTATCTGTCTTTTGGGTTAGCAAATTTCAGTTTAATGATAAAATGCTGCATTCTGGGAATAATCTTATCTTATAACTTATCGGCTTTTTTAATCAATAGAATAAGCTAAAAATACATTGTTCCCAAAATGAAGCAAAAAAGATGAGGCCTGTATCCAAATATAGTAGCATGTGCAATATTGTGTATTCTATATTGTCACTGGTCAATGGATATATGGATACAGCCCCTCATCTTTTTGCTTCACTCTGGAAACAACGGTTTTTGAGCTTATTCTATCAAAAATAAATTTCGGAATTTTCAAGCTACGTTTTTGAGACTTTTACAAAAGTTGCTTTATATATTTAGCTAACATAATACGCAAATGAAATTTTGATAGCATTCAGGCATGCGCAATGAAAAATTATTTAATAAACCTACTTATTTTTTATACAAATTTCATTATTCTTTAATTCTCATAACAGGGTATTGTGTACAAGGTTGTTTGTCATATTTTTATATTAAGAACGCTGCAAATTATAAGCAAAAAACTTGGCAAAAAATGGGACTGTTCTTATAAAAATCTTATGTGCTGTCCTCTTAAAAAT
Organism: Maratus speculifer; assembly: GCA_964019185.1. Taxonomy (NCBI): domain Eukaryota; kingdom Metazoa; phylum Arthropoda; class Arachnida; order Araneae; family Salticidae; genus Maratus; species Maratus speculifer. The sequence continues at coordinate 283,772,082 of OZ025298.1, read as the reverse complement.
GAGCACATTTTAGGACAATAATCAACTTAATCAAAATATAGTCTGAACGCTTTTGTTACGTTAGTTTTGACAGGGTTATTCAAAAGATATTTTTTATTTTTCAATTTGTTGATGGTCCGCTATGGGGTTTCGTGAAAAAAAATTTTCGCGAAAATGTAAAACCCGTATTATTGTGTTTACACACTAACAGTTTCAGGATAATTTCTTTTGTATTTTTCTAGATATTTCACAAAATGGGTAAAATCACAAATGACCGTCCACCTTTAGCCATTTTGTGCCTGTGGGATTATAATAAAATTTTTATACATGCGCTGACGTTGAAATCTCTGATTTAATGATTTTCAAATCAGTAGCAAAGTTGCAAGAGTTGGGGTGGCAAGAAAATATTTAAACTTCCACAATGTTTTTTTTTTTTTTTTTTTTTTTTTTTTTTTTTTTTTTTTTTTTTTGAAAAAGAAAAAAAAATAAAATAGTTTCTTAAAAAAAAAAAAAAAAAAAAAAAAAAAAAATGATAATCTTTTTAATCTTTATTAGAAGAAATTATTGCAATCTAAAATTTTTTCGACTTCCAGTTTTTGACGGATTACACGTTTTAGGGGTCAGGGATACCAAAAGACAGGTTTTTGCAAAACGTCTATCTGTCCCTGTGTGTGTCTGTGCTGTGTATGTCCGTATGTTGCCATTGTACCATCGAAAAATGTATAAAGACATGCACAGACTTGAACCGAAGTCTTTTTATACATTTTTGTCTGTGGCAAGTAGGTCCTCCTTCAATTTAGAAATCTTCCGCCAAATAGAGTCGCTGTAATAGCGATTTTTGTGCCATTTTCAATATTGTACCATCGAAAAGTGTATAAAGTTATGAATAGAAATTAACCAAATATTTTGTGCAAGTTTTTGTCTATGGCTAGTTGGTTCTCTTTGAATTTGGAAAAAAAAATACAGCTGGAAGGATGCACTGTAATAGAAATTTTTGTGTCTTTTGAATATTGTATCATTGAAAAGTGCATAAATTTATGTACAGAATTGAATCAAAAATTTTGTGTATAATTTTGGTTATAACCGGTAGATCTTCCTGGAATTTGGAAATATTTCGTGGGCAAATAGCATTGTGATAGCGTTTTTTGTATCATTTTCTCGATTTTTCGTCGTTCTTTTGTCCATCGGCTCTTGCAGAGACGGGAACTCGCGTTATGCTCAGCGGGCTATTTGCAAACAGCTGATGATAACATAATAAAGGAAAACTATTGATTTTAATAAGTATCATGATCCACATTAACGCTTTTTTATTCCGATTAATTGACTGAAGCAAGAATTTAAGATGAAAATCAAAGTTGGTATGATATTGAATTAATAATATTAAAGCGTAAAAAATTGTACCTATTGTTTGAAATATTAAGATATATTTATGAGATAGAAGAAAGTTTAAGGACTGGCACATCCAACTAGTTACAGATAATATCAGATATACCGGGTGATCCAAAAGTAGGACGAACTTTAAAAATGAATAATTCGAAAACGAATCAAGATACAAAGATATGGTTGGCACCAAACGGATGAAAAGAAACCGGGTTTTGTGTGGCAACGGAACAAAATAGTTCTGTTTGCGACAAACGGCATCACTAGCAAAACTGAAAGATGCTATCCACCAAAATGTGTCTGCCATAACGCAAGAAGTGCTACTAAATGCTGTGAATGGCGTGGTGCCTAGTCTCACAACTGCACTTTGCATGATAGACGCACATTAAACATTTACTGTTGTACTAATTAACTGTAATTAAGCTAACTTGTAAGTTGTCAGCATTTTTTCATTTGTAAATCATCTTTTGGTGCAATAAAGCACTATAGCGTCATTTGTTTGTAGCCAACAAAACTACTTTTTATTGTTGTTACACAAAACTCGATTTCTTCTCCATCCGTTCGATTCAAACCGTATCATTGCATTTTGATTCGTTGTAACGGTTGGACACCCAGCCTGGGAGTGGAATGGAGACATAACTCAGAATATAAGATAATATCAGTTTATTTAAAACGGTTAGGGCTCAAGGGCAGTGGAGCAGTTCTCTAATTTTAATAACTGGTAACAATACTAAAACATTAAACTCATACTCACAGCTCCGGCACTAACTCAATCGGGGCACTTCAGATTACTTCTCACTTAAACTTCTGCTAGGCTGCTAGATAAAACTTTATTAGACAGCCCGTGGCTGTATATATACTCTTTATTTAACTTTGAAATAGTCAACGTAATTAATATCAACTCTTACCAATGGCAAACTTCCCAAATCGTTCTCCTCTGAATGAGCTAACTGCTGGCGGCGCACTGTGAAACTCCTGGCAGACACACTCAGCTGGTTTTTTGCTGCTAGACACCACTAGCTGGCTAACGCCGCTAGACACACACGCACGCTCAAACTCCAAGCTTATATATGTTGCAAACTGAGATACTACAAATTTACATATTACTTCTAACCGCGACATAACTGTATAATCCGAGAAAGACACACACGCTCTAGAAAGTTGAAGTAAAAAGAGAGGATAGATGTCGCTTTCACGCTTACACATGTTAAATAATTGACGTCACGATCTCAAAAATGCTAGAGTGCCTTTATTACAAAGGTCACTCCCTCACATCGTTTTCGAATTATTCATTTTTAAAGTTCGTTCTGACTTTTGTATCACCCGGTATACTGCAAAACGAATTTTTTAATCAATTAAGAAATTTGAGTGAGTTATAGTTTTCACCTTTTGGGATGTGGTGTTTCTTCATAATAGAACGATCCACTTTATCTTTCACACCACATCGTGGAACATTCATCATTGTGATTGTTTCATCGTCAAATTCACCTGAAATGTAAAAACAAAAAAAAAAAAAAAAAAAAAAAACCAATCATTTATTAAAATAATACACAAGTGTCTAACTAAAGAATAACTGAAATTGCCATCAAATATTTTTTTATCAAAATGGATAAAAACCCCCAAAATTTCAGACTTTATTTTTGAAGCTACTTTCTAATTATTAAAATAATAGGGGAGAGTGGGGATACTTGAGCATAGGGGATACTTGAGCCACCCCTATTACCTCTACAGTTGGTTAATTTTTTTTTCTAATACTGGCAATATGGTAACATATTTGTAGATCTGAACATGTAAAAAAGAAATCACATACCTTGGTACCATTTTGAAAGTATGGTGATTACTTTTGAAAGTACGTGTTTTTTCCCTATCAGAAATAAATATTTAGGTGCATGATTTTTTTATTTTTTTGTAATCAAAGCTTTGCTTAAAGTTGCAACAATATACTTGAGCCATGGCTCAACCATCCCCACTAGGAAATTAGACATGTGTGAAACCAACAAAAAATAAAATTACGTCCTTTTATTCACTAATAGATTTTTTTCTGGATAAAAAGGAGCATATTTTTTTCTTAAAAAATAATCACTTAGAAAAAAAATGTTTAAAAATGCATATTTTTTAAATGAAAATATCCATTTTATTTTTCATTTTGACTAACAAAATAGCCTGTTTAGATAAATGCAAACATAGTTTTCAATTTAACATTTATTACATTAAAATAATTTTTTTAAATTGTTTTACAAGTTATAATCTCTAATACTTTAATTGAAATTGTAAAAATTGGAATTGTAACCTCTGTTACTGTACCTTTTTTTAAATCCAAGAAATGACTTCTATTGTCCCCAACAGAGGGCACTACGGAGTTACCATTTAGGTAAAAGTAAAAAGATGTGTGGCATTACAACCATTCTGAATTTGTTCTTCAAACATGTTACCAAAGAGTTGAAACATTTGTTTTGAAGGACTTTATGTATCATAATTTATCATTTTGTAAAATATTTGTTCAAAAATAAAGCAAAAAAAATTACTTTCGTGGATATTTTTCCACACTGGCTCAAGCATCCCTTCACCATGGCTCAAGTATCCTCATGAGGGGGATACTTGAACCACAATGTAAAAGAAAAAGTAAAAATTTATTAGACATAGAAAAATAGTTCAAAATTAATTGAAAGTGGTTTTCAAGTGAAGAAAAAAATATCAAATTTCCATTTTCAATATTTTATTTTGTTCTAAGAAATTACAAAAAAATTTAAAAAATGGCTCAAGTGTCCCCATCTTCCCCTATACTTTTTAAAAATCACCACCAAAAGGAAAAAAAAAAGCAGGACATGTTTTGAGCTGAAACAATAACAGCTCGTCATCAACTGTACCAACACATGTCCATAAGGAGACAATATCAGAGATAAACTCTGCAGTTTATCTCTGACATTGCACCCTTACGTATATATTAAAAATATTATGAATTTATGTTTTATAGGGACTGAGAAAAAAAATTAGATGTCACTTGTTGCAAAATTGCATCAGCAGGTAAAAAAGTAAGACTCCTGAGAGTCATTGGTGGTCCTAAACTTTGTTGCATCACTTTATGTATATCGCAAAATTGACAACATTTCATCTTGGATATAAACGTCAGATATTCTTCACAAAATTAAGAATTAAAAATCTGTTAGAATGATGTTTCTACGATAATTCCGCAAAACCGGAAGGGATGCAGCTTACTGTTATTTAAACACGTTGATTTGTTTTTGGACCCTTTGCAGGGACACCGATGGACAGTTATTTACGTCTATTGGTTTTTATCTTTTCCTGTAGAGACATCCGCTGCCTGAAACAAGCTATTGGATACTCTCTGAAATATTACTCAAAAAAGTAGGTTTTTTTTCGGTGATATTTTATTTATTAGATTGAACTTCATGCCTCACTTGGATGGATTTTGTATATTTGTAAGTTTTTTTAAAAGTTTTTATCATTTAAGAAAAGATCAGTGTAGTTATAAATAGTGTAAAAACACGATACGATTTTTATTTATAAACACATACATCTGACTTGTGTGCGTGACATATGGTGCCTGCTTATAGTCATTGTTAACGTTTGTCGTGGGAATCGCAAATTTAAAACTTCTAACTAACTAAAATCAACAATCACTAACAAATCGTAAACTAAAATCAAATGTTTTTTAATGCTAACTCACACAACTTTTTCAAAACAATAAAAAAATTAGGTACGAGTGTGCAGCGGAGCCAACGGGAAATGAACTCGTAACCAATCTACGCTATCAGGTGATCAATATGGTGCGATGTCTTAACCATTCAGCCACGGTAGGCCCACGATACAATACCAGTGTGACTGATGGCTGCGCGAAGGAAGTGGATAGACTATGTGCCTATGAAGGCAGACTGGAACTGTATATGAGACTACAATAATCGACAATTGATGAATAAATTGTATTAATCAAATAAAGACCTCTTATTTTCTTTGAAATTTACCTTCATCACCCTCAAATTATGCATTTCATAACATTATTACATGCTTTTGTATTTTTAAATATTTCTAATGGTACTATTACCTGTTTCGCTAATGCCAGCAAACCTTTGGAAATCCTTTATTGCACTTGACATTACTTCTTTTTTTATGGTAGATATTGTTTTCTGGTCAGACGGTTTCTCGAGATAACCAAAATGTTTTAAATACAGCTGAAAATAAAGAAAATGCTTATACAAATTATAATCTGAAGAAAGCAATCCGGATTAAATTAATTCCGTAAAATTTTTATATATTCTCACCGACCCCCCCCCCCCCCAAACGACAAAACCACCATCTGCTCAAATGTTGGTTTATATATATATCCCTATACATAGGGACAGATTTACAAATTTGGAAGCCCTAGGCACAGATGCTTACGGAGGGGAACCCCTTTCACCGATACTTGCAGGGTATTGCCTGAAAAAATGAAAAAAATATATTTACTAAAGTAACCATTATTAACTTTAAAATATTCGTTAAAAGTTAAATATGATAAAAACTTACGTTTAATTAATTATTTCACAATTATGAAATTCCAATGAGTACATGTTTTATAATAAACTGTGTAGTTTTAATTATTTTTTCCTATGCAAGTTTACATCTGGATTGATAAAGTATGCAACAACTAATAATAAATTTTCGTCAACACCAAGCTACAATTATTTAAAATATTAAGAGGCTCTTGATCCTGCAAGCTACATTCAAGGATTAAACAAGAATTAAAAATACAATATATTTTTAAACTGATAATGATAAAAGAAAGTATTCAATATAATAAAGTAAGTAAATGGATACTTCTGACAAAATATACAACATTATCAAAATACAATAAGAACATTGTATAATGAAATGTAAAATTTAATTGGATATTAAAACTACATCAGATTTTAGTCAATTACTGTAAAACATTCAGCATTTGCTGGCCCTGAAAATCAAGGGCTCTGGTCCCGTACCCTGAATGCCCTGCCGTAAATCTGGCACTGTGTGTACAATTTCATCTGTCTGATTTTTGTCATGCTGTAACTCTCGTATTTCTGAACCAATTTGGATATGACTGAGAATTTTTACAGGACATACAAAATCTTGAAATTCGTTATTCAGCTTTATCTGCCATCTTGTTTGAAAATTGCGTCATACAATAATTCCATTAAAACGTTTTTATGAACATTTAATTAAACCTAAAAGCTGAATGTTAATGTGGTAAACTATATCTAGTACTGAACGTACTATCTATAAGAATTAATGTCCCAAATACACAGAACGAGGGGACACATTTTAAAATAATTTTCATCTATTGAGTTATAACGCTGTAATTTTTTGTGATGATTAACCATGTCATTTGTAAAAAAAATCACATAATAAAACTTTTTTTAAACAATTTTTTTTTAATTTTAAATTTAAAATTTATTAAAAAAGTGGGGTAATTCAAAATCGTTATAACTCGAAATAATATTTGTAGAAATTCAATTTCTTTACATTTAAATAAACAGAAATATATAACCTTTAATTTTGATTCCATGTTTAAAATATATATTAATTTAAATAACAAAAATATTTAAAGGAAAAATTTGAAAAGAAAATGATGTAACTTTAAAAAAAAAATCATATTTTAAAAAGTAAATATATTTTTTTCAAATTTGCTGAATAAAAATTAAAGTAAAACAACTGAAAAAGGCATGTTCTAAGTTTGAATCGTTTAGCTTTAACGTTTCTTGACTTATAATGATTTTAATAGGAGAAATGGTGAAAAAAAACATCATGAACAAAAGCTCATTTTAACAAGAAGTCGTTTCCATAGCAATCATTTTTTGTAAGCTAGATTTTGAAATAAAACCAAGATTATTATTTCTTGTTCCAATTATGATAGAAACATAGTTTAAACGTCTTTTTTAGAAGAAAAAAAGCAAAGAAATTTCCAATGCAATAAAATATTTTTAGAAAATTTGAAGATTTTTGTGTCCCGACCCCCTTTAAGACGCCACACTTCTGACTGAAAAAGACCCATGATAATGCTAAGTCTATGGGGACGTTCTTTTCAAATATCTTGCTCAAATTTTAATATTTTTGCATGATTTTTTTGCATAGGATAGCTGAGCACAATCTACAACCGGGCTAGTTTTTACTTTTTCAATTTTCGTTTCAGATTTTTTTAGAAAAAATACTTTAATTTTCAAAACTGGTTTGTAAGCGGTATTAAAATTGAAACTATCATAATATACAAAATATATAACCAAAATTAAAAAAGTAAAAACTAACCTGGTTGTAGGTCGTTCTCATCTATCCTATAAAAAAAATCATGTAAAAATATTAAAATTTTGGCGAGATATTGGAAAAGAACGCCCCCATAGACTTAACATTATCATCCGGGTCTTTTTTTCAGTCAGTAGTGTGGCGTCTTAAAGCAGAAAACTTATTTCTTGCAATTATCGATCTTACTCAGTCTTCTAAATGAATCTTTTTGTGTAGCCCTGTAAATGACTGATAAGTGTTTTGAACCTTATATAATACCGAATGTTTGTTTTATAGCACCTCATATATTCATATGAAATAATTATGTTTTAAACATTATAACACCATTGAAATGTACCTTAAGTGATTTTTTTCCATATATCATAATATAATGGAATTATTTTTTGCGTTACCGTATACAAAAAAAAAAAAAAAAAAAAAAAGCTACTTTTGAGAAAGCCTGTTGAAAATAATCTCCAGTCGTAGATATTGGAATTATTATGTTTGAAATGCAACATGGATAAAATAAACCATAACAGTTACTTTAAATAGAATAAAATTTAACAAAATTAATTCGGGTTTCCCTGCAAACGAAGATGAAATGTACCTCTTAAGAAATGTATTTTTTTATCAAAAATTTATCATAATATGCAGTACATGAGAATTTTAGAATATCATTGCATAACAATATAATCAATTTAATGGGTCTAACTTATTAAACTTCCTATGTATTTTTTGCCCTTATAAATATTTATGTTATTCGTAAACTTTTAATTGCTGTTAGAATGAAGTTAAATATTACGCAAAATGTGGTAAAAAACAGTGATTTGCAAAGCTGAAGTCGAAGCTCCTGATCTGCAGAATATGAAAGAATACTAAGGCCGCATACATTTTCCATATAGACGAGTATAAAACAAGAAAAAAACTTACCGCTGCATCATCTTCATTAGTAATGGGTAAACAGAACGAAGCTATAGCGAAAAAAATGATGAAACAGATTTTCCCAAGTAAGTAAAGAGCCATCGCTGAATATTTTTCTGTTTGGAGAATTTTTTCGCTGTGATAATACTGAATAGGCTCGTCTAAAAGGATTTCCCTTTATGAGCGGCTCAAAAGTTTATATACAGTATATCATTTTCAATCATTAAAGCGCAGATCTGATAGATACCGCATTCCCTTTCCTCCTGTTAAACAAGTGGCATTAAAGTAGGGTAACGCCGCCAGAAGTTGATAAAATAAAGGTAGTGCTACTGATTTTTAGGCGCGTTCGTATTTATGTAAATGCATAGCACCTATAGTCATCGTTCAATCCGTCCTTCTGTCTGCTTATAGCACAGCAAAAACTACCCAATCGAATCATTTGAAATTTAAAATATATAATTATTGCATAACTTTGTGGCGTCATTTCAAATTTTATGAAAATCGGATGGAGAGTTTAATGACAAGGACAATAAAATTTTTCCATTACATGACGGCCAATGGAAAAAAAAAGTTCCAAGTTCATTTTAATGGTGTTACACTCTTTCGAACATAATAAAATTGATATGAATCTATGAAGTATATAGTAAAATATACGTCTTTTGGTGCAATGAATATTTGTTATTCATTTACAAGGTCACACAAAAGTATTCCATCACATTATGGTATAAAAGGAAACACTATCTGGGACGAGTTTTAATAATATGAAACTGTTTCACATTTTATGAAATTGATATACATTGCTGAGAATTACTACAAGTAATTTCCTGTATAATAAAAAGCTCATAGTATTTACAGGGACACACAAAAGATTACGGATTCTCTACTGTATCCGAAGTACAGTATAATATTACACCAAGATCTGAATATTTTTAAAACTTTGTTATAGTACCAAAAGCAAGATTTTTATTTTATTTGAATTAGCTCGAATTTTAGGCTTCGTAGCATATCAGTATGATTTCGAAATTGTAATTACGTTTGAGTATCATTAATAAAATGGGACAAAACGGAGGTCCCCATTTGTGAACCCACGGACTGAAGAGGTTAAAATGTTATCCGTGGACTGTGATTAAGAATAATTCTTTGTTGAAATAAGTAAGATTAGTATATTTGTTTAAGTAAGCAAGATGGAAGCATGTTTAATTTATTGTAATTGTCTCACTAACCATAAACTAATTGTTTACACTTCTAATAATAATAATAATAGTAAATCATAAAATAACTCTTACATCAGACAGCTAACAATGATGTTATAACACGTAAGAAAAAACATTGAAACAAAAATATTATGTCTAGTGCTATGTATAAAACTAATTTTCGCGTGAAATCGCTCAATATTTCAAAAATTTTATCCACTTCTAGAAGGGTTTTAACTACTGGCGGGGTCATCCTACACCACTTTTTCAAAATATCTCATAAAAAAAATAAAGTTTTTAATAATATACTAGCTGCACCCGTCGAAACTCGACGGAAAAGAATATATATTAGGTATGATATATATCAATCTTATATAGACGGTAAAATACTGAGCGAAATAAACAAATGCACAACTCATAACACATAACAAACAACATTAAAACAACTCATAAATTATTATGTTGGACTTCAGCTACAAATCTTTTTTTAATGCGGTTTCTAACCTTAAATATTATTTAAATGCCTAACTATTTAGGAAGTTAATATTATACCCCGGAAGACAAATTCAAAAATATCTGCATAGTTTATTTTTTCTCCATTTAAAGATCGCTTGATACATACAATAATTACAATAATTATAATATCAATGAAACATTTTATACTAATTATAATAGAAACAGGGACTTACTAAACTGCCTAACCAACCCAGTACACATTTACAGTACTTGCAATAAATTTGATTTATTTATCGGTTTGTATCCTCCATGAACTTGTAAAAATTAATTTTATTGCTATGGCAACGGAAAAAAAGATATCTCTGTTATTAAAAAGAATAAAACTTTTGTATTTGTCGCTGAAATGCAGATTTTTTTTCTATTTTAAACAATAACTTAATACAATGAAATGATTTTAATTATTTTTTGATATTATGTAAGATATAAATATAGTAATACCGCCATATCACAGGTTTTATTCTTTTTTTTTTCTCTAATATGACATCATTTACACCTTCAAAAATACTCATCTTTTCTTAAATAAAAGCGTGATTTATGCAGTTATTTAAGAGTTCTTTAGTTTCATAAAATATTCAATATAATTAAATAGAAATGGCGCAGTTTATAGAAATATTTTCATTTGTGCACACCACGGACTTTTAAATTAATAGAAGTTCACTTTATTTAGATGCAGGAATTAAAGTCAGTGAATATGACATCATCACTGACACAGCTATAACAATGAATATTGTATTCATGGAATAAATTTATCTGGTTTCTGTATGACGACATTTTCTCCATCGACAAAATTTCACTTTAGATATTATATTTTATTAAAGTTTATCTTCTGTTATTTTACTTACTTAATTATATTACTCAGTAAATAATCTGTGTATTGCAGGGGATAACTATGTGCAATCATTTTATTATGATTAAATTTAACGAAAACTTTTATTTATTCTTTTTTTTTGTTTGTTTGTTTGTTTGAAATGCGATTATACATTCACCGATGAGATCAAGCTCCTGATTGGTGGAAAATAATGAAACAAAATAAATTTTGAGAACAGCTTAACCTGTTGCCACTGTTTTGAAGAAATGTCATGAAAAAGCTTTTAAAATTAAAAATAAAATATAAAAATTTAAATAAATTAAAAATTAGCCAGAATGGGCACATCTACACATAAACAGCTTTCATTTAAAAAAATAATTATCAAAATCGGGCCAGTAGAAGGCTCAGGGCTGATGACCAAAAAAACAGCCAGGTGTTTTAAATATATAGATTATCAAAATCGGGCCAGTAGAAAGCTCAGGGCTGATGACCAAAAAAACAGCCAGGTGTTTTAAATATATAGATTTTTGTGGGGTGCGATTTTTAATACGAATTATTATTAAGCTATAAATTTCATTGTTCTCTTAACCGTTTTGGATCCGATTTTTTTTTCAATATTTAGAAAAAAATTCTTTTTATTTTAATAAATTAACTATAGCTTGTAGTGATGAAAATTCCACCGCATTACAAGGTCCGCGAAAGATAGTGGTTAGTATTAATAAAGTAATATTATTAAGATAATATCCCAATCCGCGTTGTGAAAGATTGTTCTGGATATTACCAAAAAGAAAATTGTTTTCTTTTAAACTTAGCAATAATTTAAATAAAGGAACATTATTTAAATTGTTGACTTCTGAATTTTATTGTTGACTTCTGCACGTAATGTCAAGATTGGCGACAGTCTGGGTTTTTTTACAACCTTGCTATTATTACGTCTGAAGTTTTATGGTGAGCAATTGAATTTCTACTTGGGTGTTCATTGTTAACCGTTCGTTCTTACCGAACTTTATAGAGTCTTAAAGTTTATAGCTTTAATTACAAACAAAAAATAGCCTTCATCTTTTCCTGAAACCTAAAATTATTATTACTACCTGAAAGAATGAAACGAACTTAAAATAGATATTAGTGAATAAAATAAATTTAAAACTTTACTTTAATCAATGATTCTTTTTTCTTTTTTTTTTTTTTTTTTTTTTTTATACAAATATTTATGTATTTTCGCTTTAGTTGTGCTTAATCATTCTTTATATGTACATATTTATTTTAGCAATGTTGTGACGATTCGTCGCTACATGCTATCTCCCCTCTGATTAAGAAAAAAAAAACATCCTATACAAGACAAACTAAAATATATATACACAAATATATCAAAGGAATACAAAATCCTAAAATAATATACATGATTCTATGGTTGAGAAATATAATCTTTCCAATGTGGTGTTATTGAAAAATAATATCCGAATATATATATAAACGTATTCGTTATAGGAATAGCTATATCTTCTATATTTTCCTTTTTTTTTTTTTAAATATATATATATATATATCTGTATTATAGCATTCCAGAAATGGATGTGTATTTTACTTGGCATGTTCTATATTTCTACGAACTATGCCCATGAACAAAACAAACTTCCCCAACTAGCAAATTTTGAAAGTTTACTACTCTGAAATAAGAGAAAAATTTCTCCGAAACTTCTCTTTTTTTTCCTTTTTTTTTTTTTTGTAAAAATGTTTTTGTTGTTTTCATCAACAATATTGGAGAAAAAGAAAATCTTCGTTCCAAATCACTTCTTATTTCCCCCCGTTTTTTTTTTTTTTTTTTTTTTTTTTTTATATATATACATTTTTCTATGTTGTATATTAAATTTTTGTCACTGAAACGTTCTCTCATTTGAATTCTTTTTAATTGACTGTCTATTTATTTATTCCTCACTGGCTTTATTAATATTTTTATTAGATTATTGTGTCTGGTTGTTATGTAACCGCTTTTATACATATTGTTACTTTCTTCATCGAATGAGAGTTGTGAAAAATGAATTAAATTTTTTTTTTATTTTTTATTTATTTATTTTTTTTTTTTTAACATATGAGTATTCTAGAGTTTGTAATTAATAGTTTCTTTATGTATTTCAAATTTTGTTCTAATCTAATTTTATTGCTATATTAATTAATGAGATATGATTATTTATATAAAATCTTCATGACTAATATATTTACTGTGGATAATCTCATTTACATATAATCTCAAGAAAAAAATATCTTTTGTACAATGCAAACTATCGACCAGCAATAAAAATTTGCATCCCGGGCAGTACGAAATATATATTTCCGATGAGATTATAATATAACCCTTTTTTTTTTTTTTTAATTCTATATTTATTAATTATGTGAGACCATGAGGAAAAAAATTAACGTTTAGTTTTGTATTAGAGATATTTCTTTTTGTACATGAAAGTCGAACATTTTTAGAAGTCATTAGCATTTAATTGTAAAAGTTTATAATTTAAGCTAATATGTTCAATGAATTATGATCATTATTTATTTATTTATTTATTTATTTATTTTTATTCATTTTAGAAAACTTTGACAGTTTCAGTAGACAAGTGAATCGGTTTTAATGAATCATTTGAATTATACATTTTTATTTATTTTTTTATTTGTTTATTATTTAATTATTTATTTACGTACTTGTGTTCTCTAATGAATGATTATTTGTTTTAGTTTTGCTTGCCATATTGGGCGCAAATAATTTAGAAATATGAATTCTAACAGGTTTTAGATCTGGTCTATTCTTGTTTTTAATGAGATAGTTGTCATTCCTGAAAATTCTCTCAACATAATATGGGCCTGAAAATTTCTGATGTAACGCTTTAGGTTTTATGAGCAGTTTTAAGTATACTTCATCGCCTAATTGTAATTCCTTGTGTTTTGCTTGTGAATTTTTATTCAATTCCCTATCTGCTATTTCCTGATTTTTGATAACCTCTTTTCTTATTTCGTGCATATGTTTTAATTTATTTTGAACGTATTTGCTATAAGAAGACATGTCATGTACTTCGAAGTTTGTGAAAGGCGTTTTTATTTCTCTTCCAAAAAATAACATGCTTGGAGAGAATTTTGTTATTCTATGTACAGTTGAGTTATGCATCAAAATAAAATATTGAAGTTTCGTATCCCATTCATAAGTTTTATTACACATAGCTGCTATTGAAGCTTTTAAATCCCTATTAATCCTTTCCGAAATCGATTGGCTTTGAGGGTGATAAATTGATGAGGGGATTAGTTCGATATTTAAATTTTTCATGTAATCTTTAAAATCCTTCGATTTGAAATAAGATCCATTATCAGTGGAAAAATATCTTGCTAATCCGTATGCGCTAAAGTAACCATTGAGAGCATTGATTATGACCCTAGTGTCCGTCGATTTTAGTGGAAAAGCTTGCAAATAGCGTGTTGCAGTGTCTATGACTGTCAGTACAAATTTATTCCTATTTAAAGATGGAATTAAAGGTCCAATTAAATCGCATACCAGACGTTGACCTGGGAGGTATTTTTATCCATCGTTTTAAAGGGAATTTTTATCGTTCTATGTTGTTTAAATGTGTTGCATGTTACGCATTTCGTACAGAATTGTTTTATCTCTTGATACATTCTGTACCAGAAAAATCTTTCTTTTATAATACCATAAGTTTTTAAGAAAGCAAAATGTGGGACATGTGCACTGTTTAGAATATCTTCTTTTAAGCTCTGCGGTGCGATATATAATTCCGCATTATTTGAATTATGTGAATTTTTCAGAATTAATATCCCGTCTTTATTTAAAGTATACTTTTCATATTTCTTTAATTTTTTTTTTGTTGTTGTAAGGCCGCAATAATTTCTTTTAATTTCGGGTCATTTAATTGTTCTTTTTTTATATTATCTGCATTTAGCTTTTTATTTACCGTGAAAAGATGTTTGTCCAAATTATCTGCTATTGATAGAGCATTTACCGATCTACTACAGAAATCAGCGGGATTATGGATACCTGCAATATGCGATACTTCAAAATCATAATCCTGTAATTTTAGTAACCATCTTGCTACAATTTCAGGCTGCTTTTCTAACTGTAAATGGTACGTTAATGCCTTTGAATCTGTTAGCAGAAAAAAATTTCGTCCTAATAGAATGTTTCTAAAATATGTTATGGTTTCATAGATTGCCAAAAGTTCAATCTGCATGCTTGGATATTTCTTTTCTGAGTCTTTTAATTTTCTTCCCGTAAATTCAATTGGGATCATTTTATCTCCTTGTTTTTGTGCTAATATACCTGATGTTGCGATTTTCGATCCATCTGTAATTATATAAAATTCTTTACTAAAATCTGGGGGGTGAATAGTAGGTTGTTCCATTATAATTTTTTGTATTTTTTCAAATGATTCTTGTGCTTTGTCATTCCATTTGAATTTTGTATTAGCTTTAGTGAGGTCTGTCAGTGGTGCTATTATCTCCGCATAATTATGTATAGTTGCTTTAAAATATGTGCATAATCCAATAAATGCTCTAACTGTTTTTTGAGATGTGGGTACTGCGAAGTTTGTTATTTTCTGGATGTTTTTTTGTGAGGGCGCATATCCTTTTTCACTAATTTTGTATCCCAAAAAATCTATTTCCGGCATGTATAATTTTAGTTTAGTCGGTTCAATTGTAAGATTAAATTTTTCTAGTTGTTCTAATACTGCTTCTAGTATTATGTGCATTTGTTGTACATCATTTGAACCAATTATTATGTCATCGATAAAGTATTGAATATTGTATTTTTTCTTTAAGTCTCCTAAAACTATATCAATTAAACGAGCAAATTGATTCGTTGAAATTTTTGTCCCAAAAGGCATCCTTGTTATTTGAAAATGATTATCTTCCGTGATAAATGCTAACTTATGCTTGTCCTGCTCATTTAATTTTATTTGAAAGAATGCAGAATGCAAATCTAAGACAGTGTATAATTTTTTTCCTGCCATATTTTGTAAAATTTCCTTTGTATTAGGTACTGGGTATGGGTCACTTTCTAATATATCATTAAGAGCTCTAAAGTCTATAGCCATCCTAAATTTAATTAAATTCTTATCATTTGTTTTTGACGTAGAATTTTTCTTTACGAAAATTACTGGGAAAGCATAACTTGAATTTGTGGGCTCTATAATACCTGCATCTAATAAATCCTGAATTTCTTTCTCCGCGAATTTTTTTACATCATGTGCTAACTTAAAGGGTTTCGTTTGTATTGGAAAGTCGTGCATTAGTTTAAAGTTCGGCTTTATTACATCTGTTTCTCCTAGCGTTTTATATGATTTGCTGAAGGCAGTAGCGTGTCTCATTAAAATTGTCAGTACTTCCTTTTGTACCTTTGGTGTTAAGTGATCAACTTTAAAATCATTCTCTGAAAGTTCTTTCTTTCTTAATTCTCTAATTTGTGTGATATTTAAGTTATTTACTTCGTAAATATTATCAGTATTTGATTTATTTTGTTTTTTTTATAAAAAAATCAGTGGTAATTTTTCCCATTTCCTGATCTTTGTGAAGTCTCAAGTATTGTTTAGATTTATTTTGTACTAATATTGTGAATAAATTATTTTCGTTTTCCTTATTTTCATGAACTGAATTTTGGATTACTAATTTCCTGTTGTTATATTTAGGTTGGAAAAAAAATTGTTGTCCGTTTTTTAGTTTGCCGTCAAAAATTAAGTTCACTAACTTCGATTCTCTGGGTCTCAAAGTAATGCTTTTCTCTACGAATACTCGTGTATTAATTTTCGGAATCTTATTATACTGATAAGAGTGAATTTGTTTTGGTATTGTTTGAAACTCGTCATTTTGTTGTATCGACTTA
Source organism: Maratus speculifer (assembly GCA_964019185.1). Classification (NCBI taxonomy): domain Eukaryota; kingdom Metazoa; phylum Arthropoda; class Arachnida; order Araneae; family Salticidae; genus Maratus; species Maratus speculifer. The sequence continues at coordinate 283,755,164 of OZ025298.1, read as the reverse complement.
ATTTCATTTACCTCAGTAATTTGATCTTCGTTAGAATTTAATTGTATAATTGAGTTATTGAGTTTAAAAGTATTATTTTCAAAATCTATAATTATTTTATTATTTTTTAAAAAATCGTATCCTAAAATAATTTTGTAATTACGATCAAATTCTTCTTTAGTTACATAAAATGTGCCGTTTAAGAAAGTGTTGTTAAATCTAAACTTAAATTTTACACAGTGTTTAAAAGGAATCGATTTATTTGATAAAGTTGTAATTTTTATAGCGTTGGCTAAATATTTAATTTTTATATCTGTCTGTTTTATTTTTTCGAAGACCCCTGGGGATATTAAACTTATACTCGCCCCACTATCAATAAGGCTGAGTATAATTATATCTTTCTTTATTTTTAAATTCCATATTGGTAATTCATTGTTTTTACCCGAATTACAACTTGCAATTAATTTTTCTTTAATCATCTTTTTTTCGTTCTCATTTCTTCTTATCTCTGTCTTTTTTGTTTGTTTTTGTTTAATTATTTTTAGTTCCTTGTTTGCTTTATGTTTTATGTTATAACCCTGTTTTTTTTCAATGATGCGGGACCTACGGGCTTGTATTTCTCTCAATTTTGTAAGTCCCTTTACCGGTTTAAATTACTTTGTCCTCTGTTCCTGTTATGATTTTGCCTACTCCTTCTGTCTCTGTTTTCATTTGGAAAGGTAATTGTGGGCTGATGTTCCCTGTTTCTCTCATTATTTTGCGGCAAAAGATTTTGGCTATTTTGCATATCTGCGAAATTGTGATGCTGCCCTGTATATGCGATTTGTGTATTGTTTCCCTGTGTTGGGTCAAAATTTTGCATTGGAACCATGTTTTGCATATTATAATTTCCATGATACATTTGATTAGGTCCTATCGGTGATTGGTGCAAATTTTGCCAATTTGGCATCTGATTGTGCATATCATTAAATTTAATTTGATTGTTATGAGGTCTAGCAAAATCGAATGTTTGTGGTGCTTGAAAATGTTGTGCATAGTTTTGTGGAAATCTTGTAAAGCCTCTATAATTGTTATTTTGATAGTAATTCTTGTGAAATCTTGGCCTAACATTGTTTTGTGCTCCCCTCGGTTGAAAAAAATTCGCACTTTTTTTATTAAAATAACAATTTTGTGTCTGGTGATTGGACTTGTTGCATATATGACAAAAATTTTGTGTTATATGATTTATTTCCGCTTTGTTTTGTTCACTTTCGTTTTTGTCAATTTGTAAACTTTTTATTTGTTCTTTCAGCTGTTGTATCTCTGATTTTTGGTCTTGTGACATGCTAATAAGTGCCTCAACTAATTTATTTTCGCTAGTTTCGGTCAAATTGTTTATTTCACCTGCACATTTACTGTTTAATGCACTTTCGATATTTTTAGCTTTTTTTACCGCATCTTCGAAATTTGTAGGTGGGTATTTTTTTAATTCGAAAGAGATGTCCGGTCTTAGCGCCTCAAGATATTTTGTTAGTTTAATAGTTTCTAATAATTCTTTGGCTCCATTCTTTTGTTCATGTCCTGATAAAGCAAGATATTTCTGTGCTTCTATATTGAACTTTTTTGTGAATTCCTCAATGGTTTGATTGGCTGTTTGTTTGGCATTTATAAATTGCAACTGAGCATCAGCAAAAGATCTTTCTTTTTGGAATTGTTTTATCGCATTTTGTTTAAACGTTTTATATTCTTGCGCTTTATGCAATTCATTTGTATTTCTCATAACTTCTCTCGCTTGCCCTTTGAATTTTGATTTTGCCAATACCAATTTTATGTCATCGGAAATTGTGCCGCTACAGCTAACTCCTCAAATTCTTCAAAAAAATGTGTTATGTTTTGATCCGGTTTATCCTCAAAATTTTGTAATGAATTTATCAGAGTATCCACTCCAATAGTGAATGATTCCCTTTCCGGAGAAGCCTGTCTTCCCTTTCTTCCTGTCATATTTATTTATCTGTTTTGAAAATCTCTAACAGATTGATGTTTAATTGTTTTTCTTTAATTTTTTTTTTTTTTTAAACTTTTTTTACACTGTAAATTATTATGTACTGTACTCTCAAAATATAGTTTTTTTTTATCTAGGTATCGAAATTACACTCACATAAAGGGAAAAGAGAAAAAAAAATACTTCATAAAAATTTCAAAATCCCCCTAACCATCTTCTACATACACACATAAATAATAATCACAAAATAAATTTTCAAAGTACAGATATATATATATAAACAAATCTTTAGTAACGAAGGCTTTTTAAATAATGTGCTGTGAGCTAAACCCTTTCTCCTCTGTATGTATTCATTTCATACATATATTTATTAATTTTGTTCATTATTTTAAATTTTTCTAGAAATGCATAAAATATCAATTTTGTTTTACACAATATAGGTAAGTGATGTTTTGTTAGTAAAAGAAGAGAAACAGAAAATAGGTAATTAAGGAGAAAATTTTATAATACTGAAAATATATTTTTATGTATAATTGAATGCAGAAAAAAATAAATTTTTAATCCTAAATGCAAATTAAACACCTGGTGTTAGCACCATTAAATTTTAGTAATGTAGTGATGAAAATTCCACCGCATTACAAGGTCCGCGAAAGATAGTGGTTAGTATTAATAAAGTAATATTATTAAGATAATATCCCAATCCGCGTTGTGAAAGATTGTTCTGGATATTACCAAAAAGAAAATTGTTTTCTTTTAAACTTAGCAATAATTTAAATAAAGGAACATCGCAATATCTCAGATTCCACTTATTTAACGTTCAACATTGCAAATCAGGATTTTAAAAGAGATAATATGAATGTAAATAACAACTGTTTTCCGAAAAAAAATATAATTATGATAATTTAGAATCTGCATCTATAAATTACTTAAATAGAAATAAAGAAGAGAAAATATCAAAGAAAACAAGGATATCTATGTACACACCAATATTTATTTCAAACAACAAATATTATTCAAAATACAATAAAAAAATACCATTCAAAATATTGATTTCATAATTATCAATACAGTGAGATAACACCACTAAGAAAATGTATTCATTTCATAATAATAATTTTTTTCTTAAGTTTCATGTTATCATAAATCTACACAATTTCTCACAGCACAACTAAGAAGGCATAGCCTAAAATTTCCCTATTATTCACTTTTCTTCTTTATTTTATTTTTATTTTTATTTTTATTTTTATTTATTTATTATTATTTTTTTTTATATTAATTTATCTTATTTTATTTTATTATTATTTTTTTTAAATTTTCAAATAAAAATTAATTTTCATCTTAAAAAAAAATTTTCTCTTTATATATACATGTACAATTGACAAAAAAAAACATTTCTCAAAAATATAACACCACAAGAGAAAAATTAATTGCTCACCATTATTGAACATCTGTCAGCTAAATCCACTGAAGATCTGTCAAAACACATAACTGGTAGCAGTCTCTCGCAGCACAAATGAAGTTTCGCAAGTCCGAATTGCCCATTATAATGTGTGGCAGTAATTAAATTGTTCGCATCAATTTGTGCGTAGCATCTGAAGTCTCGTGAGTCCGAATTGTCCATCATATTGCGTAGTAGTAATTAAAAACGAACACATCGATTTCAGACATCACATTTGAAGTCTCGCGAGTCAGATTTTTCCATCATAATGCGTAGCAGTAATTAAAGATGATTTCATATTGTTCCAAAAATCTTAGGCATCAAAGATGAACACATCGATTTCATATTGTTCCAAAAATCTTAGGCATCCGCATCGGAGTTGAATAGTTTCTTTTAGGAGTCCTTGCTTCGTAACGACATACTGGGAGAGCAAAAAAAAATCTTCCGAATCTGTTGACTTCTACCTTCTCTTCTGAGGTGGTTCTCTTTTTCTTTTTTTTTTATATTTTATCTAATAGGTTTATTTGCAAACGTTTTCATTGGGGCAATCGCCCTTTCACATCTCATTGGTTCCGTGTCCAAGTAGGGGCTACACCCCTTTTGTCCACTAGCAAAAACTTTTTATTTTTTCTTTCCACGGGTTGCATAAACTCGTCGGACCCCTTCCTAGCCTCCCTTCTGTGGGCGTTACCCGGCTGTAAATTCTCTTATTGTTGACTTCTGCACGTAATGTCAAGATTGGCGACAGTCTGGGTTTTTTTTACAACCTTGCTATTATTACGTATAGCTATCCAAATAGATTAACTGGTGTTTAATGAATATCTCGTTGTCTGAAAAATAACGAATGTTGTTGTTTTGCGTACTATTCAATTCATATTCATATGACAATAGGCTAAGGAAGCATTTTCGGAGATGTTTAGAAAATATTGTATTATAATAAGATTTAATTTTTGTTATAATGTTCTAATATTTTTTACTCTTTATTACACGTGACTTTTTCAGGAAAGTAACTTTTAATTTAAATTTAAAGAGTGAAATATCTGTTTAAAATAAAAGAATCGCAAACGGCGCAAAGAGAATTAAGCAAATAATAGTACTTATTACTATTACTAAATGCCTAAATATAAATGATGTCATATAGTAAAAGCATCGACATATACTAATATTACTACGTGTAAATAGTAGCAAAAGTATTTCTTAAAATAAAATAATGCTCCATTAAAAGACGTGTACTATTAATAGAACACCAAATCCGAAAGGGTTATTTTTACTTACCCATCATACGTAGTATAGGGTAAGTCTTGCAATCGTTTTGAAAATAGAAAAAAAAATTTTGACAGATTTACACGTTTTAGATAGTGGAGATTCCGAAAAACATATTTTAAAAAAAAATGTGTCGTCTGTCTGTCAGTCTGTCTGTAAAAGCTCTATCTCCCGAACAAATTGAGATAGAGACTTGAAATTTTGTATGTAGTTAGTATGTAAGAATGGGACGAAGCATATTTAATTTCAGCAACCTCGATTATCTGGAACCATTTTTTTCGGGCTCTCCAAAAATTCGTTCTGATGAAAGGTATATAAAAATTTTCGAATGCTTTTATTCTAAGGAATGGACGTAAAAGGCAATAAAATAACACACATTTTGCATATAGAACGAAGTCGATCGGATTATTAGTTGCCGAGATATTTGTAATCCTGTTTTCCACATTCTTCGATTTTTCATGACCCTGTATTTCATTCAAATTTCAATTGAAAATGAGACTCTTAATTCAACGTAGTAAACTGTTAGTTTATAATATTATTATTTTTGGAGTTATAAGGATGTTTCTTTTACGCAGTTCGGTATTACTTGAGTAGTTTGGCGTTTTATATAATTTGTCGAAATTGATACATCAGCAATTCATTAATAGAGCATTACTATGCATATTAACAATATTTAAATTTTGTTTTGGAATTGCAATGCATTGTATAAATAGTTTTCACATGTTTTATTTTCATATGCCTATCCATGATGGGTAAGTATTACGGTGCCCCCCCCCCCCAACGACTAGTTTTTAAAAGTATTCTACTTAGCTCTGGCTGTACGCTCAGTACTAGGACCATAATTACTAGCATGTTTAGTCAATATAGTGATTCATAAAACATTGCAAGCAAAATTATTGAATTTTTTTTTTTCTAAAAATAACAACTCTGTGTAGAATAACATGAAAAAAAAATCGTTAAGTGTTGAATCTAGAGTAAAGGTCCACTTATTATCGTTTGTGAAAATGTTATCATGATTATATAAATCTTACGAAAAGAATGGAGATAAGATACAAACTCATTTAATGATCACAAAATATTGTAAACATCATTTAAAAAAGGATAGTGTTGTGTTTCTCTTTGATTATAAAATCTAAATTTATCTTCACAGGAATCTAATGTTAGAATAAGGAAATTTCATTCTAGTGAAAATTTTCATTTTCTACACATTATATATACTTTTGTCTGTCTCTGTAAATGAACATGCTTCATTTTTGATAGGGATCTTGCTATGGAAAATTAAAATCTATATATTTATAAGACAGACTGTTTTTTCAGTCATCTGGCTTGAGCTTTCTACTGAACCGATTTTGATATATATATATATATATATATATTAATTAAAGCTGTTCATTTGTATACGTGCCTGCACTTTCTACTTTTTAAAAATAACTATTTTTCTATTTTAATTAGGTGCGTTCGTAATTACGTAAATACGTAGCACCTGTAGTTGTCGTTCAGTCCGTCCGTCCGTCCGTCCGCATATAGCAACACAAAAACTACGTAACCGAATCATTTGAAATTTAAAATATATAATTATTACATAATTTTGTCGAGTGATTTCAAATTTTATGAAAATCGGATGCATAGATCAATTACAGGGACAATCAAAAGCATTCCGTTACATTACTGTCGATGGGGAAATATGTTTCAAATGCATTTTAATGGTGTTACACTCATTCGAACATAATAAAATTGATATGCATCTATAAAGTACATATTATAATATACATTTTGTACAATCTGTGGTGCAAAGAACATTTGTTATTGATTTACAAGGCCACAGAAAAGTATTCCATTACATAATGGTTTAGAGAGAACATTTTTTGGTGCATCTTTTAATTGTAATTAATTATTTACAATTTTATGAGATTGATACATGAGAGTGCTATTTTTAAAACTTCGTTATAGTTCGAACGCACCTCATTTGCTACGCTCCACGTGAAATTTCCAACTTGTATTAATTTTTATGGTTATTTTATGAAAATTCTTCATATTAGTGCAATCGGGTAAGTTGCATTTTTGAAGCAGTACCAGAAAAAAAAAACGAGGTATAACCATTATCATATTAGAATTAAAAATAGCTATTGAAAAACTTAAAAAATAGGACAACACAATTTAAACTAACACATTTTTACTTATAAAAGTATTTCAGCATTCTTTTTATTTTGCTGAATTGAGACGTTAGTTTCCAAGGCCTTGACTGGATAAAAAATGATGTCATAGAAGAAATGAAATAAGTACAATGAAATAAATGTATTCAAAATTGTTATTGGGAAACGTGACAAAGTTTAGGAATGTATTTATTACTAATCTATTGCACATTAAAATATTTCTCAAAAAGTGAACAGGAATACAAAATAAGTTCATGTATATTTTGAAACGGTGAAAAACGTGTTATTTTTAAATTTCGTTGAAAACAAAAAAATATAATTGTATCATAGAGTCGCAATATTTATTGATTTTTCATTATGTAAAATCAAAGATCAAAGCCTCAATTCATAACCTATTAATTTCATTATCTTAATTGCATATTAATAATGACGTAAAGAATAAAGCTTACATTTTTTAAAAAGCTCTTTTACACATTTTCAATCGTCGAATTCGATGGTTTACGACTCGTAATATAAAAATTACATAGCAACCTGAACGCGAGTCACAGCACGCACTTGGGGGTAGACGGATAGATAAACCGCAGTTGTAAAAACTTTTAACTTCTGTTGGAAAGTGTTAAAAAATAGAACATAACAATAGTACTTTTTACCTGCATAGAAAAAAAAACAGAAATTTTCCTGCTTGAGTATTACTGTGCCTTTGAAGTCTCCTTCAAGATAGATTTGAAACACATGTACGTAAAACAAATTCTTATTAAACAAGTAATAAAAATCATGCCTTAAGTATAGATTATGAAGCGCTTTTCAACACTTAGTGAAATGATTAACAAAACTTCGTTATCTAAAGAAATAAGGTGTTACTGTACATATCCAAATATGTATTCAAATATTTTTGAACAGCCATGTATTTGATATCCGGTTGATACACAATATAATAAGTAAACTTAGTCATGCAAGAAAACGCCTATCTAGTTGAAAATTTTCTTCCAGTAATTTATACTAATAGATGGAAACATACTTGAATACTTTTGTTCAGCCCTATAGTTTATCTTGTCTCTTTATTACATGAAAGTATTTTGCTAAAATTTACTTCATGCAAATATACTCTTTAAACTACTTAAATCACACTTTCAGTAATTACCATCCACAGCAACTCTGTATCCAGTTCTTTGCGTGATCCTGTATATCACTGTTTCTATATTCTATGAATATTTCTGCACAAAGTAAACTGTATGCATTTAAACGTAAAAATGCATCACTTATTTAAAAACCACATTTAAGTAAATTAGTTTATATTCAGTAACCTTTCAGAGCTTTTTTGTGTAACCCTGTATATCTAAATTGTGTAACTATTAGCATTTATACACACCCTGTAATGTACACATACTTAGTGAAACTTAAAAGCTCATATCATAATTAAAAATGCATTTCATCCATCCAACAGCCAACATCTATAATGTACAGTACTTCGGATAGAATACACTGTTTGAAATATTTTGTGTGTCTCTGTAAATACTATAAACTTCGTATTATGTGTGAAATAACACATATTAAGCCTCAGCGACGTATATAAATTTGAATACACATGAAATCGTTTATCACAATTAAAATATTTCGCAAACAATTCCCCCCTTTATTATTATTTAATGGAATTCTTTTGTGTGGCTCTATAAATGAATAAAAAACCATTCTTTTCACTGCATATTTTACAGTATACATATTTTAGTGCAATTTGTTGATGCATATAAATTTGAATATGTTTGATAGGGTGTAACATGCTTAAAATTCATTTGAAACGATTTTTCCCCATAGGCCGTAATGTAACGGAAAACTTTTGACTGACTCTGTAAATAAACTAATCATGCTAGAAACTTCATTTTCAATAGAGCACGTGCTAGGGAAAACGTCAATAACGTCCAAAAATTTCATGGCAATCCGAGCATATTTACGAGAGTTAGAGAGCGGACAGACGGCCAGATAAACCAAAAGCATAAGCACTTTTCAACTTTGTTGGAAAGTGCTAATAAAAATGATTTCTTTATGGAGTCTGATTCTCGTAATATTTAATTCAACTATTTTAAGTAGCTTGTAAAAAATATAAATTTTACTATTATTTTTTTTTTTCAAATACATAAAAGAAATCGAAAATTTAGTTAAATTAATTTCAAAATCAATTGCAAAAATATAAATAAACTAGAGGCTTTTCTGGTTGATTTTTCTACAAGAATCTTGAATCAAACGAAATACAACTGGCAAAGATTAAATAAATAATTAAAAAAAAAAATCAAATTTTAATGAAATATCCAATTTTTATCTTATACATTATCATCTTAGATCATAACAGACGAAACAGATAAAACCACTAAAGTATTAAATTTAACTTTTTTTTTTATTAGGTTTGTTATCTTGAATTTTCCGCTTCTGCCAAAACTTCTGCTGATATATGTCAAAATGCGCTATAATTTTCAACCATTGCTTTAGGCCGCCTTAACAGAGGAGGTATTTCTAAATTCAATGAAATATATGTTTAATATTTTTTGAGTAGACTTTTTATCCTGAATTTTCGCTCTTACCTAAAACTGCTGCTCAGATATGACGAAATGTGCTATAATTTTTTACCACACTTTTAAACGCCTTAGAGTGGAAGGATTTCTAAAATATCCAAAATATGTTCAATTATTTTTTAAATTGATTTGTTAATCTGAATTATCGCTCCTAAAACTGCTGCTAGGATATGGCGAAACGATATAAAATTTAAGATCACTCTGTTAGACTCCTTTATGAAGGAATTTTTAAAATCAATAAAATATATGTTTCAGTATGGTTTAGTTGCATGAGTTATCCTGAAACTCTCGCCGCTGTCTAAAACAACTGATGAGATATGGCGAAATCAACTGAAAGTTTCGGTGTTGCCTCATTTAATCCTATTAAAGGGGAGGAGACTTTCCAAAAAGTCTGAAATACAATGCGTAATTATTTTTGTAATATGTTTGTTATCTCGAATTAATCGCTCCTATTTAAAACGGCTGTTGTAATACGTCAAATGTCCTAAAATTTTGGATCCTCCCAACACTTTAACAAGCCTAGGGAAGGAATTTCTAAAATCACTGAAAATTTGTGTTTAATTATTTTTTAAGAATTTTGTTATTTAGAATATCTCGCTTCTACCTAAGATAGCTGCTGAGATATGACCAAAAGTCCTAAACTATTCGATAAAGTAAAAGTAAAGCTTTAACCCGCTTAGGTGGAAATTTCCCAAATCTCTGAAATGAATGTTTACTAATTATTTATTAAGTAGATTTTGTGTCTTGAATTTTATATCTAACTAAAATAGATGCCTAAAGTCTCATTATTTGTCACCCCCCCCCCTTTTTAAGCTAATTACGGGAGGGGATTTTTAAAATCGTTAAAATCATTGTTTAATTGTTATTTTATTAGATTTATTTTTTAGAATTTCACGTTCCTGTCTCAAATGGCGGGTGAAATATGACCAGACATTCTACAGTTTTGGACATTTCCCCGTTTAACACAATCAAGAGGGAATTTTTTAAAATATTTTCTTAGTGCTTGCTTATGTCATAAAATGTATTATCCCCCCCCCCCTAATTTTCATGCGTCCAGGTGTAGCTGTTTGGGATGTCCATTGAAAAGGAATCAGTCAGGATATATTATAGGTATTCTCTTACATATACATATATATACATAGAAAAGTAAAATAAGAAAAAAACAATTCTATACCCTCTAAATAAATTCTATTACAGAAACATTTTTCTTGCAAATTCTACATTGGCGAAATTGTGGTGAAGCGCATTCTTTACTCGCTTTCCGAACGTCCCGGCAGCTCAAATCGTAGTTTGCATCTTTAGCTGGGAAGGAGAAAACACGAGGATTGATTTCTCCTATTTCTGACATGTGGTTCCGCTTGTTGTTTTGTTGTTGCTGTTCTATTATGTTCGAGATCTCATCAGTTGTGGTAGCAGAGCTCTGGGACATCTCTCAGAGCTTTTTGGGTCTGTGTCGACCGGCACCCATGAGTGCCGAAAACCGAACTGTCCCCAGAGGATATGGATTTCACATCAGAATCTCCGGAAATCCCAACACTTACTTGCCGGAAGAAATGTATACAGGTGAGTTTATTTTACTTTATATGTTGATGTTTGTTGAAATGGTTCCGCACGCTAATTTCTTATGATAGTTGAAGTAAAGAAAGAAAATGTTTCATCAACTGCATGAAACACATATTATCGACATATCTTTTTCTTAGAAGCTACTGATGTAATTTAAAATACTACTTTTTAACCGACTTCAAAGAGGAGGTTATGATTTCGACCTGTATGTATTTGTTGTTCACGCATAACTTTTGCAAATATGAACCGATTTTCATAATTCTTTTTTTGTTTGAAAGCGTATGAGGCCCATGTGGTCCCATTCGAATTTCATAAAAATCTGATAATTAGAACTTTTTTTAAAATAAAAACTTTAAATTTCAAATTCATTTTGAAGCAATCGACCAATTAGAAGTGTTCCTTTTGCATGCTTTTATGTTACACTTACATAGACACACGATCTTTTCACTGTTAAAAGTTTGAAGTTTTTGCTGCATCGTCACTCCACCGCTTTTATGGAATATCTCTATTTTGACCAATGAGAATTCACCATAGTACAATGAAGTAATCATTTTCAATAAAAGCGATGGATAGACGATAAAGTAAAAGTTTCAAATTTTTAATAGTGTTCAAAGTGCAAAATCCTAACTGGACGAGGGCCAGGATTCACATAAATTTTGCGCTATTTGCGAAACGAGATTTATTAACAAGAAAATTCATTTAAAACATTGAAAAATTTGATAAAATTCAGGCTTCTGATTCGTTAATCTGGTTTCGCTAACAGCGCAAATTCTACCTGGATCCCGGACAAGTTCTCTTATGCAAGAAACCGGAAATATAGCATCTAGGGGATATAGTGTGGAAATCGGCTATCTCAGGGCGTGTTCAGAGCAACTTACAAAAGTAACCAATGTTACCGACCGATTGTAGGGCAGTACGAAAGCAAATTTTGGAATCAATGAAAACTATTCTGTTGAATTGTAGCTGACGTCACACTTCGCTTTGATTTTCATTTCGTACTTGTCTACAATCGGTAAGTGGTCGGTAAGTAACCGGTAAGTTGTGCTGAACACGCCCTCTGTAACACTTAAAAAAAGCGCTAAAATGTTCTATTCTTTAAATGTGCAACAATGCTAATGAAATTTAAAGATAGAAGCGACATCTGCAGGACATTTTCTAAAAATGCTAGAATTATTGCTAGTCTAGATAATGTATCACGAAAATGCCGCAGATGTTGCTGTGATCGACACTTTGGAATTCAGTAGCATCGTTGCACATTTAAAGGATACAAATTTTTAGCACTGCTTGCATTGTAAAAATTTGAACCCTTTTGCTGCATCGTCACTCCATCGCTTTTATAGGAAACGATTACTTCGCTCTATTATGGAGCATTCTCATTGGTCAAAACAAAGAAATTCTATAAAAGCGATGGAGTAACGATGCAGCAAAAGGGTCAAATTTTTTAGAGTGTCGATAGCAGATTTTCACTCCATGTATTCCAGACTCTCTCTTTCGAACAATGAAAAGTTCTCAAAAATGAAGGCTTATGATTGGTCAATCTTGTTTTAGTTAACAGCGAATAATCCTTCTGGATCCTAACCACTGTTGCAGAGATGCTAGTTTTTTTTCAAAGTACGAAATCTTAGCTGGAACAATTCTCGTATCCACCAAAGTAAAAGATCCACATCGATCCAGACATGAGAATTCGATATCGAAAAGCTGAAAATCCATCTCTAAAGAGCCTTACACGTTAAAGCAAAAGTGTCTGTGTATCAGGGTGCTTGTTATGCCGGATTCACAAAGTGATTAAAGTACATTGCTATGTGCTAGATTTACATTTGGACAAATATAAATGGCGAAAAATTTTGATAAGCTTACCATTAAAGTTAAGCTAGTTAACTTCTTTCACCCATAAAACAAACTCGTTCAGGCGACTAAAGCCAAGTTCTGGAATAAAAATTCTTAAATTTTCTGTACTTTGGAAAACCGCGTTTATCAAAGAACATTCTTAACTTCAAATATTACTATTTTCATATAGACGCATGTTGAATCATGGTGTGATTTTAATAATATCTTCCTTTTTACTTTTTATGACTGAAAAGGGTATTTTAATACATACGAATATTTAGAATTACTTTGCTATGCATTGAATCATAGAAGCAACTTGACGCGTTCTGATTGTGTACGCGTACTTTAAACTGTAAAAAATCTGACCCTTTTGCTGCATCGTCACTACCCCGCTTTTATATCTCACTTTTGATCCATGAGAATGCTCCATAATAGGCTGAAGTAATCGTTTTCTATATTAGCGTTGGAGGGACGATGCAGCAAAAGGGTCAAATTTTTAACAGTGTACCTTGTTTAAAATATCTTGAAAAATTACCTCTCTTTTTAAAGACTATCTATTTTCTGACCAATGAAAACGCTCCATAGACGTTTTTAGATCGCTCTCATTAGTCAGAAAATCGATAGTCTTTAAAAACAAAGGTAATTTTTCACAATAATTTTAATGTATACTGGTGGATTGTCAGCTTTTCAATGCCCATTTACGAAGTCTGTAGATTTCAATGTGGACCTTAAGGCACTGCACTAGTCTCAGAAAAAGACCCGGATGTTAGTGTAAAGACTATGGGTGTGTTCTTTTCAAATATCTCGCTCAAATTTTAATATATTTACATGATTTTTTTTTTGCATAGGATAGCCGAGGATATTCTACAACCGGCCTAGTTTTTACTTCTTCGATTTTGCTTATGTATGTTTTATATAATGATAGTTTCAATTTCAGAACCGTTTAAACCGGTTTTGAAATTTAAAATAATTTTTTTTTAAAAAATCTGAAACCAAAATTGAAAAAGTAAAAACTAGGTCGGTTGTGGAATATCCTCAGCTATCCTATGCAGAAAGAAATCACGTAAAAATTTTAAAATTTGAGCGAGATATTTGAAAAGAACGCCCCCATAGACTCCACATTATCATCCGGGTCTTTTTCTGTGCCTAGTGTGGGGCCTTAAAGTTTGCTGAATGCGATAAATTTCCGAAATGTTAAAGCTTAAATGGACAAGTTCTCGCATCCACTAAAGAGGAAATGGACATCTATACCAATCGACATCCTTAAGTTGTTGAAAAGATGATAATCCTTTCGTATATATTTTGCTCCGGAGGAAAAAATTATCTCTACATATCAATGCAAAATAAAGTGCATAGATATGTGTAGCAAAATTATCTTTAGATTCAAATTTGGTTACCGGATTAGACACCAGAATGATTTCAGATTTTATTCATGTAGGATTTCTCGATGTGAATATGACGACACATGGAGCACAGTATACGATTGATTGAAAAGATTCTGGACAAAAATGAGTCACCAAGGGGGTCCTTGTGGCCGAGTGGTTAAGACACCACGCTGCTAATCTCTTGAGAGCGTAAGAGATTGTAGGTTCGAATCCCACTTGCTCCGTTGCACACACTCTTTATGTGTAGCTCCCGGTTGTACTTTTCTTGTGTCGTAATATTTCCTTGTGCTATCTTGTCCTTGTATGTCCACGAATTTATAAAATAATATGGATTATGTATTTATGTCTGTGTAGAAATAAAGGATCATTCGGCGTACAATCGAATTCTACCAGGAAATCATCATCAAATTTTATAATAGAAAATGCCTAGCATTGCGATACATTGTTAAAAATTTAACTTTTGCTGCATCGTCACTCCATCCCTCTTATGGAATATCTCATACATACACTGTAAAAAATGTTACCCTTTTGCTGCATCGTCACTCCCCCGCTTTTATAAAATATTTGTCTTTTGACCCATGAGAATGCTCCATGATAGGCTGAAATAATCATTTTCCATAAAAGCGGTGGAGTGAGTTTCAAATTTTTAAGAGTTTAGTTGGGACAAAAGCATCCGTGAAAAAGTATTTGGGCATCGAATGCTGTCACTCTCTTATAGATGCAGCCAAGTACAGGTTATGATTTTCGGATTCCTCGTAGAACCATCACCGCTCATTTCCGATGCCTTTACTGCATTTATAGGAATTAGATTGTTGTTCTTTATCTATTGAATCATAGAGCGATTTTTGTTAAAATCTTTCTTTTTGCTTTTTCTGACTGAAGTGGGAGTACTTTTGACTACACTAGAAAAGCATTTTACTATTCATAGATACATATGGAGTCATTTTGCTGTTTACTCATATATGGAAGCGCTTTGCCGCGCGCTTATGTGTAAGGACACTTTACTTGAGGCATTGTCACCTTTCGATAACCACTTCCGATGTCCGTACGATTAGATGTTGACTTTAAGATTTCATGAATGCGGTAGCTTTTCGTCGTGCCAGATCTGAAGAAGTTACTACATCCAGAAAACCTAAAGATTCACAACGATACTAACCGATATTGTAAGTGTCTTTTGAAAAGTTGACAATCAAACGGTGACAAGTAAAGCGAATACATCAGAACTCAGCAAAGTGCTTTCATTAGTAATGAGTTGCAAAGAGCCATCATATGTCAGTACACATAATTATGTATTACGGTATAAATAACTAAAAAGTAGGAAATAAATTTAACTTTTTCAAAAAAATGTATAACCGACTCCAAAAAGAAGCGCTAAAAAGAGTTAAATAATTCTATAAAATTCTCTAATGACAAATCGTTATCCAATAACCACACATTGACTATCATGTACCGGTATAAAACGGTTAAATTTAATATATAGATTTTAATATCCACCAAACATAGGTTTTCCAGAGAATATTTTTTACAAGAGATTAATTTACATATTTTTGATTTAATTTTTGAATATATACATATAAAAAGTAAGGAATTACTTTTTGAAGTTGGTGCCAAACTATCTTAAGTATAGTAAGAATTGTGGATATATTATGTTTAGTACCATAAATAAAATGGGGAATCATTATCGATTATGATTGTTTGGCACCAACTTCAAAAAGTAATTCCTTACTTTTTATATGTATATATTCAAAAATTAAATCAAAAATATGTAAATTAATCTCTTGTAAAAAATATTCTCTGGAAAACCTATGTTTGGTGGATATTAAAATCTATATATTAAATTTAACCGTTTTATACCGGTACATGATAGTCAATGTGTGGTTATTGGATAACGATTTGTCATTAGAGAATTTTATGGAATTATTTAACTCTTTTTAGCGCTTCTTTTTGGAGTCGGTTATACATTTTTTTGAAAAAGTTAAATTTATTAAAAATAGAATTCAAAATAGTTGAATTCTGGTTGCTTTTTATTTTTTCAGGAAAGTCGTATCTTTTTTTCCGTAAAATTAATGAACGCACAGAACCAAAGATATTGAGTTGAATTCAAAACACATATTTTCCGGATTTTCTATTTTCATTTTTTTTACTAAATTAATATACATATCATAGGGCAATTGAGAAATACGGCTCTTTGCAAACAACATTGGCTTTTTTCAAAATGTCAGGTAAATTGAGAATAATCGTTTCGTTTCAAACTTTTCTAATATTTGTAAGCCATTTTTTATTTTTTTACAACGAGTCTATGAAATTTTAGGCTAAGTGGAATATGACGATTTGTTAATCAACCACCCTGATAATTTCTACACTTATTACAAAAAGCCTATGTATTTTAGATTAATTAGTTATAAAAATGCTAGTTGTTATCCAAAAATCAAGGTTAATTGCAAAAAGTCCAAGATAGTGAAAAATTCATCATTAAGTCTAGTATAAAAATATGAGCAGGAGCTTAAAATCCTTATAAAAATGTACACAGACCCCGACTAAGGCTGTGGGGGGGGGGGGGGCTCCAGAGGAAAGCATCATTCTTGTGGGCCGTCTTTTGGGTACTATACTTTATACTAGGATTTCATAATCGCAGTACAAAATATTTTAACTATTGATTTTACAAATTTGGTTCTTTCGCATCCGGATTTTATTTCGTACTCTGATTCATAAATCTAAATTAAAAAAAAATAGACCACAACTTTCCGATTTGGAAGAATCGATTTTTAAACTTATAAAAAAATCCTTTTTTGCACAGACAATCGACAGGAATTTGTAGCAAAACTAAAGAACCGATCCTTTTTAAACTGTGACATAGTTACACATAAGAATTTTATAAATTTAAAATAAGCTGAATTTTTGTTTGCTGAGGAAAAGGGAGAGGGTCAATTTTCGATTTTTTCATTAGATCAGCTGTTTGCGTTATTTTCACTGAACACTCATAAAAATATTATTTCTTAAGATTAAATATTTGAAAGATTTGGGAATTCACATGGAGGGGAAGGGCTATTTTCTAAATTTTGTTTTTATAAGGAAAAATAAAGAAGTAAAAAAATCATGCGTTAAGCATAGATTATGAGGCACTTTCCAACGCTTCAAGAAATCTTTAACAAAACTTCGTTATCCAGGGAAATAAGGGTATAAAGCCAAATATGTATTCCAGTATTATTGAAAAGCCCTGTATTTGATCTGTAAGCTAATATACAAACTATATAATGGAAAAATTTAGTTTAGCCCCCCCCCCCCCAAAAAAAAAAGTCTAGTAGCTTGAAATTTTTCTTTCAGCAATTTATACTAATAGATGGAAACATACTTGAATACTTTGTTCAGCCTTGTAGTTTGCCTGGTACCTTTATTACACATCAGAGTTAAGATAAAATTTATTTTAAACTAAAACACGCTTAAAACAACTGAAATCACTTTCTCATAAATTATCATTCAAAGGCTCCATGTACCCAATTCTTTGCGTGGCACTGTATATCATTTTATCTATATTCTGCAAACATTTCTTAGTAAATTTAATGCAGTTCAGCGTAAAAATGCATAACTTAATTAAAAATCACCTTTTAGTAATTCATGCTCATATTCAGTAACGTTGGCTAGCTCTTTTGGGTAGCCCTGTATATTAACTATAGTATTTATACACACCATATAATATGCATAAATTTAGTGAAACTTATACGCGCATATCATAATTAAAATGCATTTCATCCATCCATCAGCTATCATCGGATACATATACAGTACTTCGGAAAAAATTTACTATTTGAAATATTTTGTGTGACCCTGTAATTACTATGTACTTTATATTAGGGAAGGCAGTATCGTAAAATTTATACTAAGCCTCATTGACATACATCAATTTTATTATAGGGGAGAGTGGGGATACTTGAACCACCCCTATTATCTCTACAGTTGGTTAATTTTTCTTTCTAAAATTGGCAATATGGTAACATATTTATAGTTCTGAGCATGTAAAAAAGAAATCACACACCTTGGTAACATTTTGAAAGTATAGTGATTAATAGTTGTTTTTCCCTATCTGAAGTAAATATTTAGGTGCATGTTTTTTTTTTTTTTTTTATCAAAGTTTTTTTAAAATTTGCAACTATATACATAAATTTAATAAGTATATTTTCATTTGTATTTTGAATTTAAAATAGTTCTAATAGCTGCATGCTTTATTTAGTAAAACTCTGATAAACAAAAATAGTGGTAGTGGGGATACTTGAGCCATGGCTCAACTATCCCCACTAGGAAATTAGACATGGGTGAAACAAACAGAAAATAAAATTACATCCTTACATTCAGTAATAGATTTTTTTCTAGATAAAAGAGAGAATAATTTTTCATTTTATTTTTTTATTTTTTAAAAAATAACGGCCTAGAAAAACGTTTAAAAATGGATATTTTTTAAATGAAAATATCCATTTTACTTTTCATTTTGACTAACAAAATAGCCTGTCTAGATAAATGTAAACATAGTTTACAATTTAACTTTTATTAAATTAAAATAACTTTTTAAAACTGTTTTACAGGTTATAATCTCTAATACTTTATTTAGTTAGGTCCAACATATTAAAAGATTTATTTTTAATATAATATAGTAAGATTAATATTTTATATTAAAATTGAAACCTCTGTTGCTGTAATTTTTTTTAACTAAGAAAATTGAAGAATTGGCAAAAAAATCGCACAAAAAACAAGAAAAGCAAAAAAAAAAAAAAAAAAAAAAATTCTTACTTACCTGCATGGAGCCAAAGGGGAAGACAAAATCTTTTCCTGTGAAATCAAAAAAGTGTTTGAAATAGTAGAATGATACATCTGGCTTAGATTCCGACAGCGACTCAATTAAAAGCATGAGGTCGACAATATCATTAGATGAAAAGGCTGTCAATGATGGTGATGATATGGAAAGAAAACCTTGTATTGATGATTGGTTACTAATAATATATGCCGGAAGGAAAACTATAAAAAGATTTGTTGGACAAGTGCTTAATATTTTGGAAATGAAATTTGCCCGAAGAATTGCAGATTCCAAATTTAAATGGTTCTGAACTGAGGATGTTTCTACCATCGACATAACTCAAGTTGAAATGATCCTGCGACCACCAGTTCTAGCGACAAGAAAAAAAAAAAAGATCGTATTAGAAGCTTTGTTTTCTCATTTGGTTTTGAAGGACTTTAAGTATCATAATTTATCTTTCTGTAAACTGTCTGTGTAAAAATAAAGCGAAAAAAATAACTTTTGTAGGTATTTTTCCGTACTCCCCTCATACCTCCCCTCCCTTCAAGTATCCTCCTCATGGAAATACTTGAGCCTCGATGTAAAACAAAAAAGCAAAAATTTATTAGACATAGAAAAATAGTTAAAAATTAATTGAAAGTGGTTTTTAGTTGAAGAAAAAAAATCAAATTTTCATTTTCAATATTTTATTTTATTCTATGAAATTAAAAAAAAAAATAAATAAATAAAAATTCAAAAAATGGCTCAAGTATCCCCATCTTCCCCTACATGAAACAGTTTAATATATTTAAAATATGTCACACACAATTCCCCCTTTTACCATTATCTAATGGAATTCTTTTGTGTGGCCCTGTAAATGAATAATAGCTACATTTTCACCTTATATTTTATAGAATGCATAATTTAATGCACCTCGTAAAAGTATATAAATTTTAATTTGTTTGACAGGATATAACATCTTTAAAATTCCTTTGAAACGATTTTTCCCCATAGGCCGTAATGTAATGGGAAACTTTTAATTTTCCCCGTAGATAAACTAATCATGGTAGAAACTTCATTTTCAATAGAATTCGTGCTAGGGTAAACGTCAATAATGTCCTAAAATGTCATGACAATCCGAGTATATTTACGTGAGTTAGAACGCGGCCAGACGGACAGACAAACCGAATGCATAAATGGCTATTTTCTAAATTTTGTTATGTTTGGGAGAATTAAAGAATATGTCGCTTTTAAACTTTGAAGTAGTTTATAAATTATAACACATAATAAGCAATTTATAAATTTATTTTGAAATGATTTTTGGGGGGAGAAAAGCGGCAAATTTATCTTTTTTTTTCTTCAGATCAGCTGTTTATAGCGTTTTGAATACGTTTTTTTTTTTTTTACTGAGCACTCAAAAAAATTATTATTTTTTTAACAGCAAATATTTAAAGGAATGGGAAATTCAGTGGGAGGGAAAGGACTATTTTCAAAAATTTTCTGTACGCTAATCATGTAACATACCGTTTGAAAGGTCTTTAAAAACGCATTCATATTATACACATCTGTTGCTCTTCCGCCCAATTTTACATGCCTGGGCATTTTTTAAAATTTTAAGAACATCCTCATGTGACGTATCGTTAGATAAATCTATGAAGACTTATTAATATTATGCACATCTGGTGTTTACTTATGCAAGGAATTATTAATTTTCTAATAACAATTTTGATTTGTTAATTTAATGATAAAGTGTTTTGAATGAGATATTAAACAAAATTCTCTGTCCGATTTGCGATCACAGTTGATATTTGTTTAAAGTAAAAAAAATCATGCAATTTTTGCGCTTTTAAAAGCTAGTAGATAATTTGAAAAATGATTTAATAATTTCATACTTAATTTTATTGGGAAAACTACATATCACGTAACGAAATCGCTTATGAGTTTAATGCACACATAATCAAGTGAAAAAGACAGGCTATTGCACTATTTTCTTTAGACCACTAGAGTCGTATGATAATATTTTCATGCATCACGTGACTCAGGCAATAAAAAAGATACGTTAACGTATCGCGTTGGTTGTTATTTTCATTATCGACATGTAAACAAACACTATTTAAATGGAATGAGAAAACATGTACATTGATGTCGTATAGATCCATTATCGGTTAAGTAGATATCTTTTTAATTTTATCTTGCTTATATCCGAGGAACATGAAAAAAACTTGTACTAATTTTCAAAGTGATGATATTATGATAGCGAAATATAAACAGATTAGCGTAAGTAAAATAATATCTTCAAAACTTTGCTCTAAATTAGGAAGATAGTGTAAATAATCTTTAGAATAAAATGGAGATTTATCTGATTTATGAAAATCGATAATGTTTTTGTATAACTTAACAGAAAAATATTGTTTTTTATCATGTTGATTCCATAATTGTATTTATGAAAAGAGTAGTGTTTAAAATAACATATTTAAAAGTTCGAAAAAAATTAAATAATGACTTAAATTTATTTCTGCAGCGTACACTCGATTTGTATTTAGAAGCAGTTATGATCTAATATTTTTTTATGGAATTCAGCAGTTTGTTTTCATGATTATATAGTACACTAGGGGGCTACGAGGTACTCTCATCAACCCCCATTCCGACATCAACGATTCTAGAAAAAATGTTAATTTGATCGGCTTTAGAAAGATTACGGAAGATTGAATTCTAATTAAAAAAAACAATGACAATCTTCTTGTAAACGGGTTTTAATTCATTCCCATTTGATAGATGAATTTTAAATTCAAATCAGTTTCTATTTAAAAAATCCAATAGCAATTTTTATTTTTGATTAAATAAGATCAGTTAAAAATTTGCAAATAAGCTAATATAGAATGAATTAAGTAAACAGTGTCTTTGTGTCGGTATTTTTAAACAACGATACGAGGAAGCTGTTTTAAATGAAATATTTTAAATGTATCATTTTAAATCAGACGTAATTATCTCCAGAATTTTCTTTCTTTTTTTAATATTCATGTAAAAATACGAAAGTCATCTGCATAAATAAAAAAATTCTAATTACAGAAATAAGTAGAAAGATGAAGTGATTCACAAAACAATTAAAATCATATTCAAGCCTGGGGTAGAACAGTTGAGGTTTATTCTAACTGAGAGAGAAAAATACAGGGATCAGATATCAAACTTGGATCTTATTTCTTATTGTTTGAGTGTAACAGTACTTTAGTACATACTGTAGGGAGTGGTAGAGGAAAACCAAAATAGCTTACCTATATCCATTATTGGATTTTCAACGAAATATTTCGTTTATTATCAGAATAACAATGTTTCTAATGAATTCCTTTCTCCTTTTCATTGCAGTGATCCTCGAGGGTTCACGGTTCACTTATCAGAGTTTCGTCGGATTCATTCTCACCGTCGAGCCCAAGGAGATAAGCAACGACACTTCAACGTTGCCTGACGTCGGAAAGTTCAGGGTACGAAATTAACAATTCAGAATAATAATTTTCTACCCATTTTGTAGTTATATTACATTTATAAAATCCTCTTTCTCCTGTATTTTCAATATATATGAATAATTTTCTTTGGGTAGTGATGGTATGAAGTTTATATTAGGCGGACAACGCACCCTTGTTTCTGAACAGTGATCAAATCTTTATGTTAGTTAAGAGCAGCATAAGATCCAATGTGAAATGTTCATTCACTCTGGATGAGGATAGAGTTTACCCAAGTGAGGGAGAAACGGTCAAATTCTAGTTACTGGTTTGGCCGGGTGTGTTTCGTTTTGCGATGAACATGCAATGCTCTTTTAACTTTTTAAATAATTACACTGAGAAAAAAATATGGTTCTGGAATTTAGAATCTTAATGTGGCTCAAGAAAAATAGTTTCATGTCATCCTTAAAAATTGTAATTTCCTCTTCTGAAGATTTCTAGAGTCTCTTTCTAGAATTCAAGAGCCGACCGCACAAAACCCTAAGTCATCGAGCAGAAGAAAAAATCATTTATTTTATGGAAGAGTAGTAATAGTTGGTTGGTTTTATGGGGTTTTATGGCGCAAGGTCACTTTGGGGACATGCTGCGCCAAGACAATGTTGAAATGAAACCAGAAGGTTATTTAAAATTGAAAATCAGACAGCAATGAGATGTATAATAAAAAACCAATTTATAGAGAACAAAAACCATAAAGAACACTAAGTGACAAAAAAAACTATAGAAGTTGGTAATAAATGATAAAAGATAAACAATGAATAGGATGAGTGAATATTACATAAAAACAAGATTAAAAATAAAAAAATGCAATGTCATATAATTAAAATCAGTCAATGAGGGTAAAATAGAAAACTTAAAGGAGATTTAACAAGTTAAAAACGATACGACCAGGAAAGTAATAAAAAAACAACAGAGTGTATATAAAATGTAAAGTGATTAAAACACAGTTAAATAAAAACTCTGTTAAGTCAATTGGGATCAAACTCTAGTAGCATAGCATTGTCATCATCGGTATCCAAGTCATTGCTGTATGACTCAGATTCCATAGCCTCTTCCACATATTGTTGCAACTGCTTAGGATTTTTCACATTTTACTTACCCATCATACGTAGTATAGGGTAAGTCTTGCAATCGTTTTGAAAATCGAAAAAAATTTTTGACGGATTTACACGTTTTAGATAGTGAAGATTCCGAAAAACATATTTTTAGAAAAAAAAATTTGCCGTCCGTCTGTTTGTCTGTCTGTCTGTCTGTCTGTAAACGCTCTATCTCCCGAACTAATTGAGATAGAGACTTGGAATTTTGTATGTGCTTAGTATGTAAGAATGGGACGAAGCCTATTTAATATCAGCAACCTCGATTTTCCGGAACTATTTTTTTCGGACTCTCGAAAAATTCGTTCTGATGAAAGGCATATAAAAATTTTTGAATTTTTTTGTTCTAAGGAATGGACGTAAAAGGCAATAAAATAACACACATTTTGCATATAGAATGAAGTCGATCGAATTATTAGTTGTCGAGATATTTGTAATCCTGTTTTCCACATTCTTCGATTTTTCATGACCCTGTATTTCATTCAAATTTTAATTCAGAGGTATATTTTAATTGGAAATGAGACGCTTAATCCGACGCAGTTAATTGTTAGCTAATTAATATATTATTTTTGGAGTTATAAGGATGTTTCTTTTACGCAGTTCGGTACTACTTGAGTAGTTTGGCGTTTTATATAACTTGTCGAAATTTATACATCAGCAGTTCTTTAATATAGCATTACTATGTATATTAACAATATTTAAATTTTGTTTATAAATTGCAATGCATTGTATAAATAGTTTTCACATGTTTTATTTTCATATACATATCCATGATGGGTAAGTATTATGGTGGCCCCCAACGACTAGTTTCATAAACGGGATAAGACAAGAGTTTTTCTTTCCCTTCCCTACCGTCTTCCACTTTGGAAAAGTTGGAGTTGAGGATTTCTTCTTACCGGTTTGTGGGTAAAGTTTTTGTTGTAAATTCTGTCTTCTGAGAGTATTAGATGCTTGTGATGTATTTGGATTAACAGCTTTGGTTCTATCCTTCTGACTGTACATTTTTTGGCTTGGTTTTACATTTCAATTAATATTAGATCTCTTCAAATTAGATGTGGATGGAACAAAGTATTTTTACTTACCCATCATACGTAGTATAGGGTAAGTCTTGCAATCGTTTTGAAAATCGAAAAATTTTTTTTGACAGATTTACACGTTTTAGATAGTGGAGATTCCGAAAAACATATTTTTAGAAAAAAATTTTGCCGTCCGTCTGTCTGTCTGTCTGTCTGTCTTCTGTAAATGCTCTATCTCCCGAACGAATTGAGATAGAGACCTGAAATTTTGTATGTAGTTAGTATGTAAGAATGGGACGAAGCCTATTTAATATCAGCAACCTCGATTACCCGGAACTAGTTAATTGTTAGCTAATAGAGTTATTATTTTTGGAGTTATAAGGATGTTTCTTTTACGCAGTTCGGTACTACTTGAGTAGTTTGGCGTTTTATATATTTTGTCGCAATCGGTAATCAGCAGTTCTTTAATATAGCATTACTATGTATATTAACAATATTTAAATTTTGTTTATGAATTGCAATGCATTATATAAATAGTTTTTACGTGCTTTATTTTCATATACATATCCATGATGGGTAAGTATTACGGTGGCCCCCAACGACTAGTTTGAAGATGGATCTGTCACAGTCTCCGTTTTGAGTTTAGATGATTCCGTTGATTGATCTAACAATTTCTGTCGCCGTTTTTCTAGGTTAATTATTTTCACGGGTTCTGAAATGGCGGCCAAAGTTCTAATTGTGGATTTCCAGATATTTTAGTTGCAGACTGACATCACGGGATTCTTTAATTGGAGTGCTGGTTGATTGTGTTACGGTTGATTTACTGGGTAGTAATCTGGAATCAGTTTGGATACTTATGTGTCTTACGGATGTTGATTGCTGCTTGAGTATACTGGAGTAGGAAATTCCAACGGATGGGATTTTGGATTCAACAACTTTACGGGCATCGGGGTAAGATAAATTATGAGTAATTTTTAGAGTAAAAATTTCTTTTTCCCGGTTCCAATTAGGACAAGTGCGAGAATAAGATGTGCGATCACCTTTACAATTTGCACAGCGTTCGGGTTTTTCAAACCTTTATTCAAGATTTATTATCGTGGCTAACTTCTGCACAATATGCGTAGGTAACAGATCCACGACAAGTTGTGTTTATATGGCCGTAATGCTGGCATTTCAAACATCAGAGATGATTCAGTATATTTGGTCGAACTGGGCAGCTTAAATAGCCAGCTTTAATTCTTGTTGGCAATCTGGGACTATTGAAGGTTAGAATAATGTGTTTAGGGGGAATTATCTGTTCATTTCTACGGATGGTGATACGGCGTACATCTATGATATTTTGGTCTTTTAAATTTTCTAAACGTTCATCTTTGGTGGAGTATAAAAGGTCAGGCTCAGATATTACACCGCGGCTCGTATTTAAAGTTTTATGAGTTTGTACAGAAACAGAAAAGGTGCCTATTGTAGAGCAATTAGAGAGAAGTTCTGATTGTATTGCTGCAGGATCCTCGACTAGCAAATCCCCAGATTGTAGTTTTTTGAGAGAATGACCATGTCCCAGTATAGACTGGAATATTTTAGCAATGAAAAAAGGTGAAGTTATTTTAAACGAGCAATCAGAGTGGCTATCAGTACGTTTGATGATAAAAAAGCAAGTAAAGGAGGAAGTCTGTACAGTTTGTTGCTCTCCACTAGGGAGATAAATAGAAGGAAATGAAGTTTTTCCATCCATATAAAAAAAATAGAATTCAGACTCCGGCCGCACCACTCACAACCGAGACCAACAAGGGGATGTACATTCGTGCAACAGTGCTAACCAGGGCCCATACGGTCACAATACAACTTTATGTCAGTCTCCACCCTTAACGAGATGACTAGTAGTCAGGGGCGTAGCTTGAAATTTTTATTGAGGGGGGGGGGGAGAACCAAAATTTGGCGCCTTTTAATGTTTTGCCGCCCTTGAATTATTTGCACTTTTTTAAGAAGAGAAAGGGGGTTAGTTATGCTACTTTTTATTTTTAGTTATTTATTCATGGCAATGGCATATATTTAGGTGATATAAGTGATGCAGCCATGGTTAAATTTCCATTTTAAGCGCGCATGCACTTGTGCTGATAAAGTATCTCTCCCAGCTCTTGTTTTTTCAAGGTCTCAAAAGGCAATTTAGAATGTTTACAGAGAATCCAAATCCTGGATCCTTAAATTCATTTTCCTGACATGATAAGAACAATTGTATTTGGAAGAAAAATAAAAATACAGAACGCAAAGTTAATTACAATAGAGTTATAGTGGTTTCAAAGGCGCAGCTCCGCCCGAAACTTGTTGGTCAATATAATTGAATTTAGCCTTCATTTTTTTCTGGTGAGATCCTCCTAGATCGGGACCACTACTATCACTCCAACCAATATAAACAAGATGGAAATTGCACGTGAACGTAGCAAATGAGGTGCGTTCGTACGATAACGAAGTTTTAAAAATATTCAGATCTTGCTGGTATAGTAGAGCGTACTTCGGATACAGTATAGTAGTCGAAATCTTTGTGTTTCTGTAAATATGCAGGAAGTAATTTTTATTACACCTCAGCAACGTGTATCTTATTCATAAAATGTGAAATAGTTGAATATAATTAAAACATGCCCCAAACAATGTTTCCCATAGCATTATGTAGTAGCATTTTGTGTGGCCCTATAATTTAATGATAAAAATTCTTTGCATCACAGATTGTACAGAATGCATATTTTAATATATGTATATTTCATAGATTCATGTCAATTCTGTTATATTCAAATGAGTGTAACACCATTAAAATGCATTTGAAACTTTTTCCCCCATTGACCGTAATGTAACGGAATACTTTTGATTTTCCCTGCAATTGATCAATTCATCCGATTTTCATAACATTTGAAATGACTCGACAAAATTATGTAATAAATATATGTTTTAAATTTCAAACGATTAAAATGCATTTCAAACTTTTTTCCCCATTGATCGTAATGTAACGAAATCCTTTTGATTTTCCCTGTAATTGATCTATGCATCCGATTTTTATAACATTTGAAATGACTCGACAAAATTACACAATAATTATATGTTTTAAATTTCAAAGGATTAAAATGCATTTGAAACTTTTTTCCCCATTGACCGTAATGTAACGGAATCCTTTTGATTGTCCCTGTAATTGATCTATCCATCCGATTTTCATAAAATTTGAAATGACTCGACAAAATTATGTTATAATTATGTATTTTAAATTCCAAACGGTTCGGTTGGGTAGTTTTTGCGTTGTTATATGCGGACAGACAGACAGACGGACGGACTGAGCGAAAACAATAGGTGCTACGTATTTACATAATTACGAACGCACCTAAAAAGGTATATTAAATCTCTCGATGAACATTCGACCCCTTTTCAAGGAAGGTCTGTGTAACGGTGGTCTGTATACCAAATATACTGAATATTCCAGTTTTTGTAAAATGGAATAACATATTTTCCCTTTTATTTCTTAGTTCCCCAGTAAATACGTATAAGTAAAAAATAATCTGTATCGTACTGCAATTATAACACAAAACTTTAGAGTAGTTATTTTTTTCTAATGTGCATTTTTTAAATCAGTCGCACGATTATTCTATTAATTATGCAGTACATTAACGAATATTTTTTTCCTGTCATTTTTAACATTAAAAGACAGTCGTTCAAAGTAAATTTAATGTTCTCTTTTAAAATTTAATGTTTTCCACTTTAAAAGCAAAAGTCAATTATTTCCAAATCCCTTTATCCAACCACTAGAATAAAAACTTATTTAACCCCTTAAGCAACATGTTCAATTTAGCAATAGTATGCTGAATACCGGATACCATTAAATTTCGACAGAAGTAATTTATCACAATAGCAATTAGCGACGCAAAAAACTCAGATGCATAGACCATTTCAATCTCGATTTAAAATAAAGACATATACACTTATATTTTAGAATTTCAGATAGAAGAGTTCACTTTGCACGTAGTACATCGTGATGTTTATAGAGTTAATTGAAAACTGTTATTTTTCAGATAATTTTAAGCTGTAATGTCCACCGCAAGGCAGAAAAAAGACCCATCAGAAGAGTGACAATAACTTGAAATATATATGTACAATTGATAAAACATAACAAAATTATATTTAGGAATTATATTATAAAACAAAAATAGAGCCAAAAAAAATCTATTGCTCAGTTGAAAACATTTTTGAAAAGCGCTTTTTTTACCACTTGATCAGTAACCCTTGCAAGAATGGAACCAGTGCCACTTGATCAGTAACAATGCATTTTTAATTATAATGTTACAATTTTAAATATAGTGTTTTATACAATAAAATCTGTGAAAATGCAATATTTGGATACCAAAAACCTACATATAAAAAAATCATGTAAAACTGTTCGTTTGGTTCCAGTCGATTGCATCTTACTATGTTTGATAGCTTTTTCGAAAAACATTTGTAAGTAAGGGTGTATTCCGATCCAAACTGCTTATTTTTGCATTTAATTTTGAATTCATTTTAGCTCTCAAATTCATCCGACTGACAGATTCTCTTATTCAGAAATTATACAAGGTGCCGTAAAGCTCGATATTTTGATAAAGGCAGAAAATAGTGTGAAAAAAGCTGTCAAAGTAGGCGTTGCGAACCGAATTTTCCGAAGAGGAAGATCTGGAGAGGTAAAAAAGGACCATGCTGAAGCAATGATTGTTTATCAATCAAATTCTAATAAATGGAGCGAAAAATAATATCATACGGCACCTTTTACATCTCTTCGAAAATCACTCCAGCAAGTTTCATGTTTCTATTTTTAAAAATGAGTCTGAAATTCTATCAGAAAATTTTGGAATGTTCAAGGTGGAAAAGCATGTTTTCGAGTACATCCTTAAACATATATTTCTTTTAATTTTGGGGAAAGCTTCATTCCTGTCCAGTCCTGGGTTAAAACTAGGTCATTATTAATAATGTAAAAGTTTCAGAAATCACCATTAATCAAAAAATAGCTATCTGTTTAGGAAATAAATAATAAAAATCATTAAAACTTAAATTTACCGGAAAACTGAGAATGCTATTCGATTTTTTCCACTAATAATAGCAATGATAATAAATGAACTCACAATTGCATCAGAAGTATAAACATTGTACTTTAAGAATATGCTTAACTAAAGGAGAATATGTACATTTTTTACCTTCGACTGCATCATCGTTTTTCATAATTTTGCATCCTTTCTCCGCTTCATAACTTCTTTTTCTGTTTTGTTCTCTGTAGTAAGATCCTGGTTTTTTGTTTTTATGTTTTACTTCAGTCATCACTTATGACTGAATTTCTTTTCTCTGGACGACTACGAAAGACAGCTTTTTGTTTTTATTTTAAAAACTGAACGAAAAAAATCGCTAGTTTTGAATAGCTTCAGTACAATCTAACAATAAAAGACACTGGACAACAAAGCTGTATGTATTTGACGCTCGGAAACTATCTAACCTCACACAAGGAAGGACATAAGAGGGGTTAAGGTCAGATGACCCTGTCGAGGACCACCAACCTTGCAGATATGCCAACCTCCGGCTTTTTAAAAAATCAAGCAATTATATTTCTAACCAGAAATTTATTGCGTCAACGACATTAAGTAAATTTCAAATGACCCTCTGAGTTAATACTAGACACTTCTAACTAAATAAATTTTCTGGTTCAAAGTACGTTTTCCTGAATTAACAAAAGCCGGAGGTTGGCAACTCTGGATTGGAATAAGGGGAGATATTTTCTCCGAAAGATCAAATTACATGTAGTGATCGAACAATGAACATTTCCGAAATGTGTTCTTGTTTTCGCACTGGGGATAGCGCCTGGTAGTAATCTTAAAATGTCTCACATGTAATGGATCTCCTATATTTTTTTAAAACCATAATTTATTTTCTTATAAATTTACAATAGTATTAATTCCAAATCACGTTTTTTGTGTGTGTAAAAAATAATCTATGAATGCCATATTAATAATAAAAATTTTAGGTGCCTAACGGCGCATTTAAACCTTCCATATCGCCCTTTTCGAAATCCTCTTTTTTAGGTGCCTGACTGCGCCCTCTAAACCTTCTGTGGCGCCCTACGACTAAAACATATTATAGAACCATTCAAACGCACTACAGTCGATTCCACACTTCTTTTCCCTTTCTATCTATTTCTAAGGGACCACCAACTACTATAAGAAGGAAATAATTGTACATCTATCCTGGAATTCCTTACAAATTTGTTCTTGAAATTTTTTATTTCGGATGCATAAATTTTCTTTGGGATAGGAGTGGGGGAATCACAATTCATCATTTCAAACATAGAGGTAGTAACAAGTCTAAAATTAAGTGCCTTTTTCATGTTTTGTAAGTTAATAATAAGTTACTTTGTAAATTTTACATTTAAAATTAAGTTACTTTATAATTACTTGTTACTGCTAACAAAACCTTTTTTCCGGGCGCCTAACAGCGCCCTTAAACCTTCTTTGGCGCCCTACGACATGAACATATTGGGAGGGGAGGTCCCCCCTCCTCTCCCTAAAGCTATGTCCCTGCTAGTAGTTGCTCTATCACTTGATCCCTTAGCCAGTGACGAAAGTCAGCTGACCGGCCGGTTGGTGGATACGGTACCAATATGCACCTCCCGTCTACCTGAAGCAGAGTCCAAAGCAGTGTGTTGGCTTCACTCAACTGCCAGTATTCCCATTTCCAGGGACACGGGTCGCCACGCACGGCCAACACGTCGGTGGTTTACAATTCTCCATGAGTCGATATACCGAATGATATCGGCCCATACGGAATCGCCCTCACCTCCGAAGAGGAAACCACAATGAGAGTGAAACAAAAATAAAAGGAAGACAAGAGGAGTAAGAAGAAAAGGAAAAGAGAAAGATCACTCAGATGCCCGGGGTTGTGAAGCCCATGAATACTTAAAGAAGGTATCCCCCTTGGAGTGAGTAGTAATAGAGGAATCTAATCAGGGTGCAGGAAAACATAATGCTAAGTCTACGAGTCAAGCACTAAGTGCTATTCATTTCTGGCTTGTGCACCATTTCGTTTCCGGTAGACATGGACCATTAGATTCCTCTATTAATACTCTTCCATAAAATAAAGGACTTTTTCTTGTGCTCGATGACTTTGGGTTTTGTGCTGTCGGCTCTATTACTAGAATTCAAGAGCGTTTTTTTTATATTCTTGTTGTCAAACTTATTTAAAATTCTCTGCAAATAGATGCAAACACAAGAGGTTAGTTTTAGTAACTATACTTCCAATTTATGAAATCATTCTCAAAATCAGGGCCGGCGCCAGACCTGAGGCAAGTGAGGCGGTCGCCTCAGGGCGCACGCATAAAGGGCGGCATTTGCCTGGCATATATTGAACATATAATCCATTACCATTTTATTTTTATAAACTTAAAAAAAAAAAGAAAGAAAAAGAAAAAAATGTGATAAAAAACTTTTTTTTCTTAATTTTGAATAAAAATATAGAGTCATGTCATATAATTACAGCCAAGTAATAATAAAAGCCTTAACAACCTTCATTGTAAAACATGAATTTAATCGACATTAAGACCTAATATTACAGTAACACCCAATTCCATTCATCTTTTTTTTTTTTTTTTTTTTTTTTTCCAAAGATAAGCCTTACACTGAAATCAGCAGAATTCGCAAAGGGCAGATGGCGCCAAATATAAACTAAACATTTTCTCATCATTTTCTGCAGCGTCATGTATTTAGTATTCCATTATTTTACTTGTGTTGTCCGTTATTCGATGGTGTAATTCTTTTCATTGATTGATTATAAAGGACCAGATTTCGGACAGCATGGTTAAACAGGTATTGTACTAATAGAGAAAATATTTCATACTTCAGGTAAATATTATATGTAAATATTCGGGTAAATATTCGTATGATTACTTTACCAATCAGTTAGATTGTGTTGAAAAAATAATAGTAAATATTATATTATTTTTTTTTTAATTCAAGATCATGATTGCAGATCATTTTGAAAAAAGTATTCTTTAAAACATATTCCATTAAAACCTTGTTATTAATGTTGCCAGGTGTCCCACGTAAATCAGCTCCTATTTACGCGGGATACTTGTAATACTGTCGCTTGTTAAAAAAATTAACCCGCATAGATAATTAATTTCTCAATGTCCTGGATCTTCATCCAAATGAGGAGATAACTGTTAAATATCTTTTTAAACCGCTATCCAAAAAATATGAGATCCTGATAAAACGCCACTTTCGACATTAAATTTTTCCTACTTTGTGTACTTTATTGCTTATATTTAAAACTGTACTCGAATGCAAACAAGTTACTTTCAGACATACTTTGAATTTCGTTTTTCTTCTCAAATGTATCAAGTTATTGAATGTTCATTTTAAGAAACTAAATAATTTAATTGTTTTTTCCTATTTTCGCCTAAAGACAAAAGATTTTTCAGTAAATGCTGTTAAAATTGGCGTCTTGGACCGAATTTCATGATGCGAACGCGCAAGAAAGGAAAGAACTGCCGTAATGGGGCAAAAATCGCTTATAACTGTAATTAATTTATTGGTACATGGAAAAAATGTCTAATTACTGTTCATATATTTCCGATAATTATACCTTCAAATAGCATGTCTTAATGTTTAAAATGGGATTAGAAAGTTCCTGTTTGATTCAGTTGAGAAAACTGTTTATTAAGAATCGCCTTAAAACGATATAAGATAGAGCGCCAATTATCCGGATACTTGTAATCCGGATAATACCGGTCGGGCTCGAGGCCGATCCTGTAAATGAAAAATCCTGATACTTGGACATTAAAAAAAAGGCTATGGTAGTTCTTTTTACAGGCTTAGGACTGAAAATTGTTATAGCGTTCATTTTAGCATGCTAAAAATGGCGTCTTTAGAAGTTATTTTAAGAACTTTTTTAAAATTTTATTTTATACAAAATCGCTATAAAGTTATCCATGCTCTATATGGCCAAAGTGAAAGGTCAGTTGCGATTTTAGGCGTTTTGTTAGATATCCAGAAAAATACAGAATAGTATTGGTCATATATTTCCGCGAAGATTTTTTCCCAAAACCCTGTAGAAGACCGTCAACAGATTGAAAAAGAACGAATATTTTTTGAATAACTCTGTCTAAACTAATGTAGCAAAAGCGTTCAAACTATAAATTTTGCTTAAGAAGCTTATTGTATAAACTGTGTTCATTTTTTTTATGTGGATAGCATGTATAGTAGAGAAATTAAGATTTTCACTTTAAAACAGTCCCAATTTTTGCCAAGTTTTTTGCTTATAATTTGCAGAGTTCTTAATATAAAAAAAAATGGCAAACAACATTGTACACAATACCTGTAGTCAGAATTAAAAAATAATAAGCATTGTATGAAAAATGAACAGGTTTACTAAATAATGTTTAATTACATATGCACTAATGCAATCAAAATATAATGTGTATAAGGGACTGTGCTTACATAATGTTATCAGCATTTTGGTAATTTTGCCCCCCCCCTTAAGATATCGTTATCAGTGTCTAAAAATTCTTTTTATTTTTAGAATTTATTTCTTTAGTTTGGAGTGCTATACAAAATTGATTACATTTATTTTTCACATACTTGATTGATTTAAATGAAGAGAACTCAATAAAATAGCACTTTATATCACGCAATATTTATAAGAAATTGATGTTATTAATAGCTTTTTGTTACATAATGCATTCAACAGCAATAATGTCGTGTTGCGCTTGTCCTGCACGAAGGAAGAGGTGGTAAAATAGAAATTCTTATCAATATAAAACAAATTGATAACATTCTTTCTCTTTTATTTATTAATAAACACAAACTTCATTTTAAAAATTCTCTACATATGATTTCTCGAACAGTGATTGATATTTGCATACATGCATGAAGAAGAACAGGAATATCATATTTTGGGATATACCATATATTAGAATTAAATATTTTTGTAATAATTTGATGATTTTAATAAAAATTTCGTATTTTCATACAAATAGATAACAGACTAAAAAACGATAACATACTATGTTGAACCAAAAAACATGTTACTAATAAAAAGAAAAAAATTTGATTGGATCAAAAATATCGATATCAAAAGGCAATCCACCCCTCTATCTAGAGATAACCATATATCATTTGCCAGACCTCTCCTCCGCCCTAAAATGATAAAGTTATATCTGCACAGCCCCTAATGTGTTTGCTAAATGTATAGAACAACTTCTGTGAAAATCTCAAAAACATATAGCTTGAATATTCTGAAAATTATTGTTGATAGAATAAGCTCAAAACCCGCTGATCCCAAAATGAAGCAAAAAGACGAGGGGATGTATCCATATATCCATTGATTAGTGTTAATATAGCATGCACAATATTGCAAGTACTACATTTTATAGTTTTATTTTGTTATAAGTTGATTCTAATGCCACAGTTTTCCCTATTTCTGTGTTAATTATCTCTCAAGAATTGAACACGAATTTTATCAACTTCATAATCTGCTAAACTTTGATGTATATATAGATGCTGATTATGTTTTGGTGTAAATAGCCGATCTTATTTTTTCGCGATTATAGTTATTCCTCAAAAACTAATGCACTGAATTTCACCAAACTTAATATTCTGTTAGACCTTTTGGGATAAATAGATTCTGATTAAGTTTGATTTAAATTGTCCAACAAGATATGTTACTACACCACATTCTTCTCGATTTTTGGAATAACTATGCCTCATTATTTTATAAATAGAGCATTTTTATAACAAATGCTATATTAGAAATACATTAAAATTATTTTTTGTAATGTTTTAAATAATGCGCTTTCGCCTCATTAGTTATATATTTATAAAATCTATATATTTTATAATGATTAATAAATGGAGTTTGATGAAATAACGTACATTAGTTCTTTAGATGAAATCTGGAAATCATTGAAATCTGGAAAAATGCGGCATAAGAGCGCCACCTGCTTACCAATTTATGTCAAAAGATAATCAGCGTTCATTTATCTCAAAGTCCAACAGACTAAGAAGTTTGGTAAAATTCCGTCCATTAGTTCTTAGATATAGTTTTTGCGGAAATCGGGAAATATGCGGTAAAGTAGCATTATCTGTTGAATAATTTATACCAAAATTTATTCAGAATCTATTTAGTACAAGGTCTAACAGAATACTGAGTTTATATAATTCTGTGCATTAGTTCTTGAGGTCTAACTATATCGAGATAACTATCGCAGAAATCTCGAAAAAATGTAGCATAACAACGCCACCTGTTCGGTGATTTGCGCCAAAACATAATCTGTATCTATGTATGCCAAAGTTTAGCAGAATATGATGTTTGATGAAATTTAGTGCATTAGTTCGTGAGATATAGATGTAGCGGAAATCGGGAAAAATGCGGTTTAGCAACGCCAAATGTTGGGCGATTTAAAACAAAAATTAATCAGCATCAACTTATATCAAGATATAACTGAATCAAAAATTTTATTAAACTGCTACAAAATTTTGCTAGTTCTTGATATATCTTATACATCATGATAGAAAAATTGTGTCACATTCAGCTAGACACACATTTTCTAAAAACAGTCAAATCTTGTTCAGAGCCTTCCATCGAAATCAAATATATATATCCAACCGAAAACAAATTCGAATTTTTTTTCACGATTTCAATATTTTCTTCTTCTAAAAATAAAAAGTGTTATCAGTGTTTAGCAATGAGATATCCCCCCCCCCCGTGAAATTTGAGATTTTGTGTTTTCAATTGTCAAAAAGTGCAATTCCATAATGGAACTCTATAATATCCCCCTCCCCATGAGTCACATAAACACTGCCACCCATAACTAAGATTATGTAAAAATTACACCTTACGACTTTTGTCGAAATTTCTGACAGTAGGAAAAAGTTTTTAAGGATGTATTTCGATTCAAACTGCTTATTTTCCGATTTTTTTTTAAATTCATTTTTTCTCTCAAATACACCAAAGTTTCAAAATTTCTTATTTGGTAAGTACACAAGGTGCCGTAATTGTCGATTCTTTGATAAATGCAAAAAATATTGCAAAAAAGCAATCAAAAACGGCATTTCGAACCGATTTTTCCCAAGCGGGAGTTCTGGGAACGAAAAAAAAAGTCATACTGATAAGGTAATTGTTTATAACTCAAATTCTAATGAATTGAGCATAAAAAGACATCACACGGCACCTCATACGTCCCTTCAAGAATCCCCTCAGCAAGTTTCATGTTTCTACTTTTAAAAATGTGTCTGAAATTGTATCGGAAAATTTCGAGCTGTTGAAGGTGGAAGGGCGTTTTTTCGAATACATCCTTAAAAAATTATCGGTGTTGAGCAATGAGATATCCCCTCCTCCCGAGAGATTTGAGATTTTGTACTTTTATTTGTCAAAAATCGCAAGTCCATCACGAAACTTAATAATGTCCCCCCCCCCCCCCGGGAGCCACACAAATATCTTCCGGAGAAAATCCTCTGAATTCAAAACTGCCACCTATAATTAAGATTATATAAAAATTACACCTTACGACTTTTGCAAAAAATTTGTTTCTGGAGAATCACCCATAATTTACATTACTTTACCCCTAAATTAATTAAGATAAAAATTTGTTTTAATTCTACATGAATTAATTGCTTAGGTATCAAAAGGTTTGAATTATTAAAAATTTTCAAAGGGTATAAAGACTATACGCGAGATTAAAATTTACTTCAGAAAATCTGATTAATACTTTTAATTTCTAAAAATCATAAATATGTTTCTTGGCGGTAGAATAATCCACGATATTCAATATTTTTCAATGGCCTACCTGTTGGTTTTTATCAGAATGACTTCGTATTTTAAGTCTTAAAAAGAAAAATATCAAAACGCCAAAGTACAGTAGAACCCCTCTAATTCGGACCCCGATAATCCGGATCTCCGGATAATTCGGATCGGTTTAGTAATTTTTTTGTTTCAAGTTTTAGAAACGATTGGCTAATTTCCATAACATTAACTTGTTTCATCATCGTATTCTGAATTAAAAAAAAGCTTTTTCGGACATCATTCGGATTAATACCTTGAGCTTTCTTATTTAAACTCTTCAATGTTATCTTTCAAAGAAAACAACAATGCATCACTAAGTTTGGCAATTCCAATTTTCGCAATTTTCTATTTAAACCACTTAGAAATGTCATAAAAAATCTTTGCACAATAAATTAAGCAACATATCATTTAGAAAAATTAATGGTTTATTCTGAATGTCAGGCGGAAAGTAAACTCAATGAACTACTTATGCTGAAGTGGATGCGTAACCGTACGGCTCGCAAAAGGCATAGAAAATTGGTACAGCAGAAAATTACAAACTTTTTTATTACAAAGAGAACATTTTTTACTGTCTGTAAATATTCAATAAATTTAACATAAAGCTGATTTTCTGTAATTATGTTTTATTTCATTTTTTTTTCTAATTCTCCGGAAAATCCGGATTTTCGATAATCCGGATTGGGTCTGGTCCCAATTAATCCGAATTATCGGGGTTTTACTGTATATACAAATCCTTTTCCAATTGAAAAGCATTGCAGAAGCATTGATCAACAGCCTACTTTTTACGGTGCCGTCACCTAATCACAAATAATTTTTATACTGGGATTGTTTCGTGGAGTATAATTTTTTTACAAATACTGTATTCATAGATATGATTTCAAATACATAATTTTTGTTAATTAGAAAATTATAAATAAATAAATAAATAAATAAAAATAAGTGAAAAATAAATGTTTACATTTTTCTATCAGCGGAAAAAAAAAATCAATTTTCATATCGGCATTGTTTCGTGGTATATAAAATTTATTAGAAATATTGCAATTATAGATTTGAAAATTATGTGTCTAAGTGTATTTTGAACGCTGAATTCAAATATGTATTTTTCGTAAAAATCTATAAATAATTTTTTTAGCAAAAAAGTTGCTTTTTTAAATGAAAAAAATGTTTTCCTACAGAACATTATTTAAATTTTAATGTTTCTGCACTAATTATCATTGTTTTATGAAGGATATATAAAAGGCTATATAAAATCATTAAAAATATGCTATTGACTAGCGAGCATCGTCCATTTAGGTTACGGGTAAAAAATAAAATCAAAGCATGTTCCACAATCTATACTAATAAAAGAACAAAACGCTCTGTCTGTCTGTGTGTGTGTCTGTGTGTCTGCGATAGCTAGCGAAATCTACAGCACGTACGAAGCTCAAAATTTTTTTGAGAGTAGCCCAATGTCTCTCCTGATGCACCTGAAGCTCAGAGTTTCAAAATTCTATTCATTAACTGAGTAATTAATTAAATTCTAAAGCTCACTCTCATAAGAAATCGCCTTTTTTCGCTTTTTTTCCATTTCATTTTCTTATGGTTGATTGGTTGCATAAAATTTTCGCAGAAATAATTAAAAAAGCTGGGACAGACCTTTAAAATTCATAGACTGGCAAACTGTCAGTTTAAATGAGGATTTTTTTTTTAATCACAGCTGCTGTACACCATGGAGAAAAAGACAGGTGGAGGCGAAGTAAAGCGAAAAAAGGTTTGCAACACGGAGTAAGAAGTGTCTTACTCCGTGGTTTGCAATATTAAACCATTTATCGCTGAAATTTTAATGCCTCAAACAAAAGCACGAGGAAGGAATTTTGTATTAATAAAACGAATTGAAAGAAACGAATTACAGCTGAAGCATATTTTACGAAGAAATAGTAATTTTTTAAAATGGTTTTTTTCTATTATATTATTTAGATTAAAGTTAAATTGCAGTTATATTATGGTTAGAATAAGGATATGTTACAATCAGTGTTCTCGCTGACATTTGACCAACGATAGTAATTTGGCTAATTAAAAATAAAAAACATTCGCCAAATGAAAAAAGTATTAGCCAAGTAGATTCGCCGTGTATCACTAAAAAATTAACTTTAATACTTTAATGTACGCCATTTTTTAATATGTTCTAAAAAACTTAAGTTTTTATAACTGCGACAACGATTGTTATTAATCTAAATCCAACTATCCGTTACAAATATATTAAAAATATGTATATTCTAAATATCTTACGTAATCAAGAGAAGAAACTCTAAAACCGATTTAACTCATTAAAATGTCATGAAATAAAACTTCCTAAGTTAACTTAGAATTTTATCATATTACACATAATGAATCTGAAGAATCAAGTTGTTGCAGATCGTTTTTATAGACGAAATCGATGATATCTGCTAAATTCATTGTTCTGCAACGAGAGTTTAAGAAACTTTTAAATAGTTTACATTCTGACAGTTCGGTGCAATTGAACATGATAAGCAACACACACACACACAAAAAGAAAAAAAAAACGACAAAGGAAAGAAAGAAAACTCAAAGATTAAGCACTAGCAATTTGGCGAATCTAATCACTTGTTTACTCGCCAAATGAAGAAATTAGTCGCAATTTGGCGCAATGGCGAGCGACAGCGAGAACACTGGTTACAATAAAGTGAATACATTTAGGCTAGGTTACATTTCTATTATATTTAATTTACGGTAGGGTACTGTTAAGTCGCTGTTAGGTTACAGACAGGTTCCGGTTACGGTATAAAAGTTTAAGGTTAGGAAATTATACACAGAGTGAACCTATACGCAAGATTTGATTAAAAATAACACTTACTTTTGTTAAATAACTCTGAAATTATAGTACT
The DNA here is from genome assembly GCA_964019185.1 of Maratus speculifer. Taxonomy (NCBI): domain Eukaryota; kingdom Metazoa; phylum Arthropoda; class Arachnida; order Araneae; family Salticidae; genus Maratus; species Maratus speculifer. The sequence continues at coordinate 283,714,929 of OZ025298.1, read as the reverse complement.
ATATACCAACCTTTTAGCTACCATCGTGTATCGATTTCATTCATAATATAGTCGGATTTAAGAGTGATATAATTAGTTTGAAATTCAAAATATTTCACTTGGGATTTGTATGTGAAAATAATAATTAGTTACGTGACTTAACAGTGATTTTTACGGGTAAATATCAACTTTTTTACACGAAAATCATGCAATCGTTGGATACATATTCCCTCCCGCGTTTTTCATTGCTCATTTTGAGTATTTTTAGAGCTTAATATTAATTGTTTTTAAAACCGATTTTTCACACAGTCAGTGGCTACGTATTTCAGACAATGCATTTCTGCATGTAACGAGTTAGTGATAAAATCATACAAATTTCAAGTTCGTTTAATATTGTTAATACGGACCCGGGCAACGCCGGGCGGATCAGCTAGTAAAATATAATTTTTGATTTGATTTTTTTTTGCTATGCCCTCTGATACATATTCATTAGAATTACAAAGAGGGGTTAATGGTAATTTACTATTTTAAAAAATATTTGCGTAAGAATGAACAGTTACGTCATAAGGGCGGCAAAATAATGCTCGCCTCAGGCGGCAAAATCTCTAGCGCCGGCCCTGCTCAAAATCAAGCTATAATTCCTTGCTACTGAAACGGCTCAGTATCGTTTCGTCACCTAGAAAACAAGAGATTAGAAATTCCAGATCATTTCATCTATTCAGTTTAGATGTTTACTCTATTCGCATAGTTCGGTGATCTATATTCCTAGTTTAGGGATTCAGAAAACGACTAACTATTCATTTTAGGAGAAGATGGTATTTTTTTTCTCAGTGTACAAAGCCGATCTACCTCCGCCATGAGCTATACCTCCGAACGTATTCCAGTCATTGAGGGCTTTAAAAATCTCCTAATTTGATCTCTTTTCGAAGGATTACTCGCTTACTGAAGATTGAATGATATAACTGCAACTGAAAATCTTCTGGGTTGACATTCGTTTACCTATGAATAGCATGTATTTCAGTTTTTAAGACTGAATAACACATTTTCGCCCCAATTGACGGTTATTTTCGAGATTGATTAGGTAGTGTTAATCACACATTTGAATAACTTTTATAAAAAGATTTAGTAATAAATTTAACTTTTTCAAAAAAATGTATAACCGACTCCAAAAAAAGCGCTAAAAAGAATTAAATAATTCTATAAAATTCTCTAATGATAAATCGTTATCCAATAACCACACATTGACTATCATGTACCGGTATAAAACGGTTAAATTTAATATATAGAATTTAATATCCACCAAACATAGGTTTTCCAGAGAATATTTTTACAAGAGATTAATTTACATATTTTTGATTTAATTTTTGAATATATACATATAAAAAGTAAGGAATTACTTTTTGAAGTTGGTGCCAAACAATCATAATCGATAATAATTTCCCCATTTTATTTATGGTACTAGACATAATATATCCACAATTCTTACTATACTTAAGATAATTTGGCACCAACTTCAAAAAGTAATTCCTTACTTTTTATATGTATATATTCAAAAATTAAATCTAAAATATGTAAATTAATCTCTTGTAACAATATTCTCTGGAAAACCTATGTTTGGTGGATATTAAATTCTATATATTAAATTTAACCGTTTTATACCGGTACATGATAGTCAATGTGTGGTTATTGGATAACGATTTATCATTAGAGAATTTTATAGAATTATTTAATTCTTTTTAGCGCTTTTTTTGGAGTCGGTTATACATTTTTTTGAAAAAGTTAAATTTATTTCCTACTTTTTAGTTATTTATACCGTAATACATAATTATGTGTACTGACATATGATGGCTCTTTGCAACGCATTACTAATGAACGCACTTTGCTGAGTTCTGATGTATTCGCTTTACTTGTCACTGTTTGATTGTCATCTTTTCAAAAGATACTTACAATATCGGTTAGTATCGTTGTGAATCTTTAGGTTTTCTGGATGTGGTAACTTCTTCAGATCTGGCACGACGAAAAGCTACCGCATTCATGAAATCTTAAAGTCAACATCTAATCGTACGGACATCGGAAGTGGTTATCGAAAGGTGACAATGCCTCAAGTAAAGTGTCCTTACACATAAGCGCGCGGCAAAGCGCTTCCATATATGAGTAAACAGCAAAATCACTCCATGTATCTATAAATAGTAAAATGCTTTTCTAGTGTAGTCAAAAGTACTCCCCCTTCAGTCAGAAAAAGCAAAAAGAAAGATTTTAACAAAAATCGCTCTACGATTCAATAGATAAACAACAACAATCTAATTCCTATAAATGCAGTAAAGGCATCGGAAATGAGCGGTGATGATTCGACGAGGAATCCGAAAATCATAACCTGTACTTGGCCGCATCTATAGGAGAGTGACAGCATTCGATGCCCAAATACTTTTTTCACGGACGCTTTTGTGCCAACTAAACTGTTTAAAAATTTGAAACTCACTCCACCGCTTTTATGGAAAACGATTATTTCAGTCTATCATGGAGCATTCTCATGGGTGAAAAGACAAATATTTTATAAAAGCGGGGGAGTGACGATGCAGAAAAAGGGTAAATTTTTTTACATTGTATGTATGAGATATTCAATAAAAGGGATGGAGTGACGATGCAGCAAAAGATAAATTTTTAACAATGTATCGCAATGCTAGGTATTTTCTATTATAAAATTTGATGATGATTTCCTGGTAGAATTGGATTGTACGCCAAATGATCCTTTGTTTCTAAACAGACATAAATACAAAATCCTATTATTTTACAAATTCGTGGACATACACGGACAAGATAGCACAAGAAAATATTACGACACAAGAAAAGTACAACCAGGAGCTACACATAAAGAGTGTGTGCAACGGAGCCAGTGGGATTCGAACCCACAATCTCCTACGCTCTTAAGAGTTTAGCAGCGTGGTGTCTTAACCACTCGGCTACAAGGACCCCCTTTATGACTCATTTTTGTCCAGAATCTTTTCAATCAATCGTATACTGTGCTTCATGTGTCGTCATATTCACATCGAGGAATCCTACATGAACAAAATCTGAATTCTGGTGTCTAATCCGGTAACCAAATCTGAATCTAAAGATAATTTTGCTAAACATATCTATGCACTTTATTTTGCATTGATATGTAGAGATAATTTTTTCCTCCGGAGCAAAATATATACAAAAGGATTTTCATGTTTTCAACAACTTAAGGATGTCGATTCGTATCGATGTCTATTTCCGCTTTAGTGAATGCGAGAACTTGTCCATTTAAGCTTTAACATTTCGGAAATTTATCGCATTCATCAAATTTTAAGGCCCCACACTAGGCACAGAAAAAGACCCGGATGATAATGTGAAGTCTATGGGGGCGTTCTTTTCAAATATTTTGCTCAAATTTTAAAATTTTTGCGTGATTTTTTTTTTTTTTTTTTTTTTTTTTTGCATAGGATAGCTGAGAATATTCGACAATCGACCTAGTTTTTACTTTTTCAATTTTGGTTTGAGATTTTTTTAAAAAAATATTTTAAATTACAAAACCGGTTTAAACGGTTCTGAAATTAAAACTATCATTATATAAAACATACATAAGCAAAATCGAAGAAGTAAAAACTAGGCCGGTTGTAGAACATTCTCGACTATCCTATGCAAAAAAAACCATGTAAATATATTAAAATTTGAGCGAGATATTTGAGAAGAACACACTCATAGTCTTTACACTAACATCCGAGTATTTTTCTGAGACTAGTGTAGTGCCTTAAGGTCCACATTGAAATCTACAGACTTCGTAAATGGGCATTGAAAAACTGACAATCCATCAGTATACGTTAAAATTATTGTGAAAAATTACCTTTGTTTTTAAAGACTATCTATTTTCTGACTAATGAGAGCATTCTAAAAACGTCTATGGGGCGTTTTCATTGGTCAGAAAATAGATAGTTTTTAAAAACAAAAGTAATTTTTCAAGATATTTTAAACAGGGTACACTGTTAAAAATTTGACCCTTTTGCTGCATCGTGCCTCCGCCGCTAATACAGAAAACGACTACTTCAGCCTATTATGGAGCATTCTCATGGATCAAAAGTGAGATATTCTGTAAAAGCGGGGTAGTGACGATGCAGCAAAAGGGTCAGATTTTTTACAGTTTAAAGTACGCGTACACAATCAGAGCGCGTCAAGTTGCTTCTATGATTCAATGCATAGCAAAGTAATTCTAAATGTCCGTGTGTATTAAAATACCCTTTTCAGTCATAAAAACTAAAAAGGAAGATATTACTAAAATCACATCATGATTCAACATGCGTCTATATAAAAGTAGTAATATTTGAAGTTAAGAATGTTCTTTGATAAACGCGGTTTTCCAAAGAACAGAAAATTTAAGAAATTTTATTCCAGAACTTGGCAGTAGTCGCCTGAACGAGTTTGTTTTATGGGTGAAAGAAGTTAACTAGCTTAACTTTAATGGTAAGTTTATCAAAATTTTTCACCCTTTATATTTGTCCAAATGTAAATCTAGCACATAGTGATTAAAATACATTGCTATCAATGTATTTTAATCACTTTGTGAATCCGGCATAACAAGCACCCTGATACACAGACACTCTTGCTTTAACGTGTAAGGCTCTTTAGAGATGAATTTTCAGCTTTTCGATATCGAATTCTAATGTATGGATCGATGTGGATCTTTCACTTTGGTGGATACGAGAATTGTTCCAGCTAAGATTTCGTACTTTGAAAAAAAAACTAGCATCTCCGCAACAGTGGTTAGGATCCAAAAGGATTATTCACTACTAAGCAAAACAAGATTGACCAATCATAAGCCTTCATTTTTGAGAACTTTTCATTGTTCGAAGGAGAGAGTCTGGAATACATGGAGTGAAAATCTGCTATCGACACTGTAAAAAATTTGACCCTTTTGCTGCATCGTTACTCTATCGCTTTTATAGAATTTCTTTGTTTTGATCAATGAGAATGCTCCATAATAGAGCGAAGTAATCGTTTCCTAAAAAAGCGATGGAGTGGCGTTGCAGCAAAAGGGTTCAATTTTTTACAATGCAAGCAGTGCTAAAAATTTGTATCCTTTAAATGTGCAACGATGCTACTGAATTCCAAAGTGTCGATCACAGCGACATCAGCGGCATTTTCCTGATACATTATCTAGACTAGCAATAATTCTTGCATTTTTAGAAAATGTCCTGCAGATGTCGCTTCTATCTTTAAATTTCATTAGCATTGTTGCACATTTAAAGAATAGAACATTTTAGCGCTTTTTTTAAGTGTTACAGAGGGCGTGTTCAGCACAACTTACCGGTTACTTACCGACCACTTACCGATTGTAGACAAGTACGAAATGAAAATCAAAGCGAAGTGTGACGTCAGCTACAATTCAACAGAATAGTTTTCAATGCCACAATTTGCTTTTGTACTGCCCTAAAATCGGTCGGTAACATTGGTTACTTTTGTAAGTTGCTCTGAACACGCCCTGAGATAGCCGATTTCCACACTATATCCCCTAGATGCTATATTTCAGGTTTCTTGCATAAGAGAACTTGTCCGGAATCCAGGTAGAATTTGCGCTGTCAGCGAAACCAGATTAACGAATCAGAAGCCTGAATTTTAGCAAATTTTTAAATGTTTTAAATAAATTTTCTTGTTAATAAATCTCGTTTCGCAAACAGCACAAAATTTATGTGAATCCTGGCCCTCGTCCAGTTAGGATTTTGCACTTTGAACACTATTAAAAATTTGAAACTTTTACTTTATCGTCAATCCATCGCTTTTATAGAAAACGATTACTTCATTGTATTATGGTGAATTCTCATTGGTCAAAATAGAGATATTCCATAAAAGCGGTGGAATGACGATGCAGCAAAAACTTTAAACTTTTAACAGTGAAAAGATCGTGTGTCTATGTAAGTGTAACATAAAAGTATGCAAAATGAACACTTCTAATTGGTCGATTGCTTCAAAATAAATTTGAAATTTAAAGTTTTTATTTTTAAAAAAGTTCTAATTATCAGATTTTTATGAAATTCGAATGGGACCACATGGGCCTCATACGCTTTCAAACAAAAAAAGAATTATCAAAATCGGTTCATATTTGCAAAAGTTATGCGTGAACAACAAATACATACAGGTCGAAATCATAACCTCCTCTTTGAAGTCGGTTAAAAAAATATCATTGTCTATCTGAATTTTAAAAGGACAAACATTTTTTTTTATATTTCAATAGATGTATTTTTAATTTTAATTATATTTCAATTATCTACTTATATCTATATTATAAAGGCCAAACGTATCTGTGCGTAACGCATACGTCATTTTGAGAATGGCAACACTTTCCGGTGAAATTTCGCCTTTGCAATTTTTGCTACTGCAATTTTTTTAATTGCTGGACATCGCAGAATTTTAATCTTTACACTAATGTGTAGGGAAAAAATGTACTTTTAAATGAAATTTGTTTGAAAACTGTATCTTAATTTGTTTTTGAAATATTAATTTTTCTGTAATTTTTAATACGGCTTTTCTGTTTTATTAAGGCTGTGGCAACAGGAGTACTCCATTTCTATTTAGCAAAGGAAAAAAGAAAAGAAATGGATTACTGTTATTATGTTGCCATTTTCTCATTAAAAGGGAAAAATGAAATTTAAATATCTTCTGCTCTAAAACCCGATGAATTTTGATTTCATTTACAAAATTTGATTTACATGTAAAAGAATATCAGCAGTTTAATATCTGTTTCGGCTAATAGCATTGAGACTTCAAGTTTTGAATCAAATTAAAATGCCATTTTTTTCTGAAAAGGTGAATACAGATACGAAAATGTGCATTTGTAAATTTTGATATGATGAAAATGATGCTGGGTTTAAATTTCACGAGAAAATTTTTTTATATGATTGAGTCAAAGTTGAATAAATTTTGCATTTTTCATTTTGGAGTACTAGCATAAGAACCTAAATTGATAACTTTATCATAATAACATATCTTTATTAATTTTTACTGCTTACATGTACGATTAAAGTTTAATTTTAACAATTTCTACAACTGAGTATTATAGAAATAATATTTTGTTAATTTGGTGTTAAATATCGTTTTTCGTTTGTTTAGGAGTTAGACTTACCAATATGAAATGCACTTTTTACTACAACTAATTTTCTAGGTTTATTATAAAACAATGAAACAGTTCCATTTTAAACATTTTTTTCGTCGAGATTCGACGGGTTCTACCTTGTATATATAAAATACGAACGAAAATTTCGTGTTTTCCGCTTATGCCTCCAGTTTTACAGAAGGAATTTTTATGTAACTTATATTGTTAGATAGATGTTATTTTAAGGAAGGTTTTCGTATATAGTACATCGTTCTACGTTGATTATTTGTAGAATTATGATGAAAAGTTCTGTTATTTTGGAGAAAGCGTTTACCATTGGCATAAGTTAACGATTTTGGCGACGGCGTATTATTTTATCATTTTATTAAAAATTGAAACATACATATCAATTAGAAATTAAACAAGATGGAAATTGCACGTAAAGCGTATCAAATGAGGTGCGTTCGTTGATAACGAAGTTTTTAAATATTCAGATCTTGCTGATATAGTAGAGCGCACTTTGGATACAGTATAGTGGTCGAAATCTTTGTGTACCTGATGCAGGGAGTAATTTTTATTATACTTCATTAACGTATATCTTATTCATAAAATGTGAAGTAGTTTAATATAATTAAAGCACGCCCCAAACATTGTTTCCCCGTATAACATTATTTAGTGGAATACATTTGTGTGGCCCTGTAATTTAAAAATAAATATTCTTTGCATCACATATTGTAAAAAATGTATTTTTTAGTACATATTTCATAGATTCATGTCAATTCTGTTATATTCAAATGAGTGTAACACCATTAAAATGCATTTGAAACTTTTTTCCCCATTGACCGTAATGTAACGGAATACTTTGGATTTTCCCTGCAATTGATCAATTCATCCGATTTTCATAACATTTGAAATGACTCGACAAAATTATGTAATAAATATACGTTTTAAATTTCAAACGATTAAAATGCATTTCAAACTTTTTTCCCCATTGATCGTAATGTAACGGAATCCTTTTGATTTTACCTGTAATTGATCTATCCATACGATTTTCATAAAATTTGAAATGACTCGACAAAATTATGTAATAAATATATGTTTTAAATTTCAAACGTTTAAAATGTATTTGAAACTTTTTTCCCCATTGACCGTAATGTAACGGAATCCTTTTGATTGTCCCTGTAATTGATCTATCCATCCGATTTTCATAAAATTTGAAATGACTCGACAAAATTAAGTAATAATTATGTATTTTAAATTTCAAACGATTCGGTTGGGTAGTGTTTGAGTTGTTATATGCGGACGGACAGACAGACAGACGGACAGACAGACAGACAGACAGACGGACGGACTGAGCGACAACAATAGGTGCTACGTATTTACATAATTACGAACGCACCTAAAAACACCATTAAATCGAAAAATAAAATGAAAAAACTATTAATGGTTTTATTTTATTTGAAATAAAAAATGCAGTTTTAATGAGTAATAATAATCCTATCAAAAACATGAATGTGAAAAAATGCCAAGTTCGTTAAAGGTTTCACTAATAAAAGAAGTGAGATCTAACTGCAAACCAAGTTCTTCCGGAGCTCCTTTAAATCATAACTCCTGTCATGCATAATATTATTCATTTGCTTAAAATGATTTGTTAAGTTACTTGTTATTCAATAGAGCGACTTAGCAAGTTTTCTCTTATTCAATTTTTTCTATTTATTTGATCAGAAATTAAAGTTGATCCCTTCCTTAACTTATCAGTACCTTAACTTCAATATACTTATTCGTACACTCGATTGACTAGATCTTTGCCAATCAGATTCTAGATTAAATTGTACTCCGACTCAAAGATTAAAGTTGGTAGCTTTAAACTTGCCAAGTCGCTCTATTGAATAACAAGTAACATAACAAATCATTTTAAGCAATTGAATAATATTATGCATGACAGAAGTTATGATTTAAAGGAGCTCCGGAAGAACTTGGTTTGCCGTTAGATCTCACTTCTTTTATTAGTGAAACCTTTAACGAACTTGGCATTTTTTCACATTCATGTTTTTGACAGGATATCATTATTTTTTGTCAAATAAGTAGGTATTTGTTTCCTTTTTGAAATAAATAGGTTAAATTAGTTTTATTTAATATTAATTAATCTTTCAGCTTTTTCCTGCATTTATTCACTGTTTTTTTTCAGTCAAATTTAAAAATTTAACATTAGGACTGCTTATGTTCCTTTAAATTCCACTAATAAGAATGTTTCTTTTACGTGATTGGGTACTATTTGATTATTTCGTCGACCAAAAACGTTTATAGCCAACTTGGCGAAATATCGCTATATTGACGACAAAAAGTACGCGCCAAAAGTCATGCTAACATGGCGCTATTTCTGGTATTTTGCCAAATTCCCATAGATTCCCATTGTAATCTGGTAATTTATCCAATAATTTTGTTAGAGTAAGGACTGTCGCCATCATTTTGGCATCTTTTTTTTACTTTAAATCGGTTCACTAACTACCCAAGATTGCTTAAATATTGCTATTTAGAAAGTTTTTAGAACGCTTTTCGCGCATTTTTGCCCCTTTTAAATTTTGTATTTGTTAACAAATGTTCTTAGTGATCATTTATATCTTACAATTAATGAATATGCCAAATTTTATGTTTTTAGGCCCTTAACATCACGGTTGGCAAGTTTTTGACACGCGACAGTTTTTGACCATGGTTTAAACCGTCATGTCAAAAACCTCCTTGTCAAAAATGTCAAAAACTGTCAAAAACCTATATTTATATGTAAATAAAAATATTTATTTACATATATATATCTACCTATATTTATATTTAATAAGTAAAATTTATTTGCTTTTAATAAAGAAAATGTTTCTAAATATGCTGTAGAAAAAATAAATTTAAATTTTTGAAGTAACATATTTTGAATATTAAACAAAACCTTAGATTTTGGAAAACTTATCTTTTGTAATATTATTTATTAAATTTTAATGTGTTATTCAAAATATATAGGGATATATATTATGAAGAAATTTATTTATAACCAAATTTATCCATTGTTTAAAATAATATTAAAGATTAGACGGGTTCTGTAATTGATTAGGAACAGAAAGATGTTCAAAACTTGTTATGTGCTACCATGTGAAACGTAGAGCAAATGAATTGGAATATTGAACTAAATTTCTACTTGATAATTTTCATTTGAAGTGATTTCGATTATGTAATCAAATTAATTGGAAATATTTCATGTATGTTTTATTTTTTAAAATTATGAATTTAATTAGATAATAATAAAAAAAACTACATGATATTTTGTGTTTTAGAAGTATTTCATAGATCAGTGTAATATTTTTTCTGTTTTGACTTTTACAATTGTTATTTGGTTTTTCTGAAAAATCAGTAATTCTGAATTTTAAATCGTTAATCATTTTTTGAATTTATAACTAACATAAAGATAATAAAAAATTAGCTCCTTTCTATAAATATCTGAGTATCTATTTACAATATTCAACCTATTTATTTACTATGCTGAAAAATAGCTTATACAAATACTTATGAATTTTTTTTTTTCACTGAATACTATAAAATTTTGTTAAATATCTTAAGTATTCAGTTTTTGAATAATTACTTATTGTCTTACCTTGCTATCAAAGTAAACATTATTTGTATTTTTAATACTATTAGCGTGTGTGCTGTGGGGTAAGGAAGCAGAGGCGGGGAGGGAGAATAAAAATGATGTGTAATAATCATACATATAATAAATAATATGCATTATTTTAAAATTCAAATTAACCTACTGGATATTATGTATATAGCATAAAAAATATTGAACACGTATATCAAATTCCACACTTTTGAAAATCCTGCATTTACAACACTTAATTCATTAATATTTATAAATATTAGCTATGTCAAAATGCATTCTAAATAAGTTTATATTTTAAATATAATAATAATAATAATAATAAATAAATAAATAAACAAGATATATAAATAAACAAGATATTTAAACATAAATAACTCTGCATGTCCATTTTGAGATAAATTTCTGAAATTTGAAATCTGTGATTTTTACCTTAATTTTTATCAATTAAAAATATTTAAAGACCTACTAATTACCCATAATATAATTAAATTTCAACATAATGTATGGAATCTGATCTTAGTTTTAAAATTAAACAATAAACTTTAATACACAGCAGCAGATTGCGACTCTATGGGTTTTTGACAGTTTCTGACAGGTTTTTGACGGTTTAATCCGGTTTAAACCTTTGTCATGTCAAAAACCCCTTTTTGACGTCAAAAACCCAACCATGCTTAACATACAGACATCCCATTTTTAGAACGCTTTTTGCTCTTTTACCCCCTTTGGATTAGTGGAATCGACATAAGATATAGCCTATATTGGAGCAAGGTCTATCACCATCATTTTGATATCATTACTTTTTAAGATCGGTTTGTTGTTTGCTGAAATTGCTTAAAAATCCCAATTTAGAACATTTTTAGAACGCTTTTCGCACATTTTCACCCCTTTTGAATTCCGTATTTTTTATCAAATGCCCTTAGAGATCATTTATATCTTATAAATAATTAACATGCCAAATTTTATATTTTTCGATTCTTCAGTAATACAAAAGTTACATTTTTAGAATGTTTTTTGTTTCTCCACCCTCTTATGGTTAATGGTATATGCATAAAATATAGCCTATGTTTGAACCGGGGCGAATACCATCATTTTGGTATCATTACTTTTGAAATCGGTTCGGTGGTTTCAGAGATTAGCTTCGATACCCGCGAAAAGTGTCGCCAACTTGGCACTGTTTCTGATATTTCGCGAAATTCCCAGAAACTCTAAAATGCCAAACTTTATGTTTCCAGTCCAGTCCCTTAATATACAGACATCGCATTTTTAGAATGTTTTTTGCTCTTTTACCTCCTTTGGGTTAGTGTAATCGACATAAGATAGATCCTATGTTGGAGCAAAGACTGTCATCATCATTTTGATATCATTACTTTTAAGATCGGTTTGTTGTTTGCTGAGATTGTTTTAAAATTGGCATTTTGAACTTTTTTAGAACGCTCTACGCGGATTTTTACCCATTCAAATTTGATATTTTTTAGCAATTGTCATTAGTGATCATTTATATCTTAACATGCCAAATATGCCAAATTTTGTGCTTCTAGACCCTTCAGTAAAACAAAAATCACATTTTTAGAATGTTTTTCGCTTCTGAACCGTCTTTTGGTTAGTGGCACATATATAAGTTATAGTCTATGTTTGAACCGGGGCAAATACCATCATTTTAGTACCATTACTTTTGAAATCGGTTCGGTAGTTTCAGAGATTAGCCTTGATACTCACCAAAAGTGACGCCAACTTGGCACTGTTTCTGGTATTTTGTGAAATTCTCATAAACTTCCATTGTAATCCAATAATTTATCCTCTAACCAACCATTAATGTTTAATTAATGGTGATTTCGGATTTTTTCCTATTTATAGATCCAATAATTTACCTCCACACCAAATTTCAACTTCCTAAGTCACCTGGAAATAGTCAAACATTTCTATGAGTGAGTCAGTGAATCAGTGAGTCAGTGGTAAAAACAGTGGTTTTCAGACGTCAATTTCTCGTGAACGGTAAAAGATTTTTTTTAAAAAATTTAGGATTCGGAAATTAAAGATGGTCTTACACGACACAAAAAATTGAAAGTGTGTAGGTCAAATAGAATTTAAGTTATTGAGGGGTCAAATGTGGCTCGAAATGGTTCGGGTAATATATCCCACGGCCGCTGTGTCGCCTTTTACTTTGTGAACTTGGCTGACACACTGCCGTGTGTCTAGATATTTAAAAATATATTTAGTATAAATGTGAAAGAAATGTTTGTATGCTCTAAAAGAAGTATTCATTTTCAAAATCGATCCATTGGAACAAGATCTGGCGAGTTATCCTATTTGTTGACTATATTTGGGACCTGGATGAGAAAAAAACTTAACAAAAATTTTCTTTTAAAATAATTTCGTTTTTTTTTTATTTATATAAATATACAGGGTGGTCATAAAAAAACTTTGCCGATATATGGAGCTCTAGAGGCCAGTGCGTTCAACCGATCGAGGTGAAATTTCAGATATAGCTATTCAGAGGTATGAGCTCGAGATTCTCTGAACGACAACAAAATGGCGCTCACGGTTACGGTTATAGTTACAGAAACTCGAAAATTTCCAATGGCAACACCCATTTTTTTTCATCGCAAAATGATCAGCGCATGCGAAAACCCCAAAGAGCGTTGGAACGCTATGATTATTGCAATAAACGGACGCGTTATGCTTGCACAAAATCAGCTCTACGAACGGCCCACAAGAAACACGACCAAGGCGCACGCAGAAAATTTTAATATGACAGAGACAAAATACCAATCACGGAACGTCGTTTGCCAGATAGTCAGCGTAGAAAACGGATAAAAAGACTCTGTGCCATATGCGAACTTACTCCTTGCGCGCCAATCGTGTTTTTTATAGGGAGGGGGGGGGGATTCGCAGAACAGTTTTTTGTGCGTGCATAACGCGTCCGTTTCTGGCTATACACGTACTGTTCTAACGCTCTTTAGGGTTTTCGCATGCGCTGATCAGTTTGCGATGAAAAAAAATGGGTGTTACCATTGGAAAATTTCGAGTTTCTGTAACTGTAACCGTAACCGTGAGCGCCATTTTGTTGCCGTTCAGAGAATTTCGAGCTCATACCTCTGAATAGCTATATATGAAATTTCGCCTCGATCGGTTGAACGGATTGGCCGCTAGAGCTCCATATACCGGCAAAGTTTTTTTATGACCACCCTGTATATAGTAAGTCAAGATTTTTTCAATATTTTAGGATATTATATAATAGGATACATTTCGAACATATAAGGACTTTGGTTTTATATTTGACGCCTTTGTCGGCAAACAATATGATTTTAAGCCAAAAAAGCATGAGTATGAAATCTGTAAGAACGATATTCACATTAATGGAAAATCTTCAGGTGTCCAACACCTTTTTTGAGTAAAATAAATAATATTTCTTAAAATAAAAGCTATCAATTAGCTTTCAATAAAAAGAGAATCATAATGTTTGGCGTGATTTCCTATAAAAATACTTTGTACATTCAGGATTGTAATAAATGGCGCTTTAGCATTCATTTTGGCAGGATGTTGGTATAACCGGAAAGCACCGTAAGATTGCCAAAAAACCTTTTTCAAAATTACCCTGGTTTGCTGTAGACTTGAGAATAGAATAAGACTTATATAAAAATATAAAACCAATATAACCCTCTTTAAAGTTAAGTATATGCTAAACCCCGCTTGGTAACATAAACCCATGCATATGATATAAAATACATCTATTTTCCTTTTTTGTTACATTCAAAGGAAAATATGTAAATAGCAAGTAATATTAGACAATAGAGTTACATATTTAAATTCTAATGTAATTTAATTATAATGAAAATTTCGTTTCGGCTGTTATAAATCGAGATTGGATGAACGGATTTTGACGATTTTGCACTCGTGGATAATTTCTCATGGAATGTTTCTGTACGTAACATAACACAATGCGTTGATTGTATATAGAGTTTCGGTAAAAATTTCTGTAATCAGATGAACTTGATAATGAAAATTTAGCCTTTTTAAAAGAAAAGTGTTCTGTGAAATGGATTTCAATGGAAGTTATGTTGTTAGCTAGATATTTTCTCCGGAAGAATTTATTCTCTTACTAGTAGTTACCCGTGACTTCGTTCACATAACATTTAAAGAAGAAATAATTGATCAATGAAGGAAAAAATTTCGATGATGAAAAGCATGTGTAATTAACTTTTTATCGCGAATTTATGGTAAAAAACTTTTGATAATCCCTATTTGCTAATTTGTTTGCTGGTCAAAATTTTCCTTTCAGCGATTAATACTAATAGATAGAAACATTCTTGAATTCTTTTGTTCAGCCCTGTAGTTTTCCAAGTGCCTTTAATACACGAAAGTATCTTTCTAAAATTTATTCCAAACAAAAATATTTCTTATTACTACCTAAATTACATTTTCAGAAATTATCATCCGAAGACAATCTTGTATCCAGTTCTTTGCGGGACCCTGTTTATCATTTTATATATATACTACAAACATTTCTTAGTTTACTAAATGCAGTTCAAAATAAAAATGCATATTTTATTTAAAAATCACCTTTAAGTAAATTACGCTCATATTCAGTAACCTTTCCGAGATCTTTTGTGTAACCCTATATATCTAAATTTAACTATTTATATTATTACCATTTATACTCTCCATTTAATATGCATACATTTAGCGAAACTTAAAAGCACATACATAATTCAAAATGCATTTCATCCATGCAACAGTCATCATCCATGATATACAGTACTTCGGATAGAATATATAATATTTGAAATCTTTTGTGTGTCCTTGTAAATGCTATGCACTTCGTATTATGCATGAAATAACTTACATTAAGCCTCAGCAATATATATCAATTTGATTATACATGAAATCGTTTACCATAATTAAAATTTGTCGAAAACAAAACCTCCCTTTATTCCTATACAATGGAATTCTTCTGTCTGACCCTGTAAATGAATAGTAAGTGCCCTTTTCACTACATACTTTACAAAATGCATATTTTAGTGCACTTTGTAAATGCATATAAATTTGAATATGTTCTACAGGCTGTAACATCGTTAAATTTAATTAAAACGATTTTTCCCCATAATGCCGTAATATAAGGAAATTTTTTGACTATCCCTGTAGATAAACTAATCATGGTAGAAACTTTATTTTCAATAGGTATTCGTGCTGGGTAAACGTTAAGAACGTCCAAAAATTTCATGGAAATCGGAGAATATTTACGAAAGTTAGAAAGCAACCAGACAGACAGACAAACCGAAAGCATAATAACTTTTCAACTTTGTTCGAAAGTGTTAAAAAATCGAGCCAAAAATATATTAATCAGTGATTTTATTTTCCACCTTTTCCCCCACAAAAAATTTCTTCCATTGATAATTATGAGTTTTGAATAAAAATATTCATTTGTATGTAACTTATAACTTATTAATTAGTATAAGTAAAAAATATTTCTGATTCATTTTAAATATGACGTCATTATTTATCTCGCTCCATTAGCTACTGATATTCATACTCCTTGTATTTTTAACGACTGCTATAAAGTACCTGTTTTATTTCAAGTATGACGTCACATTTTCATAAGTGAACCATTTTATTAAAAATATAATTCTTTTTCATTCTTTTTACTTTTAATTTATGTCACCATATTTTACACAAAAATTCCCATTAACTAAACAAATATCCTTGTTAAATGTATTATAAAAAATACACCTTTTATTTTTATTTCAAACATGACGTCATATTTATTTTCTTTTAAATTATTTTATTATAGTTTTTCGCGTGGAAGTTTTCAATTAAAAATTCATTACCGCTGAAAAATCATTATTCCATTTTTTTATTTTCTTGGCAACAGGAAAGGAAAATGGTTAAATTTTATCTGAAAAATGCCTATTGATTTTGTATGAAAAATAATTAAATTTTGAATTATTAAGGAAAATATTTGAATACAATAAATAAAAATTACCCTATTATTTAATCCGGACTTCTAACTTTACGTCTGCAAAATTTCAAAGCAATCGGTTCAGTAGTTACGGCGTGAAAGCGGAACAAACAAACAAACAAAAAACAAACTCACTTTCCGATTTATAATATTAGTAAGGATTGTTCTGAATTGTTTGGTTATAGAGTCATAGGCTATAGAATCATCTGCATTGTTTTGTTATAGACAGGGGGGAGGGAATTCTGCAATCAAGTGACCCATTTTATCAAATATTAGTTTTTTTTTTTTTTTGAATAGTTCTAAAAAATTTTTTTTGGAGGGAATTACACTGTTTATTTGTTTAATTTTCAAATATAGTATTTGTATGTAATATAATGTTCGATACTGTTTACTTATAAAGCAATTTTTGACTCACGTTAGACGTCGAAATTGACTATTATCTAATAGTTTATGCACAGGGTGTTAACTGTTTAGACCATCACTTCTTCCTAACATTTTTTTCGTTTTAGATTCCTCGGTACAGGCGTCGTATATGCACCACATTGGCGCGATTGCAACAGAGTGGCGATATTATGCTCCACATAGTAGACCGGTTATTTTGTTTTAACAATTTAAAAAGTATATAAACAACAGTTGAAGCAATAAAAAACAGTTCTAAATAATAAATATAAAAAACTACAATAAATCGTAAATATTAAGATTTAAAGCAATATTTAAAAACAAGGTTATTGTCAATTTGGAGGGGGAAATCACGCCAACATGGTGCGTATATAACGCCTGTCCCCATTTCTTTTACAAATGTCTTATAAGCCCACTATGTGGAAACATTTTTCCATACATTAATGTTATCCCAGCGCATTTCTCGCCAATATTTTGTTCCTGTCAGTATCAGATTTATTTTTCGCACAGGAAAATTAGAAAAATAACTTCGATGATGAAATAAATTGTTTTGCTTTATAGTGTAATTTCTTATTTTCATTTTTTCGTCTTTTTAATGAAATGTGGAAAATTGTGTATTTTAAATTATTGCAATATATGTATTTTACGTGGATGTATTTTAAATAACAAAAAGCGAAATGTTTATATTTAAATGAAACGAATGTAATAAGAATCAAGGCGATCGGAACAATATTTGTCTATTCATCACATGCGCAATAATAACATAAAAATACCGGTTTACCTTGCAATTGTTACAGCACTCTATAACTAAAATTATTCATAAAAGTTGTTGGTGCCCCCCCCCCTCCAAAAAAAAGGACCATTCCGAGAACCGAGAACTGAAAATAATGACAGAAATATTAAATATCATGATATTATTTCGTAGATGCTACTAAAATATTGCAACAATGAAAGATGAATTTACATCTTGCTGTACCTACTGATCCTAATTGGAAAAGAGATGTATTTTATATCATATGCATCATACAGCACGATAGTGCTGTATAGTAGAGCTCAGCTGCATCTCTAATGTTAAAGTCCAAAGTTTGCCTCTTAATAACTTTGGACCCAATCATCGGATCGCGACGAAATTCAAAAGGGGAAGTGTCCTACTATAGATTTCAAAGTTTACAAAAATTCATCCAGATCCACCGATTAGTTTCGGATATCCAGGACCCTGTTTTGGCACTTTTTGCTCATGAAACAACAAAAAAGAGAAACAACTCAATTATAACCCGAACCAGGAAACATTCAGCGACGTGTAATAGCTTGTTCGAAAGCTTTTAATTTAGGGATGTGCCTTTCGAAGGTCCGGTAAAAAAATATCAAAAATTAAGGAAATGGCACCCATTTAAAATTTATATAACGCTATTCTTTTCATAATTTAACATTATAGAAATCTCTCCTCTTTAATTGATAATTCAATTATTGCTTTCGAATTGCCACCAACTAAAAAACAATTCAATAATTTAAAAAAGAAACGATAACACGTGTTCTTTTTTTATAGATCAATAAAAATTCTGATTCTCCTGATAGTTTTGAACCTTTGAAATTGACGTCATTCGAAACAGAAAATGCATATTTTTCATAAACATATAGTCTAAGAGCTAGCAACGTCAAAAATCACGTCATTTTATCAAGGCTCATTTTTTTAATATGTTTTTGCCTTTTAGGGTAAAATGTGCTTGCAAGCGGTCTGGCAGTCGGGAGACGTTGCATTTACATATGGCAGAAGTGGTTGTGCAGGTCAAAAAGCTTCAAAATCACGTCATTTTATCAAGGCCCATTTTTTAATATGTTTTTCCCTTTTATGGTAGAATATGTTTGCAAGCGGTCTGGCAGTCGGGAGACGTTGCGTTTACCTGTGGCAGAAGGGGTTATGCAGGTCAAAAAACTTCAAAAATCTGCCATTGTATAAAGGCTCATTTTCTTATATGTTTTTATCAAGCTTAAAAATTACAAGATATTAGTCTTTGGACAGCAGACAACCTATAATTATTTTTCCAGACACAAATTCGGTTGCAAAGTTAATGCCAGACGGCTTTAAATATGACAATGAAAGTGCCTGTTCCAAGAGCGGTTAATAATTTAAAAATTATAAAACCTCTTTACATCATTTTATCAAGCTTAAAAATGACAAGATATTACTCTTTGGATAGCAGTCAACCTATAATTAATTTGCCAGATACAAATTCGGTTGCAAAGTTAATGCCAGGCGTCTTTAAATATGGCAACGGAAGTGCCTGTTCCAAGAGTTGTTTATATTTCAAAAAATTATAAAACCTCTTTACGTCATTTTATCAAGCTTAAAAATTGCAAGATATTACACATTGGAAAGCAGACAACCTATAATTAATTTGCCAGACACAAATTTGGTTGCAAAGTTAATGCCAGACGGCTTTAAATATTTCAACGAAAGTGCCTGTTCCACGAGTGGTTTATAATTTAAATTTTATAAGACCTCTTTACGTCATTTTATCAAGCTTAAAAATTACAAGATATTACTCTTTGGATAGAAGACAATCTATAATTAATTTGCCAGACACAAAGTCGGTTGCAAAGTTAATGCTAGACTGCTTTAAATATGGCAACGAAAGTGCCTGTTCCAAGAGCGGTTTATAATTCAACAAATTATAAGACCTCTTTACGTCATTGTACCGAATTTGCAACCCTGGATTTTTCCGAGTCTTATTGATTAGATTCACTATTTTCCTGCACTTGATTTTTTGCACGACACTTTTTCAGATTGAGTAAATTTGTGATACTTTGTGCTTGATTGACGAAAGTTGCATTTTTTTTTAAGTCTTACCGACAAGCCTTTGCATGAGATGAAAATTTGTGCACCCGGAGAAAGGTTAAAGTGTAAGAATTCATATAATTTGTTAAGATCAACTCACAGCTTGAATATTAAACAAATAAGTTCCAGTGTGGCCAAAATTGGGGCATCCACCCTAATATTTAATAAAAGAAACTTATACTTTGATAAACAAGAGCTTTTTTTACAAATAAACTTTATATTGAGAAAAAAAATGCCGAATGCAACCGAATTTGTGTCTGGCAAATTAATTATAGGTTGTCTGCTTCCAAAGAGCCATCTTGTAATTTTTAAGCTTTATAAAATGACGTAAAGAGGTCTTATAATTTTTAAATTATAAACAACGCTTGGAACAGGCACTTTCGTTTCCATATTTAAAGCCGTCTGGCATTAACTTTTCAACCGAATTTGTGTCTGGCAAATTAATTATAGGTTGTCTTCTATCCAAAGAGTAATATCTTGTAATTTTTAAGCTTGATAAAATGACGTAAAGAGGTCTTATAATTTTTAAATTATAAACCACTCTTGGAACAGGCACTTTCGTTGCCATATTTAAAGCCGTCTGGCATTAACTTTGCAACCGAATTTGTGTCTGGCAAATTAATTATAGGTTGTCTGCTATCCAAAGAGTAATATCTTGCAATTTTTAAGCTTGATAAAATAACGTAAAGAGGTCTTATAATTTTTAAATTATAAACAACTCTTGGAACAGGCACTTTCGTAGCCATATTTAAAGCCGTCTGGCATTAACTTTGCAACCGAATTTGTATTTGGCAAATTAATTATAGGTTGTCTGCTGTCCAAAGAGTAATAACTTGTAATTTTTAAGTTTGATAAAAACATATAAGAAAATAGCCTTTATAAAATGGCGGATTTTTGAATTTTTTTGACCTGCATAACCCCTTCTGCCACAGGTAAACGCAACGTCACCCGACTGCCAGACCGCTTGCAAACGTATTCTACCATAAAAGGGAAAAACATATTAAAAAATGGGCCTTGATGAAATGACGTGATTTTGAAGCTTTTTGACCTGCACAACCCCTTCTGCCACAGGTAAACGCAACGTCTCCCGACTGCCAGACCGCTTGCAAACGTATTCTATCATAAAATAGAAAAACATATTAAAAAATGAGCCTTGATAAAATCAGGTGACGAAAACGTTGCTAGCTCTTAGACTAATATATATAAACTGTAATTAAATATGTGTTAAAACAACATCGCACCTTTATTTGAGTGTTTTCGAAGTAAAATAGTTACTACAATACAGATATTTCAATTAAAAAGGCATAATTAGGAAAAAAAATTCTTCTATATTTATAAAAATAACTATTTGAAAATGAAGCTATGAAAATCTGTGTAGATACCTGTCGTCATAAGAAAATCTACGTAGATACCGAAAAACTGCAGTGGGACTACCATCTGGGAGAGGGCGGTTCTGTCGCCAAACGTCGCCAAGTTTTTCGCCAACTTGGCGATATATCGCCAAATCTGGCGTCCAAAATTACTCGCCAAAATTAAAGCCAACTTGGCGTCATTTCAAGTATTTCGCCAAACTAATATGCCTACTAATAATTTTAAACTAATACTAATAATAGTTTAGATTTGTAGTTGAAGGTGATCGATAAAGTTCCTGAAAGGATCTGAAAAAGCTATGAAATCATACAAAAAACTGGTGGAACCAGAGAGAAATGTAGAGCTCGATTTAAAAAAAATCTTACAGTAAAATTTGGGAAATATTTTCAATGTGCGTGCAAAAGAAAGGGAATCAGATGATCTGTAAAGCTTATGAAATAACCCAAATTTTTGTTAGCTGAAAATGAGGACTCAGCTTTACTGTTGCTTTAAAATCAATCAGGAAAAAATAGACATTTTTAACTCTTTCCGTATTTCAATCATCCATAACCAATTTAAAAATTTGGGTTCATAACTACACTGGTTTCCAAAAATTAAGGAAAAATCACAAAAACAACGGTAACTCGTTCAAAAAGAAAGCAATCCTTATGAAATTTGCATATATTGTTAAAAAAAGATGCTGAATAAAAATAGGAAATGCAAATTAATGGCGCTGCAATCGCATTGTGTCATCCGTGAAGTACATAAAAATGCACGTTAGAGAGTAACGCTGCAGTTGTCGCTGTGATAGTGATATTATAAATCTAAGATAGCCAATTCATTACAATGACATCGAGGCATCATTTGCCCGCAGAACTGCGATTTAGAGCTATTAGGAGATTGGAGGCAGGACAGAGTCAGGCAGAGGCGGCTAGATGGCTAAACGTGAGTCCTTCGATGGTTTATAGGCTTTGGCAACAACTTCAAACCACTGGTTCGGGTTCAAGAAGGTTCAGCCAAGGACGGCGAAGGGTTTCGACAAGCGCCGATGACCGATATTTGCGGTTATGTGTACGAAGGAATAGAACCGCAACCCCATCTCACCTTAGATCCTGCCTTGTTGCAGCCATTGGAAGGTTAGTGTCAGTGTCTACTGTGTGTAGAAGGCTTCGCGAAGGTGGACTTTACGCGAGGCAACTAGCAATTTATGTGCCGCACACCTCACGTCACCAGAGGGAACGTTTGATGTGGGCACGTCAACATGTCCACTGGACGGTTGATCAATGGAGACGTGTTCTCTTCACGGATGAGTCCCGGTTTAGCCTCCAATGCGATAGTAGCCGTTGTTTGATTTGGAGAGAATAGGGAACACGCTGTCATCCATAAAACATTCGTGAAAGAGATTCATACGGAGGAGGCAGTGTCTGCGTTTGGGGTGGTATCTCTTCAGGTGGACGCACAGACCTCCATGTCCTTCCACATGGAACCGTGAATGCTCACATCTATAGAGATGACATCCTTGATGCTTATGTGCGACCTTATGCCGGTGCAATAGGTAATGATTTCCTGTTACAGGACGACAACGCTAGACCGTACAGGACTCGCATCGTGGAAGATTATCTCCAGCCCCAGACAATTCAGCTCATGGAATGGCCAGTTCGATCACTGAACTTGAATACCATCGAGCATGTTTGGGATGCTTTAGGGAGACGTGTCGCTGCTCTCAATCCCCCTCCTTTGACCCTTGCTACGCTTACAACTGCTTTGGAAGAGCAATGGCTCTTACTTCCCAGCGAACTCATCGACCGCAGAATTGACATTATGACACATCGCTGTATGTGCTGTATTGCTACTAGGGGTGATTATACGCCATATTAAAGGTACTTTTCCTATACCAAACTGGCAAACTGATTTTGTTAATTTTATAATTATGCTATTTTTTGAAACATCATAATTGTCTGGTAATTTCTTTTCATGTTATTTTTTACCTTACTATGCGTTGTATATTGTGGATGAGTTTTATTAAAATCTACATGTAATATTTTGAATTATCGTTATTTTTGTGATTTTTCCTTAATTTTTGGAAACCAGTGTATATGTTACAGGCTGATGTAATGAAATATGAGAACGGTTCGTTCTGTACAAAATGTGAACACAATTCCGTACCAGCTGTTTTGATAACTGGAAGAACAAAGCTCCAAGTAAACTACAAACCTTGAATAGATACGATTCAATCATATACTAAATATTTGTGTTCAAACATACTTATCTACATCAATTCCTCAACAACTTGATTATATTAATGTTATACTTTAATTATCACATCATGGTTTATATTTGTTTAACATTGTGCGGCTTAACCGATTTGAGACAACATAACGATATATTCTATTGACTACTTTCCTCAGTAATCATTTTGAGTGGATAATAGTATAATTCTGAATATAAGGCACCAGTACAGCTCAGTCCTCATTTTCAGCTAACAAAAATTTGGGTTTTTTCATAAGCTTTACAGATCATCTGATTCCCTTTCTTTTGCACGCACATTGAAAATATTTCCCAAATTTTACTGTAAGATTTTTTTTTTAAATCGAGCTCTACTTTTCTCTCTGGTTCCACCAGTTTTTTGTATGATTATATAATGGGTTTATGTTACCAAACGGGGTTTAGCATATACTTAACTTTAAAGAGGGTTATATTGGTTTTATATTTTTATAGAAGTCTTATTCTATTCTCGAGTCTACAGCAAACCAGGGTAATTTTGAAAAAAGTTTTTTGGCAATCTTACAGTATTTTCCGGTTATACCAACATCCTGCCAAAATGAATGCTAAAGCGCCATTAATTACAATCCTGAATGTACAAAGTATTTTTATAGGAAATTACGGCAAACATTATGATTCTCTTTTTATTGAAAGCTAATTGATAGCTTTTATTTTAAGAAATATTATTTATTCGTAAGCTTGCAAAACTTGGCGAATAATTTGACTATCTGTATAATTTGGCGAAATTGGTTGTTAGAATAATTAAATGTACCAGAAACGCTTATATTCTGCCTGAGTGAAGCCATGGGTTAAAGCTAGTACTATAATATAATATTAACTATATTACAATTAAATATATATAATGTATTAGAATTATATTATAATTATTCTTGCCATAATATTCCAGAAAGGTAGCTAAATTTCTATTGTCTAGTTTTTGTTTCTGAAATTTGCATATAAATATTTGATTATCAATATAATAACCAAGAAGTGTACAAAAATACTTACCAAGTGCGATTTGTGAGTAAGAGGTGCATGATACTTTGCTTTACATTGTTGATCATAATCCATGTTGTCTATGTCCTACTTTGATTTTAATAGATGTATTTTTAATTATAATAATATTATGATATAATATTAATTACATAATTATATTATAATTATATCTATATGATATATTATAATTATATTACAATTACGGCACTACTTGGTTATCCTATCGAACAAAAACCTACCGCCAAATTACAAGATTAAATGCCAATAATGGATGATCGTAAATGTCACATACACTTGACATTAAGCACAATGTACATGCTTATTACATCATACAAGTGATTTTTAATTTGAATTTTTATTTCTACTTTTATTATTATTCTATTAATTTATTTGTTTTTTCGTTATTTAAACGAAAAATTATGTTAATCTGTATAATTTGGCTAATAGTTTGGCGGTTTGTATAATTTGGCGAAATTGGTCGAAGGGATAACTAAATAGTACCATAATTACTCTTGTCAGAATATTCCCGAAACGTAGCCAAATTTTTATCGAACAGATTTTGTTTCTGAAATTTGCATAAAAATATTTTGTGATCAATATGATAAACAAGAAGTACACACTCAGAAATGAATACTCAGATTTTAGGAAATTTTCCTCGTTTTTGACGAAACCGTTTCCTGGGAAATGCTCTGAGCAAATATTTCGTCAAATTGATGAAATTACTTTCCTCACTTGTTTGACGATACCAAATCGTCAAAAAATGGCTAGTGCTGCCATCTATCGAATTTTTTCGAGGCTCCTGTATTCATTGACAGAAGCAAAAATGACATGCCATAGGTGAGGTTCGAACTCACAACGTTTAGTGTGGCAGTCTGACGCTCTACCTTCACGCCACCGGTTGCTCAGGCAAATATGGTTATAAAGACATATATTGGATTATAGTGTGTGTTTAAATTTTTATAACGTGGTAGTAATTTTATCGATTCTGTTATAAATCTTGCAAGTTTTAAATAATAAGACGAATTTATTATTATGATTTTCTAATGGTTAATGAATAATTATAATATGGCTTAATTAAATAACATCTAGGGGAAATTTATTTGCTTAAGGAATAATTAAAATATGGATTGGTAATTTGTTGCTCAGAAATAACGAATTATGAAGTGCTTATTGGGGTATTTACTATTTTAAGTAAGTGGATAAGATCTTAACAATTTACTGTTTATAGAGGGGATAGAGAAAAATTATGTATATTTTTAATTTGAGTGAAAAAAGAAAATATACCGGATATAAAATAGATTCTGGAATTTTGAAATTTTATTGATCAAATTTACTTTTTGAATGTTTTTTTAGAACGAAGTAAAATTTTTCGAATTAATCATAACGGAATACAACTTACAAATAAATAAATAAAAGTAGTAATAAACATCCCTACAAACCTTAAGAACAACAACAAAAAACAAGTTGGAAATTGCACGTGAAGCATAGCAAATGAGGTGCGTTCGTACTATAAGTTTTAAAATATTCAGATCTTGCTGATATAGTAGAGCGTACTTTGGATACAGTACAGTGGTCGAAATCTTTGTGTTCCTGTAAATATGCAGGGAGTAATTTTTATTATACTTCATTAACGTATATCTTATTCATAAAATGTGAAGTAGGTTAATATAATTAAAACACGCCCCAAACAATGTTTCCCCGTATAACATTATTTAGTGGAATACATTTGTCTGGCCCTGTAATTTAATAATAAATATTCTCTATATCCCAGATTGTACAGTATGTATATTTTAGTACATACATCATAGATTCATGTCAATTATATTATGTTCAAATGAGTGTTATAAAATTAAAATGCATTTGAAACATTTTTCCCCATTGACCGTAATGCAACGGAATACTTTTGATTGTCCCTGCAATTGATCTATGCATCCGATTTTCATAACATTTGAAATGACCCGACAAAATTATGTAATAATTAAACGTTTTAAATTTGAAACGATTAAAATGCATTTGAAACTTTTTTTTCCCATTGATTGTAACGTAACGGAATACTTTTGATTGTCCCTGTAACTGATCTATGCATCCGATTTTCATAACATTTGAAATGACTCGACGAAATTATGTAATAAATATACGTTTTAAATTTCAAACGATTAAAATGCATTTGAAACTTTTTTCCCCAATGACGTAATGTAACGGAATCCTTTTGATTGTCACTGTAATCGATCTATCCATACGATTTTCATAAAATTTGAAATGACTCGACAAAATTATGTAATAATTATATATTTTAAATTTCAAGCGATTCGGTTGGATAGTTTTTGCGTTGTTATATGCGGACGGACGGACAGACGGACGGACTGAGAGACAACAATAGGTGCTACGTATTTACATAATTACGAACGCACCTAAAAAGAACCTAATGCAGAAAGAATAATTGCTATATTTCATTATTTTCTGAAAAACGCTAAAAAGTACTGTTTGCAAATATATCCTTGCTAAAATCAAAAGATTTGAGGAGGTACAATAGCGGGTCCTTTTACAAACAGCTACCGCGACAATTTCCTTAAAATTCATCTAGTCTGGCCATTAAGTAAGCACTTTCGTCACATATTTGAGAGTTCACGTTTCGTTTGAGAGTCACGTGATTTTGAAACGAAATGATTGTCAAAAACGATAAAACAAGTTGAATGTAGATTCTGCCATTGCAGAATTCAGTTTCGCCTCCGATTAGGAAAAAAAAGAAAAAAAAGAAAAAATATCGATAGAGGTAGAAGGGCCACCCCGTTTAGATTGCAATGAACTAACTTCATTTTTCTTGTGTTTATCAATATAATAGCAAACAGAACGGAGTGAAATACCCAATTGAATAGCAATTTCTCTCTGAGACATTGGAATTGCGGAATAGTAAAGAGATGCAATTTGACGTGCTATTTCTTCATTGACTAGATTCATCAAAAACGGTTTTTTTCTTTAGTTTAAACTCTTTTTTATAGACTCTGAGAAAAAGGAAATGCAATTTAACAATAAAACGAGTGAAATCACGTCGAATTTGACGAATGAAATGTTTAAAAGACCCGATCGATTTGATTTTTTTAAAAAAAGCAAAAGTAATTACATTATTGAATCAATATATAATAATTATATTTACAAAGATAATGTCAAGTTTGCCAGTTACAATTTTGCATGCAAATATTCGCACATCTTCAGTTAAAATTGTAATCTGAGTGCCGGCGAAATCCAGAAATTTTATTGTATATGCACTCACAGAAAAATAGTTTTATTTAAAAGAAAAAAAAAATCATTTTTACTGTGACATTTTTTTTTTTTTTTACTAACTGAAGTTATCTGAAAGTAAAATCTCAATCTCAGTGTCCATAATGAAAAGAAATCGGGTACTACTAGGTTATCCCGTCGACCAAAAAATTATAGCCAAACTATAAGATTAAATGCCAATAATGGATGATCGTGAATGTCGCATTCAATGACATTAAATACGATTCATGTGTTTAAAATGTCATTAAGTGATTTTTATTTCGACTTTTTATTAATATTTTTATTAAAATTCTATTAATTATTTGTTTTTTCGTTATTTAAGATAACAATTATGTCAATATGTATAATTTGGCTATTAGCTTGGCGATTTGTATAATCTGACGAAATTGGTCGACGGGATAACAGAGTAGTACCTACTGTCGTTATGAGTAAAAATGCGATGTTTTAAACAGTGAAGGTCATTTTCTCTTCAAATGTTTTTTAAAAGTTATTAGTAATATGAAAAAGCATCCGTAATAATATTGTAATTCTCATTTATCTGGTTGCTGAATGACACCATTTTCCTCATTTGAAATTTTTCTTATTTTGATTTAGACATTAATTTTTATCATAAATTATTTTCTGTTATTTTATTTACATTATCTAGACACACGGCAGTGTGTCAGCCAAGTTCACAAAGTAAAAGGCGACACACCGGCCGTGGTTTATATTACCCGAACCATTTCGAGCCACTTTTGACCCCTCAATAACTTAAATTCTTTTTGATCTACACACTTGCAATTTTTTGTGTCGTATAAGACCATCTTCTAATTTCCGAATCCTAAAATTTTTTTTAAAAATCTTTTACCGTTCACGAGAAATTGACGTCTGAAAACCACTGTTTTTACCACTGACTCACTGACTCACTGACTCACTCATAGAAATGTTTGACTACTTCCAAGTGACTTAGGAAGTTGAAATTTGGTGTGGAGGTAGGTTATTGGATCTATAAATAGGAAAAAATCAGAAATCACCATTAATTAAACATTAATGGTTGGTTAGAGGATAAATTATTGGATTACAATGGAAGTTTATGAGAATTTCACAAAATACTAGAAATAGTGCCAAGTTGGCGTCACTTTTGGCGAGTATCAGGGCTAATCTCTGAAACTACCGAACCGATTTCAAAAGTAATGGTACCAAAATGATGGTATTCGCCCCGGTTCAAACATAGACTATATCTTATGTCTGTGCCACTAACCAAATGAGGGTTCAGAAGCGAAAAACATTCTAAAAATGTGATTTTTGTTTTACTGAAGGGCCTAGAAGCACAAAATTTGGCATGTTAATTATTTATAAGATATAAATGATCACTAATGACATTTGCTAAAAAATATCAAATTTAAATGGGTGAAAATCCGTGAAGAGCGTTCTAAAAAAGTTCGAAATACCAATTTTAAAACAATCTCAGCAACCAACAAACCCATCTTAAAAGTAATGATATCAAAATGATAATGACAGTCTTTGCTCCAACATAGGATATATCTTATGTCGATTACACTAATCCAAAGGAGGTAAAAGAGCAAAAAACATTCTAAAAATGCGATGTCTGTATATTAAGGGACTGGACTGGAAACATAAAGTTTGGCATTTTAGAGTTTATGAGAATTTCGCGTAATATCAGAAATAGTGCTAAGTTGGCCACACTTTTGGCGAGTATCGGCGCTAATTTCTGAAACCACCGAACCGATTTCAAAATTAATGATACCTAAAATGATGGTATTCGACCCGGTTCAAACATAGGCTATATTTTATGCTTATACCATTAACCAAAAGAGGGTGAAGAAGCAAAAAACATTCTAAAAATGCAACTTTTGTGTTACTGAAGGACCTACAACTATAAGATTTGGCATGTTAATTATTTATAAGATATAAATGATCTCTAAGGGCATTTGATAAAGAATACGGAATTCAAAAGGGGTGAAAATGTGCGAAAATCGTTCTAAAAATGTTCTAAATTGGGATTTTTAAGCAATTTCAGCAAACAACAAACCGATCTTAAAAGTAATGATATCAAAATGATAGTGATAGTCCTTGCTCTAATATAGGCTATATCTTATGTCGATTCCACAAATCCAAAGGGGGTAAAAGAACAAAAAGCGTTCTAAAAATGCGATGTCTGTATGTTAAGGGCTTAAAAACATAAAATTTGGCATGTTCATTAATTATAAGATATAAATGATCACTGAGAACATTTGTTAACAAATACAAAATTTAAAAGAGGTAAAAATGTGCGAAAAGCATTCTAAAAACTTTCTAAATAGCAATATATAAGCAATCTTGGGTAGTTAGCGAACCGATTTAAAGAAAAAAAAGGTGCCAGAATGATGGCGACAGTCCTTGCTCTAACAAAATTATTGGATAAATTACCAGATTACAATGGGAATCTATGGGAATTTGGCAAAATACCAGAAATAGTGCCATCTTAGCATAACGTTATGTGCGTAATTTTTGTCGTCAATATAGCGATATTTCGCCAAGTTGGCTACAAACGTTTTTGGTCGACGAAATAATCAAGTAGTGCCCAATCACGTAAAAGAAACATCCTTATTAGTGGAATTTAAAGGAACATAAGCAGTCCTAATGTTAAATTTTTAGATTTGACTGGAAAAAACAGTGAATAAATGCAGGAAAAAGCTGAAAAATTATTTAATATTAAATAAAACAAATTTAACTAATTTAACTTATTTATTTCAAAACCTACTTATTTGACAAAAAATAATGATATCCTATCAAAAACATGAATGTGAAAAATTGACAAGTTCGTTAAAGGTTTCGCTCATAAAAGAAGTGATTTGACAAAAAATAATGATATCCTGTCAAAAACATGAATGTGAAAGAATGCCAAGTTCGTTAAATGTTTCGCCAATAAAAGAAGTGAGATCTAACTGCAAACCAAGTTCTTTCGGAGCTCCTTAAATCATAACTCCTGTCATGCATAGTATTATTCAATTGCTTAAACTGATTTGTTATGTTACTTGTTATTCAATAGAGCGACTTGGCAAGTTTTCAGCTACGAACTTTAATCTTTGAGTCGGAGTACAATTTAATCTAGAATCTGATTGGCAAAGATCTAGTCAATCGAGTGTTTGAATAAGTATATTGAAGTTAAGGTACTGATAAATTAAGGAAGGGATCAACTTTAATTTCTGATCAACTAAATAGAAAAAAATTGAATAAGAGAAAACTTTCTAAGTCGCTCAATTGAATAACAAGTAACATAACAAATCATTTTAAGCAATTGAATAATATTATGCATGACAGGAGTTATGATTTAAGGAGCTCCGAAAGAACTTGGTTTGCAGTTAGATCTCACTTCTTTTATTGGCGAAACATTTAACGAACTTGGCATTCTTTCACATTCATGTTTTTGATAGGATATCATTATTTTTTGTCAAATCACTTCTTTTATGAGCGAAACCTTTAACGAACTTGGCAATTTTTCACATTCATGTTTTTGATAGGATTAATATTATTTCTCTGTAAATATATTTTTTTACTTCAATTAGTGCATAATTATACGCAATCATTTTGGAAAGTAAATTTTTATTATCGAAAGAAAAGCTAAACTGTGTTGCCACCATTTTGAAGAAATGTCATGATAAAGCTTTTAAAATTAAAAATAAAATATAAAAATGGAAATAAATTAAAAAAATAATTAAAATGGGCACAACTACAAATAAATAGCTTTCATTTAAAAAAATAATTATCAAAATCGGTTGAGTAGAGAATTCAGGGCTGATGACACGACATTTTTAGCTTGTCTGAAAGAAATAGCATCGGATGCTAATAAGGCTCAAGGATTTCTGAATCGTCAAAAATGAGAGTTTTATTTCTGAGAGTGTAGATAAAATTTTCTACCAAGATTCGTGAGTAAGAGATACATGATACTTTGCTTTACATTGCTGGTCATAATCATCATCGGTACTACTTGGTTATCCCGTCGACCATTTTCACCAAATTATACAAATCGCCAGTCTAATAGCCAAATTATACATATTGACTTAATTTTATTTTAAATAAATAAAAAAAAACAATGGTTAGTAGAATATTACTAAAATAAAAATAAAAAGTCGAAATAAAAATTACTTAATGATGTTTTATACGCGAATATCGTATTTTATGTCATTGAATATGACATTCACGATCGTCCATTATTGGCCTTTAATCTTATAGTTTGGAGATATTTTTTTTGACGAAGGGACAACCAAGTAGCACCTGATAGTCTTCCATATCCTATTACTTTGATTTCTATAGTTGCATTTTTTTGTTGTTATTTTAGAATCTTCCTTACAGTATTTGAAGTAATGTACTAAATCTTTAGAGACTTGACATAATAATTTTTATATGTTTCTTCGCAGTTTTTATCCGACGATCTCATAAGGTATTCGCAGGAGTGTTCTAACGCAATTGTTCACGTCTCCCTCTCACTCAAGCACGGCCTACAAGTATTTTGGAAAGCACCGAAGGCAGGGACAGGATGCGTCGTTTTCACGTGAGTGTCGCATCGCTTACTTTTTACTTTCTTCTATCTTCAATAGAAGAAAGTATTGTAATCGAAATTTTTTTCGATTTCCGGTTTTCGACGGATTTACACGTTTTAGGGGTCAGAGATTCCAAAAAAACATGTTTTTACAAAATGTCTGTCTGTGTGTGTGTCTGTGTGTATGTCTGTATGTGTGTCTGTATGTCGCCCTTCTACCATCAAAAAGTGTATGAAGTTATGCATAGAATTTAACCAAATTTTTTGTGAATGTTTTTGGCTGTGGCAAACAGGTTCTCCTTCAGTTTTGAAATATTCCGCCGGAAGGGGGCGCTGCAATCGTGATTTTTGTGCGATTTTCAATATTGTACCGACCAAAAGTACGTGAAGTAATGCATCGAATTTAACCAAATTTTTTGTGTAAGTGTATGACTAGGGCTAGTTGGTCCCCTCTGAATTTGAAAATAATGAGCCGGAAGGGGGCGTTGCAATCGCGATTTTTGTGTCATTTTCAATATTGTACCGACCAAAAGTATACGAAGTTATGCATCGAATTGAACCAAATTTTTTGTGTATATGTATGACTGTGGCTAGTTGGTCCTCCCTGAATTTGAAAATAATCCGCCGGAAGGGGGCGCTGTAATCGCGATTTTTGTGTCATTTTCAATATTGTACCGACCAAAAGTATATAAAGTTATGTATCGAATTGAACCAATTTTTTTTTGTATCTGTATGACTATGGCTAGTTGGTCCTCCCTGAATTTGAAAAAAATCCGCCCTAAGGGGGCGCTGCAATCGCGATTTTTGTGCCATTTTCAATATTGTACCGACCAAAAGTACATGAAGTTATGCATCGAATTGAACGAAATTTTTTGTGTAAGCGTATGGCTATGGCTAGTTGGATCGCCCTGAATCTGAAAAAAATCCGCCGGAAAGGGGTGCTGCAATAGCGAATTTTATACCATTTTCAATATTGCACCGCATAAAAGTGTATGAAGTTAGTTTTAGAACTGAACTAAATTTTTTTAATATGAGTATTTTTGGTAAGGCAAGTAGGCTCTCCCTGAATTTGAAAAAAAAAATCTGCGTATCATTCTATTGTCCATCGGCTTGTGCAGAGACGGAAATTCGTTTTTACTCCGATTAATTGATTGAAGCAGAAATTTAACATGAAAATCAAAGTTGGTATGGTATTGAATTAAAATTAATAAAGCATTAAAATGAGTAACTATTTTTTTTTAATATTAAAGTGTACGTATGAGATAGAAGAAAGTTTTGGGATTGGCACATCCAACTAGTTTAAAATATAGTTCCGACCGCATCTCATTTGCCACGCTTGACGTACATTTTTCGACTTGTTTCCATTTCAGAGCCATCGTTCAAGAAAACGGGGATGTGTGGCACATGAATGAAGAGGGAGCCTACCTGGAACTGTGCGAAAAAGGTGAGGGCTAGCTTATCTATTCAATAAGGTATGCATTTTGACGAAGTAATTTGGAATATTACCTTTCTTATGATAATTACTTTTATTACGATTACGTTGTTTATCTGTAATTGGGATGTATTTATTACTTGCCCATCATACGTAGAATAGGGTAAGTCTTGCAATCGTTTTGAAATTCCAAGAAATTTTTTTGACTGATATACACGTTTCGGTGACTGGAGATTCCGAAAAATATAAGTTTAGAAAAAAATTGTTTGCCGTCTGTCTAATGTAAACGGCTCTATCTCCCGAACAAACTCAGACAGAGACTTGAAATTTGGTTTTGCACTTAGTATGTAATAATTGAAAGACGCTTATTTAATATTAGTAACCTCGGTTATCCGAAACTATTTTTTTCACTTTCGAAATATTCGTTCTGATGAAAGGTATATACATTTTTTCGAATTTTTTATTTAAAGGAATAAATATAAAGATAATAAAAAATTATAAATTTTGCATAAAAATCGAAATTCATCGCATAATTAGTTGCCGAGATATTTGTAATCCTAATTTCCACACACTTCGATATTTTTCATGATCCTGTATTTCATTCAAATTTCAATTCAAAGATATACAGGTGTTTTTTATTATTATTATTATTATTATTATTGACGCTATTTAGATCTCTCTGTAGCTTGGTTTAATAACCACGACTGATTTAAAATTTATAAGAGGACTAATGAAACCAAGGGAAAAAAGTTTCCAAGAAAAAAAAAAAGAAATAGTTCCAATCACAACCGATAGAGAAAAAGTGGCACTGCGGTAATTTATATAACTGGAAATTAGCATGAAATATGGGCAATAAATAAAAATGTACATTTTTTTCGAATTTGCGTCTAATTCCTCGTCGGGAAAATGAATATGATGAGTAAAACATCGCATTTTATCCAAATTATTAATTTTGTTTGTTTCTGATGTTTTCTTTCAATGTACAACGCCAAATTTCCTCCTATCGGTAGTAATTGGAACTTTTATTTTGTTGTCGTTGATTTTATAATATTTTTTCCTTGGTTTTCTTAGTCCATTTATAAAATTTTGTGTCATACCAGCTATTAGAACGAGCTACAGGTGGCTCTAAATAGTGTCAGTTGAACAAAAAACACCCTGTATTTTAATCGGATATGAGAAGCTTGATCAGACGCAGTAAATTGTTTGTTAATATATTATTTTTTGAGGTTTAAGGATGTTTCTTTTACACAAGTTGGTACTATTTGTTATCCCGTAGACTAAAAAACTATCGCAATATGCCAATTATAGTTTATCGTAAATGTCGTATTCACTTGACATTAAACACGCTATAGTGTTTGTTACATTCACAAGCCATTTTTAATTCGACGTTTAATTCGTATTTTTATAAATCTTTTACAAATTTATTTGTTTTTTTATTATTTAAAATAAAAAATATTCCAATATGTAAAATTTGTGAGTAGTGATTTATATAATTTGTCGAAATGGATCGAAGGGATAATCAAGTAGTACCCGTCATACCATTATAGAGCATTACTACGTATTAAAAATTATCTAAATATAAGTTTAAATTTGATTTTGGAATTGCGATGCAGTTTATAAATAGTTTACATATGTTTTGTTTTTCATATATTATATTATGTATATCCATGATGGGAGAGCATTATGGTGGCCCCCAACGACTCTTTCTATTTTGCCAAGGGTTTATTGATTTTAAATTATAAGACGAATTTATTATTATGATTTTCTAATGGTTAATGAATAATTATAATATGGCTTAATTAAATAACATCTAGGGTACATTTATTTGCTTAAGGAATAATTAAATATGGACTGCTTAATTTGTCGCTCAGAAATAACGAATTATGAAGTGCTTATTGGGAGATTTACTATTTTAAGTAAGTGGATAAGATCTTAACAATTTACTGTTTATAGAGGGGATAGAGAAAAATTATGTATATTTTTAATTTGAGTGAAAAAAGAATATACCGGGTATAAAATAGATCTTGGAATTTTGAAATTTTATTGATCAAATTTACTTTTTGAATGGTTTTTTAGAACGAAGTAAATTTTTTTTCGAATTAAATCATAACGAATTGGTGAGGTGGCCATTACTCTCGCTGATGCGATGGTTTAATATTTTAAGTGCCACGATGACTGTCAGTCATCGGTGAAAAGTCAGTCATCTAAACGGAAAGTTCAGTGTCATTCAACAGTGATTAATGTGACGCTCAACCTGTTAAATGGTATTTCCGCTACCTCTATCGTTTTTTTTTTAAATCACATATTCACAAATCCAAAACTGTTTGCAAAAAAAGTGAAACTCGGCGCATTAACACTAGAACGCCCGGATGGAGTCGATTCGACTCCAATCATGTAACTAAATTTCAATTCGAACCAGAAAAATTTTCTTGAAATAATTTAAATCTAATCCACGCAAATTTACGTTAAATAAATCAATTAAATAATTTTCAATAAAAATTCTGGTGAGAAATATTATTTTCAAACTTGAGTAGAATTTCCGGGCGTTCTAGTGTTAATGTAGTAATTGCATGTTGGTTGAACTTTTAGTCAAGATTTTTATATATTACCTGTACCCTATATGGACACCTTAAGGAAAATGTATTTTTTTCACCCCCATGTACAAGTCAGAGGACTCCAAAAATGTGTGTCCACTATCCTTGGACTATTGACTATCATTATTAAAATTAGCGACCTTGTAATTATTCTGGTTTAATTTATATGATAAAAACAAAAAATGTTTACAAGTGTCCATATAAGGAACTACCTGTCCCTATTATGGACAGTTGTAGTCGATGGGGACATAAGCTGTCCATACTGGGAACCGGGCGTAGTTTTACTAAATCTAGTAACAAATGAATAAGGAAAATATTTTTCAGCAAAATATGCAATAGCAATCGAAAATATGTTTTATTAGCTTTCTAAAATACTCCACTTTTCAACATTTAATGTAATTTTACCATATCTAATAAGAATTTAAGCTTACGAGTAATTAAGATCAGCACATCTCGAAATAACAGGTTTCCTCGTAAATAGCGAATAGCGCGCTTTTTTACACTTTCCAGCCTTAATTATCTTTTCAACTGTTTTTCTTCGCGAAAATGTTGAGCCATCTCTCGACCGAAATTATTACCTTTAAAAATATTAGGGGTGTCCATATTGAGAGCCCTGTCCATATAGGGTACAAATACCTTAATACAAAAGATTTAACTTTTTTATAATTAATTTTTGTAAGTAAAACAGTGGTGTGTTTAGAGTAAGTAACTACTGGTCTGGGTACAAATATTTTTAACATTACTATTCATTTTATTTAATTGAAATATTTTATCGAGTAAAGAAGGTGAAATTTAGTGTTCGGAAATAGCCATGTATGACCAAAGGTGACCGGCCGCTTGCGATTTCATTTTGTTAAATATCTAGAAAAATATATGAGAAATTATCTTGAAACTCTAGTATGTAAGATTCGTAATTCCCAAAAAGAAGTAAAAAGATGAGGGGTTGTATCCATTTATCCATTGATTAATGTCAATACAAAATACACAATATGGCCCGCATTACTGTATTTGGGTATAATTCATCATTTTAGAAGAAACAGATTTTGAGCTTATTCTACCGTCGATCACTTGCAGAATTTTCAAGCTATGTTTTAGAAATTATTACAAAAGTTGTTGAATACATTTAGCTAACACAATATGCAAATAAAATTTC
This sequence comes from Maratus speculifer, assembly GCA_964019185.1. Classification (NCBI taxonomy): domain Eukaryota; kingdom Metazoa; phylum Arthropoda; class Arachnida; order Araneae; family Salticidae; genus Maratus; species Maratus speculifer. The sequence continues at coordinate 283,677,423 of OZ025298.1, read as the reverse complement.
GATAGAGTTTACGCATGCGCAATGAAAAATTCTTTAGTAAACCTACTCATTTTTCATATAATTTTTACTATTTTTCATTTCTGATAACAGGGTGTCATGTACAATTTTGTTTGCCATATTTTCTGAAAAGAACATTATTTTATATTAAGAACTCTGCTAATTATAAGAAAAAAACGTGCCAATGTTTGAGGCTGTTTTTATAAAAGCTTCGATTTCTCTACGAGTATACATACTATCATCATAAAAATTGACACAACGTATTATAGAAAGGCCTTAAGTATAATCTACAGTTTGAACCCTTTTGTTACATTAGTTTTGACAGGGTTAATCCTAAATATATTCGTTATTTTTCAATTTTTGAAGGTCCCCTACAGAGTTTCGGGAAAAAAATCTTCACGGAAATATATGACATGTACTGTTATGCTTATACACTTACCCGGTAATTCTTCATCAACCTGAACCGCGAGTTCAGTACTTAACTCTCGGTTGAATCTAAAATCTAATTTACCGTTAACTCAATCTGCCGAATTCGGAGAAGAAATCGAAACTAAAGTGTAGTTGCTCAACGTCAACATTCCTACGGGAGAGAGGTTATTCGACCGAGCATGCGCAGTTGAATCAAAGATGGCGGCAGCTTTGAACATTGGTGGATTTTTTTCAAAGAGAGCTGTTTGTAATTTACCAAGTAAACGAAATGTTAACTATAAAAGATATTGTTATGAAAGAATGTGTGGCTTTAATTTTTTTATGTTTTTTTTCAACATTTTACCTCTATAAACGAAAATTATATTAATTTGTGATGAGCCTTTAAGCTTGAGTTTGCCTTACAATTTTGATATCAGGGAGCGCCATCTATCAAATTTGAATAGAATAAAAGTTCTGATATGAAAAATTTTGGTTTATAATTTAGATTTTTTTTAATAGTAATAAAAAAGAAAAGCAGTTTTTTCTTACATTTCAGTTTCTGATTTTCTTATGTTTGTTAAAAGCATGCAATCGCAAAACAGGATTTTTGTGACGGCAAAATAATAAGCCGTTAAACTATAATACAGTATAATAATTAATTTTCTTCTTGCTTTAAATAATTACTTTTGTTTAGAAGAAGCATTTTTCTAAAGATTTATCTTGAAAATTTTGGCATTTAAAAATTTGCGCATCAATCACATTAGTTAAATTAATTAAAACATTAGATTTGCGTTAGAAAAATGTTAGAATGAATATATGAAAAAAAAGATGCATTTTCAATATTTTAATTTCCGTTGAAAAATAAATAAATAAACTAGCTCGTCAATTTCTTTTATTCTAATGACTATTGCTAGCCTGGTTAGAAAATCGTTTATTAAATTTAACGATTAAAGAAATTTATATAATTTTTTTTAATCAAGAAACTTTTATAAAAGAATTTTACTGCAACGCAAAATCTTGTAAAAATAAAATCTTATAACTGTATCGGTATTTCTAATCTTTGAATATAATTTTGTGAACGAACAAAACCACCAAATCACAACGGTAATTTGAAATTTATGTATCTAAAAATTAAACACAAGTATGCATTTCAAATTTTGTTTTTGCTTCGCAATTAAAAACTGGTGGTACATGAGGACAGAACTCATGAACGCGATAAGTACGTCATGTGATTCGTTTGGCCATCAGGTATGCACATTTCAACCTGAAGTTCACTAACCCGAGGTTGACTTACCTCGGCTCTGAAGTTAGCGATGAATTTCAAATATTAACCGACGATTAGATTTGCTAACTTAAGGTTTCTCAACCGCGAGTTGAATGTTGATGAAGACTTGCCCGGTTAGAGTCTCGGGATAATGCTTCATGTATTTTTTATAGATATTTAACAAAATGTTTAAAATCGCAAGTAGCCGGTCACCTTTGGCCATACATTGTATATGGGTGATTCTACGATAAGAGGTTCAAAAACATGGAGAATTCGGCCAAAAAGAAAAGTTTGAGTTTGATCAAAAACCTTTAAATTATGATTTTTGTCCCATTTATTTACTTTTTCATATAAGGGCAAGTCACTTTATACATATTTTATAACTTTTTCTGGTCAGTGACTCGCTCCCCTGGCAGTTATCGTGCCAGGGGAAATACGGCAGGGGAGAGACATTTTCGTGTAAATTCAAACTTTTTAACTGACTGAATTAGTTTTTCGGTTAATTGTGTATTTCACTTTAAGTATTACCGTATTGTTTAATTAGGGCAGTAAATGCAATTGAATTGAATGAATATTATAAGTTTTATGACTTACCAGGGGAGATACACGATCACTGTGCGAAACCACTACAAAACACGGTCGCGTCGCAACAACTAAAAATTGCGAAGCCTAAATGGCTTGCGCGTTTAGTATTGCTAACTTCAAGCCAATAGATGTCCTTAAGCACTACTTCCAATATAGCCATCCTTGAATTTATATTTGTTTCAGCGGAACGGAATTTGACAGGGGAGAGACACAAAAAAAGCGGGACAAAAGTTAATTTTAAAAATTATTTGAAATTAACAAAAATATTTTATTTTTTATTTTATAATAAGTAAGTGTAATTACTTAAATTCCAATTAAACATACTTTAGCTAAGCATCTGGCGGAAAAAATATATGCATTGTTTGAAAGTTAAATTGAAACCGGCAAGGGGACATGCCAGGGGAGGGGACTTTTTAGACTTTGTAAGAAATTTCAGAAAAATGTGTTTAAATTAGGCATTCAATCGTGATGTTATTTAATAAAGTATATTAAGATGATGCGATTCATTGCAAAAAATAGCAACATATAGAATAAAAAATCTGTTTTAAACGAATTGCCGTACAAATTACCTCTTATCGTAGAATCACCCATATACATATGTTTAATTTACTCTTTTTTCTCATTTGTGTAAATATTGAAGTAAACTATACATCTTTCTGGAAGAACTTGCAGCTGGAGAATCTTTGCCGGACACTGAACATGCCAGAAAGTGCTCATGCTCAGTCAAGTACTGCACATGTGCCGAAATCCCTCCTTGGAAAGATGTTGACTGTGAAGACTATAGCGAGCTTTGCTTTAAACGTCCAGTATTGTCTTATAACAGAGCCAACTATTTACAAGAAAGAATGTTTCAAGGTCTTAGCATTTATTCTGTAATTTTGAGAAATCCCAATGTGACTGTCTCGGAAAACGTTCTAGAAGGAATAATTGGTTTAGATAAATTTATAGCGTACCAAAGCGGCATTCAGGTAATTATTCTGCATATATACAATCAAGTAATAAATTAATCAAGTGTTGAATTTAATCTTGCATTAATGCCTTAGTTATTATGTAATCATTGGATATTTAAAAATGTTAGTTTATTAAGTATTGATGTTTATTTATTATAGGTTGTTCCTGATTTTAGGTTCGTAAAAGATTCCATTAGGAATATATATATTACATCAAGTTGCCTCACATCTCTAGAAGGAAACAATCTTCAAAATTTAACTGCTGTATTGTACCTGTCATTCTCTAAGAATTCTATTCAATACATAGATGCAGATGTTTTTTGGGTAATCAGTCATTTAGTGATTTCTAATAAAATGTAAGAGATAAACATAAAGACGAATACGTGCATATTCGTTCAATCAGACGTAAAAATCATAGCGGAAAATCCCTTATTATTCAGCTGCATTTAAAGAGAAAACCAGCTCACTCTGTCGCTGATATCGTTCTGGATTTTCACGATATTGGATTTTATTTGTTTTAAGAGTTGCTCCATATAAATAACTATAATATTATCTAAAAATAACTTTGTTATTATTCGCGCATGCGCCGAAAAAGATTATTTCTTACAACTGCTTATATTTCAGAAGATATTTAAATATTTATATTCCAATTGCACTATATTGTTTCTACACTTTTCTAGATTTTATGAAACTAGTCATTAAAATTTAATTTGAGGAAACTCAGGAGCCATTACAAAAGCTGTTAATTTTGGTGTTTTTTGTCTTTTTTAAGTATTATTAATTAGTTTCCACGGTTTAATACAAGTTCAAAGCATTTCCATTTATAGTCGTAGTTAAAACACTATTTAAACTGTTGTACAATGACAACTGGCGAAAACTAGAAATGAACGATTACGGATAAGAGTATCTTGCTGCAGTACTCGTTATGTGTAATTTTGATTATGGAAAAAATATGATAAATAACATGCCAGAATGATCATTTAATGAGGAAAGAATATCGGAATAGAGATACATTTCAGGTATCTGTATACTTGTAAAACAAGTTTTTTGAATATTTCTAAACTTCGAGTGTTAAGTTTTGTTAATTCTCATTATAAAGATAAACACACAAATAAGTAATTTTTTTTTATTTTATTCGAAAACCATAACGTAAATTTAACAAAATATTATTGTCATAACTACTTAAATATAATATTTATAAATATAAATATATTTTATCAATTCCATAATAGGCGTAATAACCTTGTATAAGAGTTAGATATTTTTTATGGAAATAACATAATCATTTTTAAAGTTATAGATACAAATTAAAACCCGTCAAATTTCGATGAAAGAAAGTATTTAAAATGGAACCGTTTCATTTATTTTTATCAAATCAGCACAATAAAAAATGCACCATACATTGTTAAGTTTAATTCTTAAAAAATATATATTTAGCCTAAAGTTTGCAAAAAAACTATTTTTTAACCGACTTCAAAGAGGAGGTTATGATTTCGACCTGTATGTATTTGTTGTTCACGCATAACTTTTGCAAATATGAACCGATTTTCATAATTCTTTTTTTGTTTGAAAGCGTATGAGGCCCATGTGGTCCCATTCGAATTTCATAAAAATCTGATAATTAGAACTTTTTTTAAAATAAAAACTTTAAATTTCAAATTCATTTTGAAGCAATCGACCAATTAGAAGTGTTCCTTTTGCATGCTTTTATGTTACACTTACATAGACACACGATCTTTTCACTGTTAAAAGTTTGAAGTTTTTGCTGCATCGTCACTCCACCGCTTTTATGGAATATCTCTATTTTGACCAATGAGAATTCACCATAGTACAATGAAGTAATCATTTTCAATAAAAGCGATGGATAGACGATAAAGTAAAAGTTTCAAATTTTTAATAGTGTTCAAAGTGCAAAATCCTAACTGGACGAGGGCCAGGATTCACATAAATTTTGCGCTATTTGCGAAACGAGATTTATTAACAAGAAAATTCATTTAAAACATTGAAAAATTTGATAAAATTCAGGCTTCTGATTCGTTAATCTGGTTTCGCTAACAGCGCAAATTCTACCTGGATCCCGGACAAGTTCTCTTATGCAAGAAACCGGAAATATAGCATCTAGGGGATATAGTGTGGAAATCGGCTATCTCAGGGCGTGTTCAGAGCAACTTACAAAAGTAACCAATGTTACCGACCGATTGTAGGGCAGTACGAAAGCAAATTTTGGAATCAATGAAAACTATTCTGTTGAATTGTAGCTGACGTCACACTTCGCTTTGATTTTCATTTCGTACTTGTCTACAATCGGTAAGTGGTCGGTAAGTAACCGGTAAGTTGTGCTGAACACGCCCTCTGTAACACTTAAAAAAAGCGCTAAAATGTTCTATTCTTTAAATGTGCAACAATGCTAATGAAATTTAAAGATAGAAGCGACATCTGCAGGACATTTTCTAAAAATGCTAGAATTATTGCTAGTCTAGATAATGTATCACGAAAATGCCGCAGATGTTGCTGTGATCGACACTTTGGAATTCAGTAGCATCGTTGCACATTTAAAGGATACAAATTTTTAGCACTGCTTGCATTGTAAAAATTTGAACCCTTTTGCTGCATCGTCACTCCATCGCTTTTATAGGAAACGATTACTTCGCTCTATTATGGAGCATTCTCATTGGTCAAAACAAAGAAATTCTATAAAAGCGATGGAGTAACGATGCAGCAAAAGGGTCAAATTTTTTAGAGTGTCGATAGCAGATTTTCACTCCATGTATTCCAGACTCTCTCTTTCGAACAATGAAAAGTTCTCAAAAATGAAGGCTTATGATTGGTCAATCTTGTTTTAGTTAACAGCGAATAATCCTTCTGGATCCTAACCACTGTTGCAGAGATGCTAGTTTTTTTTCAAAGTACGAAATCTTAGCTGGAACAATTCTCGTATCCACCAAAGTAAAAGATCCACATCGATCCAGACATGAGAATTCGATATCGAAAAGCTGAAAATCCATCTCTAAAGAGCCTTACACGTTAAAGCAAAAGTGTCTGTGTATCAGGGTGCTTGTTATGCCGGATTCACAAAGTGATTAAAGTACATTGCTATGTGCTAGATTTACATTTGGACAAATATAAATGGCGAAAAATTTTGATAAGCTTACCATTAAAGTTAAGCTAGTTAACTTCTTTCACCCATAAAACAAACTCGTTCAGGCGACTAAAGCCAAGTTCTGGAATAAAAATTCTTAAATTTTCTGTACTTTGGAAAACCGCGTTTATCAAAGAACATTCTTAACTTCAAATATTACTATTTTCATATAGACGCATGTTGAATCATGGTGTGATTTTAATAATATCTTCCTTTTTACTTTTTATGACTGAAAAGGGTATTTTAATACATACGAATATTTAGAATTACTTTGCTATGCATTGAATCATAGAAGCAACTTGACGCGTTCTGATTGTGTACGCGTACTTTAAACTGTAAAAAATCTGACCCTTTTGCTGCATCGTCACTACCCCGCTTTTATATCTCACTTTTGATCCATGAGAATGCTCCATAATAGGCTGAAGTAATCGTTTTCTATATTAGCGTTGGAGGGACGATGCAGCAAAAGGGTCAAATTTTTAACAGTGTACCTTGTTTAAAATATCTTGAAAAATTACCTCTCTTTTTAAAGACTATCTATTTTCTGACCAATGAAAACGCTCCATAGACGTTTTTAGATCGCTCTCATTAGTCAGAAAATCGATAGTCTTTAAAAACAAAGGTAATTTTTCACAATAATTTTAATGTATACTGGTGGATTGTCAGCTTTTCAATGCCCATTTACGAAGTCTGTAGATTTCAATGTGGACCTTAAGGCACTGCACTAGTCTCAGAAAAAGACCCGGATGTTAGTGTAAAGACTATGGGTGTGTTCTTTTCAAATATCTCGCTCAAATTTTAATATATTTACATGATTTTTTTTTTGCATAGGATAGCCGAGGATATTCTACAACCGGCCTAGTTTTTACTTCTTCGATTTTGCTTATGTATGTTTTATATAATGATAGTTTCAATTTCAGAACCGTTTAAACCGGTTTTGAAATTTAAAATAATTTTTTTTTAAAAAATCTGAAACCAAAATTGAAAAAGTAAAAACTAGGTCGGTTGTGGAATATCCTCAGCTATCCTATGCAGAAAGAAATCACGTAAAAATTTTAAAATTTGAGCGAGATATTTGAAAAGAACGCCCCCATAGACTCCACATTATCATCCGGGTCTTTTTCTGTGCCTAGTGTGGGGCCTTAAAGTTTGCTGAATGCGATAAATTTCCGAAATGTTAAAGCTTAAATGGACAAGTTCTCGCATCCACTAAAGAGGAAATGGACATCTATACCAATCGACATCCTTAAGTTGTTGAAAAGATGATAATCCTTTCGTATATATTTTGCTCCGGAGGAAAAAATTATCTCTACATATCAATGCAAAATAAAGTGCATAGATATGTGTAGCAAAATTATCTTTAGATTCAAATTTGGTTACCGGATTAGACACCAGAATGATTTCAGATTTTATTCATGTAGGATTTCTCGATGTGAATATGACGACACATGGAGCACAGTATACGATTGATTGAAAAGATTCTGGACAAAAATGAGTCACCAAGGGGGTCCTTGTGGCCGAGTGGTTAAGACACCACGCTGCTAATCTCTTGAGAGCGTAAGAGATTGTAGGTTCGAATCCCACTTGCTCCGTTGCACACACTCTTTATGTGTAGCTCCCGGTTGTACTTTTCTTGTGTCGTAATATTTCCTTGTGCTATCTTGTCCTTGTATGTCCACGAATTTATAAAATAATATGGATTATGTATTTATGTCTGTGTAGAAATAAAGGATCATTCGGCGTACAATCGAATTCTACCAGGAAATCATCATCAAATTTTATAATAGAAAATGCCTAGCATTGCGATACATTGTTAAAAATTTAACTTTTGCTGCATCGTCACTCCATCCCTCTTATGGAATATCTCATACATACACTGTAAAAAATGTTACCCTTTTGCTGCATCGTCACTCCCCCGCTTTTATAAAATATTTGTCTTTTGACCCATGAGAATGCTCCATGATAGGCTGAAATAATCATTTTCCATAAAAGCGGTGGAGTGAGTTTCAAATTTTTAAGAGTTTAGTTGGGACAAAAGCATCCGTGAAAAAGTATTTGGGCATCGAATGCTGTCACTCTCTTATAGATGCAGCCAAGTACAGGTTATGATTTTCGGATTCCTCGTAGAACCATCACCGCTCATTTCCGATGCCTTTACTGCATTTATAGGAATTAGATTGTTGTTCTTTATCTATTGAATCATAGAGCGATTTTTGTTAAAATCTTTCTTTTTGCTTTTTCTGACTGAAGTGGGAGTACTTTTGACTACACTAGAAAAGCATTTTACTATTCATAGATACATATGGAGTCATTTTGCTGTTTACTCATATATGGAAGCGCTTTGCCGCGCGCTTATGTGTAAGGACACTTTACTTGAGGCATTGTCACCTTTCGATAACCACTTCCGATGTCCGTACGATTAGATGTTGACTTTAAGATTTCATGAATGCGGTAGCTTTTCGTCGTGCCAGATCTGAAGAAGTTACTACATCCAGAAAACCTAAAGATTCACAACGATACTAACCGATATTGTAAGTGTCTTTTGAAAAGTTGACAATCAAACGGTGACAAGTAAAGCGAATACATCAGAACTCAGCAAAGTGCTTTCATTAGTAATGAGTTGCAAAGAGCCATCATATGTCAGTACACATAATTATGTATTACGGTATAAATAACTAAAAAGTAGGAAATAAATTTAACTTTTTCAAAAAAATGTATAACCGACTCCAAAAAGAAGCGCTAAAAAGAGTTAAATAATTCTATAAAATTCTCTAATGACAAATCGTTATCCAATAACCACACATTGACTATCATGTACCGGTATAAAACGGTTAAATTTAATATATAGATTTTAATATCCACCAAACATAGGTTTTCCAGAGAATATTTTTTACAAGAGATTAATTTACATATTTTTGATTTAATTTTTGAATATATACATATAAAAAGTAAGGAATTACTTTTTGAAGTTGGTGCCAAACTATCTTAAGTATAGTAAGAATTGTGGATATATTATGTTTAGTACCATAAATAAAATGGGGAATCATTATCGATTATGATTGTTTGGCACCAACTTCAAAAAGTAATTCCTTACTTTTTATATGTATATATTCAAAAATTAAATCAAAAATATGTAAATTAATCTCTTGTAAAAAATATTCTCTGGAAAACCTATGTTTGGTGGATATTAAAATCTATATATTAAATTTAACCGTTTTATACCGGTACATGATAGTCAATGTGTGGTTATTGGATAACGATTTGTCATTAGAGAATTTTATAGAATTATTTAACTCTTTTTAGCGCTTCTTTTTGGAGTCGGTTATACATTTTTTTGAAAAAGTTAAATTTATCATAAAACTCAGTTGTAAAAATTATTAAAATTTAGCTTTAATCATATATGTAAGTAGTAAAATATAATGAAGATTAGTTTTTATGATTCAGTTATCAAATAAAGCTTTTGTCCTTGGTATCCCAAAATGATAAAGAGCAAAATTTATTCCACTTTGACTCAACTATAGATTCTGTATTATCTTAATAGGATAGCTTGAGGTTGAAAGGTTATGAGTTTATATTTGATTCACGGATATAAACTCAACTATAGACACAACTATAAGATCAAAATGCGTCGTTTTCAAAAGGAAGCAAAAAGATAAGGGGCTGTATCAATATATCCATTGGTTAGTGTCAGTATAGCGTACATAATATTGCAGTTAGTACTATTTTTGGATCACCGAGCAACTTTTCTATGTAGTGTATACACTGTTAAAAATTTCGTGCTACTTTGAACCAAGATTTGGTGCTCGTAGCTATTACCAGCTGCCACCATAGGATGGTTCAATCGAAGCTCCAAATCTTGGAACGAGTTTTTACCATATTATTTGAAAAAATGGTACTATGGTTCAACCGAAGTTACAAATATTGGAACAAGATTTCACCATCTTATGGTGGCAGCTACTAAGCACCGAATTTCAGTTCAAAGTAGCGCAAAATTTTTAACAGTGTAGTGCGTATATTCAGCCCCTGGCCTTTAATATACCAAATTTCACTACCCCCAATTTATTTCCTTTTAATGCAAACGAACAACAGTGTAATAATTATAAAATGAGAGTATATAACAAAATAATGCCTTATATCAATATATTATTCTTAATTTCTAAAAAAGTGTAAGGAATATTGTAAAAACAGAAAAGTAGTTTTATGTAACTGCTGACATATGTTTCAACTCATCATCCTAATTAATAAGAAGTAATAAGAAACCAATAATAATATAATTAAATATATACTCAATAATAAGATACCCGAGCATAAATTTGATGTGCAAAAATGCAAGTTTTATTCCATCCAATATTATCCTAGCTGTTTTGAGAATTTAAATTACAGTCTTAAGCGTTTCAATATCAGCTTATAGTCAAAGAGCCGACTGTGACAACTCTGACTGCCTAAATTAAATAATTACAGCCAGAGCTACTACAAAAAGAATATCAGATATTACTATTGATTCTAAAAAATTCATATTATGAAAATTAGGTAAGACATAAAAAATTCTTACCTCCAGAATTCCAATTTCTCGAGATAGTCGGGGTATCGGGGCTCCAAATGTCCTAAGCCTTCATCGGTAGCATCAGTATTAAGAACTCTTTAACTCAAAAATAATAGTCCTTCTTCAGTTTTCATATTTTAATAAAGACGAATCACAACATAAATGTACACAAACAATTATTTTCAGAATCGGCCGTGACATTTTCACTATTACATCTTTGTTCGACAAAACTCCTAAATCAAGTACAAAAACAAAAGAGAGAATAAAGTTAATAAACAAATAATGGTTTTAATGGAAATAAACTTGTTCGGCGCATGCGCCACACTTTTACGTCAGAGAGAAAAAATAGTTTCATTTTTCACATTGCGCAATAGTTTTTAGCCTGACAGGTGGTTTGGATGAAAAGAATATGAAATAATTTCCAAATCCCAACACCGACCGCAGAAAACCCTAAGTCATCGAACACAAGAAAAACTCCTTTATTTTATGGAAGAGTAGTAATAGGGGAATCTAATTATCCATGTCTGCCGGAAGCGGAGTGGTGCATAAGCCAAAAATTGTTACCACTAGCGGTTCACTCGTACGTTGAACATTGTGTTTGCCGTACAATTAAAAGTATGAAAACATAGAAAATTGAGTGCAGGAAAACATGATGCTAAGTCTACGAGTCAATCACTAGTGGTGTTAATGTTTGGCTTATGCACCACTTTTCGCTTCCGGCAGACATGGATGGTTAAATTCCCCTAGTACTGCTCTTCCATAAAATAAAGGAATTTTTCTTGTGCTCGATGACTTAGGTTTTTGTGCGGTTGACTCTTGGACTATTAATTGCCAAACCGCCTCCGAAATTAAAGAATAGCATTTGCACTAAGATTGATCCAATTAATTCAGAGAATTATTCAGGAGTTTATGAGTATGTGTGTATTTTTGTCGGCCGATTATCTACGCTATGGGATATAGGCCCTATGGGGTGGGTTGCCCTCCGTGGGGGTCTTTCTAAGGGAACCTAACCCGTATTTACGCAAGGTTCGAAGAAAACCACGGAAAACTTCGAACGGTTAGGCCGACGGTCGCGATTGGGTTCGAACCCAGCACCTACCGTCAACCAGTTTGGAGATCAGAACCTCGCGGCCACTGGTGGGGCTCAGGAGTTTATGAAATACCCTTAATTAGAGCAGACGGATAAAAAAATTTCTATAATGAAATGACAAGCAGGAAATTTAAATAAAGAAAAAGGAGCATATCGCTAATATTTAATATTACAGAAAAAAAAAACGGCCCTTGCAAAATTATATTGAGAAGAAAATATCCATATAAATTTCTATGGGAGTAAAATAATTTTTCTCCAAACAAGATTATCCATAGATTATAAGACAAGCAATAGATATTCTAACACGTAAAAATTTTAAATGTAACGATGTAAAATCATGCAACTTACCAAAACTGTGGCACGAATTTCTCAATGGCCAAAAAAAAGTGGAAATTAAAAATCGAAGTAAAATAAAAATAATGTGCGTCGTATGGAAAACTGAATGATGGCATTTCAGTTCAATGCACCATGGACCGTGCAAATATAGAATATAATAAAGATAACTACACTATTCGTAAATTACTTAACGATGACAAAAATATTTAAAATGTGTTAAATTACTTTTAATCCTTAGTACTTTTAACTAGAAACATAGCCATCGACCGAGACAATAAAATAAATAACAATAAGCTTAACTACACTATGCGTAAATTACTTAACGATGACAAAAAATATTTTAAAAGGTGTTAAATTACTTTTAATCCTTAGCTCTTTCAACTTTAAACATAACCATCGACCGAGAATATAAAATAAATATTAACATTTTAATTTTCAAATGTCACGTAATTGGAGGGAAAGTGAAAGTGAATGTAAATTTTTAGATACAGAAAATAAAATGTAGATATTGAAGGTGGACTAATACTTGCGTTATGTTTCTTTAAATAAATTGATTCAAATTCTTGGTTATGTTGTAGGACAAAACGTCGTTACAAACAATATTTTTTTTAGTAATTCGCGGTAATTCATCAAGGGACATATAATTTTTGTATTTCCAAATTAACTTTGAATATTTTTCTTTTGATTGAGTCTTGACAATGTTGTTGCTAGACAATTGTGCATTATACTTGTTATTATAATTATATGTTAACGCTGTAGCGTACCGTTGAAGGCTTCCATGATGAATACAGCGAAATAACTTGCATGAAGTTTATTCACACATATATTATTATAGACAGGTTACACAATACAAAGACGCGACACAACATTTATAAATATACAAGTTTGAACTCTTGTTCTAGGTTAATTTTGGTTACCGTTAAAGTCCTTGACAAGGTCTGGTTTACAGTTAATGTCATTATACCACATCTCCCTTTCTTTAAGATTCATTTTCTGCGGAGGACGAACGACTCGTCCACTTCTGGTGGTATATAGATTCTGGTTCTTTTTTGGAGACATAGAATTACTTTTACCATTGTTACAGGATGGATGATCTGACAGCTTGGCTTGGTTGGGCTAGGAACACTCTGTGATATTGGAAACTCATCACGCGAATTGTCTGTTTCTAGGTCATCCACATCATCTGCCTATGGTTGGAAGTTAGTTGATGGGACTAGATGCATTCTGTTTCGTCGATGTAGCTTTTCCCAGATTTGATTATATACGACCATGGAGAATCTAATTTCTTCTGAACTGTACCAGTAGCTCTCTTGTCCGTGATCCATACTCCATCTCCAATTTGGAGATTTTTGACGTCTCGTACTCCGTGACTTTTGTTATACTTGTCTTTTTGTCGTTCTATTCTTCTCTCTTCCTTTCTTTGAAGTTCATCCCTGTTTTCAATTTTTGGCTCTAGTTGAGATCTTGCAATTGACAGAGTTGTTCTAATACGACGATTCATAAGAAGTTCTGCGGGACAGAGACCATTTTCTAATGGTGTTGCTCTATATGCCATTAAAGAAAGGTAAAGATCTTCAGCTTTTTTGAGTCGCAATTTGAGGGTTTTTACAGAAGATTCAATGAAACCATTGCTTTGTGGGTACCTAGGACTTGATGTGATATGATGAAATCCGTAAGACTTTGAGAATTTTGAAAATTCAGATGAGTTAATTGGCTCAAATTGAGGACCATTATCAGATCTGACGACATTAGGTATCCCGTGTCTGGCAAAGATTGATTTGCAGTGGAGAATTACTTCCTCAAAAGATAATCTTTCCAGTTTTGCTATTTCTGGGTATCATGAGAAATAATCGGTCATAATCAAATAACAAAATCCATTAATCTTAAAAAGATCCATTCCCACTGTTTCCCAAGGTCTTTCAGGAAATTCGGTAGCGATAAGAGATTCATGGCGATTAGTGGTCTCCTTGATGCATGATGTGCAATTCTTTATTATTTCTTCAATTTCTTTATTTATTCCAGGCCAATATACCGATGATCTTGTTCTCGCACGACATTTCGTAATTCCCTAATGTCCCTCATGAATTTGTTGAAGAACCTTTCTTCGATGATTTGCAGGAATGATGATTCGACAGCCCTTCATTATGAGTCCATCTTGGATCGATATTTCATATCGATGATTCCAATAATGTAGACAACTTGGCTCTAAATTTTTTCTTGATGGTCAATCGTTGAGGATTAAATTTTTCAACTCTTTGCATGTTGCATCAAACTTTTGTTATTGGCGCAATTCTTCTAACCTGTTGCATGCAGCGGGTAATGTGGAAATTACAATACGAATATAAGCATCAATTTCTTCTTCCAACTCTTCATCCTTTTCTCTTGTTTCTTGTAGTTGTCTTGATAAAGCATCAGTTGCATAAAGTTTCTTACCTGGTATGTGGAATATGGAATAAGAATATCGTATCATCCTCATCTTCAACCTTTGTAGCCGTGGAGATAAGTCTTCAAGGTTTTTCTTCAAGAAGATTGGAATTAGAGGTTTATGGTCTGTTTCTAATCTAAAGTGAGTTTCGGTGAGATAATCTCGAAATTTCTCGCCACTCCATGCTAGCGCAAGTGCCCCCTTTTCTATTTGAGTATTTTTCTTATTTTTCCTTTTCTATTTGATTTATCTCTTTTCAGTAGGAGTAAAAGTTCTTGATGCATATGCAACGACAGAGATTTCTACGTTCTTTTGTTCTTGCCTCAAGGTGGCTCCAATTCCATAAGAAGAAGCGTCTGTAGTGACAATTGAAGTTTTCTGTGGATTATAAACTTTTAAAACTGGTTGAGATGTTAAGACATTCTTCCACTTTTGAAATGCTTGTTTTTGAGTTTTGTCCCAGACAAACTCATTCTTTTGACTTAACATGGATGTTAACGGTGCAAAAATTTCTGCAAAATTTGGAACAAATTTGGCGGGAAAATTTGCCATGCCTAGCATTTGCTTTAATTCCTTTTTATTCTTTGGTGGTGGATATTCTTTTAATGCTCTAACTTTCTCTTCGTCAGGATGAATCCCCTTGTCATCAATAATATGCCCCAAGAATTTAATTCTCTTGACTGAAAACTTACATTTCTTGTCATTTAGAGTAATGCCAGCTTCTTTAAGTTTATTTAGAACAATTTTCAATGTTTGGTCATGCTCACATTGATCTTTTCCCCATACTAAGATGTCGTCCATATGACAAATAACACCTGGGATATTTTCTAGCAGCTGTGACATTCTGCGTTGAAAATGTTCTGGAGCAGAAGAGATTTCAAAAGGCAATCTTAAAAATCGGTATCTTCCAAAGGGAGTGATGAAAGTCGTGAGATACGACAAAGATTCATCAAGCAGAATTTGCCAAAAGCCTGAATTAGCATCTAGCTTCGAAAATTTTGTAGCACCTGTTAGAGGAATTAATTAATATTCCACTGGAGGCAATGGATGAAATTCCCTTTCCACACATTTTTTTAGTTGGACAAGATCAACACATAAGCGAACAGTTCCGTCACTTTTAGGAACGATAACGACTGGTGAACACCATTTCGTTGGTTTGGTCACAGTAACTATTACTTTTTGATCAATCATCTTCTTAATTTCCATTTCAGTTTTCTTCAGCAGCGGAAGAGGTATCCTTCGTGGAGTTGACATAGCAAATGGGACAGAATTCGGCTTAAGCTTAATAGTATAACAACCTTTCAGTAGCCCTAGCCATTGAATAATTCAGGGTAATCTTGCTTTGGATTTACTGCGTTAATTTCTAAAATGTTTGGTCTTAAACCAAAAGCTAGTATTGCAGGTTTTCCCAACAAATAACTCTGTAATCCTTCAATTACATGGATTTCTTCAGTTATTTTCTTTTCCCTGTATTGGATTTCTTCAAGAAGTTTTCCCTTGTGTTTTAGTATTTTCTCATCCGGACCGCAAAGCTTTTTGTCTGGTTTTAAAATTTTTGAACCCTTTAAGATTGGTGATGTAGCTGGAATCATAGTGTGATCTGCTCCACTATCTATTTTGAAACGAATGGTTTTACTTCTTATTTGAATAGGAATTGACCATAACGAATCATCATTATTATTCGAGCGGGTTTCCCTAATTGTTCCTAAGAAAGAAATTTCAGATTTACTTTCCTTTTTTCTACAAACACGCGCAAAATGCCCTATAATTTGGAACATTTCAGCCATTTAGCGTCTTTTGTTGGACACACTTTTCTATTATGCGTAGATTTACCGCACCATTTGCAAAAGTCAAAAGATTTTGCAAATTTTTTTTCCCATTATTCCTTTTATCAGTTTCTTTAAACTGTGGACTTTGACTGGCTATCCCTTTCTTAAAATTTACCTTTGTTTTTCTTATACTCGAAACTCTATGTACAGAAGCATTATTAGAAATAAGAATTTCTTGTTGCTTTTTAATTGATTCCGATAACCGAACTTTATCTATAGCTTTGCTCAAAGGAAGGGCTGGATCCAATTGTAACTTCTCACTTAAAGAAGTATCTCTAATACCAACAACTATTCTATCGCGTATTAGTTCATCATGAAGAACCCCGTAATCACAATGCTCAGGCAACGAATAAAGTGAAGTTATAAAATCATTTACACTTTCCCCTTCGTTTTGAATGCGTTGATTAAACTGTGTGCGGTCAAAAATTGTATTTTTCTTTACGATAAAATGGTCGTCAAAATGCTTCATAACAATATTATATTTCTGTTGGTCGTCTTCTACCAAGTTAAAAGACATAAAAATATCTTCTGCTTTATCACCCATGAGATAAATAAGAGAATTTACTTGTTCTATCTATGATTGATTTTTTAAATCCGAAGCGAATCGATATCTTTCGAAACGTTGCTTCCATTTTAACCAAAGTACCGGCCGTGAAAAACTAAATGATTCTAGCGGTGTAACCTGATTACAATTTCTAAATTCTAACTATTTAGACATTTTAAATAATAATAAAATGAATAAAAATGTGCCGTATAACTATGGAAGAAAAAGGAAACTTCTTAACAAACAGCGTGGAAACAGCTTGGATCCGTTTTCAAAATATCACTGTATTAAACATCTTTTTTTTTCAGCTGCCACCATGCATTATACTTGTTGTTATAATTATATGTTAACGTTGTAGCGTACCGTTGAAGGCTTCCAAGATGAATACAGCGAAATAACTTGCATGAAGTTTATTCACACATATATTATTATAGACAGCTTACACAATACAAAGACGCGACACAACATTTATAAAATATAAGTTTGAACTCTTGTTCTAGGTTAATTTTGGTTACCGTTAAAGTCCTTGACAAGGTCTGGTTTACAGTTAATGTCATTATATCACAAATTGTTCTTTAAGTTTCTCAAATGTTCTTTGATACGATCTTTAAGTTTACGAGAAGTCATTCATATGTATTCGAGATAAATATGATCTGTTTTAAGACGATTTATATGTACACCAGAAATTTCATCTTTTGGCATCGGGTCTATCAGAAAGATGAAATTTCTGGTGTATATCTAATTCCTCTTAAAACATAGGAATTCCTCGAATACATAGGAATGACTTCACTTGATGATGAATGATTTCCACTTTTTAAAGTAACACTTAATAGTCATCACTTTTATAGGGTACATATGACGTTTATAGCCTGATTCTCTCCCACAATAAATTGGCGTCAATTCCACCTAAACTGCTTAACCAGATGAGGAACCTCCAGCATTTTGATGCCAGCCACAATGATTTGCTCCATATTGATCATCTGTTTGATGTTACGCATCCATTGGTAAGTTTCCATTTCCTTTTCCTTTTAACAGAGGCAGATTAAAGTTTGGGAACACGATTAACAGGTTTATCCTGGTAGTACTGCTATTTTTAAACCGTAATCATCGAGTTATTTAAACTCAAAATTTGTGTTTTTAAAAAGGCGAAAATTAGCATATGTGCCATTTTCACCATTCGCTTACATTTCATTTGGCAAGTAACGGATATGACATAAAAAAAAAACTATTAAAAAGAACTAGATTGTATATTTTCTAACTTAGATAATAATTTAAAACCTTCTAAAACTATTTAGTAAACTTTCTTAGCAGCTTACATTTCATCGCTTACATTTCCTGGTAACGGACTTGACATTTCAAATAAAACTATTAGAAATGTACTAGCTTGTATAATTTCTAACTTAGATAATAACACACATACCGTCTGAAACTATTTAGTAAACAATATTTAATTACAAAAGTGCAAAAATCCTTATTTTAATATTAGAATTTACGGTAACAGACTTGACAGTGAAAAAAAAATACCAACATTGATAAAATCTTATTCTTGCCACTATTACATTGCTTCACAATTGAAGAGTAAAAAATGGCAAGTAGAAGTTACGTGAATAGTTTAACTATATCGCCGAATATTTGCTGCTAACTTTAGGCAGCATTCGAAACCTATTTTGACTAAAATAATCACAAGGTAATGGACTTGACAAAAAGTGAGGGACAAAAGATTTCTGGCAATTTCTTAAAGAAAATATCTTTTGTAATATTTTTTTCATTAATATAGAACACTAACAGTTCATATTTAAAATAATTAAAACTTTTCATTTAAAAAGTTAGCTCAAATTAAAAAAAAAACACAGTTAAAAACATACAACTTGGAATGGGACAGACATTTTTGCTTAGAATCAAAATTTTTAAGATTTATGTCTCAAAAATCTTTATTGATTTTTTTAATTTTTCATGTTAGAAATGTTCAATATAATATTCTTTAGCTAATGCATAACTCTAATCAAACTTTAAATATTAATTTATGGTTGAATTTTCTTCTTTTTACTCTGGGTCAGCATATGTAAGCGAAATTTGAAAATGGCTCATATAGGATAATGGTGAATTTGTGGCATGGCTCTTTCAGACCCTCAATATTGATATTTCTCAAACAGGAAAAAAATATCTATTCATATTTTTTTATAATATAGATATCTTTTAATTTTATCCAATTTATATTAAAATGCGAAAGGTAGGTGATTTGCAGCAACAATGAAGATCCATTATGTAATATTTTGAGACCAAATCATATTTTAATGTTACGAATCTTGAATAGAATCAACAATAAACACCAAATGTTTCGAATATTTAGATTATTGTTTTGAAGAGCACAAACTGATTTAAATGAACCTTAACATTTTTTAATAATTTTAACAAATTTAAAGACCATATGAATTCGTGTATTAGGATTTTAGAAAAAAAATTGTGAGTTGCAAATATGGGTCAACTTACATATAATTTAGTTTAATAAAATATTGAAGTCTTTTGTGCAGACATGTATATGACTTATAGAATTTATACACAAATTATATTTAAAAAATGATTAAATTTGCAAATGTATACGCAGCTCAAACTACAGTTCCAGCGATTGTTCATAAGCTTCAAATTGTTCAGTTATTGTTCATTCGCTTCTTTAACCAAATTCTTTTGTGTGTCTATGTAAATGAGCGATAATTTCCATGCTCATCACGTTCTATATTAATAACCTTGTAATACGATTCAATGATGTAAATTAATTTCAATATGTTTAAAATAGTGTAATATCATTAAAATACACGAAAATTACATTTCTTCATCGACCATAATGTCGGAATTGTTTTGAGTGACCCTGTAAATAAACCGTAAACGATATACCGAACAGGTCATTGTAGATACTCAATACATACATCGATTTCACTGCAGTTGGATTATATTTACGCTAGTTAGAGAATAGACAAGCAGCTGGAAAGACTGACAGGCAAACAGACAGACAAACCAAATTCATAACCACTTATAATAGGTATTTTAAAATTTGAAACTTGAAATTTATTGTTTAATTAATTTTTTTGAAATGAAATTTAAAATGTATAATTTCGTTTTCAATAGGATTTTGAAGAATATGAATTTATAGGTCCTGTATTGCTTGAGTCTGTGTTTCTGCAACACAACCATATCAAATCTCTCGGGACATTGCATCAGTTGCAACATCTCTTTCAACTAAACATTGCTCACAATGATATCAAATTAATAATGCCAGATCAACTACCCAACGCCTTGCGACTAATTTATTTAGCAGGTGAGTCTGTAGTAATTTCATTAATTTGTATAAATACAATATGAAACTTGTTAAATGTGGCAATCCCAAAACTTTATGCTAAAACTTTAAAATCTTATGCATGATAATGCTTCCAGACAAATGCAACACAGCAGCGCCACCGATTAAGTGGTTTAAACCAAAATCTAGTCAGCAACAACATGTGTCAATTTTTAACTGAATCTGAAGTTTGATGAAAATCCATGCACTAGGTTTTAAGATAGAGCAATTGCAAAACCTTTTTAAAAAATGCAGCATAGCAGCGCCATTTGTAGGGTGATTTATACCAAAAACTAAGCAACATAATCTATATCAGAGACTGACTAAAGGTGAAGTTTTAGAAAATTTCGTGCATTAGTCCTCGAGATAGAGTTATTGCGACAATCACAAATAACGTACCATGGTAGAGCCATCTGTTGAGCGATTCCCACCAAAACGTAATCAGCGTTATGTTGCATCAAGTACTAACTAAAGATAAAATTTTATAAAAATCCATGTATATGTTCTTGAGATATGGCTATTGTGGAAATCGTGGCTAATGCAACATAGCAAAGCTACCTGTTTAAAAATATACACCAAAATTTAATCAGATCTAGTTTAAATGAAGGTCTAACAGAATCTAAAGTTTTCTGAAATTTCTGGCATTAGTGCTTGAGATAGAGCTTTTGTGATAATAATTAATAATGCACCATGGCAGAGCCATCTGTTGAGCGGTTTGCCCCATGTACTATCAAGTACTGACTAAATTTTAAAGTTTTATAAAAATCCATGCATTAGTTCTTAAACTATGGCTGTTGTAGTAATTGTGAATAATGTAACATAGTAGCGCCACCTGTTGAGCAACACTCAAAACTAATCAGATCTAGTTTATATCAACATCTAACAGAATTTAAAGTTTTCTGAAATTCCGTGCATTAGTTCTTGAGATAGACCGCCCACAAAATTTTTGTCACATGCCGACAGCCTCACAGGTTCAGAGGCAGACATTTTGTAAAACCATATTTTTCGAGTTCTCTGACCCCTAAAACATGTAAATCCGTCGAAAACCGGATTTCGAAAATTTGTACAAATCCAATACTTTCTTCTTGTAAAGATAGAAGAAAGTAAAAACTTTAAGTCTGTCTTGAATTAAGGGCTAAATAACATAACGAGACAGGAATGTTCATTTATAGTATGCTAAATTTCTTTTTTAGAATTTACTTCTTTAGAAAATGACCTTACAGAAAGGTTCTGGATTGGAACTACACTTCACAATCTTTCTCTTTCTTGCAATTTTTCATGATTTCGTTGGTTGTTCAGGACGAGAATTTGTAACAATATTTGTCTTATTTTCACAGAATTCGGTAAATATAACCATGCTGCGTTTAGTTTTTCTTGCAAAGGCAGAAACTTTTTCATCTATGAGCCTTTAAATTACGGATTTGCAAAATTTCTTTTTTTTTTTAAATTTCACATTGCGAGGTATCTCTCCCAATCACTCGAACACGTAAAGTTAGACTCACTTTTATATAACAAGGAAAGTCTCCATACGGGCATACTCCGAAAAATCTAAAAATAAATACAGAATGTTCTTCCCATGAGGATATATACAGGGTTTGTCCGGAAAGTATTAGGACTGATTTTCTGCCGCCGCGACTGTACTTCGGAGCGTGCACGCACCGACTGGATTCGGTAGAGGGCGCTCCTAGCTAACGAACGAGTGGCTGTTCATTTGTCTCCGAGTACCTGGAGAGTCAAGACAGGCATTTTCGTGCGACGTGTTTCTGTGAGTGGTCAAGCCGAAAATGTAGCGTTCGTTAGAGCAGAAGTATACGATTAAATTCTGTGTGAAACTGAATTTAATCTGAGTTAAATCTGCGACAGAGACGTTTGACATGATCAAGCAGGCTTACCCAAATGTTGCTTTAGCAATAAGTGGTGTGTTTCGGTGGCACCAGGCCATTTTGGATGGCCGGGAAGAGGTCGCTGATGAAAATCGTGATGGAAGACCTTCGACTTCGACAAACACCGACCATGTGACTCGTGTGCGCAAAATTTTGAACTCTGACCGTCGACTAAGTATTCGATTAATTGTTCAGATGGTAAATTTATCAAAATCTGTGGTTCATGACAATGTGGGGGAGCATTTGAAGATGCGCAAGGTGTGCGCGGCTCACACCGCCTTTCTTGTGAACAGCTACCTGACCAAGGCCAGCATCCCAACGCTTCCGCAGCCGCCCTACAGCCCAGATGTGGCTCCCTCGGACTTTTTTTGTTTCCTCGCCTGAAAAGGCCGATGAAAGGCAAGCATTTTGAGACGACAGAGGGGATCCAAGCAGCATGCACCGCGTCTGTCAAGGCTATTCCGGAGAATGCCTTCCGTGACGATGCCTTCAAGGCTTGGAAATCGCCTTGATCGCTGCATCAACGAAGAAGGAGATTATTTTGAAAGTTTTTAAAGAATTGTAATGATTGGCTCAATAAATATTTTTAAATCGACTCAGTCCTATTACTTTCCGGACAAACCCTGTACGTTTATAAAAAAATTTTCGGCGTAATCTCCCCACCCTGTCCCGAAAAATATAAAGAAAATGTCGTTATTTGGCGATTTATCATCGATTTGCGATGAAAAGCAATTTTAAATTTTTTTTTTTAATGTCAAATGCATTTTAATGGAAAAATTATTCATGTACAACTTCTTTAGATTAGTTAAATATCTTTGGCTTTGCCAGCTTTAGATTGTTTTAAGTATAATTTCGTTATATTGATATTTATATGTATTTACATTCAAATCTAACCATCAAAATTTGAATGAATTAAAATGAATTATTTATGTATCATTTATTATTTCAAATTCTATCATTAAAAGGATTTTTAGCAATCAAAACTAGTTCATTTAAAAATATTTATGTGAACTAATTTTCATAAAAAAACAACTCAACGTATTTAAAATAATAATTATAAACCCCCAGAAATAAATTGAGTTCTCTTTTAACAGAAAATTCTTTCAAATGCGACTGTGACTTCCAGAAGTTTCTGATTTTTCTGAAAGCGAAGCAGAAGGAGCACTTCTTAGAAACTGACACTACAATGTGCTACCAGCCGTCTGATGTGGGGAATAGTCCACTAACGCAACCTAATTGTCTGAGTATATGCTCATGCAGATGCACTGAGTATGGAAATGATTCTTTCATGTTTGTCGACTGCAGTTCAAGGAATTTATACGGCGTTCCTCACTTTTTGACTGATAATATAACACCGCCGGATGTAAGCATCATTTATTATTTAATTCTTAAGGGTGTTCCTAAATCAAAAAGGCAACTTTTTGACGTGAGTTTTTATTTATTTTTAGAAATGCATGAAACTAGCGAGTGTTGTTGTTCAGAAACTATCAAATTTCACTCCTTTTTTTAACAATTTATGTTTTAGAAAATAATGTCAAAAAGGCATTTTGAATCGAATTTTCGCGCAGAGAAGAATATACATCCAAACAAGGATGAAAAACGTGTTTGTCGCGTGATCGGAATCACTTATAACTAAACAGGTAATTTATTGATAACAAAAAATTGAAAATTCAGATCGATTCAAAATCACTTCCATAATCAAATTTTTCAATTTTATATCTTTCCCTTAAAAATGAATTTGTAAATGTGTCAAATTGTAAATGCGTTTTGCGTTTTTTGAGCGGTTGAGAACAGTCTTAAGTAAAACCTTTTGAATTTAAACAGACGATGTACGTTAAATATTTTTAAATTTTCATGTTAGAGAATAAATTAATCTGTAAATATACATTCCATCATATGTATATAGAACACCTTAAAAAATCCAATTTTATTATAATTTAAAGATTTGTTGAAAATTTTTTTAATTTTTAAACTAAATTTTAAAATGCTCTATGCATGTTAATTTTTTATGATATTTGATTTGCATTTTAATCATTTAAAACTTTATTACAAACAAATATATGTATCGATATTTTAATCATTCGAATAATTGATATAGTACTTTAGAAGTTGATGGGTTTTTTAGCTGAAAAGTCTACTTTTTAGAGCAAAAATATTTAGACACTTCTAATTTGTGTCAAGTACTTGCAATGATTTATCAAACACATAATTAAAATATATATATAAACGCGTGGATATAATTTAGTTACATATATTAAATGAGCACCGGGGTCATTCCATGATAACTTACATTACATTTTGAACTATTTTCAGTAATTTTAGTAATATAACATACACACACAAATTATTCAAAATGTAAATTTGATATGGTTTGCTAATTAAACTTATTCAAATCTTAATTTAGATTAAAATTACCTAATTTTAATGGTATTTCTTAAATTTTGGTAGTTTTATTTACTAACTGCCATTACTGTAAAAAGAATGTAAGTTATCACATAAAGTGTAATTTTCAATTTTTAGGAATGTTCATCCAAATTGACCCTTAGATAGGTTTTATTGAAAACTCATGTTAATTTTTCATTTGAATATTGTTTAGTGTTATATTACTAAAATTACTGCAGTAAATTATTCTAAATGTAACGTAAGTTACCATTGAATGACCCATAAAATGTTTGAATAAAATTATCTGTGGGAATGGCGTCCCAGTCGTGTCTTCTCTTAAATGTTTTCTTAAATTATACCCTTTTTTCACGAATGATTTATAGTACTAATATTAAAGAATTCAAAAACCTGGTTTTCAGATATGCCAATTCAAAAATGGTTTTATATTTCCAACTCACAAATAGAAAATGTATATGACCTTTTACTAGAAATTTTAGAGGTTTTAATAAGGAATAAGGATATAAGGAATATAATATAAGGAAAAGGAATGAAACTAAGATGTTTGGCAGCTGAATACTGTGCGAATTTGACAATAAATTAGATGATCCCAAATATTTTAATGTGTAAACTCCCACAGTAATCTCCACACATAACAATGTACACGTGCTAGCGTACTAAATTTTTTATTCGAACTCAATTAATAATATCGTCACAGAGCCACGCTAAAAATCAACGCATATTTCTATTCTTTTGCTTCCGAAAAATGCAACACCATGAAGGAATGACGAGACTAAGTTGAAATTGTTAGCTAATGTAAAGTGTAGAGTGTTACGTAAACTGTTGAAATATGTATCTTCTGAAATTTGACTGATGCAAATATCAGAGTCACCATGAATGCGTGTGCCGAGCAGCATCCTCTGAATTGCCGTATAAATAGAGGGCTGCAGCGGTATGTTGAAAATACTGTATGTTTATTTGTTTGTAATAAACGTTGGGTGAAACGTAACTATACCTCTTCGACAAAACAGGACAATATTTCAATGACTATCGAAGTTTGAACGGGCGAGAATCATCGGCCATCGTGAAGGAGAATTTTCGTACTGTGCAATAGCATCTCGTAACCAGCGTAAGAACAGCACAATGATCCAAGTTTGGAAACAGTGAACCAGACAACAAGGAAATCTGGGAGTGGCCTCCGAAACTGACATAAACGCTTAATAATAGACACCTGTTCCGATATAATGCTACTGGGTTGTATAGCTTCATCTAGACAATAAGTAGCTCATTGGTCAACTGATACAGGTGTATCACTGCCTGCTTCTGATGTATAGTACATTGTGGACTGCGTTCTCCTTAATATAAGATCCTTCCATCTAACGAAACTATCGACGCTTACGGTTGACGCTTACGGGCTCATGAACCTAAAGACAGGCATGCAAATAAGCTGAAACTTTTTTTTCTGCACTGTAAAACATTTGTGGTAACGTTTGTGCGCTCCCGAAGTTTGATTACGAGATCAGCGCCACCTAGCTGATAAAATGATCTAACGCTCAGTTGAGCTTCGTTGTCCCTCGAACAACACGTCTGTATCGAGCGCCCTCGCTCTCAAATCAAAAGCTCATATAAATTTTTGCCCCCTGGCAATAATCAATAAAAACCTATGGTGAAATAAAATCAGTCCACTTTTCTCTAACGCTCCCGACATTTGGTCCTAGGCGACCGGAGAACAGCTAATTAAAAAATGACCACGTTAACTACTTTAAATCGCCAACGCGGCGTTTTGAAAACTAAAGTAAATAAAATTACGAAATTCATTAATGAATATGAATGCATTCATCTAAAAGGATCGCAAGAAGAGCAGCAAGAAGAACGACTCGTCTTAGAAAGCAAAAGGGCTTCTATTTTGGAAATTAAAACGTCATTACGTAATTTGATAGTATCGTATACAACTCTTCCGGAAGATGTCGACATTACAGATTCTTTGGAAATAGCAACTGAGCTAGAGGATGAACTGGAAGATTTAGAGGTAAAACTTAACATTATTCTTTCTAAATATGAATGTGTTAATGTCAATAAAGAATATCGTACTGTTAGTACTAGCTTTAAAATTCCAGACTTACCTCTACCCAATTTTTATGGAAAATATGATGAATTTCAAAACTTTAAGACGCAATTTATGTCTATTATCGGAAATAATAAGAATTTAAATTCAACTCAGCAGTTATGCTACTTAAAGGGCTGTTTAGAAGGTGAAGCCAAAAGGCTTGAGTCAGCTCAAGATACTTACGAATCTCTTTGGCAATCTTTAGAAGAAAGATATGAAAATAAAAGAGCTGTCATTGATTGCCATATTATTAAACTACTTAATTTTTCAAAAGTACCCGATTCTCCTAATCATATAATGCAATTAATTGATAATACAAAATGTAATTTACGTGCATTAAAATTACTTGAATTTGAATCTAATGAGCTGTCAGATGCTTTAATAATGCACATCTTGTTTCAAAGATTGGATTCTGAAATAAAAAAAATCGTTCGAAATGAAATTAAATAAAAACGAAATTCCTAAATTAGCTAGCTTTTTAAGCTTTTTGGAAGAAAGAAGTCGTATTCTTCAAAATACTGTTATTTCAAAGGAACAAAAAAAAGTCTCCTTATAATAACTGGACATCTGGCACTAAGCCTAACATGGAAAAATCCTTTTTAACAAAATCAAAACAGCGAAAAGAGTGTATTTTAGGATGTACAGATTCGCATTCTTTATATAGATGTGAGAAATTTAAACAAATGAACGTGATAAAGAGATCAGAATTTGTTAAAAATAACGATTTATGTCAATCTTGCTTAAACAGCCATCTACCTAATCCTTGTTTATCTAAAAATAAATGCCTTTCTTGTGACAGCAAAGAGCATAATACATTACTTCATTCATTAAATGAAAATAATATCAGAAGGCAATTCATTGTTGAAGATCAGACAGATAGGCGCCAGATGGATTCACCCCCCCTCCCTTTCTCCTGATAATCAAACATTTTTCGCGAAGGAAAATGAAATAAATAAATCTTGAGTAATTTTAAACACAGCCCGTAAGACATGGTGACGTCACGGTGACGTCGTTGTGAAGTCACACTGTGACTTTGTGACCGTCGATGTGACGTCACGTGACGTCGATATGAAGTCACAGTGACTAAAATGTGAAGTCGTTATGGCCGTTTTAGAGCTTGTTTGTGACGTCACATTGCGACCACTTTGTGACGTCACAATGTGACCAATTTGTGAAAAGTGTGTCATTTGTGACGATTTTGTCATTAACATTGTGACGAAATTGTGACGAAAGTGACAATGCTTTCAAGTCACATTGAGACCAAATTGTGAAATACAGGGTGAGTCCAAAATCATGGAACAAACTTTGAGGGGGCGGTAGGACTCACTATAACAAATAATGATGGCACAGAAATATATGACCGGAAGTGACCTGTCATGACGCTACACTAGTCACCAAAAAAAGACCCGGATGATAATGTTAAGTCTATGGGGGGGGGGGGCGTTGTTTTCAAATATCTTGCTCAAATTTCAATATTTTACATGATATTTTTTCCATAGGATAGCTGAGGACGATCCACAACCGGGCTAATTTTTACTTTTTCGATTTTGGTTATATTTTTTTTATATTACAATAGTTTCAGTTTTAGAACCGGTTTAAACTGGTTCTGAAAGTTAAAGTATTTTTCTTTTAATATGTAACCAAAATCAAAATAGTAAAAACCAGCCCAGTTGCAGGTCGTCCTCAGCTATCCTATGGAAAAAAAATATGCGAAAGTATTAAAATTTTATCGACATATTTGAAAATAGCGCTCCCATACACTTAACATTATAATCTGTGTCTTTTGCAGTGACTAGTATGGCGTTTTAACGCGTCACTTCCAGTCATACATTTCTATGCCATAATTATTTATTATAGTGAGCTCTACCACCTCCCTTAAAGTTTGTCCCATAATTTTAGACTCACGCTGCAGATCATTTGTGACAAAACTTTCGTTAACACTGTGATGATTCTGTGACGATTTAACTTTTCTTAACGATTCTCTAACAATTTAAAAGAAACAGGATCTGATGAAACTATAACTCCATGCCATGTTCCTGTTAAAATAGGGTTTGAGTCCTAAAATCATATATTGACAATTTAGGAACAAATACTGTATAATATATAAAAATAGTTACCTGCAGTAAGGAGACTTTCTTCTAAATTAAAGTTAAAAATTCGATTTACCTCACATGCCTTACAACTCTGGTGTTGTTTTCAAAATTTGAAAAATATTACCTTTCCAAAATATTTATATATTTTCCCCCACATGCTGAAAATCGCATAGCTTCAATTTTATTTATAACTGACACACATTTTGTAGTATGTTGTTCAAACTGTTTAATCTTTTTGAACTTTTTTTTAAAACTTTTACTCGCTTTAATATCCACAAATCCCAGCACATATCTAAAACTGTACAGCTTGCCAATATTTCTGACCAATAATCCTGATGTCTATAAATATATAGGGTGGATGCTCCAGTTTTGGCCACATTAAGAGAAAAGTTTAAATGGAAATTTTATTGTTTTAGACTGAATAAAGCATATTAAATCCAATAACAGTATTCTTTAGTAAATTTAGTTGTATTTCTGTTAATTATAATAATTTTCTATCAAATATTTTAGATTGTGAGTAATAACTCGTTAAGTAATTTCTTTCATTTTGCACCAGTTTTGGCCACCCTAATATCTTGTAATTTTGCAAATATTTTAACTGATAAGTAAAAATAAAGCATTTTTGTGCAAAATCTGTTTTACCACACACATATTTGTTTGCTGTATAAAAAAGATTTGCATTTTTTTAAGTGAAATCATAAAAACATCAAATAAAATATACTTAAGCTGATTTTAACTGAACACTTAAATTTAAAAACAAAAAATATATTTAATTCATAAAAAAGACTTATAGGACATAAAAAGCTTATTTTAACATTTTGCATATTTTCATTTATATATATCATATGTTATACTATACTAATATTTACAGTTATATGACTAGGATCTTGAAATTATTCCATTTTTTTCATGAAATTGTATTTTGACAATCTCTAAAATCCATTTTTTTCAACTGATTTTTAACTTTAATTCCTCGTACTTAGCTGCCTGTCAGCCTAATCATTTGGAGTTAGTTTTCTTCAAACCTTAGATTTCCTTGTGTAAATATAAGCTAGGATCTTAGAAAGACCTTCACAAAGGGCTTCCCCCTTTTCTTCAGCCCATATCTCTCATATAGATAATTGGCCATCATAAATAGCACAACCCTTTTACTTGAGATTCAAAAATAGTAAAAACTGGTCTCCATTCTGTAAACTTGTGTTGCAAGGTAGAACGAGATACTACAAAACTTAACCATCTTGAAAAGCTGACAATGAATTTTGAAAAGCCATAATTTTACTTCCTATCTTATAACAGTGTTTAATCTAGACCATTTTTAAGAGTACAAAATTGTCTTTTTTAGGTGCGTTCGTAATTATGTAAATACGTAGCACCTATTGTTGTCGCTCAGTCCGTCCGTCTGTCTGTCTGTCCGTCTGTCTGTCCGTCTGTCTGTCTGTCTGTCTGTCTGTCTGTCCGTCCGCATATAACAACGCAAAAACTACCCAACCGAATCGTTTGAAATTTAAAATACATAATTATTACATAATTTTGTCGAGTCATTTCAAATTTTATGAAAATCGGATGCATAGATCAATTACAGGGGCAATCAAAAGTATTCCATTACATTACGGTCAATGGGGAAAAAAGTTTCAAATGCATTTTAATCGTTTGAAATTTAAAATACATAGTTATTACATAATTTTGTCGAGTTATTTCAAATTTTATGAAAATCGGATGCATAGATCAATTACAGGGACAATCAAAAGTATTCCGTTACATTACGGTCAATGGGGGAAAATGTTTCAAATGCATTTTATACGTTTGAAATTTAAAATACATAGTTATTATATAATTTTGTCGAGTTATTTCAAATTATATGAAAATCGGATGCGTAGATCAATTACAGGGACAATCAAAAGTATTCCGTTACATTACGGTCAATGGGGGAAAATGTTTCGAATGCATTTTAATGGTGTTGCTCTCATTCGAACTTAATAAAATTTATATGCAACTATAAAGTACATATTATAATATACATTTTACATAATTGGTGATGCAAAGAACATTTGTTATTGATTTACAAGGCCACAGAAAAGTATTCCATTACATAATGGTATAAAGAGAATATTGCTTGATAAGCGTTTTAATTGTAATTCACTATTTACAATTTTATGAGATTGAGATATAAGAGTAATATTTTTAAAACTTCGTTATCGTACGAACGCACCTCGTTTGCTACGCTTCACGTGCAATTTCCAACTTGTTTAAACTTGTTAAAATGAATCTTATAGTGTAAAGATTTTCACATTATTTGTTATTTCTAATGTCATGTGCTTGAAATTTTGCAAAAGTTATGCAACTTCCTCATTTTGTTTTGAAAAAAATACAAGAAACCACTAAATCATGCTGTAATTTTACTGAACTTTACAATTTATGTCATAAAACATTTCTAAATATATTGCTAAAATTTTCACTATAATTAGTCTTGTAGCCAAAAGTGGAGCATAAAGTTGTACCCTTTTTGGCCACACCATGGCCATAACTGGTACACATAGCAAATTTAAAGTACCAGTTTTGGCCACCCCTACTTTAAGCTGTAAAAATAATTAATTTAGATATGAAATTACAACAGAGAAAAAGCCTACTTCATAAAGCTTCATAGCAATTTGTTTCAGAACAAATAAAGTTCGATAAATGCCTAATATTGAAAGATTATGAAAACTTGTTACCTAAGCAAAAACTTTAATATATGTGAGTGCACACTGTAGTTTTACACATTCTTTTTTTTTTTTTTTTTTTTTTTTTTTTTTTTTTTTTTTTTTTGCAAGTTATTTTTTATTAAAAAATAAACAAATGGGATTGGAAATGATAAAAGAGTGTTAGATTAAGGAGTAAGAATGCATATAATTTGTTAAAATCAATTTACAGTCTAAATAGAGGGTAAATCATTCCAGTGTGGCCAAAACTTGTGCAGTTGCCAAAACTGGAGCATCCACCCTATATCTTTTAATTATCTTCTGTTGTAATTTTCCAACTGATTGAAAGAGTGTCCAGGTCAGAATTCGAACTAAGCAGTCTTTCGTGCAAATTGTCAATACTTTGTCGACTGAACTATCCTGGAAGAATCTGACGCACACAATTCACACAGTGAATACGAACGCATACTTATCATTATTATACATAACCCTATGTAATAATACTTTATTTTTTTTCAAACTACCCGTATGATAAATGCATACTATTCGTATGAGTATATAATGATATTTCTCCTGGTGAATTGTGCGTGCTAAGTTGCTCTGTTAGAAGAGCATTGGCAGCATACATCTACGGTCTCTAATTCGAATCCTAACCTAAATACTTTTTTACTCATTTTGGAAAATTAATATTCGTTTGATTAATTTACCAATTAAAACCATTCTCTTAAATATAATATAGAATTATCTTTTGATAAAACTACGTGAAGTTTATGCGCAATATTCGTAATATACAGATTTTATTTGAAAATCGAGTACAAATGAAGATGAGGCAATTAGTTCTAGTATTACGCTTAGTTATTTTCTTACTATAGTGGCCTGTGTGCATGTATGATTACACCATGGTTTAAATTCGTAGTTAAACTCATATATATATATTGTATATGTCATATAGTATAGACGTGCCGGTAAAGGACATCCTTAAGGAATTTTTTTAAAGTTTCCTTATTAGTAGTTATAATTTTTAAATTTCATTTTTTTTGTATTAGATGAATCTATTAATAATATTTAAGTATTCTCAGTCTCACTTCCCAATATTAGACAAAATTTTATTGAAAATAATAGAAATACATCAAACACTAAAAATTTCAGCAATGTACATCCCACAAAAGTGTACATGTAATTGTTTTTATGACTATTTAGAACCAGGATTTAATGAACACATACTAATGAAACAAAATTGTTATTTTCAACACAATTTAACAATTAAGATATCAAAAATTAATAAAATAATGCGATAATTACTCATTTTTTAAAATCAATAATTGTTATTACCACAAAATCAATATCTTAATTATTTTAGATACATAATTTAAAATAATAAATGTCATGGAATTACAGTTATCAAATTTTTGGGATTATGAGAAATTCAGAAAGGTAATAAAAAAGTTTTACAAAAGTATTTTTGCAATATTAGTGCATAAATTAGTATATTTATCACTATTTTCAACAATTAAACAACCCCAAACTCCTTTTAGTCCAGTCATTATAGTAAGTTCACCTCGGAATTCGAGATACCAAGCTGAAAGTCTGTAAATACTTGTATATTGACACCCTGAAAGTTGTCTCAAAACCTACATATGGTAGGGTGTACGCAACTATTAAATTCCAAGGTCAAAGGTCACAAAAATCGGTTTTTTGCGCTTTTTTTGTAAATATCTCATTTCCTATAGGTTTTTTGCTACTTGTAATTATTATCAATATTGTAGAATACAAAATTCTCTACAAATTTTGTTTGAAAACATTTTTCATACGTCGAACCATTTTCGAGATAGAGGGCGGAGAGCGCGCGGTCACAGCATCACTTCAGGTCAAACGGTGCCTCCGGTCGAAAACGCGCCATATATCATTTTTTTCCCTAACCTGTCCACTTTTTATTCAGTATTAATTTATTTAACAACACTTACCTGTCCATGTAATTGCAGAATTGTTAATGAAAATATAGGAATTATAACCTAACCTGAATTTTAACCTAATTAATATAATATTAATAACTTACATGATGAAAAAAAAACAAATAAATTATGAATTAATCATTTTATTAAAAAATACTATTCAATACATTTATTTTTATTAAAAGTAAAAAAATGGAATAAAGGGTACAAAAACTATAATTTATGTTTTTAATCATCTTCTTCCTCTTCATCGTCGTCTTTCGGCTGCTGGTAAATTTCAAACTGGTCTTCATTATCGTCTTCAGCGACATTTGTCTCAAGTTGTTCCATGATTTCGGGGTCAAAGGTTTCATCTTCGTTAATGTCGCTCTGATATGGTTCTGCATTCAGACAAGCTTGCCCATTACATTGGCCTCAAGCTAAAGAGCATTGCAAGCCCACTTTCCTGCATCCGCATCGCGAATCACAACCACTCTTGCAGTTGCAGAAAATTGTATTTAACAAATCTTCTGGAGCAGGTGGTAAAATTGTCATGATAGGCTCCAGAAAATCGTTTTGCTTTGCCCAACCCCATACCTGGGGTTCCAAATCATGCCCTAACCAAGTTTGAACTTGATAATATACACGTTTGAAATGTTGATGAGAAGCTGCACTTGTTGGTGGAAGAATTGAAATCTGCACAGGTTTATTAAAATTTGTAGACTTGACGTAATGCATATAACGAAGATGATCGAGACTTTTCACAGATTTCGGAGCATTATAGACTGCCAATAAGATTTGAGTTCCACTCTCTAATAATCTCTGGGCCGAACTATTTTCTTCCTCAAATGCTTCAGCTAGTTCATCCAAATGCGTCAGTTTCTCAAAAACTTTTAAAAATGATTTTTTTTCATTTTTAAAAAGCGCAGAAGTTGTGTCACAGCAACTTAATGCATGCAGAAATAAAATTTGTGTTTTGGAATGAGGATAATTATCAAAACTTTTAGTCGAGTATATCTCCGTTTTTACATTTCCTTTTCCAACTTTTTTAAAGAAAATTTCTTGTTCGTAAGACAGTGTACGCCCAATTAAAATGACAAGTAAATCACTATCTTGTCTTATTATAACTGCAGTTTTTTCAGACTTTGATTCTTCAATTGCAGTTTCAACAATAAGAACATCCGCATCATCTATGGCTTGTTTAGTAGTAATATTTGCAGCTTGTAATTTTTCAGTTAAGGTATTAATGAGCATATCTTTGTTATTTCGATTTGATAAGAATTTTTCTTGAGTAACTGGTACAACCATTGTTTCATCTAAACAGACTTTATACGTTTTTGAAAGTGCAGCAGTTCTTCTCTGCTGCTCCATAGCTTTTACGTTCTTACTGTAGTCTGAATATCCGTCAAATACAACAATTATTTTGGAACTGTAATGCCTTTTTAAATAATTATTGTAGTTATCAAAAATAATAGATAAAGTATCTTCTCTGCTCCATACAACATGATGAAGAAGAAATCCGCCATCAATCATGAACGTTACATTATTTTCATTGAGAAAAAAATCAATTGGGCTCATGCAATGACGATTTTGTTGCGATGATGATGATGATTTATTTGAAAAGTTTGTAAAGCAAGCAGCATGGTACTTCGCTTCAGCAGCGACCAAATCATACTGTAAAATTATATGACTTTTCACCAATTCTCCGAAATCATCCGCACGTTCTTCTGCTTTTTTGGTAACATTATCTTTGAGCTCAAGAGTACTCACATTTTTTATCTTCCGCCTGTATTTTTCTCTTTTCTTTTTCTCTGCAGCCTCATCAGCAACTTCGCCACAAAATAAACATTGATTCTTAAAATCAAACACTGCACCTCGTTTTTTACGGAGTACTAATGAAGAAGTTATAGTTTCTTCCTTCTTCTTGTTTCCGTTTTGCTGCTTGGATACAGTTTTTACTAATGTAAACACTTCGACACTTTTCATGCACTTTAACAGAGGTTACTGATTTTAAATAATCAATTTTTCCGTCGTTTCGTTCGACACTTGCAGTTTGTAGAATTTTCATACCGCGCACTACTTTAATAAATGATTCACCTCCCGAATCTGACTTATTACGTAGAAAACACAAATCAGCCATATTTCTTGAAATTGTACGTCCGTAGTTATCAAGAACAGTTACCTGAAATAAAGAGAAGACGGTCGTAACTATACTATACAATGCATAAAGAAAAAGATAAAATATAATATAATAGTTAAT
The DNA here is from genome assembly GCA_964019185.1 of Maratus speculifer. NCBI lineage: Eukaryota > Metazoa > Arthropoda > Arachnida > Araneae > Salticidae > Maratus > Maratus speculifer. The sequence goes on along the minus strand of OZ025298.1, from coordinate 283,641,651 downwards.
AAAAATTGATAAATATTTATAATCATTGATTTATCGATAGTTCATCAACTATATATGGCGCGTTTTCGACCGGAGGCACCGTTTCACCTGAAGTGATGCTGTGACCGCGCGCTCTCCGCTTTCTATCTCGAAAACGGTTCGACGTATGAAAAAATATTTTCAAACAAAATTTGTAGAGAATTTTGCATTCTACAATATTGATAATAAATACAAATAGCAAAAAACCTATAGGAAATGAGATATTTACAAAAAAAGCTCAAAAAACCGATTTTTGTGACCTTTGATCTTGGAATTTAATAGTTGCGTACACTCTACCATATGTAGGTTTTGAGACAACTTTTAGGGTGTCAATATACAAGTATTTACAGATTTACAGCTGGGTATCTCGAATTCCGAGATTCTTACCTAATTTAAGCTTAAATGACTGGACTATTTATATATTAATTATAACGTTAACTTTTGATTATGTGTATATTTTTTTAATTTATTAAAATGTGATTTTAACCATGTAATTAAAAAAATCTGATTAAAGTGCATTTAAAAAAAATATTATTAACTATTTTCAAATCGTTGACATGCTGTTCCGTATTTCAACAAAATAAATGTTAAATTTATTGAATTTACTAAGGTAAGTGAATTCAAAAAAGTTAAATTAATATAATACTTATTCCTTTTATAACATGTTTTTTACGAAATTAACAGAAATCATTATAAAAAAAGCAGGAAAAATAACATTTTCTTACCTCTTTCTTATCGGCATTATCCTCTAATTCCAGTTTTATAATCCAAATAGGGAAGATAATTTCGAAGTCGGAATGTCCGAATGAAGTACAATGACATTGGCGCGCTCATATTAACGAAACGCCACTGACATTGTGTTTTTTCGGACCGACATTTTATAGAAAATGTCATCTGATCGCATTTTTGCATAACTTTTTAAAAATTTTCAACTTACATACTAAATATACACACATAACATCATAACAAAGTTACTAGAGCAGCTGCATAATATTCTAAAGAATAAATACACTAGCGTCAACTATTCCGGTCGTTGCCAAACGATATTTTTTAAGCAGGTGATTTTTTGTTATTATTGGTTGTTTGAGCTTCGAACATTTATAAGTTGAATGCGCATGCGTATTAGTTTTATGAGGGTATCCCTAATTAAAATTTTGAGTTAAAAAAATTTTTTCACGCATTTCTATTTTACTTTTAATTAGTTTCGAAATACAGTGGAACTTTCATTTAGCGAAGCCCGTATTTAATGAAATTATCTACTTTTTTAATTTTCTGTTAAACCTTCATTTAGAACGCAATTAACATTTAAATTAATATTCATATAAAAAAAAATTCTACTTAGCAAAATTTGTTGCACTTCCGTGCGTGCACAATATTCAAAAGGATAGATTGCTGTTAAGATTGATTGGTGAATATATTTCAGCGGATTGTATGAATTGTATGAATTGTATGAATTGTATGAATTATTTTATCTTTTAAATAAAAAGGGAAAAATGCAAAAATTTTTCGATATGCTAAGAAAGGGATTCTAGCTCCACGAAAGTATTATAGGTTCATTCTCTGAATACTTAAAAAAGATGCGAAAGTTTTTATGAGTGTATCTTTCATAAGAGATCGCACACAAAGTTATATTCCAATTTTTTTTTTCTATTTGAAATACAAGAGAAAACGAGAAATAGCACGCTGCGATTCAGTTTTTTTTCCCTTCCTTTATTACGTGGTTTTTTAGATATTATACTAATGATTTTTTTTTATGTGGCTATATTGCATAACAAAAATTACTATCCAAATTAAAACACAGTTTTATAATATTTCCATTTTTATTTATAGCTTACTATACAAATTTCATGAATTTTCGTGGGTTTCTATTCAACGATATTATTTTCATAACGAAGCATTTAAGTGTAACGAGAAATTTCCTTAAATGGAAGTTTCACTGATAGGTTCATTGCTGGGTGCTTAATTTCATATGATGGGAGGTTTATCTCACATATGTGATATGACGTACACGTTACACGCAATGCATGTAACGTGTGACATAACAGCGATTGCACAATATTCTTCTGAAATGCCAGAAAACACGTTTTTTGCCAGTAAATAACATGGTTTGAAGAATTTTTGTAATTTTCTAAAGTTTTCTAAGAAAGTTACATCTGAGTCACAATGTGACGTCACTGAGTGGTGGTAATTTGGTCACAGATGTGATGTGACCACAGTGACTCGCAGTGACGTCATTGTGACCATGCGTGCTATGAAGGATCTTTTAAAGAATTTTTTTATATATTTTTTTAATTTTCTAAGAAGGTCACATTTCAGTCACAATGTGACGTCACTGAGGGGTGGCATTTTGGTCACAGATGTGACGTCACATTTCAGTCACAATGTGACGTCACTGAAGGGTGGCAATTTGGTCACAGGTGTGACGTCACATTTCAGTCACAATGTGACGTCACTGAGCGGTGGCATTTTGGTCACAGATGTGACGTGACCACAGTGACTCACAGTGACGTCACTGTGACCATGCATGCTATGTGGGAGCTGTGATATATTTAAAGGACGGTTCTGGGGAATTTCAACCTTTAATTGCTGCATTAGACAGCTGTTCGAGTTCGCATTTATTGTCTTCTCATGCTGCAAATCTATTAGGATTGCGTAAACAAAAAACTCATATTTCCATTTCCGGACTTAATGATTTATGTTTAAATGCTAAATCATTTGTTAGTACAGAATTAACTAATGAAAACAAAACTAAATCTTATCAATTAGATATGTTAGTTGTTCCTAAAATCGCTAATCTACCACCCAAATATATAAATACGCCAAAATTAAAATTGCCGTCGAACATAGAATTAGCGGATAATAATTGGAATAAGCCGAAACGCGTACATGCATTGATTGGAGCGCAGTTATTCTATGAATTAATAGGGTCTAATAAAATTAAAATTGATGATTCCCAATTAATGTCAGTAGAAACGTTTTTCGGGCACGTTATATCAGGAACTGTATACAATTTTATCTCAAATTTAAGGGAATATTCTGATTCTTGTTTTTTAGTAACAGATTATAAAAATTTGGAAAAAGAAATAAGCTCGTTTTGGGAAATGGAGCAAGTAAGTGAATTAAAACCCTTAGTCAGTGAGGAGTTAAATTACTGTAATGAACATTTTTTAAAGACTCACTATCGGAAACCGGACGGCTGATATGTAGTTGAATTACCCTTCAAGATTCAAATGTTAGATAATTCTCTGGGAGATTCAAAACAAATTGCCGCTAAAAGATTAAATCAGTTATGGAACCGTTTAGAGCGGGATCCCAAATTAAAGGAATTATACTCAGAATTTCTAAAAGAATACACTACTTTAGGACACATGGAAGAAAATTCCGATGACATAAATCCTGATAAAGGATATTTTTTCCCTCATCACGGTGTTTTGCGACCATCAAGTACTACAACTAAACTGAGGGTTGTTTTTGATGGAAGTTGTAAAACTATTAATGAGAAGTCTTTAAACGACTTATTGTTTAAAGGAGGGATAATACAGGATGATCTTTTTTCAATTATGATTCGTTTTAGAAAACATATTTTCGCATTTACAATTGATGTAAATAAAATGTTTCGACAAATAGAAGTAAATTCGTCGCATACTAGATACCAAAAAATATTGTGGAGAGAAGGGAGGGAGGAACCTGACAAAATCTACACTCTGAAAACGGTCACCTACGGTTGTGCAAGCAGTCCATACCTTGCCACTAGAGTGCTCCAACAGTTAGCGGTAGATGAAGCCAACAATTTCCCATTAGCTGCCGAAGTTGTAAAGAACGATATGTACATGGACGATTGCCTGTCAGGTGCATCAGACATTTCCGAATTTTTTGAAAGTAAAAAACAATTAACAGACATCTTCAAAAAAGGTCAGATGGCCTTGCATAAATGGCGTTCTAATGTTATTGAAGAAATAAATCCTGATTATCAAACATTTCCCTTTAATCAAAATGCCGAAGAAACTTCAACTAAAACTCTCGGAATAATGTGGGACTGCAGTAGTGATACATTTAACTTTAAAGTTATCGTCAACAGAAGTTCTACCTATTCAAAACGCGAAATTCTAAGTCAAATTGCAAGACTCCTTGACCCCCTTGGCTTGCTCGGTCCTGAAATTTGCCGTGCAAAAATCTTCATGCAACAACTATGGTTGCTAAAGTGCGACTCATGTTGCTCAAGAGTGGGACAATTTCCTCAATTCACTAGTTCTTATAGAAACCATCAAAATACCCAGATCTATTCTTATTAAAGATGCATCAACTATCCTCTTACATGGGTTTGCTGACGCGAATGAGAAAGCATTCGGAGCTTCCCTTTATCTTCAAACGAACACTGACTCAAATTCGCCTGTTTGCCACCTCATTTGCAGCAAAAGTAAAGTTGCCCCTATTAAAACTGTCAGCATACCGAGGCTTGAACTTTCAGCCTGTCTATTGTTGTGCCAACTTGCTCAAAAGGTAATTAGAGCTATGAAACTTCAAATCGACAAAGTCATACTTTGGTCGGACTCTACGATTTCCCTAGCATGGATAAACATGTCCCCACATCTTCTAAAAACTTTCGTTGCAAACCGAGTGTCTAAGATTCAAGAACTTACCAAAAACTACGAGTGGAGATATGTGCCGTCAAAACTAAATCCAGCGGATGTGTTATCCCGAGGTCAAGATGCAAAATCGCTTGCTGCAAATAAACTGTGGTTTGAAGGACTCGATTTCCTGAAACAAGACATTGTAAATTTTTGTCCACAAAAGGACTCTCATACCAAAGACGAACAATTTTTAAAGGAACTAAAGTCAGTTCCGGTTCTCACTTCAATTATAAATTATAACTTTATTAACTCTTTTCTTACCATTTCAAATAGTTATATTAAATTAATGAGAGCGTTAGCATTTATTTTCAGGTTTGTCCACAACTGTAAAAATCAGAGTAAACTTAAGGGTTCCTTAACTCTAGATGAACTAAGAGTTTCTAGAAATTTCTTAATTAAGAGAGCTCAAGGTGAGTATTTTTCATCAGAAATTTCGGCATTGAAAAAGGGCATGTCTGTCCCTGTAAAAAGTAAGTTGAGATTTTTAGATCCTTTCTTAAACAAAGATGATCTATTAAGAGTGGGTGGTCGTTTGACCAACTCAAATTTAAGCTATGACCGATCTCATCAAATCATTTTATCCCCAAGTAGCAAATTGACTAAAATTATCTTTCTTTACTATCATAAAAGAGACTTGCATGTTGGTCCTCAAGGGCTATTAAATAGTGTAAGACAATTATTTTGGCCTATTAATGGAAGAAACATTGCTCGTCAAGTTGTACACGAGTGTGTTCAATGTTTCAAAATAAAACCTTCAATTGTAAGTCAAATAATGGGTAATTTACCCCCTGAGAGAGTAATACAAAGGCCACCGTTTTCCAATGCAGGTCTTGACCTAGGCGGTCCATTTTTTATTAAATATCGCAACCAGAGAAAGGGGATATTTAATAAAGTTTATGTGGCCATTTTCATATGCATGGTTACTAAAGCAGTTCATTTAGAACTACTTTCTGACTTAACTTCTGCTGCATTAATTGCAACACTTAAAAGATTTTTTGCTCGCAGAGGCAAAAGTAATACTATCTTTTGTGACAATGCATCTAACTTTGTTGGAGCATGTGCGGAACTAAACAGATTATTAAATTCTATAAATAAAAACAATGATGATGTATCAAAATTTCTGTCATCCGAGCAAGTTCTCTGGAAATTTCTTCCCCCTCGTTCCCCAAATTTTGGAGGACTCTGGGAGAGAGGCGTCGGACAGTTCAAATACCACTTAAAAAGAACTATTGGTGTTACGAAATTAACCATTGAAGAATTTTTGACTATTACTACTCAAATCGAAGGTATTCTAAATTCGCGCCCTCTTTCCCCATTATCTTCTGAATTAGAAGACTATGAAGTTTTGACCCCAGGACATTTCTTGATTGATAGACCAATTAATGCTCTTCCTGAGCCAAATTTGATTAATGTAAGAGAAAACTTGCTCGACCAATGGCAGAAAACTGAAAAAATCGTGCAACTAATTTGGAAAAATTGGTCCAATTCTTATTTAAGCCATTTGCAGCAGAGATCCAAATGGCTCTTTAAAAAACAAAATGTTGCACCAGGTATGATGGTTCTGGTAAAGAATGGAGACCTACCAGTTTGTAAATGGATAGTAGGTCGTATTTCAGAAATCATCAAGGGAAATGATGACAATGTTAGGGTTGTAATAGTCCGGACTCTATCCGGAACTTACAAAAGAAGTACCTCTAATATTTGTGTTCTACCAATTGTAAATAACGAAAATATTAATTAAGCTTAACCTATTTCTATTGAATTTATTATTTCTTATTATTGTATTTATATTAAATGCTTTATGTGTAACCATTAATTTGGAATAGTATCTGTATGTTATTGTATATTTAATTGTTGTGTATCATTGAACTATCAGAATACTTCAATGGGGGCCGGTATGTGCGCTCCCGAAGTTTGATTACGAGATCAGCGCTACCTAGCTGATAAAATGATGTAACGCTCAGTTGAGCTTCGTGGTCCCTCGAACAACACGTCTGTATCGAGCGCCCTCGCTCTCAAATCAAAAGCTCATATAAATTTTTGCCCCCTGGTAATAATCAATAAAAACCTATGGTGAAATAAAATCAGTCCACTTTTCTCTAACGCTCCCGACAACGTTACTCCATAGAACTGGTGGCAGCTACGATTTACACTTCATTGAATAATTTTTCACTTACATAATGGTGTAATAAAAACATGCATTACTGGTGTAACATTGCAATGTTACACCGATTATATCGGTTAAAACACTCCACCAAATTGGAGGCAGCAAGGCTGCCACCAGTTTTATGGAGTAACGTTACATAAATGTTTTACAGTGTGACGAATCCCGCTGTAATTTGTGATACATTGATGGCTGCTTTCGTATTCGACGCTACACCGGCAAACGCTAACTTCCGGAGTATTTTATTAAACGTTATAGCAGCACTTGGAATTATGGTCTGGGATCCAATTTCGTATCATTGAAGATCGCAGCTGCTACGAATTGCGGGAAATCAGAACAGCAAAAGGTACATTGAGAAGTGATGGAGCCCAAAGTCGTTCCTTTGTTTGTAGGAATTCCTACAGTTATTTATAAACAGGATAATGCCCGCCTAGATGTTGTAAGGAATGTTCAAGATTTCTTGTAAGCAAAACGCATACAATTTTCTCCGAGGCCTGCTTAAACGTTGGATATGTTGCATCTTGAACATATGCGGGGTTTCATTGTAAAATGTGTGCTATTCCCCAAGCAGACATTCAAAATATATTTGATTACATACTACGTTATGTATAGTAGTACTTATTACGGAGTGTGGTTTCTTCTCTAAACAATGATTTCGGACGAATAATATCGCCTTTTTTTAAATTGTAGAGATTTATTTATACTAATACCAGTTGTTTCTGTAATAAATTTCATTTAATTCAGAAGATTCTTTTGTGATATTGCAATTTTTAGAAACATGAGTTTAAAATCTTTTGTTTTACTCCCACCATTCAAGGTGCGGTATAAATGCATATATGGAACACATAAAATCATGGGACATAAAAATGAGAATTTTCCTTTGTGTATGATTATTTTCATATTGTTACTTTGTAATAAACAATGATTCTAAATTTCTTTTAGGATAATGGAACAATCTCTTCTGCTCATCGTGAACTTCTAATAAAAGATAATATTATTATTCCTCCTTACATGAACCTTATAATAGGAATGAGTTTAGAGAACAATTATTTGAAGTTTCTTGATGCAGCTCAACTACCTCCAAATCTCTTTCAACTTTATTTGTCTAACAACGAATTGAGGTGGCTTCCTGACTCCATATTTGATAGCCAACTGAATCTGAAACAAGTGTCACTATCTGGAAACCCATGGATGTGCAACTGCTATACATTGAGGTTCAAGAAATGGTTAATATCCAATAGGAATATCGTAAGTTTTTTGAGATAGATTTACTAATCGTTTTACAAAACCCCCACAAAAGAAAACACCCTACTACCTTTGAAACTAATTATACTAGACGAAAGTCATTTGTGCCAAAGGTATTAAAGTTTATTTTTAAATAATGAAACTAACGGGGAAGACCGAGCGATGCTCGGTCAAAATTAGCTTTATGCTTATCTCTATATAGTATTCTCATTGTATCATTCTTGTTGTATTACTGAAATAGAGCATTATATTTTATAAAAGTATTATTTATTCAAATAATAAATATGAAAAATGTGTACGTACATCTATCAACATTTTACATTACTTACATATTCACAAAGGAAGCACATCGATCCAAATTACATTTTTAGTTCGACTATAAATTGATTAATCTCAGGTTATCTCGTGTCTCATTCAGAGTTTCTAAAAAAATTCTTCGCATTTTGAAACCTTAGTTTTTTTTTTTACCAAATACATGCAAATTTGTGGCTATTCTTTCACTTGGCAGCGAGAATGTGTTTTGACAATGGTGAAAGTCGATTTATCGGTCAAATGTCACCGTTAACAATCGCCCATTTATTGACTGTAGAAAAATCGGGCTACATTTAATCTAGTATTAAATCAATAACTTAATAACTGTTTACACTCAGTGACCCCCAAATAACCAACTGACAGATTCTTCTCCAATATGTGAGTGCTACAATGTTTTCTTTGCAATTATATCAGTAGTATACAAAATTTAGTCAAAATCAAAGAGTCGTTTTGTGATAAAAATAGTTTGACCCTTAATGAAAAGAAAACACTTTCACTTTTCTCGAACATATGACTTAGTCCAATGGTCGCCACATAGTCCAAAATCACAGGATTCAAAATTTCATCAAAATAGTTTGAGCCAATTTTTAAATAAAATAAGTTTGACACTGACCAATACGGACCGAAATTTACAAAGTAATAAAATTTAATACATTATGTCACTTAGTAGAATGGACTTCTCGTACCCTAAAATGGTAAGATACCAAATTTAGTTAAAATCGTTTCAGCCGTATTTTACATGAAAATTGCTTGATTCGTAGTAACCCAACAATGAAACATTAATAAAATTTTAGACGTAAATTGAATGTTTTCAGATAATCCAAAATGTTAGCTTACAAAATTTAAATTCACTAGAACGTTTTTTAGGTAATAGTAGCTGGACCCATAGTGACAACATGACCTAATAATAAAATTTTTTAAAATATGATTTGACCCAATGGTTTGCTCGTAATTCAAAAAAATAATATATTAGATGTAGTTAAAATCGGTTGAGCCGTCTTTTAAATAAAATTGGTTTTATCGTGACCAGTATGGACTGAAAATTACAAACTATTAAAATTTTCTCGAACGTGTGAAATTTCTCAGACGTCCAATGGGCTTCTCGTAACCTAAAAAGATAGCATGCAAAATCTAATCAAAATAGCATTTAAAGGGACACACAAAAGATTTCAAATAGTATATTCTATCCGAAGTACTGTATATTATAGATGACGGCTGATGGATAGATGAAATGCATTTTGTATTATAACATGCACTTTTAAGTTTCAATAAATATCGTGTGTATAAATGCATATCTTATACTATAATGCGAGCAAAAATTGTGTGTGTGTGTGTGGGTAAATTTTATCTCAAAAACGGCTCTAACGATTTTCGCAAAAATTTGGATTTTACCATTTTCGGGCACGAGAAGACCATTGGGCTAGGTCACATGTTCGAGAAAATTCGATTATTGGGTCATTTTGGGTCATAATGGGTCAAGATCAAGCTATTTATATCTAGAGAACGGCTGGATCGATTTTAAGGAAATTTTGTAACCAATCGTTTTTTGGCACGAGAAAACTATTGGGCTGGGTCACATGTTCGAAAAATTTCGATTATTGGGTCATTTTTGGGTCATTATGGGTCAAGCCATTTTTATCTAAAAAACGGCTCTAACGATTTCGACCAAATTTTACATTTTATCGTTTTGGATTACCAGAAGACCATTGGGTTAGGTAACATGTTCGAGAAAATTCGGTTAGTGGGTCATTTTTGGGGTCATTGTGGGTCATGCTATTTTTATCTAGAGATTTTCTCACGCAATTTTGATTAAAAATTGCATTCTATGGTTTTCGGGCACGAGAAAAACATTGGGCTAGGTTACATGCTCGAGAAAAAATTTTAATGGGTCATATTGGGTCATTAAGAGTCTGGGTCAAGCTATTTATATTTAAAGAACCGCAGAATCAATTTCATCGAAATTTTGCCTGTAATAGTTTTTTGACACGAGAAAGCTAATGGGCTCACACGATCGAGAGATTTCGATTATAAGAGTCATTTGTGGGTCATGATGGGTCATAATGGGTCATAGTCAAGCTATAGCTAAAGAACAGGTGGATCGATTTTAACGAAATTTTGTATACAACATTTTTTTGGCACGAGAAAACTATTGGGCTAGGTCTCAGTTCGAGAAATTTCGATTACTGGGTCATTTTGGGTCATAAAAGGTCTGGGTCAAGCTATTTATATGTAAACTACGACAGTATCAAATTTAATGAAATTTTGTATGTAAGTTTTTTGACAGGAGAAAATTAATGGGCTATCTCACATGTTTGAAAGATTTCGATTATAAGAGGTTATGGGTCATTATATTATGAGTCATGATGGGTCATAATGGGTCATGTCAAGCTATATCTAAAGAACACGTGGATCAGTTTTAACGAAATTTTGTATACAACATTTTTTGGCGCGAGAAAATCATTGGGCTAGGTCACATGATCGAGAAATTTCGATTAATGGGTCATAAAGGGTCATAAAGGGTCTGGGTCAAGTTATTTATATTTAAAGAACGGCAGGATCGAGTTTAACGAAATTTTGAGTGTAACAATATTTATACACGAGAAAACTAATGGGCTAAGTCACATGTTCGAGAGATTTCGATTATAAGGGTCATTTGTGGGTCATGATGGGTCATGGTCAAGCTATATCTAAAGAATGGGTGAATCGATTTTTACGAAATTTTGTATACAGCATATTTTTGGCACGAGAAAATCATTGGGCTATGTCACATGTTCGAGAAATTTCGATCAATGGGTCACTTTTGGGTTATTCTAATTTTATCTAGACAATGTCTCGCGCAAATTTGACTGAATTTTATATTCTATCGTTTTCGGACACAAGAAAATCATTGGGTTAGGTCAGATGTTTCAGAAAACTCAATTAATGAGTCATTTTGGGTCATAATGGGTCAAGGTCAAACTATTTATACCTAAAAATTGGCTTAATCGATTTTATCTAAATTTTGTATTTAACGTTTTTCGGCACGCAAAAATTAATGAACTAAGTCACATTTTCGAGAGATTTCGATATAAGGGTCATTTGTGGGTCATGCTAATTTTATCTAGAAAATTGTTCTCACCATTTTCAGTATATTTTCTATTATATCGTTTTCGGGCAAAAGAAAACCATTGAGATAGGACACATGCACGTAACAATTCAGTTAGTGGGTCGTTTTAGGTCTTAATGGATTCGGGTCATTCTAATTATATATAACAACGACTCAGTCAATTTTACCTAAATTTTGCAATGGAACGTCTTTTGTCACGAGAAGACTATTGAGCTGAGTTGCATATCCTTCTATAGTAAAAAAAAACTAGCCTTAAAAGGAATGACTCCTGGAATGATGCTGATGTGGAAGATTTCCGGAACTAACGAATCCGGATTGTCCACTCCTTCCATGAGTCGAATAGACCAATCAGGAAAGGACTCCGTCTATACATCGCGGTATGGGTTACCATAAAGAAAGGAAAGGTTACCATCGCCAACAATAGCCAAGTTTGTCGCCAACTTGGCGATATATCGCCAAATTTGGCGACCAAAATTAGTTGTCAAAAGTGACGCCAACTTGGCGATAACTGTAATATTTCGCCAAATTTTTAATTTCTTTACAACACCAGTCGTTTGATACATCATTTGAGAGGTTTGCAACTGCTTATTCATATAATGGATGTCTTGTGTTATGCCCCATTCTGCTCCCCAGGGGGGACACATTTTTAATTTCTTTACAACACCAGTCGTGTTACACAATATTTGAAAGGTCTGCAACTGCTTATTCATATTATGGATGTCTTGAGTGTCACCCCCACACTCTGCTCTCCCCAGGGGGGTCACATTTTTAATTTCTTTACAACGCCAGTTGTGTGACACATCATTTGAAAGGTCTGCAACTGCTTATTCATATTATGGATGTGTTGTGTGTCATCCCCCACTCTGCCCCCAGGGGGGCATATTTTAAATTTCTTTACAACACCAATTGTGTGACACATCATTTGAGAAGTCTGCAACTGCTTATTCATATTATGGATATCTTGTGTGTAACCCCCCCCCCCTCTGCCCTCAGAGGGGGCGCATTTTGTAATTTCTTTACAACACCAATTGTGTGACACATCATTTGAAAGGTCTGCAACTGTTTATTCATTTTATGGATGTCTTGTGTGTCACCCCCACTCTGCCCCCCCCAGGGGGGCACATTTTTAATTTCTTTACAACACCAGTCGTGTGACATATCATTTGAGAGGTCTGCAGCTGCTTATTCATATTATGGATGTCTTTTGTATGGCCTCCCACTCTGCCCCCGAGGGGGGCACATTTTTAATTTCTTTACAACACCAGTCGTGTGACACATCATTTGAAAGGTCTGCAACTGCTTATTCATACCATGGGGTATTGGCGAGCGCAGCAAGCAGGGGTAGCCAATAATTTGGAATCGCGAAGCGATTACGCGGGGGGTTGGCGAGCATAGCGAGCCGGGGGGGCGGGGCCCCCCTAGTTAAACAAAATTATATTAGTGGGTCATATCGCTTCATTGCTGAATGCTGTCATGCTAATTTTACTTAAGATTAAACGATTTTGATTCATTTTATACTCTACTGTTTTTGATTACCTGAAGACCATTGAGCTAAGTCACATGTTTGATCATATGTGATTAGTGGATCATTTGGGTAAAAAAGGGTCAGGATCACGAGACTATGGCAAAAGCCAATAAGTTGGCGATATTTGACAAAATACTGACGAAATTTGGCCGAAAAATCGACTATTAAGGTTACGAAACCAAACCACATATTTGGCGCCAAATGAAAGAATGTGTCCGAATTTGGTTATATCTGGCAAAAAATATTGTCTTTCAGAATGTGAAGAAATTTCTTATACATTCTTAATAGTCTTCGGAATGCATAGTTAAACTAATCAGAGTCGAGCTATAAAAGTGATTTGGATTGATGTCCTTTCTTTGTAAATTTTAAAATAAAGTAAAATTTATGAACATGTGCATACAAACATAGTTGATTGTTTTAATAAATAATACTATTATTAATAACATGTTTTACAGTAATAATACTATATCGAGTTGAACACAAAGTTAATTTTGACCGAGCTGAGCTCGGTCACCCCTGCTAGTTATTATGGTGTGTATAAATGATATAGTTGATATGCAGGGTTACACAAAAGATCTTGGAAATGTTACTGAATATGAGCGTAATTTACTTAAAGGGGGTTTTTAAATAAAATATGCATTTTTATTTTTAACTGCATTCAGTAAACTAAGAAATGTTTGTAGTATATAGATGAAATGATATACAGGATCACGCAAAGAACTGGATGCATGGTTGTATTCGGATGCATATAGTTATGCATATTCACGTTGAACTGTTTCCAGTTTACTAATAAATGTTTGTAGAATATAGATAAAATGATATACAGGGTCACGCACAGAATTACACAATTACATTATAAAGAATACATGGTCACCTATGGATGACAATTTCTGGAAATGTGATTTAAGTAATTTTAAGAATGTTTTTGTTTGAACTAAATTTTAGCAAAATACTATTGTGCAATAAAGGTACTTAGTAAACTACAGAGATGAACAAAAGTATTCAAGTTTGTTTCCATCTATTAGTATAAACTGTTAAAAGAGAAATTTCAAGCAGTTAGGCATTTTCTTGCTTAACGAAATTTTCCTGTTATATAGTACATAGATCAAATAAAGAGTTGCTTAAAAGTGTTGGAAAATATATTTGGTTATGGACAGTAACACTTTATTTCCCTAAATAAATGTTGGGAAGTGTTTCATAATATCTGCTTAACGCATGATTTTTCTTACTTGTTTATCATTACTGTAAAAAATTGCACCGTCAAAACACAAATATTCAACCATAATTACATTAAAATGCATAAGGCCGTTTCAAGATGCCCTACATTCCCATTATCATAATAACATTCCCGTAGAAAAAAATGTCTAATAATTGTCTGAGCGTAGCGAAGTCTTATATTCAGAGTACGTAACGATATTAAAAGTAAAAAAAATCCTTCGTCTAGCAAATCTCAAAAAGTACTTGTCGGATTTCGATTCTGTTTGTACCAGGAGGAACCTATGAAGGTAATCTGGTGAATGCACCTAATTTTAAAAATTAATTCCAAATAGTTTAAAAGTTACATTAAAAAAAAACTGATAAAAAAGCACAATTTATTTGCATACGTCACAGAAATTTGGTGCGCGTGATTTTCACCGGCTGGATATTTTCGTAGATAACCGAATCAGTACATGGAGTATATGTAATCATTTACGCACTCAGAAATATTGAATGCATTAAAACATTTTAAAATTTAATCATGCAGGAAAATAAAACTGTTATTTTTTATATTAAAAAAAATGTCATAAAAACTTTGATTTTGAGATTTTGTGATAATCTCTTAATAGCATTTTTTGATAGCTAAAAGAATGTTTTATATATTTCGCGTGTGAAAATTAGAAACAAGTACGTTTTTAAATAAAAAGTTTCTTTTATGACATCATTTTCCCTTTATATTTATTTTTATTGCATGTTTTCTTCTAACTTATATTTTGTTTGTGTGTGGAAGTCAATTCTGGTTACTAATTTTTCGGCACGGATACCACAAGTGCATCAGATATGGCGCAATTTTTTTCAAAGCCCATTTGGCGAAAACTCCGTTTTCAAATAACGCTTACATACACATTTTTAAATTATTTTCTATTTTCAAAAAGAACTTACAGTAAATAAAATAATAATAATAATTAATAACTATAAAAAGAAATATTTTATATAATTAAAAAAAGGAAGTGAAAATAAATAAACATTTTATGAGCAAATAAACAAATAATAAATAAATAAAGCCGGGTTACCATCTCAGGTAAAATAATGCCTTTTTGACGCCAATTATGTACCCTGGTGCATATGTGATATCTTTTCCCATTTTTCATCCCTTTCCTGTTGGCATACAACTTTGAAATTTGGAATATGATATACATACCTGGGAGCAATACTGGAATTAGGCATTGATTTTTTTTTAATTCGACCCAAAAAGAGGCAACGGGGGCTATCTTTTAAAGATTTATACAATTTATACTGCATAAAGGAGCCACTTACCTATTTTTATATACAAGAAGAAGTAAGTGGTATGTAAAAACAATTATAGTATACATAAATAAAATACTTGAGATAATATACTAGAGATATAAGTACCGGGTTTGGCGAGATTTTTTATGCCAACTAGGCGAAAACATCGTTTTGATTACCAGATACATACAGCATGCTATAATAACACGTTATTTATTTATTTCAAAATGAAAAAAAAGGAATAAACGAAACATTTTCTGTTACTAAAAAAAAGAGATAACAATCAATAAATGATAATATTTTTAGAACAAACAATTTATTATAACAATTATATGATAACCAGCATGTTAGGCAACTGAACGCCATTTTGGCACTAATTACATACCTCGGTGTGTATAGGGCATATATGTGCCATATTTATTTGTAAAACTGAACATGAACGTTTATTTCATACGACGTCTTTTTTGGATTCGTCGTTTTTCCATATTTGATAGTATGCGTACAGTGCCTAGAAGAGATAGTGTGGAAATCGCTAATACCGGTATAGCTTTCGATCGCATCCAAAAATTTACATTTTCGTAGATGGCGCTGCCTCAATTTCATTGCGTGAAAGCTTAGGTTTTGTTTTTGTTTTGGTTTTCTTATTGTCATGAACATTTTTAGTATTATGTGCAATGTTTACAAATGTTGAAAATTTATGTGAAAACATGCAAAATTTATCTAAAACGATGAAAAAACGAGATTCACATAGTTTTGTTCCTGGTTGTATTACACAATACAAGAACAGCAAGTTATCTATTTTCGGTGTACCTAAAAATTAAGATCTTTTTGAAAAATGGAAAAAAAATTATTCCTCGTGCCGATAAAGAATTGAGCTTGCATTCTGGTGTATGTGAACTTCATTTTGAAAAGGAACTTATTGTCAGAAATTATGAACATATAATTAAAGGTGAAATTGTTACAATACCTAGAGGTAAGCCAATTTTAAAATCTGATGCCATTCCCATTCTATTCCCAAACTTGCCAAGCTATCTATCAGTTTCATTGCCGAAAAAGCGAAAATCTCTTGACTATTCCGTAGTTTCAACTAAAACAATATCTGATGATTTATTACCAGCAAAGAAATATCCTAATAATAATATGTATGCTGATCACATGAAATATTATATGAATTATAATTAAGCAATCCGAAACTAGTGATCTGCAATTCGTACGAGTGCGAAATGCATTTAAAATACATGCCTAAATTTTCGTTTATCCCTAATATATCGTGTATAACAAGCTAATTTTTTTATTCTGTTTTTCACAAAATTTATCTTTAAAAAAAAAGTTTCACATACTTAAATTACATCAAAAAAATATCTAAAACACATTACGTTCCTATTCATTCATAGCAATGAAGTTGAAGTTAGCGCCCTCTGGTGAAATATGTAATTTTTTGGATATGGTTTCTTTGGTTGATTTCCACACTATCTCTTCTAGGCACTGTAGTATGCGTCTACTCGTTTTGTAACTTTTTTTGTAACTTTCTTCTTTATTAACAGCGACATTTGGATTTCCTATTTAAATAAAAATTCTTCTAAATACAAAGAATTTTGTTAAAATAATAAATAAATGAAATGCGGACACCTATTGCTCAAAGCACAAAATTTTTCCTATTCAGTTAATAAAAATCAGTAAAAACATAATTTTTTATGATAATAAAAAGGTGACTTATGTAATAACAGAGTCCTATATTATATACGTTATGGATTAAGTATTAATATTTCTCCACCATTTATAAATAATAATAATAATAAAATAAAATGCGGACAGACCAAAATCTATATTTGACTGAAAGCAACAACCATTTTCTAAATGCTTTAAAAAAATGGCCAATGAAAAGTGATATTTCAAAAGTACTATGAAATTAGTTAAAAACCATTTATTTTAAACTAAATGAATAAAAGATTTATATTTTTAATGAAATAAATGGGATTTGAAAAAATTATTGGAAATTTATCATCATAGATGTATCAATATTACAATCAGTACTTTTTATGCAAAATGGAACAATTAGCAATACTTTTTGTACCCGAAAAATGGTCGTTGCTTTTTTTAAGGTTAAAAAGTACATTAGGAAATATTCCTATACAGGGATGCCAAGCCCCCACTTATTGCACAGGAGAATTTTCTTATAGGAAAAGTTATTTTTTAAGTCCGCAGAATATTCCAATTTAATAAAATATTTTCTGTATTAAAATACCGGTATCCAAAATGCCGGAGACTTGGCAGCTCTGCCTATAACATTTTAATTAATCACGGTACTTTTTTATCGGAATCAAATTTTGTGACGACAACGTTTTTTGGCCAAAAGCAGCTTTTTTCCACATGTGTAACTACGATAAAATTCCTTGATGCTGAAATAAAATGTTTTGACTTATGGTATTATTGCTTCCTCTTATTTATTTATTTGAATATTAAATAAGATAACTCTAAATCGTGTTTTTTTAAATGTACGGAAAAAATGCATTTCGACAATATTTGGCGATTTATTACCTGCGTTTGGCTAACAAGGAAGGTCTCCATACGGACATATTCCGAAAAATCTGAAAAAATTACAGAATGTTCTTCTCGTGTGGATATATACGTTTAAAAAAAATTTGGCGGAACCTCCATTCAGAATCCGAAAAAAAACTAGTTGGATGTGTCAATCCCAAAACTTTCTTCTATCTCATAAGTACATTTTAATATTAAAAAAAAAAAAAAAACGTTGTGACCCCAAAGTTACCCACTATCGAATTTCCTCGAACATTTGACCTAGCCTAATGAGATTCTGGTATCCGAAAAGCTTAAAACGCAAAATTTAATTAATATTCTGAGAAAATAAGTTTAGTAGTGCCTCATGTAGGGTAATTTATACTAAAACCTAATAAGCATCTATTTATGTCAAGACCTAACAGAATTTGAAATTTCATGGAATTTCGTCCATTAGTTCTTGAGATATAGTTATAACAAAAAATTTGCAAAACGTAGCACAACAACACCATATCTTGGACAATTTTTGCCAAAACATAAAAAAGAGTCTAAACATGTTACGGTGTAAAAGAATCTGAAGTTTGATGAAATTCTGTGCATTAGATCTTGAGATATAGCTGGTTAAAAAAAAAAAAAAAACGTGTAAAATATAGCACAGCAGCACCATCAGTTGAAGGATTTATAACAAAGCGTAATCATCGTGTAATTATGTTATATGTCATTTTGTAACAAAATCTGAAGTTTGATGAAATTCTGTGCGTTGGTTGTTGAGATATAGCTATCGGAAAAATTGTGCAAAATGCAGCATAGCTGCACCACCTGTTGCAAGGTTAATACCAAAATGTAATCAGCGTCTAATTATGTTATATATTCTAGTGTAACAGAATCTAAAATTTGATGAAGTTCTCTGTATTAGTTCTTGAGATATAGCTATTGCAAAAATCGTGCAAAATGTAGCATAGCAGCGCCACCTATAGGGCAGTTCACACCAAAACCTTATCAGCGGCTATGTATCTCAAGGTATCGCGGAATCTGAAGTTTGGTGAAATTCTGTGCATTAGTTCTTGAGATATAGCTATCATGAAAATCATAAAAAAACGTGGCATAGCAGCGCCACCTGCTGGCCAATTTACACCAAAACTTAATCAGCGTCTATGTATATTAAGTGATCACAGAATCTGAAGTTTGGTGAAATTCTGTGCATTAGTTCTTGAGATATAGCAATCTTGAAAATCATGAAAAACGTAGTATAGCAGCGCCACCTGCAGGCCAATTTTCGCCAAAAACCAATAGGCACTAATTCATATCATGGTCTAACTGAATATCAAATTTTATTAAATTTCGAGCATTAGTTCTTGAGATAGAGCGCCCACAAATTTTTTGTCACATACAGACAGACAGACAGACAGACAGACAGACAGACAGACAGACGGACAGACTCACAGACAGACATTTTCTAAAAATAGTCAAAACGTGTTCAGGACCTTCTAAAACGTATAAATCCGTCGAAAACCGGAAGTCGAAAATTTTCATGAATCCAATACTTTCTTCTTGTAAAGATAGAAGAAAGTAAAAATAATGAAAATTTCGTTATTTGACGATTTATCGCCGGTTGGCGAATGAATGTAATTTCAAACTAGTTGGATGTGTCAATCCCGAAACTTTCTTCTATCTCATAAGTACATTTTAATATATATATATATATATATATATATATATATATAAACGTGGTGACTCCAAAGTTATCCACTATCGAATTTCCTCGAACATTTGACCTAGCCTAATGAGATTCTGGTATCCAAAAAGCCTAAAACGCAAAATTTAATTAATATTCTGAGAAAATGAGCTTAGTAGTTTGGTAATTTATGCTAAAACCTAATAAGCATCTATTGATGTCAAGACCTAACAAAATCTGAAATTTGATGGAATTTCGTCCATTAGTTCTTGAGATATAGTTATAACAAAAAATTTGCAAAACGTAGCACAGCAACACCATATCTTGGACAATTTATGCCAAAACGTAAAAAAGCGTCTAATTATGTTATGGTGTAAAATAATCTGAAGTTTGATAAAATTCTGTGCATTAGCTCTTGAGATATAACTAGTTTAAAAAAACCGTGTAAAATATAGCATAGCAGCACCATCAGTTGAAGGATTTATAACAAAACGTAATCATTGTGTAATTATATTATATGTCATTTTGTAACAAAATCTGAAGTTTGATGAAATTGTGTGCGTTGGTTGTTGAGATATAGCTATGAGAAAAATCGTGCAAAATGCAGCATAGCTGCACCACCTGTTGCAAGGTTAATACCAAAATGTAATTAGCGTCTAATTATGTTATATATTCTAGTGTAAAAGAAACTAAAATTTGATGAAGTTCTCTGCATTAGTTCTTGAGCTATAGCTATCGCAAAAATCGTGCAAAATGTAGCATAGCAGCGCCACCTATAGGGCAGTTCACACCAAAACCTTATTAGTGGCTATGTATCTCAATGTATCGCGGAATCTGAAGTTTGGTGAAATTCTGTGCATTAGTTCTCGAGATATAGCTATCATGAAAATCATGAAAAATGTGGCATAGCAGCGCCACCTGACGGCCAATTTACACCAAAACTTAATCAGCGTCTATGTATATCAAGGGGTCACAGAATCTGAAGTTTGGTGAAATTTTGTGCATTAGTTCTTGAGATACAGCAATCTTGAAAATCATGAAAAACGTAGTATAGCAGCGCCACCTGCAGGCCAATTTTCACCAAAAACCATGTTAAACAGAGGTCAGGATCAAATAAAACAAACTCATTACTGACTACTATTAAATCAGCTGAAATTTAGTTTATTTGCTTGCCTGCTTGACAAGACACAAAAAAACTGAAAGAAAAAAATACACAGTACAAGATTAGAACCATGATTGTCAACATCTTTCCAAGTTCCAGCCACCAAGAGTAAGTACAACCTTCAAACTACACAGTATTCCATCTAACACTCTCTAACCAAAAAAAACAATCAACTACTCAAAAACCATCAAAAGCAACCAGACTGCCACCTGGTGGCCAAGACTATCCTGCCATCTGGTGGACAAACAATCCCGCCATCTGGTGGACAAAATTAAAATTTAGCCAAAACATTTTTCCTCAACAATGCTCCCCCATTTTGGTTAAATTTTCCTAAAACAAGAAATTACCCCAGAATGGAATCGCGAAATTTCAAAAACGAACTCTTGGGTAATGGCTTTGTAAAGATGTCAGCAATATTAGAATATGAATCTATTCGTAACACAGTTACATGACCTTTCAAAATATGATCTTTTACAAAATGATACTTAACATCTATATGTTTATTCGCACTATTTTCAATATTGTTCTTTGAATAGTCTATAGCACTTTTAGAGTCACAATAGATAACAGGAATAGGTAAGTTCTCAAAGTTGCATTCTCTCAGAATTCTGTCTAACCATATGAGCTCACTACACAATTCAGACATAGCAATATATTCTGCCTCCATAGCAGATTTAGCAACACAATTTTGTTTCTTTGACTTCCATGATATTGGTACACCATTCAAGTAAATAATGAAACCTGTAACACTCTTTCTAGTATCTTTACAGTTTGCAAAGTCACTGTCTGAATATCCTATCAATCCATTTAAAGTTTCATCATTCTCATATTCGACAACTAAGTTCTTTGTAACAGCAACATATTTCAAAACTTGTAGCAAAGCTTTCCAGTGATTTATACCAGGATTTTGATTAAACTGCGATAATTTACATAATGAGTAACTGATATCTGGTCTAGACCGTGTTGCAATAAACATCAAAGAGCCAAGCAAATTTTTATAAGGAATTCTTTCCATGGCAGATTTGTCCTGTTCAGTTGTTGGGCAATCTTTATCTCCTAACTCAATACCAGGGGATAAGGGTACGGAAGGCTTGACCATCAAATTTGGTTTAAAAAAATTTACTACTCTATCGATATAATTTCGTTGATGCATTCTAATACCATTATCATCCATATCAAATTGTACACCTAACACCATATTTAATTTACCAAGTTCTTTAACTTCAAACAATGAACCAATTAAAGCTTTTACTTTATTCAATACTATTTGGGTCTTGGCAAATATAAATAAATCATCAACATACACTAAGATTATAGCATCATTTTCATAATTATACACACAGTTAGTACTTTTAAACTTAGAAAAACCTACACTTACAAATTTTTCATCCATTTCTTGGAACCACATGCGTCCTGACTGACGAAGTCCATATATTGCACGTAATAACTTATAAACATTATTTTTCTTCTCTTGATTAATGAAACCAACAGGTTGTCTTACATAAATTTCTTCTTTTAATTTACCATAAAGATAAGCACTATTAACATCAAGTTGGGAAACTAACCATTTATGAATAACAACTAAATACATAACAAAAGCTCTAATAACAGTAAAACTTACCACTGGACTGAATACATCTTCAAAGTCATAACCTGGTCGTTGGTGGTTACCTAAAATCACTAATCTAGCCTTAAATTTTTTAATCTTACCAGAAGTATCTCTTTTGATATTATAAACCCACTTTGTACCTATTATGATCTTTCCATCTTCAGGAGGAGGAACTAACTTCCACACTTTCCTCTGCTCAAATGATTTAATCTCGTCATTCATTGCTTGATCCCATTCTTTTTTCTGAGGTGAAATTTGTGCATGATAATAATGCTGAGGAATTTCAATATTATCAGTAAGAAAAACTTGAAAATCACCCATCTCTTTTAGAATATTAATAGAATGTTCCTTTTCTTTTGAACTATCAACATTCGAAGATCCACTATCTTCATCCGAAGCTGATGAAACTTCAGTTTCTCTAACATCTGTTCCATGACTTCGATTCCAATTAAAATCTTTTGGGTCATAAGTTAATGATTTTTCCGCACAGTATTTTTCCATTTGATTTCTACTCCTAATTTTTGGCTCTCCTGTAGAAGGATAATAATAAACATCAACTCTTCCTTTAGATTTTCCAGATCTACGGGTAACTTCTTTTCTAGTAAATGTTATTGGCTTTGATGCATCTATGTTCATTTTTTCAAACATTCTTGCTATTTCTTTCACAGGAGATTGTTGCTTCTCACAATTCTCCAATTCAAGATTCTCAACTCTATTTGATTTGTTTATGGGACAACTATTTGCTTCTGAGAAGTCTTCAGATAAAGCTAATTTTAACCATTCCAACATTTGATTATCTATCTTGTTGACTGATCTCCTATCCATCTCCAATAACTTTTCATTGAACTTCACACTTTTAGTTTCTTCAATTCTTCCTTCCTTGGGATACCAAATGCGATAACCTCTTGTATAGATGGCATATCCAACTAGAACACCTATTTTTGCTTTTGGCTGTAACTTATGTCGTTTCTGTTTAGGAATATTCACATAAGCGGTACATCCAATTCTTTTAAAATAGCCAACATTAGGTTTTCTACCAAACCATCGGAAATAAGGGGTTTCATTGGTAGTTGAATGAAGAACTCTATTTTTCAAATGATTTACTGTCATCGCTAATTCAGCCCACATATTCGAAGGCAGCTTTGCACTATGCAAATAAGCTAAGACACCTTCCATAATAGTTCTGTTGTAACGTTCTGAAACTCCGTTCATTTCAGGGGTAAAAACATTTGTTCTTTCATGCCGTATCCCTTCTTTTTCCAATGCATTTTGAAAAATATTCGATAAATATTCCAGGCCATTATCTGTTCTAAGTGCTCTCAACTTCTTTCCTGTTTGACGTTCTGCCATTGCGTTAAAACGTAAAAATGTTTCAAAAACATTCTTCTTATCTTTCAACGGATAGATAAATGCTCTCCTACTAAAATCATCAATAAATGTGAGGAAATATAAAGCATTTCCTATTGACCGTATTTTTGCAGGACCCCACAAATCCGAATGTACTAACTGCAAAACTTCAGTAGATCTAACTTTATCCATAGGCAAATGACTTGCTCTCTTTGACTTTGATAAACTACAACTTTCACAATCAACATTTTCTTTGAATTGAGTATCTCTAACACCAGTAACTTTATTTTCAACAATCATCTTTCTTATTATCCAGTTACTAAAATGACCAAAACGTTCATGATTCATATCCAATTGACAATGAGATTCATAAATGCTATTGTCCTCCAATGGCTTTGCACAATAACCATGAAAAATAAAGAAGTTTTTATCTTTCTTTGCTGTTATAAATGGTGCTCCATCAGGATAATAAAATTTTATTATTCCATGTCCTCCTCTAAATGTAAATCCAGCATCATCCATCTTCTTTCCGGATACTAAATTTCTTTGGACTGATGGAACATGAAGTGCATTTTTAAGAGTGATAGTATGTAACACCTTATTAGAATAAACATTCACAACAGCATCTCCAATTCCTATAACTTGAGTAGGGTGAGGGCCAAACTTAATAAATACTTTCTCTAAAGGCTTATAAGATTGGAAAAATTTCTTTGAATTTAAAACATGACAAGTTGCAGCTGAATCCCATGTGAAAATATCTAGATTCTCTTCAACATTAGCTACATGAACAGTTTCCATTTCTGAGACATAAAATAAAGACTGTTTTTGAGATTGTGATTTCTCATTCTTCTTATAATTTCCAAACTTTCGCTGCTTTTGTTCCTTATTTAAATTAACTTTACAATTTCTAGCAAAATGACCGATGTTGTTGCATCGATAACAAACTATTTTTATTTCCCTCTGCTTATTTTGCTTTTTAAGATTAGTTAATTCATTTCTTTTCGCTCCTTGTACT
Source organism: Maratus speculifer (assembly GCA_964019185.1). Taxonomy (NCBI): domain Eukaryota; kingdom Metazoa; phylum Arthropoda; class Arachnida; order Araneae; family Salticidae; genus Maratus; species Maratus speculifer. The sequence goes on along the minus strand of OZ025298.1, from coordinate 283,616,841 downwards.
AAAAATGTTTTATCCAATTGACTAAACTCTTCCAATTTCTTTTTGCTCTCTAAACGTCCATATTCAGTTAATAATTCTGTTTCCACTTCAGCAGAAGTAAATTTCTTATCTTCTAATGCATACAACTTAGTTACTATATTTTCATAAGTCTCAGGAAGAAAAGCAATTAATTGAAATGCTATTTCAGCATCATCAACAATTTTCCCAGCATCAGCTAAATCTTTGACTACCTTTTTCACTCTAGCAATAAAAACACCAATATGTTCATCCTCTTCTGGCTTCAATAAAATAAATTCTCTTCTAAGTTCAGCTATCCTTGCACGAGACTTGGGACAATATGTATCTCTTATTTTCTGCCAAGCTTTTAAAGGAGACTCAATTCCATCTAAAATAGCAACCTGGCTACTATCCATATAAGTTTTCATCAGTCCTAAAGCTCTGTCTTTCCTAGTTTCAAATCTATCCTTATCTGCTTCTGTAGCATCAGCAGACAATACAGGTTCTGGATCAACAATAAATTTCTTGCACCCAGATAATTGCAATAAAGACTCCAATCTATCTTTCCATGAGTGATAATTTGCATTAGATAGAACAGGAATAGCTTTATGACCTATTTGACTGAAATAATCTTCAGAGTCAGCCATGTTGTCAAGAAAAACTAAGTCCCAGAAATAAATAATTTAAGACTTCAAAAGCAAACAAAAGTCTCTTGAAAACAATTTCCTATATTTAATTTGCATAATATGCTAAATAATTCTTGCAAAATTCATAATAAAGCATACTGTCATATGTAATAAACATCACTAAACCTAATAGCATATTTTCATTAAGCCTAACTGAAAATGTAAACAATCTTTACTAAATAAGCAGTTCACACCCAACCACGCTCTGCTACCATGTTAAACAGAGGTCAGGATCAAATAAAACAAACTCATTACTGACTACTATTAAATCAGCTGAAATTTAGTTTATTTGCTTGCCTGCTTGACAAGACACAAAAAAACTGAAAGAAAAAAATACACAGTACAAGATTAGAACCATGATTGTCAACATCTTTCCAAGTTCCAGCCACCAAGAGTAAGTACAACCTTCAAACTACACAGTATTCCATCTAACACTCTCTAACCAAAAAAAACAATCAACTACTCAAAAACCATCAAAAGCAACCAGACTGCCACCTGGTGGCCAAGACTATCCTGCCATCTGGTGGACAAACAATCCCGCCATCTGGTGGACAAAATTAAAATTTAGCCAAAACATTTTTCCTCAACAAACCAATAGACACTAAATCATATCAAGGTCTAACTGAATATAAAATTTTATTAAATTTCGAGCATTAGTTCTTGAGATAGAGCGCCCACAAATTTTTTGTCACATACAGACAGACAGACTCACAGACAGACACACAGACTCACAGACAGACGGACAGACTCACAGACAGACATTTTCTAAAAATAGTCAAAACGTGTTCAGGACCTTCTAAAACGTATAAATCCGTCGAAAACCGGAAGTCGAAAATTTTCATGAATCCAATACTTTCTTCTTGTAAAGATAGAAGAAAGTAAAAATACTTTGTGTCAAATATACTTCAAGGAAAAAATAGTTTCATGTTGAACTTGTTCTGATAAATTTAATTTAAATAACTTTAGTTTTATAAGTTTTAATTTGTTTTAATTTGTTTTAAGTATAATTTTGTTATATCGATGTTTATATGTATTGATATTCAAATTTAATCACCAAAATTTGAGATTTAAAACGAAATTCATAATTTAAATTAATTAAATTTGTTTCCTGCTCAAAGTCCATTTGAGAATTGTCGATTAGATTTTGTTGTTATGGAAACATGTGGCTTTTATTTTTGAATACACTTAAATTTATAATGATCATTTTTCGCAATATGATTTTTTTATCTATGAAAATATTTTTTCCAGTGATTAATTAAATAGCTACTTCAACAAGTAATATATACCGGGTGTTCTGAAAAGGACTGAACGATTTTAAAAATCAATAACTTGCAAACTTTTACAGATATTTAAAAAATTCTTGTACTAGAGTCATCTAAAAGGTCAAAAGTTTTTTTCCTGCGATTCTGGATTTTAGTTCGAATTACAAACAATAGATGGCGCTGAGAGTGCTAGGTGCTGTATTTAGACGGATATTGATGTCACTTGGCACTGAAGCAAAATAAGGAGGTTAAAGCTATGGAGTGGATCTTATTCAAAAATGAGCTTTTGCTTTTACCATCCGATTTTGAATGCAATCCATATAATTTTGATTTTGCTGGCGTCAGCGCAATAATGGAGAAATATATTATTTTCATGGGTACGACTCCTTTGAAATCGAAATGCGTGAAACAACAACGTTCGAATTACCGACTTTTATTTTTTATTTATTTATTTATTTATTTATTTATTTATTTTTACATTTCAAGAATGTAAGTATTTTGAGAACAGAATATCTTATTTATCTATTTATTTATCTGGGTATCTTTTAAACCTTTTTTATGTCGCCTAGCCATGTCCTGTATTGTATTTTAAGTATGTGGGATTAACAATTTACAGGTACACCCAAAAAATTGCATCACATCATAGTCTATGGGGAAAAATCACTTGCAGTGTATATTAATGAAATACACTATTTCAAATATATTGAAACTGATATAAATCGCTGAATTTCAGTACAAGATGATTATGATAGAATAGAGTATTCGGTATTTATAGCATTTAACGTTCATTTACAGGGGCACACAAAAAGAAACCGGTTACTGTACTGTCTTTACGTAATAACTGCTGGAAATGCGTTTTCAATTTCGGCATGCGCTTTTAAATTTAGCTGTTTTTTAGATACATTAGTAATTATATAAATGCATATCACCTATACTCGTCTCTGGTGCGTCCGTCCGTCTGTCTGTCCGCATATAACAGTGCAAAAATTACTCTGTCGAATCGTTTGAAATTTTAAATACATATTTATTGAAGAATTTTACCCAGTTATTTCAAATTTTATGAATATCGGATGTGTATTTCCAATACAAGGACAGTCAGAAGTATTCCGTTACATTATGGCCGACGGGGGAAAAGTTTCAAGTGCTTTTTGATGATATTACACCCGTTCGAACATAATGAAATTAACATGCATTTATGAATTAAATTGAAATACAAATGATGTAGAATATGCTGCACAAAGAATAGTTATTATTCATTTACAGGGCCACACAAAATAATTATGTAACATAACGGTATAGAAGGAAACATACTTTGCGGCATATTTTAATTTTGTTACACATATAATAAAATTGTTATAAGTTACTTAGGTTTACTACGAATTTCTTACTATGTAATAGAAAATATGAAATATTTACAGGGACACACAAAAGATTTCGGAAACTATGCTGCATCAAAAACGCTGTACGCTAACGATAATTGCTTCAAGTTTTAAGTTTTGATCTGATTTTTTTAAAGTTTCAATACATTTTTGCATGTTACGATGTGTATATAATTGGTGCAAATCATATACAGGGCTACACAAAAGAATTCGCACTCCTTACTAAGTGTGTAATTGAATATATTAGGTGGTTTGTAAATGAGTTATGCATTTTTGTACGTTGAACCGCTTTAAGTATATTACGATATGTTTAAAGAATAGAAATGAAATGATATACAGAGGCACTCAAAAATTGGATTAATAGCCGGCTCTGGATGGTAATCTCTGGAAGTGTGATTTCATTAGTTTAAAGCATGTTTAGGTTTTAAATAGATTTTAGCTAGATAAATGGCGTGTATTTAAAGATAGTAGGAAAAGTACAGGGCTATACAAAAGAGTTCAAATATGCTTCCGTCTATTTAAATAAATTTCTAAATGTCAAATTTCAACTTAACATGCATTTTTAACGCTTTCCAACATAGTTAAAAAATGTTATGATTTCTTTTTAGTTAGCCGTCTGCCTGTCTGTCTTTCCAAACTCTAACTTGCGTTGAAATAATTGAATTGTTCTGTAAGTGATATATGTTAATAAGATTTATTATGCCGTGTTGGGTATTGTAGACAAACTATGCATAATTCATGATTCATTTACACAGACACTCAGAACTATGCCATTACATTATATTCTGTGAGGATAATTATATATAAAGCTCCTATATTCGCCATCTGGAATGTTCTTTTATCTGTCCGCACATAATAGCGCAGAAACTACCCAACAGAATGCTTTGAATTATTATATATATACTCGTTGCAGAATTTTCGTTACTCATTTAAACTTTTATGAAAAGTGAATCAAAGCTTAAAAGGACATTAATAAATGTTTTCTTCATTCTATTAAAACCTATTCTGCGTGACTAATTCAATGATTTTCAGTGATAGGTGATGATTCTAGGTTGTCATTATGATTATAGCTCATTTAAGGTGGAGGTAGTATTATTTCCCTATTACCATGAATTTAATGTACATAATCGTAATAAATTTTGTATTTGGGTATTTTTACAAAACAGTGCGACAGCTATTGCACCAAATTTTCAATGTTTATACTATGAATATTCTTTGTTCTAAAGAATAAACCATTTCCGCATTTTTTTTACAACATACATAAAACTCTACTAAAGAACTTCTTTAAAACAAACTAGCATTTCTTAGAATATAACAAATTTTTTAAAATAGCAAAATTGATTAATTTTTAACAACAACAAAAAAACTACTAAATCGTTTCACTTTATTTTAAAATATGATGCACAAAGTATTCTTTAAATTAGATGATAAAAAGTAATTTAATCCGAGAAAATACGGCTTTTTTAAATGTAAAATCGTCTGCAAAATTCGTATGCTGCTCGTTAAATTCATTTCCAGTTTCCAATCGCTGCTATTATATAAAAGGATTTATTATTTCCATGACAAAAACACATTTCATTGAAAATATACCTACTGAGTCAAAATCGGGCTTTATGTCGAGTGCACAGGTCAAATGTATGTTGTTCAATAAAAACAAATAAACAAAAGTTCAAAATCGGGCCCTAAGAGCAAAATTGCATTGTCAAACGAGACCCACTCTACAGCCTTAAACTCCTTATTTTGCTTCAGTACCAAGTGACGTCAATATCCATCTCAACACCGAACCTAGCGCTCTCAGCGCCATCTATTGTTTGTAATTCGAACTAAAATCCAGAATCGCAGGAAAAAAACTTTTGACCTTTTAGATGACTCTAGTGCAAGAATTTTTTAAATATCTGTAAAAGTTTGCAAGTTATTGATTTTTAAAATCGTTCAGTCCTTTTCAGGACACCCGGTATATGCAATATAATCATAGCAAACGCGGTAGCCTTTGGTATAATATGTTTAAGAAATAGAAAGTGCAAACAACTTTCTAAAATTTCTAGCGAACCAGTTGAGATACGGCAGTGAATTTTTTTTTTAAAGATAGAACTCGACGAGACGAATAAAATGATAGCCTTCAAAAAATTACTGCAGCTTACAATAGTTTTTTATTTAATTTTAAATGAAAAAATTAAGGCAAAAAATTCAACTAAATCTAGCTAACGTTTCCGTGGATGGATTAACTTCATTTTTGGTTTATTTTAATCCTCACGGTAAAATTTAAAACAGTTTTTTTTCATCTTTGTATGTTTGACTGTCGCTGAGAAAATCGAATTTTTGTCTGAAATTTCCAGCTGAACATAGTCTTTTTCTTATATTTGTTTCTTCTTGTAATTGTTGCACGTAAGTTTAAATGAACATAAAAATTGCTATGTATGTAACATAAATAAATAGATTAGATAAATCACGTGAAAAAAATATTTATTTGTTGTTATTTTCATGTATCATATTCACTATCTATTTTGACGAGCGAAGTGAAATATTTTTTTTATTTATTAAATTCTTATTTATTTAAGATACAAGCAGTGTGACCGTTTTTGGATTGTTGTAAGAAATCTGGACTGTTGTAGGACTTACAACAAGCTAAATCAAGCTAAAAACTCAGGCTAAAAGATAGTTGTCTGTCTATTGCTATATTGACCATCGATAGATGGCAGGACCATCGAATTTCTTTTTAGATTGTTGTCACTCCAAATCTAGCCTGCTTTTAGCTTGACAAAACGGTCACACTGGATACAAGCCGCCTCTGGCAAAAAGTTTAGTCTCTCTTAAATTTATGCTAGCCATTGTAATATGATACTTTTATTCATAATTTTATTTACTTGCTTATCTGAAGGTCCATATGATGAAATCAACAAATTTAGACGATCAGGGCAAGATTTTGCGGAAAAGTTCGTTATCTTGTTCTGGTTGGTGTGGTTGGCGAATAAATCAAAAATGGCACCGAAAGACCGAATAGCAAATTTTTTTAACCGCTAAAGCGGCGTAACCGTGTTTTTCCATCACGTAATATTTTATTTCAAAGACTGATTTAACACAACATTGACATTAATATTATTTTTTTGAAGTGAAAACTTCTTTAGCGGCGCTGAGCACTTTTTGTATGGGTAAAAACTTCCAAACTCGCGTCAGAGTCACGTGATGCTGATCGAAAAAGCGTAAGATCGAGGGGAAGGGAGAGGAACTAGTATCTCCCACTCTTTCTACCGTGTCTGAGTGTGCTGCTCCGTTTAGGCGGCACAGGGCGCTTGCGCGAATGTCCGTGTGTGTTTTTTTAAGTTATAATTGTATTTAAGTTTAACAACAACGTTATGAAAGAAAAAGTATGACATTGTGCATTGATTATGCTGCAGTTTCCAACTACTTTTTGTTCATTTTTTTTATTGTATTTAAATAATAACAACATAAATTGATACCAAATGGAATAAAAAGTTAAGAAAGAAAAAACATGACATTGCACATCAATTATGCTGCACTTTCCAACCATATTTTTCAATTCCTTAAATTTTCAATTGTATTTAAAGTTTAACAACTTACATTGTTATCAAATTGAATAAAAAGTTAAGAAAGAAAAGACATGACATTGCTCATCGATTATACTACACTTTTCAACCAATTTTAAAAACTATAATTGTATTTAAAGTTTAACAACATATACTGTTACCAGAAGGAATAAAATGTTAAGAAAGAAAAAATATGACATTGTGCATCAATTATGCTGCACTTTCCAACCACTTTTTTCAGTTTTTTAAATTTTTGATTGTATTTAAATAGTAACAACATAAATTGATACCAAATGGTATAAAAAGTTAAGAAAGAAAAACATGACATTGCACATCGATTATGCTGCACTTTTAAACCTTTTTATATATATATATATATATATATATTTTCAATTGTTTTTAAAGTTTAACAACTTATATTGTTATCAAATGGAATAAAATGATAAGAAAGAAAAGACATGATATTGTACATTGATTATGCAGTACTTTCCAACCAATTTTAAAAATTGTAATTGTATTTAAACCTTAACAACTTATACTGGTACCAGAGGGAATAAAATGCTAAGAAAGAAAAAGTATGACATCGCGCATTGATTACATTGCACTTTCCAACCATTTTTCTCTCTCTTTTTTTTTAAATTTTTGATTGTATTTAAATAGTAACAACATAAATTGATACCAAATGGAATAAAAAGTTAAGAAAGAAAAAGCATGACATTGCACATCAATTATGCTACATTTCAAAACCATTTTTAAAAATTTTATTTTTTATTGTATTTAAATAATAACAACATGAATTGATACCAAATGGAATAAAAAGTTAAGAAAGAAAAAACATGACATTGCATATCAATTATGCTGCACTTTCCAACCATTTTTTTCAATTCCTTAAATTTTCAATTGTATTTAAAGTTTAACAACTTACATTGTTATCAAATTGAATAAAAAGTTAAGAAAGAAAAGACATGACATTGCTCATCGATTATACTACACTTTTCAACCAATTTTTAAAATTATAATTGTATTTAAAGTTTAACAACATATACTGTTACCAGAAGGAATAAAATGTTAAGAAAGAAAAAATATGACATTGTGCATCAATTATGCTGCACTTTCCAACCACTTTTTTCAGTATTTTTAATTTTTGATTGTATTTAAATAGTAACAACATAAATTGATACCAAATGGTATAAAAAGTTAAGAAAGAAAAACATGACATTGCACATCGATTATGCTGCACTTTTAAACCTTTTTATATATATATATATTTTTTTTCAATTGTTTTTAAAGTTTAACAACTTATATTGTTATCAAATGGAATAAAATGATAAGAAAGAAAAGACATGATATTGTACATTGATTATGCAGTACTTTCCAACCAATTTTAAAAATTGTAATTGTATTTAAACCTTAACAACTTATACTGTTACCAGAGGGAATAAAATGTTAAGAAAGAAAAAGTATGACATCGCGCATTGATTACATTGCACTTTCCAACCATTTTTCTCTCTTTTTTTCTAAATTTTTGATTGTATTTAAATAGTAACAACATAAATTGATACCAAATGGAATAAAAAGTTAAGAAAGAAAAAACATGACATTGCACATCAATTATGCTACATTTCAAAACCATTTTTAAAAATTTTAATTGTATTTAAAGTTTAACAAAATATACTGTTACCAGATGGAATAAAAAGTTAAGAAAGAAAAATCGTGATATTGTGCATCGATTATGCTGCACTTTCCAACCATTTTTAAAAAAATTGTATTTAAAGTTTAACAACTTATATTGTTTGATTACTATTCAATTTGTTGCAAGTTTCAGAAGATACGGTCGTCCAGCAGCAGGAGTAGCTATTTATAAACGGTTGTTTGATGTAATGGGCATATATTTCCACAATTCATATGAATGTGCATGTGAGGTACACCAGTATGTTTAGTAGTAATGTTTTTGATATCAGTGATATATGTATTTGTTGTTGCCACTCTGAAAATGAAAAACTAATTGTACTGGTTGCCATTTATATTTCACCGGATAAGTCTTTAAGTGCAAATGAGAATTTTTGTATGAAAATTTATTTATTTGTTCTAAAGAGGCTTCTGCATTACTTCAAGATAGAATTGGAAAGAGATTTGATGATTTGCCGATGATTTTGAGTAGGGATTTCAACATCAACTTTGTGGATGATGAAAATCTACAATTAATTGAATTTTTAAATAGAAAATTTGATTTAACAATGACCAACCATCGCAATCTTAGCACAGAGAGATAAAAAATTACAATTGATGCAGTCATTACAAGATATTTAAATAGAATTGAATCAAAATTGTTTGCTATATATTTTAGTTACCATAAACCTATAATATCAAATCTAGAATATAATGATAATAATGATGATGATGATGATGGAAGAATTGTTGAAATGGGGATGAAAATTCATAAGTTTTATGGGTATTTATTTCAAAGAATACCAACTGACGATATTTCATATTTCATGCATTTGTAAATTTATGTTTTAAGCAATAGATTGCAATTTTTGTATGTAAAATAATATGCATTATTTTTCATGTACAATAGTGCATTAAATGAAAATTGTAATATAATTTTTGTAGCAGTAGTTTATAATAATGAATAAAAAACACTTCATTTAAAAGTATTTTCTGCACAATAAAATATGTCCAGACGACTAAAAATATACACACATAATTGTTCAAGTTTTCACTTCTGTCGGCACTCCCGGAGTGCCTTTTTTTTTTTTTTTAATTGTACAAGACAAAAAGATATGTAAAGTTATTAAGTACAAACGTTCATAAGAATACTTCTCACAGTTATTATTTTATGGATAATCAGACACGAATGGAAAAATCTACAGGACATTTAAAAGATAAGCGTAAAAATATGGTTTTAAATTTTTATAAACATTTATTTGAGCCTTTGAGACATAAGATAAGGGCGTACCGGTAAGAAATCCGGTTTGGCGCAACACAAGAGCGGTGAGTCGGGCGCTCCATGATGATTCGGACGTGCGAATGTGTCAGCTTTTTTTGAAGGTACGTTGAATGATTCTAGGTCAATTAAATTACTTATTGTATGAATGTCTGATTAATATACATCTGTTTGCCAAAGCTTGGTGTTATTTTGACTTCAAAAAGGGAGGGTATGTAAAATATATAAATAATCTGAATAAATCTGAAAACAAACCTGGTGAACTTTAATTTTTGTTTTCGTACGAATTATTTCTGTTTCTATATTAAAATGCGGCTCAAATATCATATACGAATCACATTGGCGTTATTTTTTTCTAAAGCCAATTTGGCGAAAATCTCGTTTTGGAATACCAGTTACATATATATTTTTTAAAAGGTAATAACAATAAATAAAAAAAAAAGATTTGTTTAATAACTATAGAACAAAACAATTTATATATTTAAAAAAAAAAAATATTTATTAATAAATAAAAAACAACATCCGGGTTGCCATATCAAGCAAAATAACGACACTCTGGATTCAGTTAAATACTCCGATGCGCATATGACATTGGCGTCAGAAAAAAATAATTCGCCACCTTGGTGCGTAAATGACATCTGTGCCAAAAATGCATACCTATTTTATTTACATTATGTACGATGCTACTTGATTATCAGGTCGACCAATTTCACCCATTTATAGAAATCGCCAAATTATTCAAAAGGAAAAATGTTGCCATTAAAAAAATTTAAGTTTAGAAAATTAATGAATTTAGGTTTAAAAAAAAGTCATTAACGAAAAGGATTGCTTTAATGATGACGTTTACTTATGACGTCGAGACGTACCAAATATAAAATTTGACTTATTCAGATGATTTCGGACAAAAAAATACTAATAAAAGTTTTCATATTTTAATGCAGAATTTATTATTAACCATAAAGAGATATTTGTAAGATATCGCATATGTGAATAAAATTGAAGTATTTTAAATGTAATATTAAAATTTATTAAGGAGCATAAAAAATATGGTACTTACGTATTAACGCCACCGCAGCAGAAGTTGCGCTAATGTGCCAATAAAGAGCAATCTTGTTCGCACGCGCACAAAAAATGGCGTCAAAAATAGGCTAAAAAAGTACTAAAATACTGAAAATGACGTCAAAATGAGCAAAAAAAAAAAAAAAAAAAAAAAAACACTAAAAAGGCACGAACACCAAGATCGCTCTTTATTGGCGCATTAGCTCAACTTCTACTGCGATGGCATTAATACGTAAGTACCAAAAATAGCAATGTTAGCGGAAATTTGTAAGGAGTTAAATGCTTTTTATTTAGCCAAATAATGTCGGCGGATATAACCATAAAATAACTTTAATAAAATATATTATATTTTTCTCAATATTAAGAGCTATTCGCTTATTGGCATAAATTTTATATTAAATAACAAAAGAACAAATAAATTAGTAAAGCATTCATAAAAACATAAATAAATCATCGAATTTAAAATCATTTGATCATTGGTTTAATGTCAAGAAAGTCTAACATTTATGTTCATCCATTATTGGCATATAATCATACAGTTTGTCTATCGTTCTTTGGTGGACGGGATAATTAAGTAGTACCTTAAATACATTGTTATCGCATGAGAAAAAAAAAATGCTTGTGTATATGAAATAGTAAATAGGTTGGCAGAATATACGTTGCCAAACTTCTATACATCTCATATATGTATTTTTAATTTATGTGTTTTTTAATGAAAGTCATGTATTTTAAATAAAGCTAGTGACAGCTTTATATTTAAAATGAAATTATGGTGAAGGAAACCTATTTGGCGATTGTTTCGGGTAGCTAAAATAAAAGTAGGAAAATAGCCGCCGGGCATATAAAAAATAAAACAATCAGACCGGAGCTGTTGATGAGAGTCACAATACTTGTACTGGTATTTATATAGGTACTATAGCAAAATTTGCAGCATCTCTGGTGTTAAACTAGGACTCCCGAGGTAAGGCATTTGGCTGCTCAGCAGCGGGTAGAGAGTTCAAATCCCGTTGGGTGTAAATTCGTTTTGTTTAGAAATGCTTTTGTGTTAAATTATTAGTATTTCGGGAATATTCTTATGTTAATTGTTATTCAATTTCTAGAATTTTTCTTGTTGTGAATGTTTCATTCGAGAAATTACCTTGAATGTATTTAATTGGTATAGCTTTTAATTCTTTTAATAAAGTTCTATATTTTTTCGTTCGAATCCATGGTTCTTTTAGGTAGCTTTCATTACAAAAAGTAAAAAGCTACCTATTGCAGCCGTCCGGAGGAAAACACTTCCAGAAAATTTTGGTATATTTTCACCGATCATGACCCCCAGACCCCAAAACCACCCTCCGTTCAAATGTTGACATATATATATAACCATATATATGTAAGAAAATACAAAAAGTCAGACCTCTTTATTACTTTTTTAATAAATCGCCCCTCAATGTGGATACGGGCCCCATGACTAATAATCACGGGTTTTACAGGGCAACAAGAAACCTAAGTTTATCGTATTAATTTAAGTAAAACACATGGCCTTTTTAACTGGTAACCCCCCTCGGGAGATGAGAAATTTCCATACATCTACGCACTTGGTCTCCAGAACTCATGATGTAAAGACTTGCGAAAAGATTTTGCTATGTATTAAATAAATCGTAATTAAAACTCATCCCCTTGAAGTCTGTCGTTTTATGAAAATGCGACAGTTCTTCATAGTCGGCAGTATGATACCTAGTGCGGGAAAATAATCTACGAAATATGAACATCATTAAAAATACCGGACCCACAAAGGAAAGCAAAGACAGTGGTCATTCTGACTCGAAACATCGAAAGAGGCCCTGAAAAGGAGCTAATGTCTCGTCATGAGTTATCATCCAGCAAACGTATTCCATATTGGAATACTTAAATGCTATTTTCTACCATTCGGTCGGGCTTTGCCGCATCCTAAGATCTTTGTCCTGGACACTGGATTTCTTCTTGAGCGGAACTATCGCCGTTGCCCCATTGGAATACTTAGATGCTATTTTCCACTCGGTCGGGCTTTGCCGCATCCTGGACACTGGATTTCTTCTTGAGCGGGACTTCAACTATCGCCGTTCGTCCCCCCTCCTGCCTTCTGTCGTGCCATGAATTACTTCGGCCGGTCTCTCCGAACTTGTGATTTATTTTGTTTTTGTGCGTTCTTAAAAGAGGTTTTGTGTTCGTCTGGTTTCATCGAAGTGTGTGGTGCAACCTGTGTTTATTCTTCTATGGTGATAATGAGAGTAATTTTTTCATCAAAAATTTCGGGTACTTTGCGTTTTATTTACAACAAAGTGTGAATGCAGTCATCGAGTCATCATGAAACACGTAAATCTTTTCGACTTCAACAGTTGTGTTCGCTTTTTAGTGATTCATCAATAATCTTCAAATAGTGTTCCTGTAATTGCTTCATTATTTATCGAAAAGAAAAGAAAGAAAACGCATAGTTTTTCATGTGCGCACACTAAAATTGCTTTTTTTTTATTTTGGTTGAGTGTATGTGTATACCCTGGGGTTGTTATTTATATATGATATTATTATTCTTAATGTTTTTATGATGTTTATTAATATAAGTAATTAAAGGTAAGTACTATTTGTAGTGATATTGTGTTTAGTTTTATTATTTCTACAAACCATGGTTTTAAGTGTAATTATATTTTAAATTGAAAAAAAAAATGGATATCCATATTTACGTCTAATTATTTTATATAATTAATTCTTTTTATTTATTTCATTTCACAATTCTATGCAGATGCTTGTATTATGTTGATATTATTATTATTATTTTTTTGGAGGTCATTTAGAATTTGTTTATATTTAGATTTTTAGGAAGTTGTCATAAAATTAATTTAAAATGGAAGCTATTAAAAAACAAAAAACTTTTCTTAAGGGAAAAATCACTCGCATAAAAAATATTATAAATCCCAAAATTGATAATGAAACTACTCTTGAAGAGTTAGATTTATATGTTAAACAGGTTCAGGATATTGAAACCGAATTAAATAAACTCCATGAAAATGCCATTCTTCAGAGCGATGCATCGGAAACTGATCCTATAATTGATGAATATAATGAGATTGCACTTAAATTAGACAATTTAAACATAGCAATAAATACATCACGTAATAAGTTAACTAAAAGTTTAAATATTCACAAGGGTGGTTCAGAAAGTCTAAATAAAATTACAGGTAATGTTTGTGTAAAAACTGTTAATCTTCCAAAATTTGAACTGAAACCTTTTCACGGAGAAGCTGATCAATGGCTTTCTTTTAAAGAGATTTTTCTTACAACTATAGATCAAAATTTGGAGTTGGAGGGCGTCTCAAAATTGCAATACCTACTGGCTAGTGTAAAGGGTCCTGCTCATAAATTAATTTCTGGATTTCCTCTCTCGGAAGCCAATTATGAAAATGCATGGGACATTCTCTGCGCTCGCTATGATAAAACTAGGGATTTAGCCATAGCACAAATAAGTAAGTTATACAATTTAAAAAACATGAAAAATTGCCCCTCTTCCTCTAACGCTATTTTTGACATAATAGATACTTGTAATGAGTCACTTCGAATTCTAGAGTCTTTGAATTTAACTCAAAATGCTTTGGTGGATAACATGATAATTTATACTATAATTCAAAAACTAAGTGAAAATCTGAAAGAACGATGGGAGCTCTCTCTTACTCATAATGATATGCCTAGTCTCACGGAATTTTTAAAATTTTTAGAGACTCATGCCAAAAGTATGCTAGCGTTGGAGAATCCAACTAAAATAGAGGTAAGAAATGTAAATTATTCCCGAAATTCTTCCGATAGATATAAATTCCCCAAAAGTCAAGAAAATACTAAATGCGGGGTTTGCCTTGAGTCGCATGCCACCCATACCTGCAGAAAATTAACGAATATGTCCATAGATAACCGTTGGAGAACTGTCCAACTAAACAAACTATGTATCAATTGTCTGCGAGGTGGCTACTTTTCAAATAAATGTCCCTCCAAGATGAACTGTAAAAATTGCCATCGAAGACATCATACTTTACTCCATAAATATGATGTCCAGGGCAATGCAGGGACAACCATGAATCCCGATTTGGCAACCCATAGTAATCAGTTTCAATCACAAAATGTCCATGAGTATTCCCCTGATCAAGGAATACCCCATAATGCTTTATGACGGTTTATAGTCCCGGGGTACCTCAGATATGGGAATTACGATAATCATACGTATCCAAAAACTTGTCATGAGGTTCAAATACCATTTTTATTGGATAGAGGAAGTACCCTTTCCCTTATTCCAGAAAACTTAGTTGCAGCTTTGGATATGACGTCTATTCAAAGCTGTCATCCTCTTAATGTTAATCAAACCCAAGGACAAGTTCAGATTTCTGAAAAACTTCACGTACCCCTCAAAATAGGAAATATCAGGCAAAATAGCACCTTATACCTAGTTAGGTCATTCTTGCCATATGCGATACTGGGAACTCCAGAATTACAAAAATTCCATATATCGATGGACTTTTACTCGAATATTCTGACTCAGGATGGAGTCATTCTTAAGTATGATCAAAACATTTCCAATCAAATTTCTCAGGGGAACTCATTCAATCATACATTAACTTTAACGAGTGATATGAATTGCAAGAAGCCGCTTCGTTCTCCTTCCAAATCAAATCAAGTAATTTTGTCGCAACAAGGACAATGTTATCTTGATACTCAAATTCTCTCGGATTATGATGACAAAAGTTTTAGTCATTGTACTACTGAAGAGAAATCACAGTTGGAAGGGCTTCTAAGCGACTTCAAGGATATTTTTGCGCGCAATAGATATGACATAGGTAGAGTCAGATGGGAACCTCAGCGGGTAACTCTCACCTCGGAACTTCCTATCTCGCTTCGACCTTACCGTGCATCTCCTAGGGACAATGAAGAAATTCAAAAACAAATACAAGAATTACTGGAAGCTAAACTTATTAAAGAGTCCTGCAGTCCTTATTCCTCTCCCGTCACTCTGGCATATAAAAAAGGAGAAGGTAAAACGCGTCTCTGTATTGATTACAGAAAAATCAATGCCATTTGTAAGACTGACTCGGAACCATTGCCCCGTATAGATTGGCTTTTGGACAGACTTGTCAATGCCAAATATTTTTCCACGCTAGATTTAGCCTCTGGCTACTGGCATATCCCACTTCATCCTTCAGACACAGAGAAGTTGGCCTTTGCAACCAATCAAGGTCTTTATGAGTGGTTGGTTCTTCCTTTTGGCTATAAAAATGCCCCAGCTCAATTTGCAAGAGCTCTTCGAAGAATCCTAGATAAACATAAAGTTAATTTTGCTACCAATTATTTTGATGATTTTATAGTTTATTCCGATTCCTATGCCGAGCATATGGATCACCTTAAAACTATATTTAACATTTGCCGTCAAGAAAATTTAAAATTAAAATTTTCCAAATGTAACTTTGCTAAATCTCAAATTGACTTCCTCGGTTATGAAATTAGTAACGGTCAAATAAAACCAGACAATGCTAACACCGAAACTATTAAAAAATTAATCCCTCCAAAAAACGTTAAAGAATTGCAAAGGTTCCTTGGTTCTGTAAACGTATACCACAAATTCATAGACAAGTATGCTAAAATTAGAGCCCCTCTAAATAAATTGTTAAAGAAAGATGCTCCTTGGGAATGGTCAGATGTCTGTCAACAATCATTTGAATTGCTTAAAAACGTATTAATTTCTAGGCCTATTTTAAAATTATTCAATCCTAACCTTCCATGCCATGTCTATACTGATGCCTCAGTTTCAGCTAGGTGGGGAGGCCTACCAAATGGCTTAAGCTCAACAATCAAAGGAAGCCGTAGGTGCTGTCTTAAAACAAATAGATGAAAAAGGGAACTTGCATCCCATTGCGTTCCACTCGAGACAATTAAGGCCCTACGAGCAAAATTACGCTATCACAGAACTGGAATGTCTAGCAATAATCGATGCCCTTGACAAATTCCATTATTACCTTCACGGAAAACCTTTTACAATACATACTGACCATGCCTCCTTAGTATGGCTTAAGAAGGTGAAGCATTTAACAGGTAGGTTATTCAGATGGTCATTAAAATTAAGTATGTATGATTATACTGTAAAATATAACAAAGGATCCACCAATTTCGAAGGAGACATGCTTTCATGAAATCCCACTTTTTCTGTAAATCCCCATATTCATTTATTAACGTCAGATGAAATTAAAGAACACCAACAATTAGATAATATAACAGGGCCTAAATTTCAAAAAGTTAATGACATTGTAATAATTCGCAAAAAGGGTTTTCAAAAAATTGTTGTACCATTCTCCTTGAGAGAGAAATTACTAATAAATACCCATACAGAATTTGGCCATCCCGGAATCCAAAAAATGTTAAATTTAATTTCCCCACAATACTACTGGAGCAGCATGACGCACGATATCACACAATTTGTCAAGCATTGTGAGGTCTGCCAACTCAACAAAAAATCACACCAACCAAAATTTGGTCATCTGGAGGCATTACCACCTGCAGAACTACCTTTCGATATAATATCATTAGATTCAGTAGGAGGTTTTAACTACTATAATTCATCAAAAAGGTATATGCACATAGCTATTGATCACGCTACTCGTTATGTTTGGGGTTTTGCATCTAAAAATGTTACAACTGAAGTCTACATTAATATTCTTAAACAGATTTTTAGTATTCAACTTCCTAAGAAAATTTTAACGGATAGAAATCCTGCGTTTACAGCGTCTAAACTTCGTAAATGGGTACATAAACAGAATGTAAAAAAATTACTTACTTCTTCTCATAGACCACAGTGTAATGGGAAAAATGAGCGTGTGAATCAGTCAATTTGCACCCGACTAAGACTTAAAATAAATTCTACCCCTTCAAACGTCCCATGGCCCAAAATTCTGCAGGAAGTAATTAACGAGTACAATAACACACCTCATTCGGTAACCAAGTACCCTCCTGCATACTTAATGTTCGGCCAATTACCTTATCCATCTGTATTAGGCAATGAAAATTATTACCCCCCTGTAGAGGAAGCTAGAAAAGAGGCTTTCCAAAGAACAAGTGAACATCACTTGAAAAATAAAGTCAGGTATGATTTAAAGTTTGTGGAAGCGCCTTTTAAACCTGGTGACCTTGTCATAGTGGAAGAATTTCACTATCCGAATACTCGGAAGTTAAGTCCGCCTTTTTCTGGTCCATATCAAATTATGGAAAAATTATCCAATGTAAGTTTCAAAATAAATAAGCCTAACTGGCTTACAAAAAAGGATTATGAAGTAATACATGCTTCCAAACTAAGATACTTTTTTCCTAGTAATCAATTTAAACTACTTACACCAACAAACTGAAATAGTTGGTATCATATGAACTGATATTATATTATATCTAATCTCGGTTTGCATTATTATGAATATTTGGAATTTTAATTACCTTTTTGATTTATTATGAATATTTGAATTTTAAATTATTTTTGCATTGTTGTGGACATTGTGTTATGTGTAAAAGTACTATTTCTTGAACTATGTCAGGACAGTTCCATACAAATTTGAAAATGTAAATAACATTGGACTTTTCAGAATCCGCCTGCAACATATTTCTTATTTTGATTATCTTATTCTATGTATAATATTTACTGAGTGTTTTGCATTTATTAATACAATTGTTTTTATCATGTTCAATGGCGTATAATGGTACATTTTATAACAGTGTTGTTTTTAGATATGATATTTGTACATTTTTTATTATTGTTATTCTATTATTTGTTAAGTATACGAAAGAAATAACTCATCTCCCATTAGCTCACTTAATGTAAAAATTGTTTACCCTTTTCAGGTGAGTATCATGGATGGAAGCCGGCCCATCCGCGGAGACTTGTCTGGAAGGGGGGGAAATTGTAAGAAAATACAAAAAGTCAGACCTCTTTATTACTTTTTTAATAAATCGCCCCTCAATGTGGATACGTGCCCCATGACTAATAATCACGGGTTTTACAGGGCAACAAGAAACCTAAGTTTATCGTATTAATTTAAGTAAAACACATGGCCTTTTTAACTGGTAACCCCCCTCGGGAGATGAGAAATTTCTATACATCTACGCACTTGGTCTCCAGAACTCATGATGTAAAGACTTGCGAAAAGATTTTGCTATGTATTAAATAAATCTTAATTAAAACTCATCCCCTTGAAGTCTGTCGTTTTATGAAAATGCGACATATATATATATATATATGGTAGTCCCAAATTCGTATTGTTTTGCTTTTTCATGGCAAATACGAAGATGAAACCACACACTCCATTTGTAGTTCAAAAGTATTTGGGACCTGAAGATTCTGCTTTGGTTCTACAAATTTCATTTGTATTCATATTATTCTTTTTTCCTTCAATGTTCAATGTGCTATAAGTTATTAAATTCAATGGTTAATTTCAAATGGTTAATATTGTTTACTATAATTCAATTTAATTCTTCGTTTTGGTTTATTGTTTTGTTGATAAAATCCATTGGTGAATCTTGTCTACTTTTAATGGTATTATATATATATATATATATATCTGATTTTTGTCATGCGATAACTAACGTATTTATGAACCGATATGAATGAAACTTGGTATGTACATAGTACATACAAGTGTCTCGACCGAGTTCGTTGGCCAGAATCATCCGACATTTTGTTTCAAAATGGCGGCCATTTTAAATTAAAAAAAAAATTTAAATTTAAAATTCAATGCGAAAAAAATAAACGTTGAAAAATATATTTATTTTACGTATTAGAACTTAAAACAACGATTCCAGAACACTTTTATTTTGTCCATATCTTAAAAAATGATTGAATTATAGCACTTTGAATTTTTCTCATGGCTGACATTTTGAAACGATCTGATTTTTGTCACGTCATAACTAACGTATTTATGAACCGATATGAATGAAACTTGATATGTACATAGTACATACAAGTGTCTCGACCGAGTTCGTTGGCCAGAATCATCCGACATTTTGTTTCAAAATGGCGGCCATTTTAAATTAAAAAAAAATTTAAATTTAAAATTCAATGCGAAAAAAATAAACGTTGAAAAATATATTTATTTTACGTGTTAGATCTTAAAACAACGATTCCAGAACACTTTTTATTTTGTCTATATCTTAAAAAATGATTGAGTTATAGCACTTGGCAATTTTTCTTATGGCTGACATTTTGAAACGATCTGATTTTTGTCACGTGATAACACGCGTATTTAGGAATCGATTTGGATGTAACTTGGTGTGTACATAGTATATACTGAGGCCTGAATCGAGTTCGATACTCAGTTCCATCCGCCGTCTTATTTCGAAATGGCGACCATTTAAACTTTTTTATAAATTTTAAAATTTAAAATTAGGTACAAGAAAGTGAGAAATTGAAAAAGATTTTTCTTTTATGCATTTGAACTTGATACAAAGATTCCAGAGCATTTTTTTGTTTCGTCTGTTTCTTAAAAAATTTCTGAGTTATCGCATTTTTAATTTATAATGTTGCTCATATCTTGAAATGATCTGATTTTCGTCACGTGATAACACGCATATTTATAAACTGATTTGGATATAACTCCGTGTACGCATAGTACATCGCAATGCCTTGACCACGTTCACTGTCCAACTTCTTCCGTCCTCTTGCTTCAAAATGGAAGCCATTTAAGTTTGTCAAAAATCTTTTAAATGCATAATGATGTACAAACAAAATTAGAAAAAGTCCTTCCGGCAATGCCGGGAGGAAGAGGTAGCTTTCATATACTTATTTATTTATTTTAAAGTAAGTTACATCGTTCAAAAATACTAAGCTCAAATTAGTGGAAATAATCTTATAAAATTAGTGATTTTATAAAATTAGTGGAAATAATCTTATAAAATTAGTAATTTTATAAGATTGAATACTAGTTTTTGTCAAGACTGAATATTAATAGGAATTTTTAGAAATTAGTATCTTTTATTCAATCTGGTTTTATTTTAAGCGATTTAGAGAGTCACCAAATTCCACGATATCATAAAGTGTATGTCATTTTAAAGCAACATGATGGATCGTTCAGATCAGACCGTTTCAAAATGTCAGCCATTAGCAAAATTCAAAGTGCTATAACTCAATCATTTTTTAAGATATAGACAAAATAAAAAGTGTTCTGGAATCATTGTTTTAAGTTTTAACACGTAAAAGAAAAATATTTTTCAATTTTTAATTTTTTCGCTTTTAATTTTAAATTTTAAATTTTTTTAAAAATTTAAAATGGCCACCATTTTGAAACAAAATGGTGGATGATTCTGGCCAACGAACTCGGTCGAGATATTTGTATTTACTATGCACATACCAAGTTTCATTGAAATCGGTTCATAAGTACGCGTGTTATCACGTGACAAATATCAGATCGTTTCAAAATGTCAGCCATAAGAAAAATTCAAAGTTCTATAACTCAATCATTTTGTAAGATATAGACAAAATAAAAAGTGTTCTGGAATTGTTGTTTTAGGTTCTAACACGTAAAAGAAAAATATTTTTCAATTTGGCCGCCATTTTGAAACAAAATGACGGATGGTGCTGACCAACGAACTCGGTCGAGATATTTGTATTTACTATGTACATACCAAGTTTCATTCAAATCGGTTCATAAATACGTTAGTTATCGCATGACAAAAATCAGATATATATATATATATGGTTATATATATATATATATATATATATGTCAACATTTGAACGGAGGGTGGTTTTGGGGTCTGGGGGTCATGATCGGTGAAAATATACCAAAATTTTCCGGAAGTGCTTTCCTCCGGACGGCTGCAATAGGTAGCTTTTTACTTTTTGTAATGAAAGCTACCTAATTGAGAAAAGGTTCTTTTTAAAGTATTTATCTTAATAATGAATTCAGGAGTATTTTTTGCTTTGTCTTTAACTTAAAAAACGCCTGAGCAGTTTAAATTTCTAACGTGGGTGACATTTAAAAAAAAATCAATTTGCCCGCGATAGAACTCGTATATACGTATTAATCGATTTCAATATGAGTGTGCATGTGCACCTGAATTAAGATTTCGACCAATCTCATAATCAGGTTCCACTAATTTGAGCTTTGTATTTTTGAATAATATAACTTAATTTAAAATAAACAAATATATAAGTATATGAAAGCTACCTCTTCCTCCCGGCACTGCCGGAAGGACTATTTTCATATCATGCATTTTATATGGCAATGCAATGACTTTTTTAATTATTTTGATACATCAAAATTTTATGCTGGCATCATTTTATAAATTTTGACAGCAGCAATTATTTTTCTTTTTAAGATATTAGAAAATCTTCAGTTTTTTATCAAAAAATTAAATGACTAGTATTAAAAAATGCTCTGACGAGCACCAAAAAAGGTTAATATGTTTTTAAGTATGAAAAAGGGTTTGACAAGTGCTTCTGTTAATTACTGAGCATGAGAAAGGACAAGGGATCCCTTCTTGGCTACAACTAACTTCAATGCCAACTTTGAAAAAATCATATTTGCGCTTTTTCCGTATAAAAGAAATTTGCGGTTCTTTAGTAGAATTTTCCACCGTGCTTTAGAGTTAACCAGGGGTGTAGTCGTAAAAATAACATAAGATATATGCTCTAAGCAGAGGGATATTCTAGAATGTGTATACTATAAGCTTTCTTGAAAAACAGAGGGTAAATGGTGTTCTATTAAAAAGTCCAGAAGGTATACGGCGTATAGCCTGCACTACATCCCTGATGTTAACTGCACTATACTACACACACTGTTCACACTGCACTATACTACAAATCAATTTTCTGTGCAATTATACACTTAGGGCATGCTTGGTGGCAGTGCATGAATGTGATACCAGCAGGAACTAGGTATCTGGCATTATGTTGCCTCCCTTTACATTTATGTCTAATTAAGCTGCATTTTTACTGGTTACGTCTTTACACTATACATTTTTATAGTAACTGCGACTGATTTGTTTTCCCGGAAAAAGCGCAAATATGATTTTTTCAAAGTTGGCATTGAAGTGAGTTGTAGCCAAGAAGGGATCCCTTGTCCTTCCTCATGCTCAATAATTAACAGAAGCACTTGTCAAACCCTTTTTCATACTTAAAAACATATTAACCTTTTTTGGTGCTCGTCAGAGCATTTTTTAATACTAGTGTGTATATATACGTATATAATATAATAAAGCCTCTAATTGTTTATGTTTAAATTCATTAAATACGATTTGCACGCATTCTAAATATCCAACAGTTTTGAGTTGCATAATAATCGTTTGCTTTTGGCGAGGAAAAGAGCTGTCCGCCAAATCGAGTGACTCTTTCGTCTTTTCACGCCAAATATTCGAAACTATTTTATTTTTTTTACATAATTTCTAATGTGATTCCGCCGCTAATTTTGACGGATCCTTTATTACATACATTAGTACTTTAAGTAGTATTTTTTTCATAAAATTCTGAGTATGCCCAGTATGGAGACCTTCCTTGTAAGTGTCTTACTACCTTGTATTTCTACTCTTCACAATACTTCGCTGTTATATGGACTTAAGAGCTTTTATAAAAAGTTTGACGTACTTCGGGCTTAAGAAAGAAAGTTTTTACTGAATAATACAAATAAAGAAAAATGAATGCTAAGAAATACTAATAAAAGAAAAATGAAGCATTATATTTATCTATGTACAGTCACCGCCAAAAAAATCTTGACACTTGAGATTTTAGACGTTTTGTTGAATATCTAGAAATATACATGAGGAATTATTCTGAAACTTCAGGTGTGTAAACAATATAACACAGGTCATATATTTTCGTGAAATTTTTTTGCCGAAATCCCATAGGGGACCGTCAAAAAATTGAAAAAAATGAATATCTTTTGAATAACCCTGTCAAAACTAATGTAGAAAAAGCATTCAAACTGCAGATTATCATTAAGTGACTTATTGTAATTATGTGTGCTTATTTTTATGCGGATAGCATGTATACTCGTAGAGAAATTAAGGTTTTTATAAAAACAGTCCCAATTTTTTTCAAGATTTTTGCTTATTATTTGCTGAGTTCTTAATATAAAATAAAGTTTTTTCCTGAACATATGACAAACAATATTATACATAATACCCTGCAAACAGAATTAAAAAAAAATAATAATTGTATGAATAATGAACAGGTTTACTAAATAAATTTTCATTGCGCATGCGTAAAAGTTATGCAAATTTTGATTGCATATTGTGTTAGCTAAGGGTATGGAGCAACTTTTGTAAAAGTCTCAGAATCGCAGCTTAAAAATGCTGAAAATTATCGTCGATAGAATCAGATGAAAATCCGTTATTTCCAAAAAGACGCAAAAAGAATAAGGGGTTTATCCAAATATAGTAGTGCGCGCAATATTATGTACAGAGCCGAGACTGCGCGCACTACTTACGCTTGATTGGCCAGGCAACTCACCTGATCTCAACCCTATAGAAAATGCTTGGAATCATATGAAAAATAAGGTACAGGAGTGTCACCTACCCAGCATAAAGGAATTGAAAGAAGTATTGGAAACTTTGTGGGTCAATATGGACAAAAACTATTTCCGAAATTTAGCAACTTCTATGTCTAACAGATTACAAGGTGTCATAAAAGCGAAGGGAAATATGTCAAAATATTAGTTTTGGCAATAAAATTATTTAAAATGTAAGTGTTTACACTGTTAAATGTAAATTATAACACTTTTTTTATGGGTGTCAAGATTTTTTTTCTCGGCTCTGTACATAATATTGCGCGCACTACTATATTTGGATACAACCTCTTATCTTTTTGCGTCTTTTTGGAAATAACGGATTATCATCTGATTCTATCGCTGATAATTTTCAGCATTTGTAAGCTGCGATTCTGAGACTTTTACAAAAGTTGCTCCATACCTTTAGCTAACACAATATGCAATCAAAATTTGCATAACTTTTACGCATGCGCAATGAAAATTTATTTAGTAAACCTGTTCATTATTCACACAATTATTTTTTTTAAATTCTGGTTGCAGGGTATTATGTATAATATTGCTTGTCATATGTTCAGGAAAAAACTTTTTTTTATATTAAGAACTGTATAAATAATAAGCAAAAATCTTGAAAAAAATTGGGACTGTTTTTATAAAAACCTTAATTTCTCTACGAGTATACATGCTATCCGCATAAAAATGAACACACATAATTACAATAAGTCACTTAATGATAATCTGCAGTTTGAATGCTTTTGCTACATTAGTTTTGACAGGGTTATCCAAAAGATATTCATTCTTTTTCAATTTTTTGACGGTCCCCTATGGGACTTCGGCAAAAGAATTTCACGAAAATATATGACCTGTGCTATATTGTTTACACACCTGAAGTTTCAGAATAATTCCTCCTGTATATTTCTAGATATTCAACGAAACGTCTAAAATCTCAAGTGTCAAGATTTTTTTGGCGGTGACTGTATATTTAAAAATGCATCTGCTAGCACTAATTAGATAATTTATGTGTATATAATAGGAGATAAATAGCTTTTGATTCTGTATTTCTATGCTATAAAGCATTAACCTTTGTGTGTTTTTCGTTATCATTGGGAGTACCTAGCCGATTTAAAAAATAACGTGGGCAAAAAATGTTGGTAACCCTCTTTGCTGCAAAATATACTATATTTTGCGTAGGAACAATAATCACCATTAATGCATGAGTAAAAAAAGTTCTAAAATTGAGAATTCTTTGATGTTGATATGACTAAAAAATTAAAATCTTTTTTTTTGTGGCAACTTTTAAGATATAATATTCTCGTTATGAACGATTTCTAAAACATTTGACAATTTGAATTCACAAATTAAACATTTTTTTTCTAGAAAAAGTTTTAAGCCCAATTTATTGAGAATATTGCAATTTCTAGGATACTGTTGGGGTCAGAAACTATAACGATGGCATCACAGTAACTTACAAGATGTAAGTGCTCGTTTAGGACAAATTTTTAAAAAAGGATTGTTTAACTCTTATCGACAACCTCATTGCATCCGTGGCAAACAGATGTTCAACATTATAAACTATTTGGACGGATTTCACACCATATGAAATACACTCCTTTCTCTTCAAACATAATAGTTTATGTTATTTATAGTTTCTCAAATCGGCGCAAAGCTTCTGTTTATGCTCATGACATCATTTCAAAGAGTTATATTTCCAATATTGGAAAATTTGGTGTTTTATTTTCTGTATTACTTTTAACATTTTGCATATTTCCAATTTTATATCCATGCATGGTTTGCTTTTCTTTTATAAAAATAGTATATGCAACTTTATATATAGGATTTTGTAATTCTATGATTCAATATGTTTATTTGCATCATATTTTATCACAATGAATGACAAATTAAAGGTAACATCCCATTTTCTTTACTTATCGCAAGTTATTAAATGTGTATTCTCAGCAATATCGCTCAGACTAATCCCTCTGAGGGAAGTCCTAGTATAAATGTTTCATATTTTGAATTTCTTTTCGTAAATTGAATTCTTATCATAGAATTAATGTTTTTTTTCTGTTTAATAATTTTTTAATAAAAATTTATATTACTTGAGATAGGTGTTACAAAAACTAAAAATAAATAACATTGACATGTTTTGGATCCGTCTAATAAGATCCATAATCATCCTTCTATAGTAAAAAAAACTAGCCTTAAAAGGAATGACTCCTGGAATGATGCTGATGTGTAAGGTTTCCGGAAATAATGGTTCCGGGTGGACCACTACTTCCATGAGTCGAATAGACCAATCAGGAAAGGGCTCCGACTATGCATCGGGAAGCGATTCCAACTGGGATTGCAAAGCAATACCGCAGCAGACTGTTACATGCTTACCCATTTAATCGAATATTATTAAAATACTACATTTATATACTTACCCGCTTAATCGAATATTACTGAAACGTTACATTTATTTGCCAACCGTTTCATCGAATATTATTGAAATACTACAGTTATATGCTTACCCGTTTATTCGAATATTATTGAAATACTACATTTAAAAGCTTCCCGTTTAATAGAATATTATTGAAATACTACATTTATATGCTTGCCCGCTTAATCGAATATTATTGAAACATTACATCTATATGCTTACCCGCTTAATCGAATATTATCGGAATAATACATTTATATGATTTTCCGTTTAATCAAATATTATTGAAATACTATTTTTATATGCTTACCCTTTTAACCGATTATTATTGAAATACTATATTTGTATGCTTACCCGTTTAATCGAATAATATTGAAATACTACATTTATATGCTTCCCGCTTAATCGAATATTACTGAACTATTACATACATATGCTAACCGTTTAATCGAATATTATTGAAATATTACATTTATATGCTCACTCGTTTAATAGAATATTATTGAAATATTACATTTATATGCTTACCGGCTTAATTGAATGTTATTGAAATACTATATTTATATTCCTCCCGCTTAATCGAATAATATTGAAATACTACATTTATATGATAACCGTTTAATCGAATATTATTGAAATACTACAGTTTTATACGTACCCGGTTAATCGAATATTATTCAAATACTACATTTATATGCTTTCCCGTTTAATCGAATATTGTTGAAATACTACATGTACATGCTTTACCATTTAATCAAATATTATTGAAATACTACAGTTATATGCTTACCCGTTTATTCGAATATTATTGAAATACTACTTTTGTATGCTTACCCGCTTAATCGAATATTACTGAAATATTAAATTTATATGCTTACCCGCTTAGTCAAATATTATTGGAATACTACATTTAAATGCTTTTCCGTTTAATCGAATATTATTTAAATACTATTTTTATATGCTTCCCGCTTAATCGAATATTATTGAAATACTATATTTATATGCACCCGTTTAATCGAATATTACTGAAAAGTTACACTTATATGCTTACCCGTTTAATCGAATATTATTGAAATATTATATTTATATCCACTCGTTTAATCTTCTTCTATAGTAAAAAAAACACTAGCATTAAACAAATCTCCAGGAATGATGCTGATGTGTAAGGTTTCTGGAAATAACGCGTCCGGGTGGACCACACCTTCCATGAGTCGAATAGACCAATCAGGAAAGATTTCAAAATTGAGTGTATGGAAAATAAGGTATCGTGAAGCGATTCAAACCGGGATTGCAAAGCAATACCGAACGGAATCGCGAAGCGATTCCATGGGGTATTGGCGAGCGCAGCAATCAGGTGTAGACTACAATTTGGAATCGCGAAGCGATTACGCGGGGGGTTGGCGAGTGTAGCGAGCAGGGGGGTGGAGTTCCCCTAGTAATAAAAATAAATTTCAAATCATTTTATGCAATTTCATGCAGTAATGCAAATGATACGCGACAATCAGATATAAACAACAAAAACCACGCGCTCTATTGTGAAAAATTAAATTAAAATATGCCATGATCTAAAAATAATTTCCAACTTGGTTCATCCCATTCAAGCTTTCACGAGGAATTTATTCCATAACTCTAACCATATCTTAGGAATAATGAAAGAAATGGTATCATTGCAAACAAAATTTTTATGCGTATGAATTTCAATGGATTCTCTTATAATAGACTTATGACAACAATTTGATATGAAACATAATTTGCTATCATTAAACAGTATTTTTATCCCTTCATTTAAATATGTTCTAGATAAGGCAGTGTTAGTAAGTCCATATTTAATATCGGATGCATGTTCACCTTTTCTAATTCCAAGTATTCTACCAGTCATGCTCATGCCTATGTATTTTTATTATGATTATAGATCTTATTACACGGATCCGAAACATGCCAATGTTATTTTTAGGTAGCTTTCATTACAAAAAGTAAAAAGCTACCTATTGCAGCCGTCCGGAGGAAAGCACTTCCGGAAAATTTTGGTATATTTTCACCGATCATGACCCCCCAGACCCCAAAACCACCCTCCGTTCAAATGTTGACATATATATATATATATATATATATATATAACCATATATATATATATATATATATATATCTGATTTTTGTCATGCGATAACTAACGTATTTATGAACCGATTTGAATGAAACTTGGTATATACATAGTACATACAAGTGTCTCGACCGATTTCGTTGGTCAGCATCATCCGTCATTTTGTTTCAAAATGGCGGCCATTTTAATTTTTTTAAAAATTTAAAAATTTAAAATTAAATGCGAAAAAATTAAAAGTTGAAAAATATTTTTCTTTTACGTGTTAGAACTTAAAACAAAGATTCCAGAACACTTTTTATTTTGTCTATATCTTAAAAAATGATTGAGTTATAGCACTTTGAATTTTTCTTATGGCTGACATTTTGAAACGATCTGATTTTTGTCACGTAATAACACGCGTATTTATGAACCGATTTCAATGAAACTTGGTATGCACATAGTACATACAAATGTCTCGACCGAGTTCGTTGGCCAGCATCATCCGCCATTTTGTTTCAAAATGGTGGCCATTTTAAATTTTTTAAAAAATTTAAAATTTAAAATTAAATGCGAAAAAATGAAAATTTGAAAAATATTTTTCTTTTACGTGTTAGAACCTAAAACAACGATTCCAGAACACTTTTTATTTTGTCTATATCTTACAAAATGATTGAGTTATAGAACTTTGAATTTTTCTTATGGCTGACATTTTGAAACGATCTGATATTTGTCACGTGATAACACGCGTACTTATGAACCGATTTCAATGAAACTTGGTATGTGCATAGTAAATACAAATATCTCGACCGAGTTCGTTGGCCAGAATCATCCACCATTTTGTTTCAAAATGGTGGCCATTTTAAATTTTTAAAAAAATTTAAAATTTAAAATTAAAAGCGAAAAAATTAAAAATTGAAAAATATTTTTCTTTTACGTGTTAAAACTTAAAACAATGATTCCAGAACACTTTTTATTTTGTCTATATCTTAAAAAATGATTGAGTTATAGCACTTTGAATTTTGCTAATGGCTGACATTTTGAAACGGTCTGATCTGAACGATCCATCATGTTGCTTTAAAATGACATACACTTTATGATATCGTGGAATTTGGTGACTCTCTAAATCGCTTAAAATAAAACCAGGTTGAATAAAAGATGACTAATTTCTAAAAATTCCTATTAATATTCAGTCTTGACAAAAACTAGTATTCAATCTTATAAAATTACTAATTTTATAAGATTATTTCCACTAATTTTATAAAATCACTAATTTTATAAGATTATTTCCACTAATTTGAGCTTAGTATTTTTGAACAATGTAACTTACTTTAAAATAAATAAATAAGTATATGAAAGCTACCTCTTCCTCCCGGCATTGCCGGAAGGACTTTTTTATTTCTGTAACACCTCTCTTAAGTAATATAAATTTTCATTAAAATGTTTATATATATATATATATATATATATATATATATATATATATATATATATATAAGGTGAAATTCTTAAAATCTATTGAATAAAACAAATTGTTTATCATAGTATTTTTTCTTTTGTGATTCGAATAGGTTCTGGACATTAACAACACTCGTTGTGGAATAAGCGATACAGGAGATGCAAATCTAAATGGATCGATTATATGGACGCTCAATGATTCCGATCTCTGCCCTTCAAAAGACTTTGCATTATTTTTATCAGTGGCTATCGTGGTTCCAAGTAAGCGTTGCTCAACCTTTGGACTCTTTTTTAACCCTTTCGGGTCCGATTTTTTTTCCATTTTGAGAACAAATTATTGTTACTTTAAGGCCCCACAATATTCACTGAAAAGACCCGGATGATGGTAGCGTTTTTTTCAAATACCTTGCTTAAATTTTAATATTTTTACATAGTTTGTTTGCATAGAATAGCTGAGGACGATCTACAGCCGGCCTAGTTTTTACTTTTTCGATTTGGCTTACATATTTTTTTATTATGATAATTTCAATTTCGGAACCGGTTTAAACCGGATTTGAAAGTTAAAGTATATATTTTTTAAAAATCTGAAACCAAAATTGAAAAAGTAAAAACTAGGCCGGTTGTTGACCGTCCTCAGCTATTCTATGCAAACAAATTATGTAAAAATATTAAAATTTGAGCGAGATATTTGAAAAGAACCCTCCCATAGACTTTACATTATCATCCCGGTCTTTCTCTGTGACTAGTGTTGCGCCTTAATGATATTAATCGTAGCTATCCAAATAGACTAACAGATGTTTAAAGTCTATTTCATTGTCAGAAATGCAACGAATGCACATATTTTGTGTATTATTCAATTCATATTTATAAGACAATAGGCTAAGGAAAAGTTTTTGGAGACCTTTAGAAAATATCTTAATACAACTGAGTTTGACAGATACTACAACTTTCTAATGTTTTTTGCATTTTATCACGCATGATTCGTTCAGAAAAGTACCCTATATTTTAAATGTAAAGAGTGAAAGACATATATCAAATAAAGGAATTGGCAACGGTGCAAAGAGAATTGAGAAAATATAATAAGAGAGAAATAAGTTTGCAGCAATTATCTTTAACGGTTCTTGAGTTATGAAAAATTAAATCTGAGAAACTGTGAAAAAATCCATCATGAAGAAAAACACATTTTTACAAAAAGTCTTTTCCATGACAATCACTGTTTAAAAGCTAATTTTAAAAACAAACCAAACCAAAAAAAATAACATTTCTTCTTCTAATTAAAATAGAAAGATGGTTTAAAAATAATTATAAGCATAAAAATCAGAGTTACGTTTCAATGCAGTAAATTTTTTCAGAAAAATTTAAGACTTTTGTGATCCGGATCCCATAACCCTTTCAGATCTGGTGTACTATTAATAGTACATGTCTTTTCATCGAATATTATTTTTTCTTAACAATTATTTTCCTACTTTCTACATATAGAAATGATAGTAGATGTCTATGAAACTCTTATTATTACTTAATACATAATAAACAAGTTGGAAATTGCACGTGAAGCGTAGCAAATGAGGTGCGTTCGTACTATAAGTTTTAAAATATTCAGATCTTGCTGGTATAGTAGAGCGTACTTTGGATACAGTATAGTGGTTGAAATCTTTATGTTCCTGTAAATATGCAGGGAGTAATTTTTATTATACTTCATTAACGTATATCTTATTCATAAAATGTGAAGTAGGTTAATATAATTAAAACACGCCCCAAACAATGTTTCCCCATATAACATTATTTAGTGGAATACATTTGTCTGGCCCTATAATTTAATAATAAATATTCTTTGCTTCCCAGATTGTATAGAATGTATATTTTAGTACATACTTCATAGATTCATGTCAATTATATTATGTTCAAATGAGTGTAACACCATTAAAATGCATTTGAAACTTTTTTCCCTTTGATCGTAATGTAACGGAATACTTTTGATTGTCCCTGTAACTGATCTATCCATCCGATTTTCATAAAAATTGAAATGACTCGACAAAATTATGTAATAATTATATATTTTAAATTTCAAACGATTCGGTTGGATAGTTTTTGCGTTGTTATATGCGGACAGACAGACGGATGGACTGAGCGACAACAATAGGTGCTACGTATTTACATAATTACGGACGCACCTAAAAATTGGTGATTTCTTGAGCTGTACAGAAATCTGATTCCATTTCTTTTCTACCTACTTTTTAGATTGAAAATATTTCCCAATTTTTGCTGTAACATTTTTTAGATCGAGCTCTACTTTTCTCTCTGGTTCCATGTCATTCAAATATCCTTCTTAATTTATCCACGAAATTACTTCTCAAGAAATTGTTTCACCTCAAATATTATTTTTCTTTAATATCTGAAGATAAACTGGAATTTTTAAATTATAATGAAGTGAAATTTAGGTCTGTTATTTCATTGAATCTTTTTTTAATTTGGTAACAGAAAATAAGTCAATGACTTTTTTCAAAAGAGAAATAAATCTCTATTGCGATAGTGAAATTTTAAATATACAATTTGAAATAAACTTTAAAAAAATAGAAAAAAATGATTCAACAGTACATACTTCAACTTAACAAGGCAATTGTCTTCAGAATATGTTTTAATTTCTATACATAGTTTTTTTTTATCTTATAAATCTTTTTTTTTAATGAAATATTTCGTCGATTTCAACATTAAATATCGTTTAAAATAATTATCAGATTAAAACACAATTTCTTTATTTTGTTTATCATAAGTTTTTCTTATCAAATTACCAGTTTTCAAATATTTTTATGCAATAATTCTCTTATAATATTAAAATTTGCAAGAAACTGTCCAGTCATTCGACTGTTTTTATAGAATACGGTTACATAACCGTAATTTAATTTTACTCTGACCATAATATTGTCAATAATATGGTCAACTGCATCTAATACATAATATGGCAAAGTAACTGTTATCTTTAAAAATTGTCAAATTGCTGCAGATTTTTAACAGTATAATAGGAACCGCGAAAAACCCATGTTAAATAGTTTTAATAACATCAGCGACATTGTTAGATACATTTTTTAGAATAAAGAGAGACTTTGAAGATATAATATCTAATTAAGTGTTCGTAAAATTGCGTGGAGTCAAAAATTTATATATTTTTGTTTCATTGTACTTCATAACCTAGTCAGAATTTGCACGTAAAAAGCTGCAAATGAGATGCATTCGTGCTATAAGGAATTTTTAAAAATATTCAGACCTAGATATATTAGTAAAAGTAATTCGGTATATAGGTGAAAGCAATTTTCTTTGTGATTTTCAAGATTTTTTTTGGTCTTTTTTTTAGGATCTAGATTTTACTAAATAACAATAATATTACTTACCCATCATACGTAGTATAGGGTAAATCTTGCAATCGTTTTAAAAATCGAAAAAAAAATTTTGACGGATTTACACGTTTTAGATAGTGGAGATTCCGAAAAACATATTTTTAGAAAGAAAATTTTGCCGTCTGTCTGTCTGTCTGTAAACGCTCTATCTCCCGAACAAATTGAGATAGAGACTTGAAATTTTGTATGTAGTTAGTATGTAAGAATGGGACGAATCCTATTTAATGTCAGCAACCTCGATTATCCGGAACTATTTTTTTCGGACTCTCGAAAAATTCGTTCTGATGAAAGGTAGATAAAATTTTTCGAATTTTTTTGTTCTAAGGAATGGGCGTAAAAGGCAATAAAATAACACACATTTTGCATATAGAACGAAGTGGATCGGATTATTAGTTGCCGAGATATTTGTAATCCTGTTTTCCGAATTCTTCGATTTTTCATGACCTTTTATTTCATTCATATTTCAATTCAGAGGTATATTTTAATTGGAAATGAGACGCTTAATCAGACGCAGTTAATTGTTACTTAATAGAATTATTATTTTTGGAGTTATAAGGATGTTTCTTTTACGCAGTTCGGTACTACTTGAGTAGTTTGGCGTTTTATATAATTTGTCGAAATTGGTACATCAGCAGTTCTTTAATATAACATTACTTTGTTTATTAACAACATTTAAATTTTGTTTATGAATTGCAATGCGTTGTATAAATAGTTTTCACATGTTTTATTTTCATATACATATCCATGATGGGTAAGTATTACGGTGGCCCCCAACGACTAGTTGTTTAAATATGTGTTTAAGCTGTACAAAATTAGCATCCGCACCAAAATAATAATAATAATAATAATAATTTTACACTTAAAATGTAACTTTTAAAATCATATCTAACATAAAAAATGTAACCTCTGTTACCAGACAGTATTTGCTTAATTTATGATATAAATACTTTAGCAAAATATATAATTTTTATACTTTACTTTAGCAAAGATGTCCTTTAGTTCAAAACGATACTTATAAAAAGATGAATAATAAATAATAAAATTTAATCATCGCTACATGCGTAATTTTATCTCGTTTAGAAAAAAAAAGCTAAGTTAAAGTTTATAATTATCACTTTTTAGGTGCGTTCGTAATTATATAATACGTAGCACCTATAGTGGTCGTTTAGTCCGTCCGTCCGCGTATAACAACGCAAAAACTACCCAACCGAATCGTTTGAAATTTAAAATACATAATTATTACATAATTTTGTCGAGTCATTTCAAATTTTATGAAAATCGGATGCATAGATCAATTACAGGGGCAATCAAAAGTATTCCATTACATTACGGTCAATGGGAAAAAAGTTTCAAATGCATTTTAATCGTTTGAAATTCAAAACGTAAATTTATTACATAATTTTGTCGAGTCATTTCAAATTTTATGAAAATCGGATGCGTAGATCAATTACAGAGACAATCAAAAGTATTCCGTTACATTACGGTCAATGGGAAAAAATGTTTCAAATGCATTTTAATCGTGTTACACTCATGCGAACTTAATAAAATTTATATGCAACTATAAAGTACATATTATAATATACATCTTACATAATTTGTGGTGCACAGAACATTTGTTATTGATTTACAAGGCCACACAAAAGTATTCCTTTACAAAATGGTATAAGGAGAACATTGTTTGATGGGCGTTTTATTTGTAATTCACTATTTACAATTTTATGAGATTGATATATGAAAGTAATATTTTTAAAACTTCGTTATCGTACGAACGCACCTAATGTGCTACGCTTCACGTGCAATTTCCAACTTGTTTTAGATTTAAAATTAATATTTTTTTAATTGAATTTAAAGTACATAAAATATTCTTTGTTTTAAATACATTTGGTTTGTTATCGGTTTACAATTATTAAAATGAAATAGAAAAATTCTTCATGTAACAGAGGTTACAAAAATTTATAAGATGTAAACAAACTTACTTTTCAGCAACTAACAAAGGCACATAGAATAAATATGACATAATTTTATTTTACAGAGAGATTTCCACAAATTGTTAATGCTGCAGCTATTTTTGAAATACTTCAACAGTGTGAGGAAACTTGTAAAATAATCTGTTTCCTTTCTGCACTACAGTTGGCATGGGCAAAATTTTTTCGAACTGTATCTATGCAATATCATTTTCATCTAATCTAACAAGTTGGAAATTGCACGTGAACGTAGCAAATGAGGTGCGTTCGTACGATAACGAAGTTTTAAAAATATTCAGATCTTGCTGATATAGTAGAGCGTACTCCGGATACAGTGTAGTAGTCGAAATCTTTGCGTTTCTGTAAATATGCAGGAAGTAATTTTTATTACACCTCAGCAACGTATATCTTATTCATAAAATGTGAAATAGTTGAATGTAATTAAAACACGTACCAAACCATGTTTCCCCTTATAGCATTATATAGTGGAATACTTTTGTGTGGCCCTGTAATTCAATAATAAAAATTATTTGCATCACAGATTGTATGGAATGCATATTTTAGTATATGTTTCATAGATTCATGCCAATTCTATTATGTTCGAATGAGTGTAACATCATTAAAATGGATTTGAAACTTTTCCCCATTGACCGTAATGTAGTGGAATACTTTTGATTGTCCCTGTAAATGATCTATCCATCCGACTTTCATAACATTTGAAATGACTCGACAAAATTACGCAATAATTATATGTTTTAAATTTCAAACTATTAAAATGCATTTGAAACTTTTTTCTCCATTGACCGTAATGTAACGGAATCCTTTTTATTGTCCCTGTAATTGATCTATGCATCCGATTTTCATAACATTTGAAATGACTCGACAAAATTACACAATAATTATATATTTCAAATGTCAAACGATTAAAATGCATTTGAAACTTTTTTCCCCATCAACCGTAATGTAACAGAATCCTTTTGATTGTCCCTGTAATTGATCTATCCATCCGATTTTCATAAAATTTGAAATGACTCGACAGAACTATGTTATAATTATATATTTTAAATTTCAAACGATTCGTTGAGCAGTTTTTGCGTTGTTATATGCAGACGGACAGACAGACAGACGGACAGACGGACGGACTGAGCGACAACAATAGGTGCTACGTATTTACATAATTACGAACGCACCTAAAAACAGATGATGTATCATTGCAAGCTTTCAAACACATAACTTGCACTTCATCATCTTCTAAATCACCTTGTGAAACAGTAATACTTAATTTTTCTTTTCTTTTTTTTTCAGTTATAAATTCTACTAGTATGTATGTTCTTTTAATCTTTTTATTTGGTGTTGTTTCTGTAAATTCTTTTTCTTCAGAAGTGGATTCAAGAACTTGAGAATATTCAGAATTCAAAATTTTGATTCCGTAGAGATTTGACCAATGTATCTTTCGTATGTTTCATTATCATTTCGTACAGTTTTCTCATTATTACAAAAAATTTCGATCGGGAAACTCTTGTAGTCGAAACAATGACACATATCACGTTCTTCACCACAGAAACAGCTTACATCTCTATACTTGATGACTTTAGGGTTTTGTACTGTAGTAATTTGATGTATGTTCATAGTATCATTTACAGTAGGCAAACCATCAGGTACAGCTTGTTCCTTTTTGTTTTCTTAGGAGACATTTTTAGATCTGGAAAATACACAAATAAATAATACTTACTAATGTAAAAACAAGTATAAACAAGTGATAAACATTTTAGGTAAATTTGGTACTATGAATAAATATATATATATTATTACCGTAAAAAAATTATATTCA
The DNA here is from genome assembly GCA_964019185.1 of Maratus speculifer. Classification (NCBI taxonomy): domain Eukaryota; kingdom Metazoa; phylum Arthropoda; class Arachnida; order Araneae; family Salticidae; genus Maratus; species Maratus speculifer. Next base: position 283,579,314 of record OZ025298.1, on the reverse strand, counting down.
GTTATAAAATGTAACCTCTGTTATTTGTATGTAACATCTGTTTTGGTAACAGAGGTTACTTGTAAACAGAGGTTACATTTAAGGAAAAACAATTTCCTTTCTTAAATAATAATATTCTAAAAAATATTTATGTTACTTAAATAAAGTTATTTTACTTAGAGTTTTGTTATTTAAAGAATTTTTTTATTTTTGAAGCATTATTTAAATCTAAAATTGGAATAACAGTAATTACAAAGAGAAAATGCACTCACCTTAGAACTTGATAATACTGCTCTATACTCTAAACATGTGGCAGACAAAGAGAAAATGGCACTTGTATACTATTCTACAAAATTCTTTGAGCAATGTAGATTAGTAGCGATCTCTGATAGACAAAATTTTTATTATTTATTCTGCTAAATGTAAATAAAGTAACAGAGGTTTCACTTTCATGGACAAATGTTAAATTTAACTTATACAGTTAAAAAACACATATTTTAATTCATTACTACAAATTTATAAAACTACTATATCTGTTAATTAATTAAAAATAGATAAGTATTGTTTTGTTCATAGTATTTAAAATTGTAATCTGTTTGAAGTTTCTCTCTAGTTATTTGGACAGCTAAATTTAATAGCTAAGAATGGATAAATTTCATAAATTGTGCAATAATTACAATTGGTTACTAAAATCTAGATCAAATCTAGATCTCTAGATCAAATTTTAGTCTAATTAAAAGTAGTTTTTTCTGGAAGATGGTTTAAAAAAATTTGGAATTTGTTTGTATATTTAAAGAAAAAAAAATAAAGTTTTGGACATGAAAAGCACCTGCATTTTTGGTTTTACCCATATACTAATTTGGTTATAGTATAATTTCCGAAATTGTTTGTGTCCCTGTAAATACTATCAGCTTTGTATTGCACAGGAAATAACTTGTAATAAACCTCAGCAACGTACACTGTTTAAAAAATCTGAAATTCACGGATATATTTTTTCTGAATTTCACAGAAAAATTCCTTTTTCGCACCAAAAGGGCATTTTCCGTTAATAATCTGAAAACTCCACGATATTTCCTGAAACTGACGAAAAGGATGGAAATAAAAACAAAAAACGGAAACACTCCGATACCTGGGGATCTGCGTGGCCGAGTGGTCAAAGCACTTCGCCACTAAACGCCTGGGAGTGTAGACTGTGGGTTCGTATCCCAACTAGCCCCATAAAATAATGAAAACACAAAAAGTCCCTTTTAATTACTTTTTTCTGTTTATTTTTCTCTTATTTCTTATTGAAAAAATCTTTTAACTAATTAGCCTCTCAAAAAATAAATAAATTGCGCGCGATAATTTCAAAAAATCGTCTAATTTTTGTAAAAAATGAATAATTTTTTTTCATACATTCATTCATTCAAAAAAAAAAAAAAAATGTGATTTTAAACACTGATTTTTTTATTTTTTATTTAAGCTAGTTAAAATATTAAAATTGGCTTTAAAAATAGTAAGTATTACGCATCAGTTTAAAATAAAATAAAATAATCCGCTTGCGAATATTCTAACAAATATACTTCAAAAGGAAATCTTTGAAAAGCACAACAGATTTTCCCAGTAACTCATAAAAGACATACTTTGTACAAACTGGCATCAGCAGCGTTGGCTGAATATAAGGACTTATTCCGCTGTCCAAAGGTCCCGAATTCGATCCTCAGGACGGCTTGAAATAAATTATGCAATAAATAATAATAAATGATTTAAATTAATTATATGGCCACTCGGAAAGTTCGAATTCTTTGACGAATGTTCGTTTCACTAATTTCAAAATTTAAATTGAATTATTATCATTACAAAATCAACCTTTTAACGGAAAGTTACCGTTTTTCCATACGGAAGTTTTCCCTTTTTTTATTTTCCAAACGGAAAATCTACTAACAGAACGGTGAAAGTTCGGCTACATTGCTGCCGGTACTTTCACCGTGAATTCACATATTTATTTTTAACAGTGTATATCGATTTCATTAAATGTTAAATATTTTAATATAATTAAAACGCATCCCAAACATTGTTTTCTCCTATACCATTATGCAATGAAATACTTTTGTGCGGCCCTGTAAATTTATAACAAATATTCTTTTTTTCGCACATTTTACAAAATGTATAATTTAGTAATGCTTCATAGATGTATATTAATTTTATTATTTTCGGAAGAGTGTAACGTCATTAAAGTACACTTGAAACTATTTTTCCCATTGGCCATAACATAACGGAATACTTTTAATTGTCCCTGTAATTAAATATACATCCGATTTTCATAAAATCTGAAATGACTCGACAAAATTATGCAACAATGATATATTTTAAATTTCAAACGATTCGGTTTGGTAGTTTTTGCTGTGTAATATGCGGATAGACCGACAGAAAGACGACTATAGGTGCTTCATATTTACATAATCACAAACACACTTAAAAAGCAGAATTTAGTTGTATTTAAACTTTTATTTACCGCATTATGAAGTCATGAAAATTTTACATTTTAAAGAATTTTACGTAAATTGTTTAAACTGAATCAAAAGATGTACATAATCATTTAATAAATACGTGAAGGATTTTAGAAGGATTGAAGGATTTAGAAGGATTAATTAAATTTGAATTTACAGGGATTTTGTGCAATATTTATAACCCCACTCGAATCTTTTATTTCAAATTGTTTTCTTAGTATTTTGTAGAATTATACAATGTACAAATATGATGTTCTTACAATATATATAAATCTTTCCGAATTGAAAAATCTCCATCCCCCTCCCTCAGCGCCAAGGAAGTTGGAAAGATACAAAGGCAAAAGAAATCATCCTTTTACAAATATTTTTGTTTTTTATAACTAATAATGCTTTTTCAACAAAATAAAGTAATGTATCTGTAATTCATTCTAAATAGTATTACAACTAATCGACACATTAAAAGAATTTTATAATAAGCAATTTCCATAGTACTTGTAAATACCGTCAGTAGATAAAGGGTTAGAATACCAGTTATAAGATTACAGAGCATTATGTTTTATTACCATGAAATTTTGTTGCAATTAAAAAATCCACACTTTCATTTTTCTTTCCAGTTTTCACAATACTTTGTGTATCAGCGAAAATTATCTATGCAAAATATCAAGTGAAGATCAGAATGTTCCTCTACTATCACGGATTTGCCTTCGTGAAAGAAGACGTAGATGACAACAAGGAGTTTGATGCATTTATATCCTTCAGTCACGAAGATGATGAATTTATTATAAAAGAAATTATTTCAGGTAAGATGGTGAAAGATTATCTTGAAAGATTTATCTTGATTTGATTTATCTTTCATTCAATATTTTAAAAAAAATCTAACTAACAACATTTTTCAATTTACTTTGCTGCCATTTTATTTAGACTGGCACAGTTCAAAATAATTTTTTGCTCCAACCAATAAACTGACAATGAGTCAAATCACTGTATTAATACCAGTGTCTCGATGGAATATTAAACCTTGTTATTAAATTTAAAATATATACAAATTAATACTCAAAGGTGTTGCAAAAATAGATATTATTTATTTATTATTTACCTTAGATCCTTCGGATACCCTCGCATCCATTTTTAAAAGGAATATAAAAGAAGATAATTGATTAGAAATAGAAAACGTAAAAAACAAAACAAAAAAAAACAGTCCGGGTGTGCAAACAGTCACGAGGAATTCATCGGAACACCAAGGATATTGTGTTTCAATCGGATATTGTGTTCCCGTACTCTGGTACAATATCCTTGGTGTTTCCTTGAATTCTTCGTGACTTTGTTTGTACACGCGGTCTGTTTTTGTTTTGTTTTTATGATTTAAATTTCTAATCAATTATCTTCTTTTATATTCCTTTGAAAATGGATGCGAGGGCATGTGAAAGATCTATGGCAAATAATAAATAGATAATATCTAAATTTGAAACACCTTTTAAGTGTTTATTTTTATATTTTAAGTTCAATAAACTGACTCTCTCCAATCTCAAAGATCCTATAGAATTACTTAACTTATGGGGTATCTACAGTATTAATTGCCAGTGCGGTCTTGCCTACATTAAACAAATCAAATATTCCTTAAAAAACGTATTAAATAACATCAAAATTATGTTAGGAAACAAGAAATCAATAAATCCTCTATTGCTAAACATTGCTGGGAGATACACTGTACTTTTCACTACAGTTCGGTATAAATTATCCCAAACCTACTTCTATTCATGAACTTAACTTCCTTAAAGCATTATATATGTATTATATGTATACAAATTTTGATAATATTGTCAATTGCCGTAAATGTCCCGTCTTGTATGTTAATCTATGGGAATTGCAGCCTCCAAATCAATATCATCTGTGATGCAGCCCCCAGGCCTATTGGTGGTGTAATGATTTTAGAATAGAAAATAGTAAAAATGTTATTTATTTATTTACTAGCGGCCCGCCCTCGCTTTGCTTCGGGTAGTCCCGTGTCAATACTGACACTGCAAATTGTTAATACCACTTCATCCCGTTAAATCCAACTACTAAAACCATTACTCTCCTTTTAAAGTAGTCGGGTAAAAAGCAGCCTGTATGTTAATCTAAGGTGCCAGATAACTCCATACAAAGTTTCATAAAAATCGATCCATCCGTTCTTACGTTATAGATGGTGTAACTAACACGACTTTGTTTGATGAATATAGATCATAGCAGCCCTCCCAGGCTTTGTACGGGTATTAAAAAAAAAATCAAGTTATAAATTTTTACACACATGCTCATACTCTCTTCTTTGTGGAAGGAGTTATTAAAAAAGTGTAAACTTACAAAAGAAAATTCGGATATTAGTATTATATTTTATTTATTTGTAATTCATGCACTACATTTTTACTTATTTACTTTTTACATTTTTACCTATTTATTTTATTTTTACGACAATAACAGGATGTCTTTATACACAATAAATCTTGTAGGGTTCAGCCTGCATTTGCAATGTATAAGCGGAAAAAATGAAATTATTTACGACATCACATTAAAAACCTCAAAAATAACAGTATTTCTCCACTATTTAATGGATGTTATTATACATATAAACCTTCCTCTTGAATCACTCTATCTATTAAAAAAAACCGCATCAAAATCCGTTGGGTAGTTTTAAAGATTTAAGCGTACATACGGATATTGGGACAGAAAAAGCGACTTTGTTTTATACTATGTAGTGATATACACATAAACATTCCTCTTGAATCACTCTATCTATTAAGCGTACATAGGGATATAGGGACAGAAAAAGCGACTTTGTTTTATACTATGTAGTGATAAATCTTGTAGGGTTCAGCCTGCGTTTGCAATGTATAAGCGTAAAAAAATGAAATTATTTACGACATCACATTAAAAACCTCAAAAAAAAAAAACAGTATTTCTCCACTATTTAATGGATGTTATTATACATATAAACCTTCCTCTTGAATCATTCTATCTATTAAAAAAAACCGCATCAAAATCCGTTGGGTAGTGTTAAAGATTTAAGCGTACATACGGATATTGGGACAGAAAAAGCGACTTTGTTTTATACTATGTAGTGATATACACATAAACATTCCTCTTGAATCACTCTATCTATTAAGCGTACATAGGGATATAGCGACAGAAAAAGCGACTTTGTTTTATACTATGTAGTGATAAATCTCGTAGGGTTCAGCCTGCGTTTGCAATGTATAAGCGTAAAAAATGAAATTATTTACGACATCACATTAAAAACCTCAAAAATAACAGTATTTCTCCACTATTTAATGGATGTTATTATACATATAAACCTTCCTCTTGAATCTCTCAATCTATTAAAAAAAACCACATCAAAATCCGTTGGGTAGTTTTAAAGATTTAAGCGTTATATTGGGACAGAAAAAGCGACTTTGTTTTACACTATGTAGTGATAAATCTTGTAGGGTTCAGCCTGCGTTTGCAATGTATAAGCGGAAAAAATGAAATTATTTACGACATCATATTAAATACCTCAAAAATAAAAGTATTTCTCCACTATTCAATGGATGTTATTATACACATAAAAATTCCTCTTGAATCACTCTATCTATTAAAAAAAACCGCATCAAAATCCGTTGGGTAGTTTTAAAAATTTAAGCGTACATAGGGATATAGGGACAGAAAAAGCGACTTTGTTTTATACTATGTAGTGATAAATCTTGTAGGGTTCAGCCTGCGTTTGCAATGTATAAGCGGAACAAATGAAATTATTTACGACATCACATTAAAAACCTCAAAAATAACAGTATTTCTCCACTATTTAATGGATGTTATTATACAAATAAACATCCCTCTTGAATCACTCTATTTATTAAAAAAAAACCGCATCAAAATCCGTTGGGTAGTTTTAAACATTTAAGGGGACAAGGGACCTTGAAATCCTTAAAAATATTTTTTTTTATTTTTTGTAAATTTCACCTAAATATTATTCAAGGGTACATTATATGCATTAAAACATGCATTTATCCCAAAAAAAATTAAAAAAAAAATTTTTTTTTGACAAAAAAATGGCATTTTACGCAGCGTCTTCGAAATCTTCGAAATGCGCCTTGCGCATTCCATATCAATGAAGATCCCCAATATTTTTTATGAAAGTTTGTTTTATATATATAAACAAAACTGTGCATCGAATTTTTGAATATTTAAATTTAAAGGTAAAAAAAAAAAAAAAAATTGAAATTTTGAAATTTTTTCGAAAAATTTTTCAAAATTTTCAATTTTTTTTTTTTTTTTACATCTTAAAATTCAAATATGTAAAAATCGATGCTCTATTTTGTTTATATATATAAAACATACTTTCCAAAAAAATATTGGGGATTTTCATAGATATGGAAAGCGCAGGGGGCATTTCGAAGATTTCGAAGACGCTGCGTAAAATTCCATTTTTTTCTCAAAAGTAATATATTTTTAAAAAAATTTTTGTGATAAATGCATGCCATAATGCATATAATGCACCCTTGAATAATATTTAAGATGAAATTTACAAAAAAAAAAAAAAAATTTGAAAAAATCTGAAAATTTTGAAAAATTTTTCGAAAAAATTTCAAAATTTCAATTTTTTTTTTTTTACCTTTAAATTCAAATATTCAAAAATTCGATGCACAGTTTTGTTTATATATATAAAACAAACTTTCATAAAAAATATTGGGGATCTTCATTGATATGGAATGCGCAAGGCGCATTTCGAAGATTTCGAAGACGCTGCGTAAAATGCCATTTTTTTGTCAAAAATAATTTTTTTTTAAATTTTTTTTGTGATAAATGCATGTTTTAATGCATATAATGTACCCTTGAATAATATTTAGGTGAAATTTACAAAAAATAAAAAAAAAATATTTTTAAGGATTTCAAGGTTCCTTGTCCCCTTAAGCGTACATAGGGATATAGGGACAGAAAAAGCGAGTTTGTTTTATACTATGTAGTGATAAATTGTTACTACCACTTCATCCCATTAAATTCAACTACTAAAACCATTACTCTCCTTTTAAAGTTGTCGGGTAAAAAGTAGCCTGTATGTTAATCTAAGGTGCCAGATAACTCCATACAAAGTTTCATAAAAATCGATCCATCCGTTCTTACGTTATAGAATGGTGTAACTAACACGACTTTGTTTGATGAATATAGATCATAGCAGCCCTCCCAGGCTTTGAACGGGTATTAAAAAAAATTTCAAGTTATAAATTTTTACACACATGCTCATACTCTCTTCTTTGTGAATGGAGTTATTAAAAAAGTGTAAACTTATAAAAGAAAATTCGGATATTAGTATTATATTTTATTTATTTGTAATTCATGCACTACATTTTTACTTATTTACTTTTTACATTTTTACCTATTTATTTTATTTTTACGACAATAACAGGATGTCTTTATACACAATAAATCTTGTAGGGTTCAGCCTGCATTTGCAATGTATAAGCGGAAAAAATGAAATTATTTACGACATCATATTAAATACCTCAAAAATAACAGTATTTCTCCACTATTTAATGGATGTTATTATGCACATAAACATTCCTCTTGAATCACTCTATCTATTAAGCGTACATTGGGATATAGGGACAGAAAAAGCGACTTTGTTTTATACTATGTAGTGATAAATCTTGTAGGGTTCAACCTGCGTTTGCAATGTATAAGCGGAAAAAAATGAAATTATTTACGACATCACATTAAAAACCTCAAAAATAACAGTATTTCTCCACTATTTCATGGATGTTATTATACACATAAACATTCCTCTTGAATCACTCTATCTATTAAAAAAACCGCATCAAAATCCGTTTTGTAGTTTTAAAGATTTAAGCGTACATAGGGAAATAGGGACAGAAAAAGCGACTTTGCTTTATACTATGTAGTGATAAATCTTGTAGGGTTCAGCCTGCGTTTGCAATGTATAAGTGGAAAAAATTAAATTATTTACGACATCACATTAAAAACCTCAAAAATAACAGTATTTCTCCACTATTTAATGGATGTTATTATACAAATAAACATTCCTCTTGAATCACTCTATTTATTAAAAAAAACCGCATCAAAATCCGTTGGATAGTTTTAAAGATTTAAGCGTACATAGGGATATAGGGACAGAAAAAGCGACTTTATTTTATACTATGTAGTGATATACAAATAAACATTCCTCTTGAATCACTCTATTTATTAAAAAAAACCGCATCAAAATCCGTTGGATAGTTTTAAAGATTTAAGCGTACATAGGGAATAGGGACAGAAAAAGCGACTTTATTTTATACTATGTAGTGATATACAAATAAACATTCCTCTTGAATCACTCTATTTATTAAAAAAACCGCATCAAAATCCGTTGGGTAGTTTTAAAGATTTAAGCGTACATAGGGATATAGGGACAGAAAAAGCGATTTTGTTTTATACTATGTAGTGATAAATCTTGTAGGGTTCAGCCTGCGATTGCAATGTATAAGCGGAAAAAATGAAATTATTTACGACATCACATTAAAAACCTCAAAAAATAACATTATTTCTCCACTATTTAATGGATGTTATTATACAAATAAACATTCCTCTTGAATCACTCTATCTATTAAAAAAAACCGCATTAAAAACCGTTGGGTAGTTTTAAAGATTTAAGCGTACATAGGGATATAGGGACAGAAAAAGCGACTTTGTTTTATACTATGTAGTGATAAATTGTTACTACCACTTCATCCCATTAAATTCAACTACTAAAACCATTACTCTCCTTTTAAAGTAGTAGTGTAAAAAGTAGCCTGTATGTTTATCTAAGGTGACAGATAACTCCATGCAAAGTTTCATAAAAATCGATCCATCCGTTCTTACGTTATAGATGGTGTAACTAATACGACTTTGTTTGTTGAATATAGATCATAGCAGCCCTCCCAGGCTTTGTACGGGTATTAAAAAAATTTTCATGTCATAAATTTTTACACACATGCTCATACTCTCTTCTTTGTGGGTGGAGTTATTAAAAAAGTGTAAACTTATAAAAGAAAATTCGGATATTAGTATTATTTTTTATTTATTTGTAATTCATACACTACATTTTTACTTATTTACTTTTTACATTTTTACCTATTTATTTTATTTTTACAACAATAACAGGATGTCTTTATACACAATAAATCTCGTAGGGTTCAGCCTGCGTTTGCAATGTATAATCGGAAAAAATGAAATTATTTACGACATCACATTAAAAACCTCAAAAATAACAGTATTTCTCCACTATTTAATGGATGTTATTATACATATAAACATTCCTCTTGAATCACTCTATCTATTAAAAAAACTGCATCAAAATCCGTTAGGTAGTTTTAAAGATTTAAGCGTACATAGGGATATAAGGACAGAAAAAGCGACTTTGTTTTATACTATGTAGTGATAAATCTTGTAGGGTTCAGCCTGCGTTTGCAATGTATAAGCGGAAAAAATGAAATTATTTACGACATCACATTAAAAACCTCAAAAATAACAGTATTTCTCCACTATTTAATGGATGTTATTATACAAATAAACATTCCTCTTGAATCACTCTATTTATTAAAAAAACCGCATCAAAATCCGTTGGGTAGTTTTAAAGATTTAAGCGTACATAGGGATATAGGGACAGAAAAAGCGACTTTGTTTTATACTATGTAGTGATAAATGTTGTAGGGTTCATCCTGCGTTTGCAATTTATAAGCGGAAAAAATGAAATTATTTACGACATCACATTAAAAACCTCAAAAATAACAGTATTTCTCCACTATTTAATGGATGTTATTATACATATAAACATTCCTCTTGCATCAGTCTATCTATTAAAAAAAACCGCATCAAAATCCGTTGGGTAGTTTTAAAGATTTAAGCGTACATAGGGATATAGGGACAGAAAAAGCGACTTTGTTTTATACTATGTAGTGATTTTTTAACAAATAAAATAATAAGCATTTTTAAAAATAAGAAAAAATTTGGTAATTTTTTTTCTTTGTGTTTAGAAAAATTCAGACAATGGAAATCCTGCATGAAACACATCTGTATGACATTGTTCTGATTATTTCGGTTATTTCCATAGAATTATAAAACATAAGTTTTACATAATAGATTAAACACTGTTCAAATTGCATTATGTAAAAGATTTTTTTTTTTACTTTTTATTTTACAATTCTTTCTCTTTCTTTACAGTAATTGAAATAAGAATTCCTAATATTCGTCTGTGTCTCCATTATCGTCATTTCATACCTGGAGTATTAATTCATACTAACATAATTCATGCCATACAAAATTCAAAGATGACAGTATTTTTTCTTTCAAGGTAAGAATACCAAATTTTTTAATAGTCTGTATTTAATTTTATTTTAGACTCTTCATTAAAGACTTTTTTACTTTGTTCAAATAAAAGCCAATAATATCAATTACCATTCCAGATTTTTCTTTCTGGGAAGTATTTCAATTTCGTAATTGTGTCCGAACATTTTCTCTTAGGCAGATTGTACTGTATTTAAAAAAAATAATCAAGCAACTTGGCATAATCGGAAAAACAACCTTCAAAGATCACCGCGTTAAACAGCATATTCTAGAGATGTTCTGTTTTTTCCATTTTAAATTGCAAATGTTTGTTTTTCAGATGGTTCAGGGCTATTTGTCAAAATGTAAAGGTACAGGGGTAATAAATAAGCAAATGACGTACAGGAATGTTGATAAAATAATTAAATTTAATTAAAGTTAATTTAAATGCAGCATGGTGAATGTACAGTGAATTCGATAGATGAAAACACTTCGCGGGCTTAAATCATTATTCTCCGCAGGATTTCGAACATCATACATCATTACTCCAGCATGGAGCTTGCCAACATGACTTTTATATATGCGATTGCACAAGGAAATGGCAGTAGCGTAGCTATGTTTTTTGGCGCCCGGGGCCAGCAAGAAATTTTGCGCCCCCACCCCAATATAGATATATAACAATTTCTCTCAATTTGGCGCCCCTAGGCCTCTGCGCCCGGGGCGGACGTCCCCCTTGCCCCCCCCCCTTAGCTACGCCACTGGGAAACGGCTCACCCTCACTGCACGTTTTACACGTCTCTCGGGCCTGTTGGTCTTCTACTGCGGCTTCATTGAAAGCAAGATTTCTGCAATATCTTCGAGTACGGCGTCTCCATCTACTGCCGCACAACTTCCCATTAACGCTTAAATGTTCGGCTATACAGCATATTCATACTCATTAATCGTTCCATGTATAACTCCTGAGCAGCCGCTGCATTTCCTTGCACATGTCAGTGCATGTCAGCAAGCTCCGCATTTGTGTAACAACGCATTTTGCATAAAATGCGTGCGGAGAATGATTATCCAAACCAGCGAAGTTCTTTATCCGCTGAACTCAACAGCTCCCTCTATTGTCTCAACGCTTCATTTCTGCACCCACATTTCTATACAAAGTTACTTTATTTAGGTCCCATTTACCTGTCTTTGAATTTTTTAATATAGTTCTGAATCCCTCTCTCGTATGTTTATAATAGGTGTACTGTAAGAAGTCGTCTTACAAATGTAGAAGAGAAGAAATAAGTGATAACTTATCTTAATAAATATCTCGGGGTTGCATTCTTCTTTATAAACTTTTTATTACTTGAAAAGACGACACTTACAAATATAACACTAACGTACACACATTATATACAAATAAAGCTTTTACATAATTCTGGCGCACGCCACCATCACTAGATAAAACCACAGTTTTCAACCAACATTCGAATATCACTAAGAAAAAAACATTTTTTAATAGAACTAGTGTTGCCAGATTTCTTTTAAACGAGAAATATTACAACTACATTTTTTTTTTAATTTAGCAAATCTCAGGTCACGTGACGCGTAAGTCTATTTTTTTTTATTCCTTTGGAAAGCGCGTGTTACATCCTCCCCCTCTGTTTCCGATCTACGTCTCGGAGAGGAAACAGGATGCTTTTTTGGTCTTCCTCTTTTTCTCAAGGGTGCAACTGGAATAGTTTCAGATTCTTGGAAAGGCAACAAGGCAGAAACGTGGTAAGATCCAATTCGTTCAGTAGGATTTTCTAGACTAGCAATGTCATATGTCACTAGTGACTTTTGAGTCAAGACTATGTATGGCCCATCTCTCTTAGGCATAAATTTTGCTGTTTTATTTTTACTTGCCTTGCTCACTGGGTGTTGGTTAATCCATACTTTTTCACCAGGCTTGAAATATAATCGTCTATGATTTTTATTGTAATATCTCTTCCGGTTACCTTGTTTCATTTCAACAGGCTCTTTCACATCTTTCGAAATATTTGCAAGATGTTTTAGATATGGGGTCTTCGCTCCCCCTGGTTGAAAACATTTTTCATACTTTTTCGGAATATCTTTAAGTTTCTTCCTTTCATTGGAATTTAAATTTTTACGTTCATCTTCAGGTAAGGCATACGGACAGATTTCGACCGCATGAGCAGACGTACTTATTTCTTCTTCGTATACATCCACAAAATAGAACTTTTTCTGTGGTTTATCACTAAAATGCCAGCTTTTGTTAGCTATGTCTAACACTATGTTAGCTTTGCGCAGGAAGTCCATTCCTAAAAGTGTTCTATTACCTTTGGCATTTGGTAATACAATAAATTCTGTTTTGAAAACTCGATCTTCAATCTTTACACGCACAGTGGCAGAAAGAGTTTTTCTAGCCATCCTAGTTCCATCAGCTAATGTTACTTCATGAGTATGAGGTTTCATTGCAACACCAGCTTTCAAAAATAATTTATACATACGTTCTCCTGCGATAGAACGATTCGCTCCTGTATCTGCACAGACTAATACTTTCTTATTGCAGATCTTAATAGGTACATTTAGAGCTGAAACTGTTGATGTATTTAAACTATACAGCTCAAGACGTTGAGCTTGCACTGTTTGTTTTTTAACCATAGGGGAACAATTTGGGCATTTCTTCTTTATAAACCCCATTTTGCCACAACCATAGCAGAATACACCGGATTCTAAGCGTCGATTATTAAATGTAGGAGAAGATCTATCTTTTGGAGGCTTATTCTGCTTCCATGTATTTTCTCGACGAGAATAATCTTTTTTCTTCTGGGGTACAACCGAATCTTCGTTAGGGAACGTAGATCTTATGGTATCATACGCATCTAATTTTCCGGCAAGGTCGACTGGTGAATTTAAATGTTCCCAATCATCTAACATATGTTGTTTGCATTCGACAGGCACGCGCCTTTTCATCTGGTCCGCTATGATCAGATCCTGAAGAGCTTCAAAAGACGTTACATTTAACTCTTTAAGCCAGTTTTCAAAGTAAGCACGTAACTCGAAGTAATAATCTCTCCAAGTAATTTCTTTATCTTTGCAATGCGTGAAAAACAGCTGCCTAAACCTTTCAGCGCTAATTTTAAACCTTTTTAGAAGTAGACCTTTAACATGTGAAAAATCTGAAGCGTTATCTTCTTTTTCACGAGCAATAAGCGTAGATATAGAAGAGGGTACAACACTTAGTAAATAAGAAACCCAGAGGTGTTCTGGTACCTTCGAAAGCTTTAACTGTCGTTCCAGGAGCACCAGAAACAATGTTACATCATCTGTCTCTGGTTTAAATGTAGGCAACAGCTTCTGGATATCTATTTTACTCTCTGGATGAGACATTATCCCTGCCGCATTACCACCTACCGCTCCACTGGAAACACTTTGGCTCTGAGCCTGTAACTTAAGCTTCTCAAGCTCAAAATTCATCTCAAACTTTTTAATTCCAGTTCTTCCGAACGACGCTTCTCTTCTAATTTACGCTGTTCTAACTCAGCTGCTTTTTGTTTTTCCTCTAAGTCTCGTCTACGTTGTTCTTCCTCGCGAGTCGCAATTTGGTTTCTGACTAACGAATTTACGAAATCAACTTCGTACGAGGGAGAGGATTTAATCTTATCACGCAATGTGACAACAGTCATAGAGGGTTGTACATCTAAATTCATTTCTAAAGCGACCTGAAATAGGTCTTCTTTTCGTGCTTTGTTGAGGTCGGACATTTGTAAATTTAGCAAACAACAAGATATATACCCACTAATGCTAAAAATTCGTTTAAATAAATTGTTCCCCGGACGTGAGCTTTGCTTTACAACTCATATAAACAAGACATTAATAAAACAAAACAGTGAACTTTAACGTTAGCAAAATATACTTTTAAAATAATTAAACTTCATAAAACTTCATAAAAGTATCTTTAAAATTTAATTTTTTTTTTTTTTTTTAAGAAAATATACTTTAAATTATTGCTGATATAAATAAACTAGTTTGTCATTACGTGTCATTTAATCAAAACATTATTTTAACTGATATAATGTCTTTAGTACTGAATTGTTGGCAACATTCATAAACAATGTTCTAAATAAGTCAAAACATATCTGAATAATTAAAATGTCAATCAATATTATTATCATATTATCATGACAAGACTACGTAATATAGTTTTTTTTTTTCAATATAACTTTAAAAGAAAAGAAAGTCTTATTTCATAAAAATAAATAAATAAATAAATGCAAAAACTTATTCAATCTGTTTTAAAAATCGTATTCAATGCTATTTCACAATATATCAGGAACTCTAAATTAAACTAACAACAGAACACTCGAATAGAATTTCTAATTAAATTCTGTTATCTTGCGAAACCAACAACAAAACAAACAAAAAATAATAAACACATACCATATGACACATGAAATACAAAGTATAAATACCTTTTAATATATTTTTCCCTTTTTTCACTCAATTTATTTCCCTATTTGTAAAAAAAAGAAAAATAACATCAACGTAAATAAATGCTTATTTTATTATTTATCAACCCTTTTTTTTTATTGTTTTTCTTTTTTATTCGAAGTAAGGAAAGTTGTTATTTAATCAAGATAAAAATTAAACATGCATGCAGAGAATGAAAATAAACAAAAGAATAAAAAATATAAGCATGGGGAGGGAAGGGGAATTACACAATACATAAATAAATTGTAAAGTAATCAATAAATTAAAACTAATATGTGGTATGCAAAATGTTACAGACAGGTAAAATGTGGTAATTTGCGAAAAGAATTATAGATACTTTAAAACTTGGCTTACTTATTGAAAATATATGACAAAAGTATCGAACTTTAAAATGTTCCAAAATAAACACATATAAGATGAAACGACGATGACTGAAGCAGAAAATTAAACAAATTCAGTCCGTAGAACATATATCACAAACAAATGAAAATGGCGCTTGGCATAAGATTATTCCGTAAAAATTTTTTTCACAAACGAAGAACGAGAACTTTAAAGGCACAGAACATGCAAGCTTTGAAGAACACATTTCACAAACAAACGAGCAACGACTGCTCGTGCCATTTTCTTGCATTAAACATGCATGCATTTTTATTTCGTACATATTTCACAATCGAATGATTTCACATCAACGAAACAAACTTACTATGTTAATCATTTAAAAATACTTCACAAAAAGACGAGCACGACCGCTCGAGCCATTTTTTTTCATTCTTATTAATCATATTTCATTATCAAAATATCGAACTTTTCTGGAACTAAGATTGCTGAATACTTTGGAATTGATTCGTAGCCCGAAGTTGGGTAGCCATTTTGTAAGAAGTCGTCTTACAAATGTAGAAGAGAAGAAAGAAGTGATAACTTATCTTAATAAATATCTCGGGGTTGCATTCTTCTTTATAAACTTTTTATTACTTGAAAAGACGACACTTACAAATATAACACTAACGTACACACATTATATACAAATAAAGCTTTTACATAATTCTGGCGCACGCCACCATCACTAGATAAAACCACAGTTTTCAACCAACATTCGAATATCACTAAGAAAAAAACATTTTTTAATAGAACTAGTGTTGCCAGATTTCTTTTAAACGAGAAATATTACAACTACATTTTTTTTTTTTAATTTAGCAAATCTCAGGTCACGTGACGCGTAAGTCTATTTTTTTTATTCCTTTGGAAAGCGCGTGTTACAGTACGCCTTAGTCTAAAACTTATTTCGCTTTCATTTAAAGGGAGCCTAAGTTTTTAGGATTTTTAAAATATCATGCTGTTTGAATTTTATTTTTCATGTTCAACTGGTTTAATTTATTCGTTATAAAAATTCAACATTAAATATCGAGCAGATTCAATGGAATCATCAACATCTGTCACTTGTCGGGCTTAAATTAGGCAATAAACTGCTTTGTTTTAGGTGCGTTCTTAATTATGTAATTGCGTAGCACTTAAGTCGTCGTTCTGTCCGTCTGTCCGCATGTAACAGAGCAAAAACCGACCAACCGAATCGTTTGAAATTTGATACATATAATTGTTGCATAAATTTGTTGAGTCATTTCAATTCTTTTATAATCGAATGTAGAGCTTAATTGCAGGGACAATCAAAAGTGGTTCAATCAGTTACATTACGCCCAATGGGAAAAAATAGCTTCAAGTGCATATAAATGATGTTACACTCTTTCAAACATAATAAAATGGACATGCATGATATGTATGAAATATATGCTAAAATATACATTCTGTGCAGTCTGCGGTACTAAGAACATTTGTCATTTATTTACAGGGCCACACAAAAGTATTATCATATACATATATCATAATGGTATAGGGGGAAACATCGTTTGGGATACGTTTTAATTATATTAAACCATTTTACGAAACTGATATACGTTAGTGAGATTTACTACAAGCTACTTTCTGTATAATAGAAAGCAGACAGCATTTACAGGTACGCATATAAGATTTCGATTACTGTACTGCATCCGAAGTGTTGCATACTATTACACCAAGTTCTAAATATTTTAACACTTCCTTAGAGTAAGAACGTACAGCATTTACTACGCTTGATGTGTAAATTCCGACTTGTTTAATTTGTTCTGCAGGTTTTTGCTTAATATAACATCTGAATCATAATAAAAAATATGCAAATATTTTTACAAATCTTTATTTTTCTTTTCCTAATTTTGCGCCCTTGGAATTCGTGTGCCTGGAGCAGTTTGCCCCAACTGCTCCACGTTAGCTACGCCCCTGAGCAAAAAAGCATTTAAGAAAAAGCATGTACCATTGTTCAGACTTTCACCATTGAATTTGTTTAGCAAAGAGAACTGAATTATTGTCAGGGTCGGAATTACCGCCGGGGCACTGGCCCGAGGCCTCCAAGCCTGAGGGGCCCCAAACTGATGGGGAAAAAACTATTGATTTTAGTTTCTAGTCTAACTTCCTATAAAATGCCCAGCACCTAGCTAAAAGTTAGTAATAAAAAATAAATTAAAATACTAGACTAAATGTTTTTGCGTGTCCGTTGATATACTCCATACGCTTCGTATGCAAAAGCAGATCTAGCAGTGGCGTAGCAAGCGGGGGGGGGGCGATCCGCCCCGGTGTCACCATCTGGGGGGTATACAATCTCTTTTTACAAATCTATATATGTGTAATCTTATAAGATTTTGGAAAAGAATTTTGAAATAAAATGGAAATACTACCGCACGATGCAGAGTTAATTTTCTTTTCTTTGAAAATGTGAAATTTTTCTAAATAAGATATGCACCAGATAACAAAAACTAACCTATCCAACGAATAGGTAGCGAAAACAAACTATATAATAAAAGCTTTTTAAAAAAAAATACCAACCGACTTAAAAAATAAGCGCTAAAAAGAATCAAATAATTCTATAAAATTCTCTAATGACAAAAGGTTACCCAATAAGCACACATCGGATATCAGGTACCGGCATAAAAACGGTTAAATTTACTATATATAATGTAACATCCACCAAACATAGATTTTAGAGAAAATATTTTTTACAAGAGATGAATTTACATATTTATGATTTAATTTATGAATGTATACAAATAAAAAGTAATGAATTACTTTTTGAAGTTGGTGCCAAACTGTCTTAAATATAATAAGAATTGTGAATACATTGTGCCTAGTACCATAACAAAAATGGTGATGATCATTATGAATAGTGACTATTCATAGTGTAATGTAATTGCACTATTAATATGTAAATTCATCTCTTGTAAAAAATATTTTCTCTAAAATCTATGTTTGGTGGATATTACATTATATATAGTAAATTTAACCGTTTTTATGCCGGTACCTGATATCCGATGTGTGCTTATTGGATAACCTTTTGTCATTAGAGAATTTTATAGACTTATTTGATTCGTTTTAGCGCTTTTTTTAAAGTCGGTTGGTATTTTTTTTAAAAAAGCTTTTATTATTTCCTACTTTTTAGTCATTCATATGTAATACTCAATTATGTGTACTGGCATATGGTGTCTCTTTGCAATGCACTGATTAATTGATGAATTTCCCCGGGCTTTGATGTATTCAATTTTCTGGTCAAATTCCTATTTCATTTTCAGCTATTCGAGAGCAACTTCTAATGTTGGTTAGTATCTTTATGGATTTTTAGGTTTTCAGGATGTGGTAACTTGTTTAAACAAGATCTCGCTTTTCGAAAAGTTGCTGCATTCATCGAACTTTAAAGTTCACATCAATTCTTACGGACTTCGGAAATGGGTATCAAAAAGCTGACAATCCATCAAGTAAAGTGATCTTACGCATTACAGAGCGGCAAAGTGCTTTCTCACATACACAAGCACAGCTTTTCACATACATAAGCAAATGACTCCATATATCAATGCGCAGTAAAGTGAGAACTGGGAAATATGAAGTACACCTGAATCTTTTTATTGGTTGGAATTCCGCAACTTATTTTATATGTTTTCTGATTGATCCATGTTTAATGTCCAAAAATGGAATGCTTCTGTTTTTTATTTTATTCATTTTCCGATTGGTTCATATTTAATGTCCAGAAATGAAATACTTCTGTTGCCACAATGACCAAAAAATATTAAAAAACTACAAAAAAATTAATAACTTCAAAACAAATTGAGATACAGCTTTCTAACAAATTGCATTTAAAAAAATATTTTTTTTTCTCTGTACGACGGTGTAAGAATTTAAAATGTGTGATGTTTTGTTGTTGAAATTTTGCAGTACCGAAAATTGTAAAACTAAAATTTCATTTGAAATTTGTATATGATTGGTACAGCAATATTAAGTTTTAATCCATGGCGTACGTAATATAGAACTCTGTTATTTTGTAAACAACGTTTTGATCATCATAAAAATGATGTTTATTATTATTATTATTATTTTAAATTTATAATTTTTTATAAGTCTAAAATTGTAGTGTTTCAAAATAAAATTTTCCAAATAGTTGTTGTAATTTGTTAAATTACAATTTTTTTTATGATATCTCTTTTTTCTTTGTCATTTCAGAAATTTTCTGAATAGCGAATGGTGTCTTGTGGAATTTCGAACTGCGGAATCTCAGACTATGAAAGATAAGTTGCACAGAGTAATTGCAGTTAAAATTGGCGATTTACCGAAGAAGATGGATCCTATAGTAGAATCTTATCTCAAGAGCACAACTTATTTGACTTGGGGAGAATCGAACTTTTGGAAGAAATTGCTTTTTGTTCTTCCATCTGGACCTACCGTCAGAAATGATTTTCCAAGAAATAGCAGAGAAAACAATATTGTCTTCAACTGTTCCTCTTCCGAGCTTTGAATTACTATAAAAATTTATAAACAAGTACAGTATATATTCGTGTATAAGTCGATACTCAAACTTTCGAATGCAAATTCTGGAAAAACCAAAAAGCCGTGTATAAGTCGATACTCTAACCCAGCGGTTCCCAAACTTTCTTGGTATGCGACCCTCCTTTCAGTGAAAACAAATTTCGCGACCTACCCAAGGTAAAGTTGTACATCAGTATTGAAATTTTTGTACGATCTCTATATGCTTGGCTATCTTATATTACGAAAAACGCAAATTTTTGTACAGAAGATACATTATCAAGATAAACAAGATTCGCTTATCTCAATGTGAGTCAGTGAATAGTAATTTAAACAATACACAAACTACAAAGATAATAAAAAATACGTTTAATTATTATGAAAACATAACCTTATAATCAATGAGATTTCTGGTACTGGTGTTTATCAATGTGGGAACATGTATTAATACGCAATTTGTCTCAGTACTTGTTTTTCAAAAACAGCAAAGTAGAAAACGCAAGTTCTCACAAGCACGAAGTGTTGAATTTCAACAAGGACCTCAAAGCTGATTTAAATATTTCTGGATATTTTGTTCGTATATTAATCTAGAAGGAAATTAAGGATATTTATTCTTGAAATATTATTTCCTGTTGAAATTGTCGTATCTTTTTAAACAGATGAAATAAAAGATATATTTTGATGACAAACCTCGATTGTTCTGCGACCCACCAAAACAACTGCCGCGGCTCACCAGTGGGTCGCGATCCATAGATTGGGAAGCTCTGCTCTAACCTTTTTCTTCACTTTTGTACAAAATTAAAGAAAATATATCACTTGCCAATGCGATTAAATAGTAAGTAAACAAAAGCAAATCATTGAGAATTTTTTTAGTGATAAGTTATTATTATTTCTATATTCAGGACTGACATTGCCGAATGACACCGAAAATTGCAGCTTTTGTAACCTACAACGAAAAAAATAGCCAAAATTGTAGCGTTTGTCCTAAAATAGTAGCATTTGTTCGAAAATAATGGCCAAAATAATTGCACATTTATTTTAAACAAGTTGGAAATTGCACGTGAACGTAGCAAATGAGGTGCGTTCGTACGATAACGAAGTTTTAAAAATATTCAGATCTTGGTGATATAGTAGAGCGTACTCCGGATACTGTATAGTAGTCGAAATCTTTACGTTTCTGTAAATATGCAGGAAGTAATTTTTATTACACCTCAGCAACGTAGATCTTATTCATAAAATGTGAAATAGTTGAATATAATTAAAACACGTACCAAACCATGTTTTCCCGTATAGCATTATATAGTGGAATACTTTTGTGTGGCCCTATAATGCAGTAATAAAAATTCGTTGCATCACAGATTGTACAGAATGCATATTTTAGTATATATTTCATAGATTCATGCCGATTCTATTATGTTCGAATGAGTGTAACACAGTGCTGCACAACCTTTTTACTAGAAAATCGTTTGCCACCAGAATAATTGAAAAGTGTAGTTTCTTTTCTTTAATAGCAAAAGTTATTGTCATTAGAATAAGGAAAATTATTCTGCATAAAAAAGTGGTATCTTTGTGGCCCGCGGGCCACAGGTTGTGCACCCCTGGTGTAACATTATTAAAATGCATTTGAAACTTTTTCCCCATTGACCGTAATGTAACGGAATCCTTTTGATTGTCCCTGTAATTGATCTATGCATCCGATTTTCATAACATTTGAAATGACTCGACAAAATTACGCAATAATTATATGTTTTAAATTTCAAACGATTAAAATGCATTTAAAATTTGAAATGGCTCGACAAAATTATGTTATAATTATGTATTTTAAATTTCAAACGATTCGGTTGGGTAGTTTTTGCGTTGTTATATGCGGACAAACAGACAGGCGGACAGACAGACACGGACAGACAGACGGACAGACAGACGGACAGACGGACGGACAGACGGACGGACTGAGCGACAACAATAGGTGCTACGTATTTACATAATTACGAACGCACCTAAAAATGGAAGAAAAAATGTATTAATAATAACTGAAAGAGCTTTATGAAGGAAACATTAAAAACTTCTTCCAGATCATCTCTGACATGAAACAATGAACCAATGCTTATTGTTAGAAGTCTCTCCAGAAGTCGTCATGCTTCTTTTTATCTTCAAATGACAATAAACAATCGATTTAACATGATGCGTAGGGGAGTTCGGCAGGAAAAAATGGAAAAATAGTGAAAAAAATCGAAGGGCAAAGATATGCAACTTGATCGTCCAGTCAGGAGATAGGAAGCGACCAATAAAATTTGCGAGTGCAAGGCCATCAAAACTGTTGCTGCCGGGCGAAGAAAATAGGAATTTTAGAGAGATTATGCTACACTTGCCATGAGGAAAACGGGAAACAGGATAATTTATCACAATTTAACATTTTAGTAAAACATTTAAGAAAACGATAGAAAAATAAAAACTTTAAATGAAATGTGGATAAATTCTGGAGCAAAATGCAAAGGCGGGACGATGTCGAAGTAAAATAAAGAGAATATTCGAATAGAGTTCTTTTTTTTTAAGAGAAAAAACATAAACAGTGTTAGAATTTAGAAAAACTGCAACTATGCGTTTAAGGTGGTAAGTGTCTTTTGGAAGATGAGGCAAAACTGTCATCACGATACAGGATTAAAAGCTGATTTACCAAAAGAATTATTAATACTGTATGGTTAATAGATCGCAACGAGGCATTCCATTTCAAGAATTTCTTAGAAGGATGGAAACAAAGTTGTGTTTGAAGGGCAGCGTTAGAAACAAGCAGACTGTGGTGGTTCCGAGGAATACCAAAAAACTTCTAAAATTTACAGAAGTGGTCATTCTGAGTAAAAAAAAAAAAAATTCTGAAGTTTACAGCAAATACTCTGTAAATTTACAACAGAGGGAGAAGGATGGGAGTAATCCATTCAAAAACTGTTTTTTCAGGCCTTTTTGAAAAAATTTGGTTTTTTCGCAATCTTTTCTCAAAATTAGCCATTTTTTCACAATCTTTTGACGAAATTTACGATTTCTATGCAGTCTTTTGATGAAAGTATTTTTTTAGCGATTCATTGGCGAAATTCGCGTTGTTTAAAACTCTATTAGCGAAATTTGCGCTTTTTGCGATCCTCTGGCAAAATTGCGTTTTTCCCGTAATCTTTTTACGAAATAGGCGATTATTCTCCAAACAATTGACAAAATTGACATTTCTTGGCGACCATTTGGTGAATTTCGCGATTTATTTTATGCGCATTATTTCGGATTTATGTCCGATTTTTTTTTTTTTTTTTCAGAAATGATTGTCCAAATATTTCGTAAAATTCAGAACAGAATTACCCCTGATTCGCAATAAATTTTCTAAAAGGTTACAGTAGAGTGACAGAATCTCCTCTTCGAGCTAATTATTTACTTTTCTATGACGAAATTCGCATTTTTTCATTCACCCTTTATCAAAATTCCAGATTTTTCCTCATCGTTTGGCAAAACGAAATTTATGTTTTTTCCGCGAACATGCGGGGAAATTTGCATTTTTTTCTTCGATCCTTTGGCAAAATTTGTGCTTTTGTGGTCTGTCGACAAAATTTGTAGGTTTTCTTTCGTAATTCTGTGACGAAATTCACGCTTTTTTCGCGAATCATTGACCAAATTTGCGATTTTTTCGAAATCTTTTGATAAAATTTGCGTTTGTTTCGTAATGTTTTGACATCTGGCGATTTTTATCTGCAAACGATTAATAAAATTATCTTTTAGACTACCATTTGTGGAAATTCGCAAAATTTTTTAAGTCCGATTTTTAGGATTAGTTATCGATTTAAAAATTTTTTTAAAACCGAATCCCTTAACTTTTCAAAAAATTCGGAACAGCATCACTTCTGTCTGCGGGACATCGCAGAGGAAAATCCCACATAAAGAATTTTCTTTGAATAGAATCTTCCAAATTTATTTTATGCACAGGCATTTGATTCGATCGCATGTTTTTTAATTTTAGTGAAAACCACAGTTTTTTTTTTTTTTGGGGGGGGGGTTTCTTGTTTCTTGGGTGTTTTTCTTGGTAAAATCAATTAATCAAACAGTCGTAGAAAAAATCGCGAATATTTTCATTCGGTATCCCCTCCTCACACACACACAGGTATTAATTATTGGTTGTCGAAGAAAAATATTGTCCATCGACCAAGAAAAAAAAAGGGTAAATATCGGCTAACGATTGCATAAAGGAAATCGTAAATTTTGTCAAACGGTCGAGGACATTAAAAAAGCAAAATAGTCGTGCAAAAAAATTGGTTTTTTTTCGCGATCTTTTCTCAAATTTAGCCATTTTTTCACAATATTTTGACGAAATTTGTGATTTTTATGCAGTCTTTTGATGAAAGTATTTTTTCTAGCGATTCATTGGCGAAATTATTATTTAGTTTGGAGAAATAGTCGTGCAAAAAATTTATCAAACGATCTTTCAATAAATCAAGATTCTCGATCAAGATCCTTCGATTTTCTTTGCAAACGACGATTTTACAATGCAAAAAATACAAGTTAAACTAGTTATTGTGAAGACTGCGGCATTTTTTCAGTGCAGGTATACCAGTAGAATAAATAGATAAGGAAAATAAAATTTTTTAAATTGTGGATAAAGCGAGTTTTGAAACTACCGTTCCATATAAAGAAAACATTGCAAATACAGTATTTTTTTAATATGAAGATGGCAACACTAAAACATCAGCTAGAATATTTCGATTGTTAAAGGAATTGTTTTCAGTAAGGCTTTTATTTGGTTCAATATATGTCTGCACCGGCTGGTATATTCAGGCACGGCTTGTACCGTAGGAAAAGCACTGAAAACAGCCCTGGCCCGGTCCCTACTAAAGCAAATGAACATTGAAATCATTTAAAAATTTAAAACGAATTTTATAATTACTATACGTTGAGGAAACAATTTAAAAATCCTTACAATTTTATTTTCCATTCACTTTCCTTTATTGTTTCCATAGCTCATAAAAGATAGATCTAAAATTACTATTTAAAAAAAAACAATGTCACATTTGACAAGTTTTTTATTGAACGTAAATCAGAGTTGGGTGTTCAATAAGTTTGAAATTAGCGTATTGTATCTGAAACTTTTTATAACTACACTAATTGCAGTAACAAAATCAGGTGTGGTTTTAAAGAGAAAGATTGAAGGATTATTTATATATATAAAATATTATTATTAAACTATTTTTAATTTTATTTAAAAAATGAGTCCAAAAAAACAACGAATACCATTTTATTTGATAATTAGAAATACTGATTTGCTCGCATTAAAAAAAATCAATTTTTCCATTTAATTTTTTTTTTTCATTTTGATATTAATATACGCACGTAATTTTGATGTTTTCTTTTGAAATAGGACTGCTGTATTTTATATTGTACTGCAACTTTCTTTGTATTGTATATTTCTCTTTATACCATATTTTTAGTCAGACTTTTATTTATATTATTAATCCCCCAAAGATGAAATGTAATAATAAAAAAAATATACGTTTAACTTTTAATTAAAGCAATTCAACCGTTTTTACAAATATTTACATTCTTAATATTATTAAAAAATACATCCTTTTTGATTTCTTTCTTTCCGATATTGATATAAACACGTAATTCTGATGTTTTCTTTTAAAATATGAATATTGTATTTTGTTGTATTGTATTTTTCTTTGTAATGTATAATTTTTCTCTTGTATTTTTTAGTTTCTTTACATTATTAAGCCTCCAAAATTGAAATATAATAAAACATAAACGTTTAACTTTTAATTACAGCAAGTCAATAATTCTTAGAGATATTTACATTCTGAATATTATTAAAAAATACATAGAGGTTTTTTTTTCCATTCTGATACTGATATACACACGCAATTCTGGTGTTTTCTTTTAAAATAGGATTATAATTGGATTAAAGTCTCTTTTAACAATGAACTGTTAGCATTAAAAAAATGAAATAAAATGCTTTAAGAAAAATCACTATCGATTTAAGGTGCCTGCCTACCTTTAAAATGCAATTTTCCGTCAAAAATCTGACTTTCTATATTTGGTTTAATGCAAATGCCCGGCATCTTAGCTTTCTGAATAAGTTTGAATGTTGTTTCTGTCTTGCTCGGAACTTGAGTAACAGGCCTTCTAATATTAGTCATTTAAGAGATAAAACCTGGTTTTTAACCCCTTGGGGACGAGCGACACGTATACGTGCCGCAAAAAGGCTTAAGAATTCTTGTTTGTCCCCACCAGTAAAATTTTACTGCAGAATTTGTCTTATTTTATCAGAGTATTTTCTCGATTCAATAAGGCACAAATTTCTGTTTTTAAAAACCGGTAACAAAACATTAAAAATTTCGTAAAAGGCTCCCGTCGCGAGTTTCATTAGTTTAAGTACTAATATAACTGATACTACTCATGATAATAAAATATTAACTCTCACTCTAATTCAGTTTAAAAGTCTATGATTTAAGCCAAACACATACGTATATTGAAGTTATCTTCTTACCGTATACTACAAAACTTTGAATGTTTTTATAAATTTGTTTAAATGCTTGATATGTCAAAAGTTATTATTCAATTCGTTACAATGCTGTCGTGCTTTATTTTATTTCAAAAAGATTTCAAAATATTGGCGAAAAACGTCGTGGTATGGTTATGTGACTTTTTGAGGAGAAATAAGCTTATATTTAAAATACTTTAGAAATGCTGTGTGATCTCAAACACATACCCCACCTCCCTAAAAAACCCTATTCGCAATAATTTACGATTTAAAAATAATTCAGAAAATGCTATCAAATGCTAACAATTTACGTCGATTTCCAAGAGGAAAAGTTAGTATCGACAGCAAGTTCAAATTCAAATGTATCCCTTTATGAAAAAGTTTAAACTGTTATTCGATTTTAAAGTACCGCAAACGGCATGCACGTATGCTAAAATATATATTTTTCTTTTAGTAAAAACGCACAACCTTCAGACATACACATATACACTGCTCAAAACAATTAAAGGATATTGCAGTTTTAGGTGGATTTTGTATCTGGGAAACTTTTTAGCTGATTGATACATGGTCGACAGACATAGTAGATTATATGAAAATAAATTACACATGTTTGGCAGAAAAAATGCATTTTATTGCGCATTTGTGTACAAAAGGAAAAAAACACAATTTGTGCATATAAGAAAAGGTGTTTTCTTCAAAGAAAATCATTTTCAGTCGGGGGTATGGTTTCCACGGGCGGCCAGCAACGTTGAACACCTTTGAGGCATGGACTGAATGAGGCTATTAATGACGAGTTGGGGTATTCTGCCCCACTCTTCCAGAAGAGCTCTTTCCAGTTCTTGGAGAGTTTGTGGGGGTTGTTGGCGGCCAAAAACTCGTCTTCCTAGAGCGTCCCAAACGTGCTCGATTGGATTCATGTCTGGAGAACACGCTGGCCATTCAATTCGAACGATTCCTTCCTCGAAAAGGAAATCCTTCACCAGATTTGCACGGTGTGGCCTGCAGTTATCGTCCATTAAAATGAAGTTATCTCCGATTTCTGCAGCGTAAGGGACTGCAATAAGTCTGAGGATCTCATCCCTATATCGGCGACCAGTCAGAGCTCCATCTCGAATGATGTAGAGGTCAGTGCGCCCGTCAATGGAGATGCCACCATACACCAATACTTCTCCACCGCCAAATCTGACACTTTCGTGCACGAACGCAGGTTTATTCCTACTGCCACGGTCCCTCCAGGTCAAAATACGCCTATTATCCGGATGCACAGAAAAACGGGACTCGTCAGAAAACAGAATATTGCTCCATTCATTTCTCCTCCAGTTGACATGCTCGGTTGCCCACTCCCTGCGGTCGCGACGATGCCTTGATGTTAATCTAACACATACCATCGGTCGGCGAGCATACAGACCTACAGCATGGGGCCGGTTTCGGACAGTCTGAGTTAAAATCGTGGTGCCTGTAGCCTAGCGAAGGTGTTGTTGGAGAAGAGTAGCGTTCATGTTTCGGTGTCTCCGAGCTGTTAACGCTAAATACCGATCTTCATTGGGCGTTGTTGCCCGTCTACGACCTTGCCCTGGTCTTCGGCCTGCACATCCACTCTCAAAAAAATCCAATCTCCAAAGTTTCAGATCCTGGAAATGACACTTTGTGACACTCCAATGGCTTGCGCTACTTCGGCTTGAGTTTGGCTACCTTCTAACCTACCAACAATTCTCCAAACTTCTGAATTTGTCAAATGACTTCGCTGAGACATCGTACTCATCGAAACAAAGCAATCACTGAATGCCGATAATCCTTGTTTTCATTCTCTTTTATCCAGTTAAAAGTCAAATTTCATTCGCTGCCGCTGAAGCGACGCTTTTGACGTCGAACTCAAAATTTGCATACTCCACAGTTTGAAAACCAGAAAAATTTGCATTTGTGATTCTCTTCTTCTATTTTCGACAAAAAAATTTCGTTTATATCTTTATTTTTTATAAAACTTCAAATATCCTTTAATTGTTTTGAGCCGTGTATATAACCATCGTACTTTTACGCAAGATTCATGGAATGATTTTGTATTCAAAAAGTCTTTTATTTTTTGATAAATTAATCACAATCGATTATTGTTTCACGACATCAGTTCTTTTCTTTTTCCGCACTTTCGTGTTGAAAACGTCAATTTGACATTGTTTTCTGAAAGATCCTCTGCCTTTAAATTACAAAGTTTCTGAATAAAAATACCTGCCAGTTTCAGGCATTTGTGAACAAAAATGAATTTAAAAATGTCAGGATTTTTAGGGAAAATTTGGGAATCTATTGGGATATCTGCTGTTCAGTTCGGTCTTATTTATTTATTTATTTATTTATTATTTAAAAACAACATTCAGCAGATAATTTTCATTATTCTGTTTAAAAATATTAAAAATTAAGTGTCGGAGCTAGATTGGAGAGTTTGGGGTATTTAGGTTTAGGTTACTCACAACCAAATCTTAAAAATAAATAAATAAATAAATAAAAAATAATCATTAATTGCCAATTAGCCAATTATATGAATAACTACAAAATAGTAACAGGTTTTATGAATCAAATAAAACAAAACAAAGTTGAAATCAGCATTATTTTAATGTTTGTTCTAAATTCGAAGTTTTGTTGAATTACATTATTTAAAAAATCATGATGTATTTAAGGGTTGTTACTGTAATTTAAAACTAGAGAATGCGTGTAGTGATTAGTGTGTACTTTTAGTGAAAAATTCCCTATCGTTTCCATAAATATAAGTAATGGGACGCAGACAAAAACTTAGAAGACAAAATTCACGCGGACAAAAGTCCCACGTGTACTTTCAGTTGTAATATTTTCACATCAAACCTAATTGTATTGATAAATACTTAGTATTTTAATAAAAGTAAAAATAATCCAACTTAAGAATTTTCCGTATCTTATAGTATTTTCTTTTATATGAAAAATAAACGTAGAATTATTCATAAACCACATATTAGGTAACTATTATAGTATGTCAAATGTTAACGTCAGAATATAAACTCCAGATTGAAGTGATTTTTTCTTAATTTGGCATCACTTCTGTCTCTTGAAGAGCGGGGAGAGGGGGGGGGGGGAAGCATTAAAATTATATCAAAACGCGTAAACACCTCAATGATAAACTTTTGTACGAATTAAAATATAAACAACAAATAAAAATATATTTTGGGGAAATGCAGCACTCTTGTATCTCTAGGGCAAAAAAAAAAGGGGGGGGGATGGGAATGCAAAACATACCTCGGAGTCTATCACGACTTTAGAAGATAAAATTTCGTTAGGATATTTTCTATGAATGTAAATAACGTATCCTATGATTATAAAAAAATGTTTTTAATTTTTCCTACTTTCTGCCAAGTTCTATAATCTATGACGGCCTTCATAATAAAGCTTTATAAGAAGCAGATTCTCAATATATAACATCAGTAAAATCTGATTTTTTTTTCAATATGGCAATTTATCTTCCCTACGGGAGGACGCAGAAACATATCTAAATCTTTATATACTCATTAACGGATTCATATTGTCACATATTTAAACATGTCTATTTGTTGTAATTCGTCGGCCGCACTGGGAGATTGGAGGGGGGGGGGGTGCAAAAATTATCTCAAAATCTATCATGTATTTTAAAAATAACATTTTTGGAAGATATTTTCTGTTAATATAAGCATTAGATAGGATTCTTTTTTACTTTCTTCCATTTTTACAAGAAAATATTTAATTCGTGAAAATTTTCGACTTGCTATTTTCGACATATTTACTCGTTTTAGGGCTCAGAGATTCGGAGATATATATTTTTACGAGCTGTTTTTCTGTGAGTCTGTATCTATATTTGTATTTCACATAAATTTTGTGGGTGTTCTATCTCGATAATTAATACCCGAATATTCATAAAACTTGAGATTCTGTTATTTGAGCTCATTATGTGTTGGTGAAAATCGCCCAACAGGTTGCACTGCTATGCTGCATTTTTTATGATTTTCACAATGTCTCTATCTCAAAAGCTAATGTATGGATTTCCATCAAACTTCAGATTCTGTTTGACGTTGACATAAGTTGCTGCTGATTTGGTTTTGGTGTAAATCACTCAACAGGTGGCGCTGCATTTTGCAGGATTTACACGATGCTCTCCTTTCCTCCTGAAAATAGGTGCTTAAAAGTTATGGAGACCTTCTTGGAAAAATTTTACAAGATGGGGCCATTCTCTAAATTTTAGAAGAAAAAAAAATTAATATATATGTCTGACAAATTTAAACTCATAAATCTTTATCCAAATGACACAGCTCCCTTAAATTTTCTTTATGTAATCAACGTGATGTTATTTTACAGGAGATTTTCTCTGGGTTTTTAACCAAAGCTCCTTAACTTTTAATATAGCACAAATATAAGGACTTGAGAACCACAAACAGTTACCGTATTTACTCGTGTATATGGCGCACTTTTTTTTTTCGAAAAATTAGGTCAAAAATCCTAGGTGCGCGTTATACACGGAATAATACTGCTGGATCTAGTCACATGATATACATATGAACAAAAAAAAATATTTAAAGAAGACATTAAAACTAGGAAATTCTTACTTAATTGAAGTATTACAGCATCTTTAGCAGTATAAATGAAGTATTACAGCATCTTCTTGCACTATTTTATACAACGATGCTAATAACACTGTTTAAATGCTTATTAGTAATTGTCATTGCCATTATTTACTTCTCCCCCCACCCTCCCCTCCGTCATTCACTCCCTACTCGAAGTCTAAAAATGTATTTTTGCCTTGTTTTCTGGCCTGATGTAATGTTTGTTTCGACTTTCTTTGTTGAAATACATTTGGTTACTCATTCACTTGTATATCAAAATTACGATGTGTTTTATAGATTTTAAAAAGTCTCTCTTTTTTCGTGTAAAGAAAAAGGGTTGTGTGTTATAGACGCGTGCGCGGTATACACGAGTAAATACGGTATAACTCGGATCCAAATTGTTGCTGTCCATATAAAGTCCGTATAAAGAACGTAATCGTTTTAATGTAGAGTGGGGATTTGGCAAATTTTTACTGAAGCACTTTTATAATTTAGTGTATCATAATCATAGATATAGGATATTGATAAATTTAAACTCTCATGGTCGGTCTCTAGTTGTCATAACACACTCAAGTGGTTAGATTTGCTTAAATCCCAAATAATTTAATGGAACCAGTTTTGCCAACATGATTTTGAAAGTTATATAATAATGATTTTAATAATAACAAGGTAGAGCCCGTCAAATTTTGACGAAAGAAAATGTTTAAAAAGGAACTGTTTCATTGACTCATAATAAACCTACAAAATTAGTTATAGTAAAAAATGCATTTTATATTGGTACGTCTAGCTCTTAAACAAACGATATTTATTGTCAAATTAACAAAATACTATTTCTATAAAACGCTGTCGTAGAAATTCTTTAAATTAAACTTTAATCGTAAGCAGTAAAAAATAATAAAGATATGTTATTACGATAAAGTTATAAATTAAAGTTCTTATGCTACTATTCCAAAATGAAAAAAAGGGAAATTTTTCAACTTTGACTCAGTCATAGAATTTTTTCCCCGTGAAATCTGAACCCGGCATCATTTTCACCATATCAAAATTTACAAATACTTCGCATCTGTATTCACCTTTTAAAAAAAATGAGCATTTTAATTTGATCATTTTGATTCAAAACTTGAAGTCTCAATACTATTAGTTGAAACAGATATTAAACTGTTGATATTCTTTTATGTGTAAATCAAATTTTGTAAATTAAATCAAAATTCAGATAACAGAAGATATTTAAATTTAAATTTTTCCCTTTTTAATGTAAAAAATGGCAACATAATGATACAGAAATGAATTTCCCTTTTTTTCCTTTGCTTTCAATAGAAATGGAGTACTCCTGTTGCCACAATTAGAAAAGAAGTACTAAAACCTACAAAAAAAAAATAATATTTGAAAAACAAATTAAGGTACAGCTTTCAAAGAAATTTCATTTAAAAGTACATTTTTTTCCCTACACGATGGTGTAAAAATTAAAAATGGGCGGCTTTTAGAAGTTTAAGAAATTTTAGTAGCAAAAATTGCAATACCGAAAGTTCCTTTAAAATTTGAAAGCGTTGCCATGCGCAAAATGACGTATGCGTTACGCACAGAGACGTTTGGCCTTTATAATATAGATTTTAAGATAGATAATGCACACGTATGACTTATTTTGTCTATTATGAATCTTTAGAATAGAATGTTTTCTTTACTTATATTTAAAAGCGTATAATGTAAAAATATCTATATGTATATATAGATATTTTTACACTTTATTTATTTATTGTTTTAATTGTAGTCAACCTTTCGGAATTTTTTAATAATCCTATAACTCTGTATTTGTATTTTCATGAGCAGTAAATAGTCGAGTTTTAAAATTTACGACTATATGCTGAAAATGAAAAAAGTAATATTCTTTTTTTCATTCTGCGTGTGAGTGTGAGGGGGGGGGGGGCAGTTGGTAACCTAAAACCATCCTCATGATCGTATTACTGAGAGTTTCGCTATGTAAATCAGATATTATTTATGTATTGCGTGTGCTCTTAAGAACCTACTTCACTTACGCGAAAACACTCGCTCACTATAATGTTAATCCTATGGAAGATTATTTTTAAAGATATCTTATTTGCATTTCAATATTTATATTTTATTTATTTATTTATTTTATGTATTGAATAGCTGAGTTCGATCTCTATAAAGACCATTTTCTACTTTTCCTATTTTGCTTGTAGGGTTTTTTATGCGGGTGTTTTCATTTTTGAAAATGGTTCTAAAAGTCACAGTTTCCTAATAAAAAATATCTGACACTAAAATCGAAAAATTATAAAAAGGCAATTGTAAAGATCGACCTTGAATATCCAATGAAACAAAATCACTAAAAAATATTGAAATTCAAAGAAGATATATATTTTTTAAATTTTCAACTCTAGGATTAACATTAGCCAGCGGGTGTTTTTGCATAAAGAACCATTTTAATGTATCAAACGTCCAATATGAGGATTCTCATATTATAACGATAAATTTGAAAGTATCTAACCTTTATTTAATCTTACATTTAGAGAACTGAAATGGCTGGGCCCTGACCCAAAGATCGGGCCAAGCCTGTCTACCGGGCTCAGGCCTATTTTCATTCACGGCACTAGGGCCAGGCCTGGCTCGGGTCTTGCTTTATTTCCGAAGCTTCGGGACGGGTCCGGTTTGGGCTTTACTTTTTTCCTGAAGGATCGAATCAGGCCTAACATACTTTTTCGTACCGGGACTGGTTTCCATGGAACAAAATTTTCAGTACCCGTTTTGACACAGACCGAATGAAAATCATTGTCTCGGTCTGGCCTGGCCTGACAAAGATCAGTAAATTTTGCAAAAAATGCATTTATTTTTAAATGGCCATCTATAATTAAAGATTGAAACTTATTCCAAACGTGTGAAAAAGAAACTGCCTATGATGGAATCCAGTCTCAAACAGAAAAATATTTTGATCCATGCAAAATGAATGTACTAATACGTAAGAAAAGAATATATAATAAATTTACACCTGCTAAGAATAGAATTTGTCTATAACGCATTTTTTTTCTTTTTTCTAATGCAGTTCTGTCTTAGAAGGTTTTATTGTACAACATTTGTGGATTTTAAAATCTCATACATGAAATATGCATTAACAGTGTTAATGCATAAAAATGATAATTATAAGCATAAAAAATAAAATAAATTAAAATTGAACTCCTTGTACGAGACAAATTTTTAAGAAAGTTGACATAAAAATCATCGTTTTGTAGAAATTCACTCAGGCCGGCCAACTGGGGCCAAGAATTTAACTTTTTTTCCAAGACATGTCGGTTTCGGACCGAAATTTTAGCTATTATACCGGGCCAATAAACTTTTTCCAGGTCGGATCGGGCTCGGGCCAAACTTTTGACTTTTATGCGAAGTTGGGCGGTTCCGGGTCAATATATTTTTTAATATATGGACTAGGCCTGGCTCAGACCGAACTTTAAATTTTTATACTGGGTCGGGTTTGTAAATTTCGGCCCGTCCAGACCTCTAAAGAAAAGAATATATAATAAATGTACACCTGCTAAGAAGACCTTTTTTTATCCTAAAGAAGCAGAGACGTTCCCACAGAAATGCTGATGAGCTTATCCGCCCCCCCCCCTCCCTACCCACCTGATATCAGCAGTTGTTAATATATTTTACTTTCTCATTCTATTGAATCAATTGACAAAATACATTGACAATAATGACAAGAAACATTGTCATTCCAATGACACAAAACATTATAATGTAATAATAAAATTCTTTTAAAAGTTTCTAGGGATTTTCTTTTATGTAAACTTTGAGTTTTTCAAAAAGTGAAAATGTTTCTCCTTGTTATCTCCAGTCTGTTCATTATCTTCTTTATTCTTTTCTTTCTTTTACATTTCAGTTTAAATTTAAATGAATACAATAATTCCAAAAGGCTTTCAAAATGGCCTAAATCTAAACAGGAAGTTTAAATGGAACTTCGGTGGTCCTGGTTATTATATCTTAGGAACGACAATGAAATACCTAGAAACTAGAGATATTTCTCTGCTGGAAATTTTATTTTAAGGATCCTGTCCCTAGCCAACGAAGCGCTCGCAAACTAATGCTATTCCTATAGGGAGGTTATTTTCTAATATCTGGCTTGCATTTTGACTTTTTTTTTTTGCATTGTATAGCTGAGGTGCATGCCGACATCGTTCCTTTTTTACTTTTTTGATTTTGGTTGCAGATATTTTTTTAAAAGGCACTTTCCCTTTCGAAACCGGTTTTGAAAGTGGAGTTAACTTTATGAAAAATATCCGCATTCAAAATCGGAAAAATAAAAAAGGAGCGATGTAGAGATGTACCTCAACTATACGATGCAAAAAAAATAAATAAATAAATAAATAAATAAAATAAAATAAAATAAAAATATCAAAATGCAAACCAGATATTAGAAAATAACCTCCCCATAGGAGCTGCATTATAGCTTCGATCGTTTCGTCGGCCAGAAACGGAGCCCTTAAGTTACTTTACTAATTTAATACATTTTGACAGAAAGGTCGCCATTTTTCAGCTTATTTGATGTTGGAATTTTATTCAGGCACTACAAAAGAATTTGAATAATAAATCAAGTGTGTCTATACCATGTTTATTACCCTAGAGACAATTTCTTTTGTTGATTTGGCCAGCTTTGGTTGCTTCGAAATCTTTATAGAGCAACAAAAAATGTTTCAACCGACTATAGAATCTTTGAAAAAGATAATCCAAAAAAATAAATTATGATTCTTGTCGAAAAATGTAACTGGTGGAAATGAAATGACCCTAAAGGAATAATTTATTATTATTATAATTATTATTTGCAAATATAAGTGTTCGCTTTTAGGGAGTGTTTGTTTTTGAGATTTTACTGCTCTACAAAATAACAAATGAACAAATAATTGAGTTCTATGCAGTGCAACTTTTGAGAAAATTAAGCCGACCCCCAAGAAAATATTTCCCCTGCTAAACAACGCGAAATTTTTTTAAATGTAAAAGCTTAAAACTTGCGGCCGCAGTTCTTAAGGCATTTTCTAAGTAATAATAATAATCATCATCATCCAACGAATTACATCTTGAATTATCGCGTCCGGAAATGCTGTTCAAAATGCCCATTTTGACAGTATTTTCAGAAAAACCTTTTGCCTTTAACGAGAAATCGAAAAAAACTTCCATAGCATAATTTCAAAATTAGAGCACCTAACTATTTGATACATTTGCGAATAACAACAAATTTAAAATGTATTAGAACGCAGCCCCTTCGATTTCAGTACGGCTGTATAATTTTTCTCTGGGTCTTCGAAGTAATCTTTGCTTTTTAGGTGCGTTCGTAATTATGTTAATATGTAGCACCTATGGTTGTCGTTCAGTCCGTCCGTCTGTCTGTCCGTCTGTCTGTCCGTCTGTCTGTCTGTCCATCTGTCTGTCCGTCTATCTGTCCGCATGTAACAAAGCAAAAACTATCGAACCGAATCGTTTGAAATTTAAAATACATAATTATTACATAATTTTGTCAGGTCATTTCAAATTTTATGAAAATCGGATGCATAGATCGATTACAGGGACAATCAAAAGGATTCCGTTACATTACGGTCAATGGGGAAAAAAGTTTCAAATGCATTTTAATCGTTTGAAATTTAAAACATACAATTATTACATAATTTTATCGAGTTATTTCAAATTTTATGAAAATCTGATGCATAGATCAATTACAGGGACAATCAAAAGTATTCCGTTACATTACGGTCAATGGAAGTTTCAAATGCATTTTAATGGTTTTACACTCATTTGAACATAATGAAATTGACATGAACCTATCAAGTATATATATATTAAAATATACATTCTGTACAATCTGTGATACAAAGAATATTTATTATTAAATTACAAGGCCACACAAAAGTATTCCACTATTTAATGCTATACGGGGAAACATTATTTGGGACGTGTTTTAATTATATTAAACTATTTCACATTTTATGAATATCTTATACGTTGCTGAGATGTAGTAAAAATTACTTCCTTATATTTACAAGAACACAAAAAATATATATCCGAAGAACTGATATAGATCAGCAAGAGCTGAATATTTTTAAAACTTCGTTATCGTACGAACGCACCTTATTTGCTACGCTTCACGTGCAATTTCCAGCTTGTTTTATTATAAGTTCGTCGCATTTGAGCATTTTTAAAATTTACTACATAACATTAAATTTATCTTCCTTGCTCGAATTTGCATTTTATCATATTGTATAAAATTTTCAAACATATTTATTTTTTCCTAAAGCAGTCGAAGTATGTGTGTTTTGGAGGATAGGGGGGTCGTTTAAATATTCTTCAAATGGCCTTTTTTTTAAAATTTTGAACATTGTTATAGTTATTAACGCCAGAATTCTAATGTTTTACGATAAAAAAAATCGATGTTACGAGAACTCATAACTAAACTATATGTGTCACATTTTGAACAAAATGCTAAATTAAGTTTCTTTTTCGTTTTTTTATTTATTTAAGTATATAAAGATGGTGCAGCACCTTCGATGCTGGAAAAGCAAAATACAGAAAGGCAGAGGGATTATAATAAAAGCCTTGTGTCTTATCTTTTTCTTCTTCTTCTTCTTCTTCTAAAAAAAAAAAAAAAGCAACATGATGCTATTGATGTAATTCAATATATTGCCACCAGGGTTCTTTCTCGAATTATATTTAAAAAAAAAAGGCTAATGCATAGAAAAACGTTAAAATATTTAGCTGTATAGAGAAATGCATTATAAATTTGACAGTTTTTAAATGGGATTATTTTCGGAGCGGTGAATGAAACTTTGGGAACCAAAACTCCAATCAAACTGAAATGAATGGCAACCGGATTACAGAAGATCATACCTGATCCTGATAATATAAATTATTTTTTTTTTTTTTTGTAGTGAAAAATGGATACAGACTGAATTAGCCCACCACCACCTCTTTCTAGACCTCCGGATTCTGGAAGGGGGTTGTGTTGAGCCT
This sequence comes from Maratus speculifer, assembly GCA_964019185.1. NCBI lineage: Eukaryota > Metazoa > Arthropoda > Arachnida > Araneae > Salticidae > Maratus > Maratus speculifer. The sequence continues at coordinate 283,541,083 of OZ025298.1, read as the reverse complement.
CCAACTCAACAGCAATTATTTTCTTTTAATATTCAATTATTTAAAGTCATTTAACCAAATATACTTTTAAAAAAGTTGAATTTTTTTGTGTCATTTATAACTTATGATAAGTAAAAACTATAAGAAAAAATTGTAAGTTTTCAAAAATATTTATTTATTATTATTATTTGTAATACCATATGTTGTAGCTCAATGGAAGTACAATTTAATTAAAAATAATAATTTAATATGCCTGTGATGCTAGAAATAATGCTCTTTAAAAGTGTTTTAAAATAATGATATAAAAGTATGTAAATAAACAATTCTGATTAGTAGTTGTGTCAATGGGACTAACCTTATTTAATTTAAAATAATCCATTTTGTTGGATCATTTGTAGGTCAGTTTTCTATAGTAATTGTATTTATTCTTGCTATAGCAAATTATTGTAATAGATAATTACAATGCTTTCTATAACAGTTATCGTGATATCTTCTTCTTTTTTTTTAAATATCCATTTGTTATCTTCTATCAGCTTTTACTCTGCAGTACAAGAAGAATGTATTATTAAGAAACACTCTGCCTAATTACAGGCCCAGCATCTGCAAAGACAGGCTTTTAAAATGCATAGTTTTTTGTTAGTCATCCAGCTGGTAGGTTTGCAATATTAGAGCCGGGCGTTGGCAGTAGAGATAAGAAATAATATATTGATTATTGAGGAAAACATTTCAAGCATGAGGTTTTTCTAATAAATTTTCAAATATTTTCCTGAACTAAAAATTTCTGTGTTTTGTGCTCTAGATATTGTGCTGTAGTAGTTTGTGCTATCAAAATAGGAGAAAGTGTGTTATGGCGGTGACCTATCATCAGGCACCAAGCTGAAAAAGTGTTTAATTAGCGGTGTAAGTTATTACTATTCATGCATGTATTCACTACTAGTCATAGTGATTGATGAACTGCAAAAAAATTAACATCACATACCTAAGAGAGCAGATCATAACTAAGGGTGAAGATAGGGTAATGCAGAGTGCTAGTGTTGAATTCAGGGGATGGTCCGGGAGGGGGGGGGGGCGCCGGTAAGCAACGAGATGTTTCCTCGGAAGATTTGAGATTTTGGGTTTTCAATGGTTAGAAAAAGCAATGCTTCTCCCCCACTTCCCGGAACTCTATAATGTTCCTCTGTTCCTCTTCCAGAGCACAGAAATCTCTCCCGAGAATAGTGTCTGAATTCAACATTGTTGGGCAAACGTCTCAAAAGAAACGATTAAGGACGTTTTTAATGAATATTATTCTTATTTTAGAGGTACAAAAAATGACATCTTGATTAAAACAAGTGAAGGAAGATGCTGTAATTAACAACCATGTGTCATTTATTTAACAGGGACTTTTCAGTAGCATATTAATGCAATATTAGGTTCCAGCGTAGTAACACTGTTATTTATCCTAATACGATAAATAATGCCCATCCCTAGTTGGCAGTATAAAGATGGATGACGCCAAATACTTATTGGAAATTCCCTGCAGCCGTTTTCCCTTCGACTAAATTTCCCTCACCGTACTTCGGGCCGAAAAGATTCCCTTCCAAGCTTCTTCACCAAACACACTGCAGGATCTTTGCATACTGACATCAATTTAAAGCTTAGCGTTATGGGAATTAATTTTTAAATAAATTTTTCAGTTTTATGGGTAAAAATCAGAAATTTAAACTATTTTTTTTTTTTTTTATTGCCATACACTATTTTACACTTAATTTATGAAAACTCTGAAAAATTAAATAAAACAACGCAACTGATGTAAAAATAATGTTTTAAATAATAATAATGTATAATAATAATAATAATAATAATAAATAATAAATAATAAATAATAATAATAATAATAATAATAATAATAAAAATAATAATAATAATAATAATAATAAATAATAATAATAATGTTTTAATGTTTTAATGTTTTAAATGTTTTAGTCTCGATTTTATATTTTTCTTTAAATTTTTATCAAAAGGAAAAGATAGGTTATTTTACAACTCTAATTTAAAATTAAATCTTCAGTTGAAATAAATAAAAATAATAAACAAATTATGGAATATAATTTCACAGTTTAAAAAAATAAAAGCAATATTGCGCTTAAAATGAATGAATTAAGATTGACATATTTTTTGTGAAAATGTAAATTAATATTAAAATAAAATTATAATTCAGAAAAATTATTTCAAAGTTGGAAACGCAATTCTTTTTTTAGAGGAAAATATCAATTGATATTGAAATATAATTTCTCGTGAAATCAATTAAAATTTAATTAATTAATAAATATGACATATTCTTTTGTGTTAAATATAAATTTATATTTAAAACTGAATTAAATATATGTATATGGATTTTTTTTATTTTTTCGAATAAAATTGCATTTCCATTCTTTTGTAAAATTGTACTTTCTTATTTAAATAAAGTTAAAATTATTTTTAAATCAGAAATATACCCCCCCCCCCATTTTTTGGGAAATGTAAATAAAAAGAAAATGTAATAAAACCTCCTATTTTCAGACGAAAATCAGCTAAAATTTAATTAGTTAAAATAGTTATAATGCTTTTATAAATAAAATTGTGTTTCTATCCTTATGAGATAATAAATGTATGAGGATTTTTTTTTTTCGAATAAAATTGGTTTCCGTACTTTTGTGAACATTTAATTTAATATTTAAATAAAGTTTTTGAAAAATGTAAATAAAAAGAAAATTTAATCAAATTCACTATTTTATAAAATCAGTTAAATTTTCATTTAACTGATCTAACTGTAACTAACTTAAATTTTTATTTACCAATTATTTTTTATAAAATCAGTTAAAATTTTATTAGTTAAAATACGAAAATAATTTCGAAATCGGAAATATACCCCCAACCCCCTTCTCTGGAAAATGTAATTTAAATCTACTAAATATCACCCTCCACCCCCTTTTAAATCCTTAAAATGTCTTCATAAATGACTTTTATTAGTTAAAATACGAAAATTATTTCTAAGTTGGAAATATACCCTCCTTCCTTTTCTGGAAAATGTAATTTAAATCTGCTAAATATCACCCTTTTCTTTCTTTTAAATCCTTAAAACATCCTTGTAAACGGTTTTTATTTCTAAGTTTGAAATATATTCCCCCCAACCCTTATCTGAAAAATGTAACTTAAATATATGCGATTTTTATGTTACTGAAGAGACTAGAAATATGTAAAATAAATAAATAAATAAATAAATAAATTTTCGTCAAAAATTTCTGGCAGCAATGTTGCCAGCAGTTTTTGCCGTAAAAACTGCAGTAAATTTAGATGTAATAAAAAAATACATCTAATTTTACAGCAGTTTTTACGGCAAAAACTGCCATTGCTGCTGGCAGTTTTTGCCGTAAATTGAACAGATTTTTTTGCAGTGCATTTAGCATGAAAATTACTTATTAGATGTAAATGATCTCTGAGAACATTTCTGAAAAAAATTGAATTTTTAATAGTGTTTGTGAGTATGAAAAGCGTTCTAAAAATCTTTCTAGACGGCAATTTGTACGCAGTCGCAGGATGCGAAGTATCAAATAAATTTCAAAAGTAATGGTTTGAAATTGATAGAGACAGTCCTTGGTTTGACCTCGGCTCTATTTTATGTCGCTTTCACTACCACCTGGAGGTCGCCGTAGCAAAAAACGTTCTAAATTACTGTTTTTAAACTTAAAAGAGCTTAATCATGAACTTTGGCATAGCAGTTGCATATCTGTATTATAAAGGCCAAACGTATCTGTGCGTAACGCATACGTCCTTTTGCGAATGGCAACATTTTCGCCTCTAATTTTGGTGTTGCAATTTTCACCACTGCAAACTCTATACTTCTAAATATCGCATATTTTTAATTTTTACAACGTCGTATAATGAAAAAAATGCACTTTTAAATGCAATTTATTTGAAAGTTGTATCTCAATTTATTTTTGAGTTATTAATTTTTTAAAATTTTCAGTACCAATTTTGTAATTGTGGCAACAAACTCACTCCACTTTCTTTTAAAATTGAAAAAATAAATAAATAAATAAAATAAAATGCGTAACACTTTTTCATGCAATTTCGGTTTTGCAAATTTTACACTTATAGACATCGTACATTTGAAATTTTTTAGATCGTCGTATAGAGAAAAAATTTACTTTTAAATTAATTCGTTTCAAAGCTGCATCTCAATTAATTTTTGTGATATTAATATGAATATAGCAAGCGCCTAGCACCAGGCTTGCTTCGGATACATTTACCGACTCAGCATCTAGTCTGTGTCGTCAGAAACCTAACAACGCAGTAAGTATAACACGTGGGAGCATATGGCCCTTGGTAACAAGCCACGTGCGAAGGAATAGTGCACAGTCAGCACTCTCCCACGAAAAGACGCCAGTAACAGCAAAAAGCATCAGAACGAGGCCGGATCGCGAGATGTGAAGACGTGCGCCCGAACTAGCGGCAGAATTTGCCGAAGATGTACCTAATTTCTAAATTGCACTTATATTTCCATTGTAAATATCATTGAACATCATCATCTAACCAAGACTTATTAAACATGTTTGACAATATCCCTAGAATCCTTCCATTCCTTCCATTTACATGGGGGCCGGCCTGTCTACCTGAGCTCCAACATCACCAAACATCTCCAACATCGCAACGGAGGTAGAAACATGTTTCGGTGAGCCGACAACATGACAGACCCAGCTGTTTTTCTCTGCCCCTTTTTGGATTAACGTGTAAGAAGACAAATTATCACTGAAAGACGACGAAATGAGCGGTCTCTCCAGTGACGGGCTTCAACAAGAATCAGCTGTTGTGAAGTGATGAAACACGATTTATGGGATTGACCGATATTCCACGGTGCGCTAGTTTGAGTAAGCTATCCGTTTGCTTCTCGTAATCTCTGTACAAGGATTTACTATATTTGTTATTCGAATTCACAGATGGGAAAAGAAAATCCAAAGAGGATATACAATACCATATGTGTTATTGCGACGGAAGGGGTGACTGGGTGAGTAACGATTTAATTACAGGTTTCTTTTTCTCTCCCCCCTTTTTTATTTATTTTGTGTGTAAAGATGTTGCTCAGAGAAATACCGCCTGTTGGCGTTTCTATTAAAACCGCACGAGTGGATAAAATTAAACTATTACATTTATTGATTTTTGAAACGGATAAAGGGCGTTCTAATAGAAAAGATATCTGCTCTTTTCCGGGTTTTTCGTTTCAACTGGATGATGATAATTTTAAAGGAAAGTCGACGAAAATATTGGACGATTTTTCGCAAATCGATCTGATTAGCGTTGCCAATTTATTACATTTAGACATCAACGGCACAGAACAGGAGATTGCGCGTAAAATTTTAATTGCACTTTCGGACATAGATACATTCCAGGTGACAACAGATTCGGAGTTTGAGGCAGAAGCTAATACAAAAACTCAAAATGCACCGCATATTACACCCGCCAACGTTTCCAGTAATAGGACCATTATCATGTCACCTACAGATAGAGATAACATAAATAATAGGCCCTCCATTATTCCTTTCGCTTCCAGACCATCCATTTCTTTCGCTGCCTTTGAAAATTTAATCCCCACTTTTCCGGATTAAAATCTGATAACATTGATGTTAGCGATAATTAGCTTAACATTTAAAATTGCGTATGAACTTCCTCACTAGTTTGACTAAAAACAGTTATTAACAGAAAAGCCAGGTAAGATTGACTTACCTTCAATTTGTTTTCATCTCAGGGCAGGCCATCCAGATTTTAGTATCCATTTGGTTTATACACTTTTAATCACATTATTCATCACACTGTAAGAAAAAACACTGCTACATTTAGAAAAACGAATATTATATTGAACTTGCTTTAGTATTTACGGAGCTCTGACAACAGCTCCTATCTTTACAGCTACATATTCATCTCTGTGAAAAAAAATACAAGAAAAATTATTATTATGTTACATTGAAAATGAAAATTTATTATTTGAATGTTTATATCATGTGAAAGTAATTTAAAGTTTATTGATGACAATGTCCTTGAAAGTTAATCATCACTTATGTACTATAAATCATATTGATTATTTGCAGAATTTATACTTTTATAAACAACTGAAGGTTATGTTGCGTATGATGATAGTACTTTCACTTTCGATAAAAGAAAATTGTTCTTGCTAAAATCATTTCCTGGTTGCTCTTTAATTATGCGATGATGGATGGAAAACAATTTAAGTCTTTTGTTTATTGTTTTCTGTAATCTTCATTTAGAGTTTACATTATAATGTTTTTAACAAACCCCCCCTTAAACTCTTAATGGAGATTATCCAGTAGTTTGAGTTTGTTTCTATTTTCTATGTATTCAGGTTTGGGTTCCGGTTTTGTAAGGATGTCGGCAATCATTGATTTGCTTGGACAATAATGTAATTGGATTATTCCGTTTTCTTTAAGCTGTTTAATTACATGATACTTGATATCGATGTGCTTTGTTCTGTTGGAATATTTTCCAGATTCTGTCATCTTTATGCAAGAGATGTTATCTTCGAAAATAGTAATTGGCAATTGTTGTGGTACGCCAAGATCTTCTAATAATTTTAATAACCACGTCAATTCTTGCGTAGCACTGGCCGCTGCCACAAATTCTGCTTCTGCAGAGGATTGTGCAATGCAGGTCTGCCTCTTCGTGATCCACATTATAGGATTTTTTCCTAGTAAGAATAAATTTCCTGTAGTTGACCTTCTTGTCTTTAAATCACCCCCCCAATCCGAATCACTATATATTTCCAAGATCGGTGGTTCTTGTGTGCTGATTACCAAATTTAGATTTTTTGTTGAATTTAGGTATCGTATAAGTCTTTTGACTCCTTTCCAGTCCGATTCGGAGGGGGTTTCGTTTTTTCTGCTTAAAATGTTTACAGCTACGAGTATGTCTGGTCTTGATATCGTGGCGATGTATAACAATGCACCTATCGCTTGACGGTATTTCGTGTTGTTTGGCATTTGTTTACCTTCATCATTTAATCGCTGAAATCCTACCTCCATTGGAGTGCTGTATGGTTTAGATTCTGTTAAGTTGAATTTTTTTGCTACTTCTTCTATCTTTGCAGTTTGATTCAGTTTGAATCCATTCTGCGTTTTTTCTATTTTTATTCCGAGGTAATTGTTTATTTCTCCTAGATCTTCAAGAGTATATTCTGTTTTCAATTTATTTATTATATCTTTTATCTGGTCATCATTTCCTGCAATGAGTATGTCATCGACATACACTATGATGTTAATATTATTTTCCCCTTGTTTCTGTATGAATAAACAAGTGTCTGCTGTGCTTTGTGTGAAGTTTAATTCTTTAAGTGATTGGGTAATTTTTATATACCAAGCTCGTGCCGCTTGTTTTAGCCCATAAATTGCCTTTTCCAATCTACACACTTTGAAAGGTTCTTTTGCGTCTATGTATCCTTCAGGCTGAGACATATATACTTCTTTTTCCAGTTCTCCATGTAGGAAAGCTGTTTTAATGTCAATGTGATGTATTTTTAACTTATGATATGCTGCGGCAGTTAAAAAGCTTCTGAGTGTTGTGTGTGACACCACTGGCGCATATGTTTCATCATAGTCTATCCCGTATTTTTGTCCGTAACCCTGAGCTACGAGCCTAGCCTTGTATCTTTTTATTTTTCCAAATTCATCATATTTTGCTTTAAATGTCCATTTTGATCCGATTACTTTAGCTTCTTGTGGTGGAAGCACTAATGTCCACGTTTTGTTTTCTTTAAGTGAATTTATTTCCTCTCGCGTCGCATCGATCCAGTTCTTTTTTTCGTGTGGGTTCTCAAGATTTATCATTTCTTGCCAACTTTTGGGCTCATATATTGGATTGTGCCAGACTGCATAAGCAAATCTGTCCGGTGGTACTCCTTTATTTTCCCTTTCGGATCTTCTAACGTGTTGTGTTTGTAAAGATGTGGATGGTGTATCTGTATCGAAGTTTTCTGGTGTTAGATTTAGTTCCATTACATTTTTTTCATTCTGCTGAGCCTGTTTTTTGATTTCAGACTTTGAATTATTTGTGTTTGTATTTTCATTAGTGTTTGCATTATCTATTTTGTTTTCGATAAATTTTACTGATCTAGCTAGTATGACTCTTCCATCACTTGTGTATATTCTGTACCCTTTAGAGCGATTGTCATACCCGACAAAAGTGCCCTTTTCTGCTCTATTGTCAAGTTTTCCTCGTTTAAATTTATGTATATAGGCGTATGCGGTACAGCCGAAAACCTTTAAATATTTTATGTTTGGTTTTCTACCTAGCCAAAGTTCATATGGTGTGGTGTTGATGGATTTAGAAGGCAGTCGATTTTGCAAATGGTTTGCGGTACATATGGCCTCTCCCCATAATTTATGTGGGAGATTTGCTTCGTTTAGCATGCTCCTAGTCATATCCAGAAGCGATCTGTTTTTTCTCTCTGCAACCCCGTTTTGACTTGGAGAATATGGGACGGTAAGTTGGTGTTCTATGCCATTATACTTTAGGTACTTTTCAATTTCGTCATTTATATATTCACCGCCATTGTCGGATCTGATCGCAGTTGGCATTTTACCAAATTTATTTTTAACTGTAGCGATGTATTCTTTTAATTTTTCAAACGCGTCACTCTTATTTGACATTAGGTAAATTATACAAAACCTCGAAAAGTCATCGATGAAAGTGATGAAATATCTTTTCCCCCCTATAATGGGTGTGTTTATAGGGCCACATACATCAGTGTGAATTAATTCTAGTCTTTCTTTGGCTCTATATGCTCCTGATTTCGGGAATGGTGTTTCGTTTGTTTTGGATTGAATGCATACCTCACATACATTGTTGTGTTTGCATTTATTTATTGTTACACCGCTTACTAATTCTTTAGACACCATGTTTTTTATTGTGTCGTAATTTCTATGGCCCATTCTTCTGTGCCATAAATCTATACAATTTGCATTTGTGCAATTATACGTTACATTTGTATAGTAGCTACTATTTTCATCTTCGTTTACGTGTATTTCATACAAATTGTTTTTTTAATCTACCTTGGAGTATTATTTCACCTTTGTGTGTAATGTTGCACCTATCCCTTTCAAAATGTACCTGGCATCCGTTTTTTGTTGCCCTGCTAACTGATAACAGATTGGTTTCAATATCTGGTACGAACAGAACATCCCTTAGTGTTACTTGTTTATTATTTTTTCCGGTTTGAATAACAACTTCACCTGATCCATATGAAATCAGTTTGCTACCGTTTGCTACAGTGACATTTGTCTCAACGTTGTTTGTTATTTTTGTAAACATTTCTTTTGAGTTTACGATATGGCTGGAACTTCCGCTATCTACAATAAAGGTTTTTTTATTATCAGGTTGTTCTGTAAGTAAGGCTACATCATTCTTTTCATATACAGCATTTTTTCTGTCTTCATTGTTTTCTTCAAAACATAGCGAAGTGGAATGGTTTTTAGTTTTATTTTGCCTTTTTTGAGTGTAAGTGTTATTATTTTTCCCTTTTAGGAACCAACATTCTTTATTTGTTTGGTTTTTCATTTTACAGTGTGAACAATATTTGTTAATTCTTTTATAATCAGAGTGGACAGATTTTCCTTGAGCTTTATATGCTCTGGTGTTATTTTCTGAATTTTCAGAGCTTTCCGTTCGGCGGATATATTCATCCGTTAATTTATTTTTTATAAATAGTACTGTGAGTTCAGGTTCTGGGCGGGCCTCAAGAGCCGTCACTAATGTATCGTAAGAAGGGGGAAGTGAACACAATAGTAAGGCGGAAATATGGGAATCTGTGATGTTTTCTCCTATGGCAGATAGTTTATCCACAATTTCTAGAATTTTAGTAATGTGGGCTATCATGTTACCACCTTCGTGTAATTTTGTGCTGTACAGTTTTCTTAATAAGTACAGCTTGCTGGAGAGATTGGATCTCTCATGAATTTGTTTTAGAGTGTCCCATGTCTCCCTCGCCGAATTCAGATTTTTAACATGTACTATTTGACTATCTTCAATACTGAGATTGATTAACGCTCTGGCTTTGCGGTCTTTCTTGGCCCAGTCTGTGGTTATGGGGGTTGGAACCTCATCTGTAATAACTTCAATTAAATCTTCACGAATTAAAAGCATTTCAATCTTAAATCGCCAATTTGAGTAATTATTGGCGTTTAGTTTTTCTATTGTTGTGCTGTCTTTTACAGCAGCCATGATATTGTTATAGAAAAGTTTTTTTTTTTTAAGATTGCTAAATTGTTTAATTATGGACTGCCTGACCTGATTTTGTTTTTATTTCTGTCTCATTAATCATAATTGTTAGCGATAATTAGCTTAACATTTAAAATTGCGTATGAACTTCCTCACTAGTTTGACTAAAAACAGTTATTAACCGAAAAGCCAGGTAAGATTGACTTACCTTCAATTTGTTTTCATCTCAGGGCAGGCCATCCAGATTTTAGTATCCATTTGGTTTATACACTTTTAATCACATTATTCATCACACTGTAAGAAAAAACACTGCTACATTTAGAAAAACGAATATTATATTGAACTTGCTTTAGTATTTACGGAGCTCTGACAACAGCTCCTATCTTTACAGCTACATATTCATCTCTGTGAAAAAAAATACAAGAAAAATTATTATTATGTTACATTGAAAATGAAAATTTATTATTTGAATGTTTATATCATGTGAAAGTAATTTAAAGTTTATTGATGACAATGTCCTTGAAAGTTAATCATCACTTATGTACTATAAATCATATTGATTATTTGCAGAATTTATACTTTTATAAACAACTGAAGGTTATGTTGCGTATGATGATAGTACTTTCACTTTCGATAAAAGAAAATTGTTCTTGCTAAAATCATTTCCTGGTTGCTCTTTAATTATGCGATGATGGATGGAAAACAATTTAAGTCTTTTGTTTATTGTTTTCTGTAATCTTCATTTAGAGTTTACATTATAATGTTTTTTACAATAGAAACATGGATTACACGTTTCGAATCCCTGGCTCAATCTTTTGAATTTTCGGAAGTACAGAAATTTATTTTCGCGGAGAGGGCATTATCAGGACTCGCTTTATTATTTATTCAGTCAGAGCCTAATTTAACATCGTATACGTTACTTAAAAAAGCATTGCTATTGGAATTCGGACGTTTTTCCTCTCCAGCACAAATTCAACAGATGTTAGCAAACCGTCATCTCAGTCTGGCGAAGGTTTGATGAAATATTTTTTACATATGCGTGTGATAGCAAATCGTGGAAACATTGATGATATGTCCCTTATCAACTATATAATAAAGGGAATAGACGATTCCCCCAAAATAAAGTTGTATTATTTGGATGCACAGATTTGCCTGAGTTTAAACAAAAAGTGTTAATATATGACGAAATTTGCCATTCCCCCCGCGTATCGAAAGCACGCTTGCAGAATCGCACCCCGAATGTTTCATTAACACCACAGATTAAAAATGAACGTAAAAGTATCTTATAATTGAGGCTTAGGAAACCACGTTTCCGCAAATGATAAAACTAAGGGCCCGAATTGCTTTAATTGCTCTTCATGGAGCCATCGCTCTTTTGAATGTGGTGAGCGAGCTGCGGAATAAAAGCCTACAACCCGTGGCACCCCTCCCCATCCAAAAATCCTTGTTGTAGAGCAACGCCAGCCACACAAAACTATTCTCAAAGTTGTCAAAATAGAAAATCTCGCGAAAGAGGCGCTCTGTGATACAGGTAGCCAAATTACAGCGATTACGGATGATTTTCATAAGTTACTTAGCTTCCCCTCCCTAAATCACACAAATTTAATTCTTGAAGGTTTTGGTAGTGGCGATGTAATACCAATCTGATCTTTCGACACAAATATACAGATAGATGACCAAGAATTTAATACTACTGTTTTTGTTATAAATTCCTCACAGATGTCTATTCCATACATTATCGGCTTAGATGTTATTGCACAAGGTCAGTTAGTTTGCGATCAAAACGGTATATTTCTTACGAAATTGCCGTCAGCATTGCTAGCGGTTAACTGCATACGTATCCGCAAGCCTCTATGCAACGATATCTTACCAGCATCCCTTATGTCACATAACACTCCTTCGGTAACTACGAAAAATAAAACATTGTCACTTAGTTCTGACATCTTACGCCACAGCTCATTAGACAAAACACCTTAGAGGTCTGCACGGGCCGGGCTTGGCCCGTGGCCCGTACCCGGCCCGGCCCGGCAGATTTAGATTAGTTTTTTCAACGGGTCGGGCCGACAAACAACATAAACGGGCTGGGCCGGGCCGGCAAAAAAATTGAACGGGCCAGACGAGCCGGGCCGGGCCGATAAAAAATATTTTCGGGCCTACCGGCCCGTTCTGAAGATTTAAGTAGAAACGATAAAATATGAGCTATTTTCAACGAAAATGGTTTTAACGAGAATAAGTATAAATGTGGCCATACTAGTTTGACAGTATCAATATAAAAATTCACAGTGTATCGCCATCGGAGAATTACATTATGTGTAACCCGTTTTAATATTTTTTAGCTGACTCATGCCGGTCCGAGATCACGCTTGCATTATTTTTCTACATATAGACGGCCGGACCGGTACTAGATTCAACTATTGGCAGAAAACATGATTTGTAAAATTATTAACAGCGATAAAGAACTTATGTTAGCTTAGTCTTCGGATATATACTTCTTGATGATTTTTAAATTAATTTCTCAATAATGCAAAAGTTTGACACATTTTCTGATTAATTTTAAATTGTAAAAGTATAAAAGTGATAAGCCTAACTATTGAAGGGATTTGGAATCGAATAGCGTTTTTCATTTTTGGTAAATAAAATACTTGTATAACCTTGTTGAGATATAATAGTTTCTCAAATGACTGCAGGTTTTTCTCCATTCCCTTGCTATTGCTTCCGGAAATTATGAAGCTAATTATGACAGTATTTCATTTGTTTGCAGTATTCTTAAATTGCTTGTATCAAAAAATGGATAACGTCATTCGATTATATAGTTTCTCAATAAAGATATCTGCTAATCTTATGCGTTTCTGAGGAAAAAATGAATTTAGAAATGTATCAGAAAGGAGCTTCTTTGAATTTAAGAATGAATTTGCATTTGAAATCTATAATAAAATTATATAGAAATATATTTATAAATCTTCTTTTATTACACAGCTTCAAAATTAATGATGTTTTTAGCTTTCTTTCTTTTTTCCACTCTCCCACGAAAAGACCCCAGTAACAGCAAAAAGCATCAGAACGAGGCCGGATCGCGAGATGTGAAGACGTGCGCCCCGAGCTAGCGGCAGAATTTGCCGAAGATGTACCTAATCTCTAAATTGTACTTATATTTCCATTGTAAATAACATTGAACATCATCATCTAACCAAGACTTATTAAAGATGTTTGACAATACCCCTAGAATCCTTCCATGCCTTCCATTTACATTATTTTTTTGTAATTTTTAGTGCCAATTTTGTAATTGTGACAACAGATTTCACTCCATTCATCTCAATTTCTTCATCACTCCATTTTCTCTTAAAACTGGGGGGGGGGGGGGAGAGAATAGAAATCAAAATGCGTATATTGTTTTTTAAATATTGTCTATTATAAAATACGATGAATTTAGGTTTTATTTTGTTCAATAATTTGGATAATTAGGTTTTACAGTATTTTATTAATTTTAGCTTAAAATAATATTTGTTTGAGAGTTAGACTGACCAATTTAAGATGAATTTTTTACTGAAACTAATTTTGTTGATTTATTATAAATCAATAAAACAGTTCTGTCTTAAGGATTTTCTTTCGTCGAATTTCGACGGGTCCACCTTGTAATATATAAATTATCTAAGAGTATTTTATAAAAAATTCAAAACTTAAAAAGGATGAAAAAAGGCGGAATTCTTTCTAAAAACGTTTCTAAATAGCAATTTTTACGCAAACTCATGGACTGTTAAATTAGTTTCAAAAGTAATGGTTGGAAATTCATGGTGATAGCCCTTGCTCTAATGTAGGTTTTATAGATAATGTAGGTGCCACTACCCCCTGAGTTTGGTAGAAACGTTCCAAAAAATGCTTAAGAAACTTTCTAAATTATGTCCACTTTAATAAAAATTTACATTACTTGAGAAGTGTTACAATTTAAAAAAGAAATGGCATTGACATGTTTCGGATCTGTCTAATAAGATCTATAATCATAATAATAAAAAAAATATTTTATTATGATTATGGATCTTATTAGACGGATCCGAAACATGTCAATATTATTTCTTTTTCATTTTTGTAACACCTCTCAAGTAAAATAATTTTTTTTTAAATCTACTTATAATATTTTGCGACTTGAAGAAAATGTAAGAACGGTTCCGGGTCGTACCATTCTGATCTGCGAATCCACTGTAGCTCAACGCCACGTTAGGCTTAGCTGAAAATTGGTGCTAAACTGATGTTTTTAAAATTTCTTCCAATTGTAATAATGTTTGTTCAGCATATTTTCATATAAAACATGTATATGATACCCAATTATAATACATAAAGATATCAGCGGAAGTTTGAATTGATAAGTTTTTTTTATCGATAGTACGATTTTATTTTATGGACTCAAGGCGACGTCTTGCTCTCATCTAACACTTTTCAGTGTTGCCATCTATGAACTAACAAAGGACTCGCAAACGTGTTTTTAAAGAGACCTTCTACTTTTCCGCGGAAACGCGAAACTCCGCTTTTTCGGCGATGAATTTTACTATCCCTGGGATCGATGCAAAGATATATTAAACTATATTGTTATTTTTAAAGGGGGGGACATAACTGATGAAATACAACAAAAAAGTCAGTACGAACCGCACCAAATTAAGCAAATTTCTGCAAATGATCACAAAAAAATGTTGAAAAAATCGCAGAAAAAATACTATTTTCTTCAGAGAATCGCGGGAGATAATGCGATTTCCATCAAAGGATTGCAGAAAAAAAGAAAAAAACCGATTTCCGTTAAAGGATTGCGGGAAAAGACAGGATTATTGTTAATGGATCACGAACAAGGCGAGATTTTTCTCAAAGGATTGCTCGGAAAACGCGATTTCCGTGAACAGGTTGCTGAAAAATATTCGAATTTCATCAAAGAATCATGAAAATACTCGAATTTTATCAAAAAATCGTGTAAAATAGAAACATTTTGCAGAAAAATCGTGCGAAAATATGGGAATTTTGTAGAAAGATCGAGGAAAATATCAAACTTTTGTAGAAAAAACGGGGAAAATACGCAAATTTTGTTAAAACATCGCGAGTAATCCGAGAATTTTGACGAAAGATCAAGGAAAATATGTGAATTTTGTCAAAAGATCGCGAAAAATATGCGACTTTTGTCGAAAGATCGCGGAAAATAGGAGAATTTTGTCGAAAAATCGGGGAAAATACGCGAAATTTGTAGAAAGATCGCGGAAAATACGCAAATTTTGTCCAAAGATCGCGGATAATATGCGAGTTTTCTCGAAAAACGGTGCTATTTTCTATAAGAAACTACTATTTTTTTAAAAAAGTTTTTTGTTTATATTAACTGCGTATAGATGGCGCCAAATCCAAATTAAAAAAACAAAACACAAAGCTTCTTAATTGATGCCTAGAAGCATCGAACTAAAAGTCTATCATATGCCCATGATTAAAGCCGCTGCCGAATCACACTTTTAATAAAAATAATGTATTTTAAAATTTAAAAAACTTCAATATTTAATTTTAATGCTTTGTGAAATCTTCAGAAATTGAGTTTCATTTTGCTAATTATTATTATTATTATTATTGTAATAAATACTGCTCTTTGTTTTGAAATTAAAATTTGTTCAAAAACTAAAAATCAAGTAAAATCTTCATCATTTGTATTTGTAAAAATTTATTGCTATTTTTAAAATGTGCTATTTTACAGTACAAATTCTTCAATACTAAAATCTTCATTCTGTTTGTATTATTATGAAAATGAAATGCAAGTAAAAATTCCGTCATTTTGACGGGTCTATATACTAGTGTTTATATAAAAGGTGAAGTTCTTAAAATCTATTGATTTAAAAAATCTAATGGATTTAATAAACTGTTTTCTAAATTATGGTTCTATGGACTGTTAGAAAGTAGCAAACTGATCTGAAAACTAATGTTGGCAAATTAATGGTAACAGTTCCTGTTTCAACATGAGCATTTTATATTGGTTCCAATAGTATGAGAGAGGTGGAAGACCGTTAGACCAAAAACTTAGAATTTGACATAATGATTGAAATGACATTTGAAATTTTAAGTTGTAAATGAATACTAAGAAGAATGGTGAAGAATGGTGAAGAACACTTCAAGTGAATACTGGAGGGAGCGTATGAATTGAGCATAAAAATATTCTAAATTATCATTTATTTATTTACTTCCTGTTCTTCTTATTCATTTAAGTCTTATTTCATCCTAAATGCAATGTAATAATGAAGTATAATGAGATTGTGGCTTGCATTGTTATTTTTGAATTATTTCTAAAAGTGTAATTTTTTCTAATAAAGATACGAATATCAATATACTTATTTCAATTATTATGCGAGCAAAGCCGCGAGGCTTGCTAGTCTTTATAAAGCAAAAGAAAGGAAATCAAGAAATAATTACATCATATCATGCATAGATTTTGAAACGCTTTCCAACATTTCCAAAATACCGTAACAAAACTTCAGAGCTTTATGCCTATTATTCTGAGCTTAACCCTTTATGCGCCGACAGTACTTGAAAGTACCATTAAACGTGTTATAAAATTTATTTAATACCTCGATTAGTAGTAAATGTCAGTTTTGTCTAAAATTTGTAAAACTTCGCGTTTTAGCAGTGTGTGAATTCAACTGTGTTATTTTCAAAATTGAAAGATTTCAAAGCTCCTAGAATGAAAAAGATTCACTTTTATAAAGTGAATCGCTTTAAAAATTAAAATTACACGCTTCTATTTTATAAAAAATATAGAAGCGATAATTTAGATAATATTTTGAAACTTTTATGCTCAATTCGTCCATTTCTTCCAGTATTCACCTTAATTTTTTAGACAGTAGTCTTCTTAGTATGCATTTACAACTTAAAATTAATCATCATGTCATAGTCTAAGCTTTTCGTCTAACGGTCTTCCATCTCTCTCGTAGTAGGGAACCAACAAAAAATGCCCATGTTGAAACAAGGCTTGTCACCATTATGACGACCCCAAGTAACTGACTGTGGCACATAGCTCCCGATCATGATTTCGCAAGAAGCGATCTTAACTTTCTGCTCTGAATCCGAACTGTTTCTTCTGTGTTTGCGAGACGGCGCTGATGTGGTACAATCTTCTGCTGGAAACGAAGAGAAAGCAGAGACTGGGAAAGATGGGACAGTGTCTGATTTTTAGTGATGATTTTAACGTTTTTTTATTTGTTTGATTTTCATGTGTGTAAAGTCTTTAGGTGTCAAGTTTTATTGTGTATCTGTTAGCGTCGTGTGCTAAAATAAAAAGATGATTGTCATGAAAATGAGAAGTCATCGTGCTGCCTTACACATCGGAACCAGCGGAAATATGAAAAACGTTACACCATTAATTACCAATATTAATTTTCGAATAGGTTTGGTATTTCCGAATATTTCGTAGTAAAGTAATTCAGAAAGTTTCTAAAACCTTTTTTAGAGCGTATGTTGTTCTTACCATTCCCAGGGGATAGTGGCACTGAGATAACTTACACGAAAAATGTGGGAACGTTGAATCCCAATGACATAAATTTAATTTAAAACCATTCGGTTGAATGGTTTTTGCACTATACCCAGCTAAAAATGAACTGCAGTTTTTTTGTAGAAGTGAAGTGTTTTTGAGGTTTTTCTAAAATTTCTCTAGTCTTTCTGTAGTGCAATCTCAACTATAAAATCACTTCAGTTATTTTGTAGTTAATTAAAGGTGATTTTGCAGTAATTTATTTTAAACATTCTGGGAGCTATTAACTTTGAAAACACTGTAGTTTTTATAAAGTCATTTTATAATCAAAAATTAAAAAATATATAAGACTTTATAACCGTAGAATCACTGCAGTGAATTTGAAGTTATTATCCAACCATTAATTTAGAAGTACATTTCCGATGCATCTCTCGTATAGCTGTAGTTATTGTCCGATAAATTCATAGAATTTAATCGGAGAAAAATAATTTCAAATATGCTTCAAAATCGAACTAGGGATTTCTCATCCCATCGAAATACTTCCGTTGTAAAAAATTTATTAGTTCCTACTTTGTTTTGTTACTTGGAAATTACAAATTTTAATACATTAAAATCCATTTCTTTTTTTTATTATTATTCAGACATGGGCTGCTATATATGCTTCCTTCCCCCTAACTTAAAATTCTTAGTTCATTTATTATTTTAAGCTAAGAGAAAAAAAAATAATTTCACTAAATTGCATTTCGAAATCCAGTGAGGGGTAGTGACTACATGTGCCCCCTGCATACAACGAAAATTTCTTGGTTCCTTTTCTTTAAGTTACTCTAAACGAATAAATTTTGCGAGGTTTATTAAAATCAGAGAAAAAATATATTAAGTTTCAAAAGTTATGAGAGACAATGGGCCTTTCACTCACCAGCCCCTTAACCCGTCAGTAGTCGCGTGTCGGTCTTTTCGCCGCCCTTATAACTTATCTTCTGCTAACTTGTATCACATTACAAATACAACGGAGATCTACTGTATAGCTGACTTTGAAGCTTTTTAGACCACCTTAGTGAAGTAACAGTACACCTCTGTTTTTCTTTCACGTACATTTTTAGAAACAAAGTTGAAATTGGCGAAAAAGTCTACGTAACAATCACTAATGTCAGTTCATTTATACTTTTTCCAGTTACTCCATATCTCATGAATAAAATGCATAATTTAAGAAAACTGCAAATTTATATTTTCATTGAAATGTTACTTTCGTATATTAAGTGAAAAATATTTCTTATTTTACATATTTGGTATGTGGGGGGCCAGCGGCGAAAAGACCGAGCGCGACTAATGACGTTGTGAAAAAAGTCGCGACTACTCGCGGGTTAATGCGAAATTTCTTCTTACTTTTTATTTTAAATTTCTTGAAATTTATACATTTTACTCTGCTTTTGAAAATATTAGAAAAGAAAAATTTTGTTAATGTATATTTATAGATATATTTTAATTTAGGAAGGGGCAAATACTTTCTACTACCTTCCTCCCCCTAACAGAAAATTCTTAGTTCCTATATTTTAAGCTAAAGAAAACGATTGAATTTTAGTATTTTTTCAAAAATCGGAGAAAAAAAATTAGTTAAATTTCAAAATCGAGTGAGGGAAAATGGCTCATCTATTCCCCCACCCCTCACGGAAAATTCTTCTTTTCTTTATTTAAATCACACTAAAAGAATAAATTTTATTATGCTTTTGTAAATTGGAGGAAAAATTGCTAGTTAAATTTCAAAATCCAAGGAGGGGCAATGAGTCTACAACCCCCTCCTTAATTGAAAATTTCTTTTTCTTTTTTTCTAAGTTACTCGAAAAATTTACATTAGGTTTTTGAAAAAAAAAGAAGATGAAATTTTATTTAATTAAATTTTAAAATCCAACGAGCTCCTCTGCCTCCTTGCCCCCATCTTCATAACTGAAAATTACTTGCAATTAATTTACTATTACTTCATTTTGAAATCGACATACAAATATTTGAATCATCAAATAATTTTTTTAATCGCTCTTTAAAATTATTATTCGATCTAAACTTAATGAATCGTAGAAAGAAAAAAAATACTTCATCAGTTAATTAAAGTGTATTTTCTAATTATGTATTCATTTTAAAAGAACATCAAAGTTTCTTATTTCATGTAAATATTAAATTATTAAAAGTGTTTAAAATTATTTTACAAGTCATAAATATATTGAAAAATGTAGTCATTTTTTATATTAAAATTTAAAAAAAAATCAGAAATTTCCCTTTGTAAAAAATTATTTACCAAAGAAAAAAAAAGAAGAAAATTAAATTAATGTTTCTATTTTATTTTTAGGTAAAAATGTCGATAAGTTAACAATCAAATATATCTGCATAATCATTAAAAACATATGCTACATTAAAAAATAAAAACGACATAAAATGAGTCCTTATTTTATTCAAAGTTATTAATTATGAACTTCTTATTTTATAAAATTAATTTTTACTTTTTGCAAATATATATTTCTTAAATTAACACATTTAATTACATTATAATTCCTAAAAAAATTATATTATCAGAAAAACCTCTAAAATTCGTTTTTTTTTTTTTTTTTTTTTTTTTTTTTTTTTTGCAAGAAAGATTCAGAAATATTCCCCATTTAAAAAACTCACTACCAAAAAATTGTATATATATATACATTATTTTTATTTAATTTTTAAATAAAAAAATGTTTATAAATAACAAATTATTATTTTAACACAATATTATATTCTTATTTTATAAAATTAATTTATCCTTTTTACAAATATATATTTCTTAAATTAACACATTTAACAACATTATAATTCCTAAAAAAATTATATTATCAAAAAACCTCTAAAATTCGTTTATTTTATTTTATTTATTTATTTATTTTGCAAGAAAGATTCAGAAATATTCCCCATTTAAAAAACTCACTACCAATATATATATATATATTATTTTTATTTAATTTTTAAATAAAAAAATGTTTATAAATAATAAATTATTATTCTAACACAATATTACATTCTTATTTTATAAAATTAATTTTTCCTTTTCACAAATATATATTTCTTAAATTAACACTTTTAATTACGTTATAATTCCAAAAAGAATTATATTATCAGAAAAACCTCTAAAATTCGTTTTTTTTTTTTTTTTTTAATTTGCAAGAAAGATTCACAAATATTCCCTATTTAAAA
This sequence comes from Maratus speculifer, assembly GCA_964019185.1. Classification (NCBI taxonomy): domain Eukaryota; kingdom Metazoa; phylum Arthropoda; class Arachnida; order Araneae; family Salticidae; genus Maratus; species Maratus speculifer. The sequence goes on along the minus strand of OZ025298.1, from coordinate 283,520,178 downwards.
AACTCACTACAAAAAAAAAAAAAAAAAAAAAAAAAAAAAAAAAAAAAATGTAAAAAATGTTTTTAAATAACAAATTATTATTCTAAAACAATAATAAAAAATATGTTTTACCTTATCATTAAACGACATAAAATGAATTTTTATTCTAAAAAAAAAAAAAAAAAAAAAAAAAAAAAAAAATTACCGACCAATAATTTATTAAAGTAAGTACTTCCATGTCAAAAATATATATTTTATAAAATTAACACAACGCATGTAATTACATTATAATTCATAATAAAAAATTATTATTTTCGCAATTAGCCTAAAAATAAAATTATTTTATTAAATATTTACTGATTTTTAAATTCAGAAGAAAAACCAATTCATTTGTTTTAGCTAATTCGCTAAAGTATTTGTTTAATTCATTTAATATTAAATTGTTTTTAAAATACACGCCCATATAAATAAAAATAATAATAAAACAAAAGCACTTTAAAACATCCAACTTTTCTGCTTGCCATTCAGCTTTTGCAACAATTAACCTTTAATTGAAATGCCTCCCTTTTATACCTCGCACAACACTAACCACACAAGTCTCAACGGGCAAGTGGTCAAAGCGTGTCTCTCCTGTACCTGGGATCGTCAGTTCGAGTACAACTGTTTCCACAGACAAAATCTGCCTTTGAAGTGTTAAAAAGCAAGCTTACCAGTATGGTCAATAGATGGCGCCAGCAGAGCCAATTTTTTGGGTGGGAGGGGCATTTAACTTCAAATTCACTGCAGAAAATGTGTAGTTATAAACTACACATTCACTGTAGTGATTTTGTAGTTGTTGACTTCGAAAAAACTGCAGTGATTTGTGCCAAATCACCACAGTTTCGCCACTGCATTTTCTTTGCAGTTTCACTGGAGTTCATTTTTAGCTGGGTAGTATGCGGACAAATGGATGGATTAGACGAAGTCTATAGTTGCTATGTATTTACATAAATACGAACGCATCTAAAAATTACCAAAACTTTATTGATTGCCTTTTTATAAAGTGTCTTGTGTGACGGGCTTGATACAGACTATAAAAAAACTTCTGCTATTTCTGAAAATATTACGAAATTCAATGTGGTTTAAAAAGCTATAATATAACAACTTTTAAATTTTCCACAAATCCGGTTAAAGTTCTTTTATCTTCCGAAATCTTTAGAAATTTAAATTTAATGAAACAAGTCTGTAAGAAATGTTTGTTTTGTTGACAGTAACTTTCGAAAATATTTTCGCCTATTTAAATTTTCGCCTAGGTAAATATTTCCGAACATTGTACTAATCTGTCTTTTTTTTTTCTTCTTTTTTTACAAGAAGTGTCTTTTCGAATGCTTTCAATTCAGAAATATATGTTTTTATGTACAACAAACAGGTTCAACCATCAAACGTGTTAATTTAAGAGCATTTAAATTAACAGTAATGTTAGATCTTTTTTGTTTTGTTTTGTTTTGTTGTTACTCATGCATATAAAAATTCTGTTCCATAGCGGAAAAAAGTTTACAATTGATAGAAGCATAAAAAAATCATGTAAAAAATTATTAAAATATATAAAATAAATAAAAGTAGTTAAAATAAGTGAAATAAAAGTAAAATAAACAAGTCGGAAATTGCATGTCAAGTGTAGCAAATGAAGTGCGTTCATAACGTTACAACGAAGTTAAAAAAATATTCAGATCTTGGTGTAATAGTATACAGTATTACAGATGCAGTATAGTAGTCGAAATCTTTTGAGTGTCCGTGTAAATACTATTTGATTTCTATTACACAGGCAATAAATTGTAGTGAACTTCAGTAACGTACATCAATTACATAAAATGTTAAACAGTTTAATACAATTAAAATGCGACCCAAGAAATGTCCCTCCTATTATATCATTATGTAATAAAATACTTTGTGCTACAGAATATATATTTTAATATACGTCATAATCTTTTTCATTATGTTCGGAAAAGTCTAACGCCATTAAAATGATCTTTAAACAATTTTTTTCCCATTGACCGTACGGAATAATTTTGATTGTCTCTGTAATTGAACTATACATCCAATTTTCATAAAATTTGAAAAGACTCAACAAAATTATGCAACAATTATATATTGTAATATTTGAACGATTCGGTTGGATAGTTTTTGTGTTGCTATATGTACACAGACGAACGGAAATAACGACAACTGTATATGCAACGTAATTACAAACGCACCTAAAAACATTCGATTTTTATTATTATTATTTTTTTTTTCGTATACTAAATGGATTCAGACTGTAGTTTCCCATAAAAATTTATTTGCTGTAGCCAACTATTGAAGTTTTAAACGATTAATTTTGAGTCTCTCTGTATAACGAAATCAGATGCGACCTTTTCTCTGCCAGAGGAAAAATTAACATGCAGGAAATTTTAACGGACGATGATTTCATGCACTGATAAAGGCTTCTTAAAACTATGTTGTTGAACAATAACATAATGTAGATTAGACAAAGGAATGACATAAACTTATTCTGCAAAAAATGTTCATAAAGTGTCTCTTAAAGACAAAAGGATGCAAATTTGTAAAAGGAAAAGAAATACCCGCTTATTTAACTTTTTTTTAAATTATGAAATCGATATCAAATGTGATAAGGATAAAAAATAACAAATTTTGTAATACTTTTATTATATAATCGTTTTAAAGAATTTTGATTTAATATTCATAAGCTATAAACAAAAGCGAAGAATAAAGTGGTATATTTAATTTCATCCTATAAAGATTTATTTATTTTTAATATAGGGTGAACATTAAACTACCTATTGTGTTGTAACATTCAAGGGTATATAAATAATGCCGGATTTAAATGAAATGTAAAAAATACTAAAGATTATTCTAGACGCAAATATGACACCGAATATAAGTGAGACATATGTGCAAGATTGTACCCAAGTACATAACTTCGATTATGCGGAAATTATGTATTTTTCAACTATAGTCTCTATAATAACTGCATTGTATTACGTTTGTTATTATCATCACCGTTATGCAGGTTTTCCATCATGTTCCATGGATTTGGATCATAACTAGGATTTCGTTCTTCTGACGAAATCATAATTCACATCACTCCTCAGTCTATCTGTCACAGAAATTCGTACATAAAAACATTTATAAATCTGAGACTTCAAATTTTGTGTACTTACAGCTGAATACCTGAATTGAATAAATGGATTCAGACCATAGTTGCCCATAAAAATTATTTACTGTAACCAACTATTGAAGTGTTAAACAATTAATTTTGAGTCTCTCTGTATTACGAAATCAGAAGCAACCTTTCTCTCCAAAGGAAAAAATAACGTGCAGGAAATTTTAACGGACGATGATTTCAGACACTGATGAAGGTTTTTTAAATCTTTGCTGTTGTGCAATAAAATAATGTAGATTAGGCAAAGAAATGACATAAACTTATGTCATAAGTTCATAATGTGTCTCTAAACGACAAAAGGATACAAATTTGTAAAAGGAAAAGAATTACCCGCTAATAATAAAAAGAACGATTTTTTTATTATTATGAAAACGGTATGAAATGTAATAAGGATAAAAAACAACGAATTTCGTAATACTTTTATTATATATTCGTTTTAAAGAATTTTGATTTAATATTCATGAGCTATAAGCAAAACCGAAGAATAAAACTGTACGTTTATTTTCTTATTATAAATATTTATTTATTTTTAATACAGAATGAACATTTAAATGTCTATTGTGTTGTAACATTCAGGGGTATATAAATAATGCCGGATTTAAAAGAAATATAAGAAATACTAAAGATTAATCTAGACGCAAATATGACACCGAATATAAGTGAGATATATGTGCAAGATTGTACCCTAGTACATAACTTCGATTATGCGGAAATTATGTATTTTTCAACTATAGTCTGTATAATAACTGGATTGTATTACGTTTGTTATTATCATCACCATTATGCAAGTTTTCCATCATGTTCTATGGAATTGTTCTTAATTTATGTTCGATTGACTGGACGATTGATAGGTGATTTACCAATCACAACAGGTAAGATTTTCTCATGTTTAATATCATATATTTAACCTATCATCATTAGGGTTTCGTTCTTCTGACGAAATCATGATTCGCATCATTTTTCTGTCTGTCTGTCACAGAATCCATACATAAAAAATTTATAAATCTGAGACTTCAAATTTTGTGCACTCACAGCTGAATAGCTCGTGTCGCACGACAAATAACAGTCTTGAAAAAGTCTATTATTTTAATTAAATTAATTTTTTTCAATGTCACTCGTTCATTTTTGCTATTTTAATTTTAAAAAGAGAATCTTAATTTTAACGTTTTTCGTGTAGGAAATTATATCTTGGAGGTAAAGCATCTCGATAGTAAGCAGTAGGTTCTTAGTTGAAATCCTGGTATTGGAAGTTGAAATTTTCATACTGAGATGGATTTAATCAACGAGAAATTTCATATTTCATATACATAGGCCAATTTAAGGGCTTATACAATTTTTATTATGATTAATACTTTATGATAAATGATCATTGATAATTCAATTTTCTTTCTATTTTAAAAAGTATTGCGATTCATTAATGATTCAGCCTTTTAAATTTTGTTTAAACAATTATTTTCACTTTTAGAAATTTAAAATTTTATGTATATTTCCGCTAAATTTCAATATTTAAAAAAACTGGAATTTTGTATTTTATTTAAATAATTTGATTTGAACATTTTTAATTAGATTAAAATAAAAACCTTCCTCTATGATTATTTTTAAATTAAATTTATTGGTGCTACCATCTGTGTAAAAATTTAATAATTTAAAATTAACAGTTTGGATTTATCAATCAAAGAATAAGTTGTTTTGAAAGAAATATTAAACGAAATCCTCTGTGAAATCTGCGATCATACTTATCCATTTGATTTTCTTTTCTTTTCTATTGATGTTGGCATAAGAACATACTTTCATTCAAAAACAGAAAAAACTTGCTTTGAATATAAACTATAAAATTCCTTGATCTAACACAAAACAAACAAAAAATTTAGAGATTAATATATGTATATTCTTTTCTTTTATATTTATTTATTTATTTATTTTTTATCTGGAATTTAAAATACATTTTTAATTCTCATTTTTTAGATTAAGATCTGAATGTCATTATTTATTTCTTACTTTATAACAAAATCTAAGTACTAACGTTTGTGCCAATAGATGGCGCTCTGTATAGTATATTCGTATTTATTCTACTTAAAGTAAATATTCAACGATATTAAATCGATTTAAAATAAATTTTCATCGATATTAATAAAAACGTGTTATTAGTATAAAATAATTTAACTATTTTAATTAAGTTCACATTTTTGTTTACTGATGTTTTGTAATTAATTAATTTTAATAATAGTTATTTTAATTATACATTATTAATTATATCTCGTTGGTTTCTGATATAACTTTCTTTGTTAACTGTCAACTATAACTGCTGGCAAAGTGAGATTGCAAATTTGAAATTATCTCAGATGGTAGCGATTGATCCTATAAGTTTATCTTTTTGATAATTCAATTATTGTCTTATTATTTTTCGAATATTTTTCTTTGAACTATGTTTTCCATTGCAATTAATCTTTTGATAATTCATTTATTGTCTTATTATATTTCTAAAATTTTTCTTTGAACTACGTTTTCCATTGCGATTAATCAGGCAATTTAGAAATCATTTTTAGGTTTATCTTGATTTCTAATCAGAAATTAATTGCAATTAATGTGTCCATTTAGCATTGCCCTTGAGAACGAGCTAAATACCACATTTCCAATATTGTTCCAATTTTTGCCAACTCCTATGTTTGATATAGTTTGTTATTTAACGAGTTATTCCATATTTTGTTGTTGATTTGTAGTATTATCTAATGGTTATATATATATATATTACAGATAATAGATGTTTACACTCATAAATGCTTACACACATGAATGCAGTCGATTAAGAAGAAAGAAAACAGAGGACTCACTCTGTATTAGACCCTGTGATCGTTAAGGTTACTTGGATAAAATATTCGTCCCCAATATTTGTCCGGAATGGCTCAGTTGGAAGAACATTGCCTGCTTCAGCCAATAGATTCCTGGTTCGAATCCTGGCCCGGACTTTTTAACCTGCTTGAAAAATTTACATCTGACTCATCGTATAGTTTAAATGCCAAATTTTCGCAAAAATAAACTGTCAAATGCGATTATTATTGGTGCTCTGAGGGTAAATATTTGAATTATTAGCAGTTATTACTGAAAAAAATCATTCCTAAAAGTATAAGAAGACTTTGAAAAAAACTATAGATCCTAGGGTTGGGTATTGCTGCATATACTAAAAATTGTATGAATAGTTATGTGTCATTTCTTACAAAATGAACAACAACAACAAAAAAAAGTAGTCGTGAACCTATAGTAACCGATTTTGATAAAATTTGATACACAAATTCAGTTTATATTTAAATCTGTGACTTCCGGCAATAACCAGGTAACGCACATTTTTGAAAAAATTGAGATAGTTTGGAAAAATGTAACTTTAAAAAAGTACTTTCATCTGCCATAGTACTGAAAAATGAAAATCGAATACTTCCCGTCATATGGCGACTATAAATTTTGATTTAAAAATTGAAAAAACAATAATAATCGGGTAAGTGCATAAATTAACGGTAATAACCAGATAAGACTTCTATTGATTTCGTTGTTTCGTCGTTCGTTTAATCGTCTATAGTTCTAAAAATAACATAAAAATATAGTAACATAAAAAAGTAAAAAGTTGACAATGTATTTAATTGTTGTGAAATTGATGTTTAAAATGTAAATAAATATTTAATTTTATTTACATTTATTAAAAATTTAAAAAAGGATTATTTTTATATCTATTCTGGCGTAGATAATAATTGAAAATTTTAAATAAGAACATTTAAGAAATTTAATTAAAAAATTGATTTTTCAAATTGTAATCTATGTATTTTTAGTCTACAATAATATTTTTCCATTAAAAAAAAAGGCATAGCAAATGATTTAGAATTTGGAATTACCCCCATAAAAATTCAAAATGTTCCCCAGGGAGCTTTTATGAACCATTGCTTTAAGGGTTAATATCTCGGTTTATTTCAGACGATTTTTTTAAAATCCTCATCAAGAATGCTTTTATACTTCTTTTCTAAGGTAATCTTAACATTCCCCAAAAAGTTTTGCTGAATGCCCGCAAATCGAAATTTGTGTGTAACGGAAAAATACGCTTTTCTCCAAAACTATGTGACCTAACGTAATCCTTATAGTTTTGCTGGAAGGTTTAAATTAATGCCTAATACCTCAAATGTTTTCATAATTTTAGCTTCAGGTGATTCGGAAATAGATGCGGGGGGGGGGGAGATATTTTTTTAATTTCCTTTTCGACGATATCTCTGAAAATATATTACCTAAAACTAAAAGAAATGTATTTTTGAGTTCAGCGTTACAAAGTCTTTCAAACGATATCCTACTCAATATACAAAGAAAAGATTTTTTTCGAGTTCTTTAATTAGCCCTTATATATTCTCTCTAAATTTGTGAATGTTTCATAATCTGTATATATGTGATTCTACGATAAGAGGTAATTTGTACGGCAATCCGTTTAAAGCATATTTTTTATTCTATATGTTGCTTTTATTTTGCAATGAATCGCATCTTCTTAATATACTTTATTAAGTAACATCACGATTGAATGCCTAATTAAAACACATTTTCCTGAAATTTCTTAAAAAGTCCAAAAAAGTATCTACCCTGGCATGTCCCCTTGCTGATTTCAATTTAACTTTCAAACAATACATATATTTTTTCCATCATATGCTTAGCTAAAATATGTTTAATTGGAATTTAAGTAATTATACTTACGTATTATAAAATAAAAAATAAAATAATTTTGTTAATTTCAAAAAATTTTTGCAATTAACTTTTGTCCCGCATTTTTTGTGTATCTACCCTGTCAAATTTCGTTCCGCTGAAACAAATATAAATTCAAGGATGGCTATATTGGAAGTAGCGCTTAAAGACATCTATTGGCTTGAAGTTAGCAATACTAAACGCGCAAGCCATTTAAGCTCGCCATTTTTAGTTGTTGCGACGCGACCGTGCGGTGTAGTGGTTTTGCAAGGTGATCTTCCCTGGTAAGTCATAAAACTTATAATATTCATTTAATTCAATTGAATTTACTGCCCTAATTAAACAATACAGTAATAATTAAAGTGAAATATACAATTAACCCAAAAACTTATTCAGTCAGTTAAAAAAATTGAATTTATCATGAAAATGTCTCTCCCCTGCCGTATTTCCCCTGTCAAGATAACTGCCAGGGGAGAGAGTCACTGACCAGAAAAAGTTATAAAATATGTATAAAGTGACCTGCCCTTACATGAAAAGGTAAATAAACGGGAGAAAAATCATAATTTAAAGGTTTTTGATCAAACTCAAACTTTTCTTTTTGGTCGTATCCTCTATGTACTTGAAACCTCTTATCGTAGAATCACCCATATATGTGAATCAACAGTCTTTATTATTTCCCCCAATTTGAATTTTTCACGTTCAATAGTTTTCGAGTAAAGTGGTTGTGATAGACAAACAGACACAGGAGTGATCCTATAAAAATTCCATTTTAAGTTGCGTTAGTAATTATGTAAATACGTAGCACCTATAGCCGTCGTTCAGTCCGTCTATCTGTCTGTCCACTTATAACAGAGCAAAGCCTACCCATTCGAATCATTTGAAATTTCAAATATATATTAATGGATAATTTTATCGAGTTATTTCAAATTTTATGAAAATGAGATGCATAGTTTTAATTACAGGACTATCAAAAGTATTCCATAATATTACAACCAATGGGAAAAATAGTTAGTTTCAAGTACATTTTAATAGTGTTACACTCTTCCGAACATAATAAAAATGACATGCACCTATAAAGTATGTACTAAAATGTCTGTGCTAACATTCTGTGCAATTGGAGGTTCAAAGAACATTTGTTATTCATTTTCAGGGCCACACAAAAATATTCCATTACATTGTATATCAGGGTAAACATCGTTCGGTGAGTGTTTTATTTATGTTAAACTATTTCAAACTATTTGAAATTGATATACGTTGCTTAGATTTATTACAAGTTACTTCCTGTATAACAGACAGAAGATAGTATTTACAGGGATACACATAAGATTTTGGATACTCTACTGTATCCGAAGTAACACCAAGATCTGAATATTACTAAAACTTCGTTATAGTGAGAATGCACCACATTTGCTACGCTTGACGTGTAATTTCCAATTTGTTACTTTTTTAACACCCCGGAAAAAGAAAAAAAATAGCCTATAAGGAATTATGACTTCTTTAAATTTACACTTAAAAAGTTAAGGGACTCTTGTCATTCTGAAGTAGTGTCAAACGAGAAAGCTTTTAATTTAACATTTAATATCATAAAAATCTTACATCCATAGAGCATTCAAAGTATTTTCAGAGCAATACCTAACAGATGAAATTAGTTATATAATTCAAGTTGCAAGCAATCATGGTTTCCAGCCAAAAACAATATATAAGATTATTGATAATTTTAATAAACCAAATCTTAATCAAGAAGTAACCACCAAACCATCTTACAGAAAAATTTCAACATCATAATCAATCAAAACATTCCAATCATCTTTGAAAGGCTAAAACAGTTATTCAAGAAATATAATATTCAACTAATAGCATCAACTCCTCCTAATCTTATGAAAGTAATAAGCAAGAAACTAGACCCAATAGACCCCATTAATTATGCAGGTGTATATGAAATACCTTTTTTGCTTAACAACAATCAAATCAAATATTACATAGGAATGACTGGTCGAAAATTCAGCAAGAGGCTTAAAGAACATAAAAGAGATATTAAGTATAATAAACCAAGCACATCCATATCAAGACTCTGTTCCATAAATGAAGTACAATCAATTGATTATAACAACTCAAGAATTATTTCCCGGCAAACGAACCCCCATAAGTCTAAAATTCGTGAATCAATAGAAATTATAACACGGAATAACCAACTATGTAACGATAATTTATCCTATTTTATGCCTAGTGCCTGCATAGACTTTCTAAACACAGAAATTAAGTTCGGATGAACTTTAATTTGATCTCTACACTATAGATGGCGCCACGGCTGCATTCACATGCGAATTTGGATTTCCTTCAGAAGAAAGGCGGGTTTTTGCTTTTAGTATTGTATTATGTGAACTGTGTAACGTGTTAGTTTTTATCTTCTAATGTTTCCCTGATGATGAACAAGTTTTATTGTTCAAAACTGTAGGAAATCAACTCTACTTTACTTGTAAGTAGTACATGAATTTTAATTAAAAAATTTAACATCTAGTATACAGTGATGAGCTGATTTTATTATTTGTTATTTTAATTTAACCTCTTCAGACCTGATGTATCCTATAGATTGCAAATTTTTATTACTTTTTGGGGCCGTCCATAAATGAAGTGAGGGGGAGAGGAAGGTTCATGAAATTGTGATAAGGAAGTAAGGAGAGAGTAGGAAAAAATGTGACATCACACATTTTGGTTAAAATAAAAGAATTAAAACTCTGCGGATTAAATTATAAGTATGAAGATTTTTTTTTAACAATTAAAACATTTTGTGCTCATAACGATAACATTTAAAGCCAAATATATTAAGTTCTACTTCCAATTCCAAAATACTATCGTTTTAATTTTTTTAATATTAATATTTTATTACTATTGCTATATTAATTATTATCTGTTGCTGTTATTGTTGTAAATCTTATTTCATACAAAATAAGTACACGAATCATTTTTATTTTTTAACTCAGAAATGTCATTAAAACAAATATTTAAAGTTGACAAATAAATTTTGAAATATGATCGCGCTTTATGATATCAAATGTTTCTAAACTGCAAGTATATGTTTACATAATACAGCTTGAAATGTGACCAGAGGGGGGAGGGGCTAAAGCGAAGTGTGATATTTTGTGACAAAAGAGGGGAGAGGAGTCAAAAATATCGAAAAAACGCGTGACGTCATTTATGGACGGCCTCTTTTCGTGAAAAAAAAATGTGTTAAAAATAATGAAACTTTTATGAATGGATCTTGACAGATATAATACAACAGATAAGTACAATAAACAAAATAGCAGTTTGTTTCTTATTCTTTCTTCTTTTCTAGCGTGATGTTATATCAGCAGCAAAAATATATCAAATGTACAAAAATTAAAATGTGAATGTTTTTTCTGTATGCTAAGCTAGTATTACTTACCCATCATACGTAGTATAGGGTAAGTCTTGCTATCGTTTTGAAAATCGAAAAAAATTGTTTGACGGATTTACACGTTTCAGATACTGGAGATTCCGAAAAACATATTTTTAGAAAAAAAAATTTGCCGTCCGTCCGTCTGTGTGTCTGTGTGTCTGTCTGTCTGTCTGTAACCGCTCTATCTCCCGAACAAATTGAGATAGAGACTTGAAATTTTGTATGTATACTTAGTATGTAAGAATGGAACGAAGCCTATTTAATATCAGTAACCTCGATTATCCGGAACTATTTTTTTCGGACTCTCGAAAAATTCGTTCTGATGAAAGGTACATAAAAATTTTCGAATTTTTTTATTTTAAGGAGTGGACATAAACAGGCCCGTAGCCAGGATTTCCTTTCGGGAGGGGCTGAATCTAGAATTTTTTTCTGATCTTACAAAAGTAATTTGTATAATTTAAAGCAAAGAATTTAAACAAACCTAAGATGTGTTTCTGCATAGGATGCTTGATAACCATGTCAAATATTGTTATTTCGTATTCAATTTGTTTTCAATTTCTGTTGCGATTTTTGACATTCAAAAGTACTTCTAGTTTCCAAACTGGTTCGAAAAACGGATAGTTTAGGGGGGGGGGGGGGAATTCCGCGAAACCTAAAAAGCACAAAATAATAACGTTTGAAATGAGTATCCTATAAAAAAAGCTAAGAAACATTGAAATAGAAAGAAGTAGCATGAATTTATTTAAAACACAGGATTAATACTAGCGTGGAAGAGTCTGTCATTGAAAAAGGTCTTTCAGCATTGACTGTTGCTATTGGGTTTTCAACCAAGACTGTGAACAAGTGTTTGATATTATTGTAATACGACACATTACAGTATTAAAACTTTTAAAATCTCTGTGTTGGTGTTAAAGAAAATTTTGCACCTTAATTCATATCCAGCTTTCACTTGCTACATTGACACTTTATCATAAAAATTTTCAATAGGACTTTCTACACGGAGAATAAAGACTGTGATATTGTAATACTCTTCAGCGGATGTATTTTGAGGGTTTGTATGTGTTGTCTGTCTAAATGTTAGTCTTGAGATCTTTATTTCAGTTTGAAAGATGTCTTCCTGAAGTTTCGATGCACAATCAAATATCTCACAAAAGATTTCTTCTGCTTTTTCGCTATATTTATGTAAAACAATTAGGACATTTTTAACATAAGTTACAGCCGATATCATGTCACGAAATTTTTCTTGAATAACTCACTATGATTTTGTGAGACAAGAAAACTTTCTCACAAACACACAGGCTTATGAGAAAATCATTCTTCTCCCGAAGGCAAAAAAATCTCCAGCTACCAAAGAAATCTTCCATGTGTTTTTCAAAATATTTTCTGAGCTAATGCAAATGTATATAGCTCAACAAAAGTTAATATGCTTTCATGCCTCTCGATAAATTTTGTATCATAAATGCGGAGAAGTCCCTTTCTTTTGCTTAATGGGGTATATTATGCAAGCATATTATGCAATTGCTTCTTGAAGCACTAAATTTACCTTTAGGTGATTTTAAAAAACTTTTGTCCCTGCTTTAACTAGTCCATGATACTTTCGGATTATGGGATTCAGACAAGGCAAGATTTAACAGATGGCTTTCAAAGTGGATGTATCTAATTTTTGGATACTCTGAAAAATTTCAGAATAGACCCCGCTAACATGACCAGACTTATTAGCTGCTTCATCATACACCTTAGTGACGCATTTATCAAGTCAAGGCGAAATTCATCACAATGTTGTAACATTACTTTTCTTGAATTTTTGGCAGAGAAGACATTCATTGGAATAAACCCTAAAAGAATTTTTTGAATTATTGGGTTTTATGAATTTTTTAATAGTCCTCATATCTAACACAAAGCTCAAGCTGTTCTGCGCTTGAGTTTCATCAGCAATTAAGCTACGCGTTTTGTTTGTACTAACAAAACAGATGCAGAAACTAACATGCAGAAACTAACATGCAGAAACTAGTCTTTCTGGTTCTTTGTGTTTTTTCTGTATCTATTTTTTCGTGAAAAAACAAAAAACAAGTTTTACAATAAATGCGTTTTGGACTATCTAAGAAAACGAAATACTATTTCTGGATCTTTCTTACATTTTTCTTATTTTTGTTTGTTTCCTACAGTTATTGGAAAACTATATGGCTGTTTGGAAAGTAAAATGGAACCAAAAATGTTTCTCTTCTTGACATCATCTAAGTCATCTCTAGTTACATAGCAATATCAAATCGAGTTGCTTGCCATATTGCAGGCTCATATCGAGTAATTGACGAATCCCCACCAAAGTCAAATTGTTTCGAACGCTAACATCCAAATAATTCTAAATTTTAATTTCTAAACAAGACTTGCTGCCTGAAAAAGTTGATATTATTGGAATTGGTTTTACGCAGGGCACGACTACAATGGTGGACATAATTATAAGACATCTACCGAATTTCACATTAAATTAAATAAACTATGTAAAGCTGAAAAATGCATTGCATCAAACATGACTTAAACATAAATTTTCTCTATTACCATACATAATTATTTTATAACAATGATATTTTCATATAATCTGATGAAAAAAACTTAAAAACATAATGGACAAAATAATAAGACACCTATATTTTTTTCCAAATACAATGGTCAACATAATTAGCAGACACTAATAGTTTAAAAGAAAATCCTCTAACATGGTTATTTAATATTTGGTGAAGCCACCAGTCTTTTTATGACATGAAATATGCGATTCGGCATCGAATCTATCAATTCTAACAAAAAATCGCAAGATAGTTCTTTCTAAGTACATTTTATAGCATTTTGTTTAAGTCTTCGACACATGTAAACTGCCTCCCATTTCGGTAAACCTCACGAGCTAATATCCCCCCCCCCCTCCAAGTTTTCGATGGGATTTAAGTCTGAGGTGTGAGAAAACCACGGAAGAACATTGATACTTCTCTCTGAAAGCCACTTTTTTGTTGCGCATGATGTATGAATCGACGCGTTATCGTGCTGTAAAGTGCAGTTTTCGCCACAAAGAAGTTCACCGTATATGATTAGTTGATCTTTAAGAAGATTCTTATACTTTTCGGAATTCATTCTTGAATGCACAAAAATGATACCGGTTTTTCCTTGAGCCAAACAATCAGCCCAAACCATTAATGAGCCTCCACCCATTTTGCGGTTCATTTGTACACCAGGAGACTTTCGTAAATCATATCAATAATAGTGAAAACCGTCCAGATTAAACTTTTTCTCATCAGTAAATAACACAGAGTACCATTTGGAGGTCCAGGCCACAGTTGTTTTAACGAAGTTTAAACGATCCATTTTGTGCCACCTTAGAAGCGATGGTTTTTTTTTTTTCTTCAATTTTTTTAATTTCACATATGAAGCATTATGCAACACCCTGCGAATGGTTCTCCTTGAACAAATTAGTTTTAAAGCATTTTTAATGCCTGTAGTGGTCATCTTATTCTGTGTAGAGAGCGGTAGCACAAGAGGTCTGTCTCTCGATGGAAAGCAAGGAGTACGTCCAGATCTTTTAATCACCGATCCATTAATTCTTCTTTTCATAACATTTGAAATCGCACATCTAGAGCATTTAATAACTTTTGAAATATTGTTAACTGAAGCACCAGTCCTATTTAACCTCCAAATTTCGCGAATTTCACTTTCCTTTGATTCTATACCACGTGGCATGTTTGTTAATGCATGAAGTCGGTTATTGTCTGCTTTAGTTAACTGCTGACGCTATAACAGCGTGCAGAAAATTTGCATATTGAACATAATTTTCGAAAAAAAAGCAGGAGTTTTAATTAAAATTTTAGGGTGTCTTATAATTTTGTCCATGGTATTTAATTTTTTAATAAACTCTTTAAAAATATCATTTCTGTAAAACTATTACGTGTGATAACAGAATAAATTTATGTTTTTTCCGTATTTGATTAAGCATTTTTAAGCTCTGAGTCTTTCGTTTCATTGTATGTCAAATTAGGTAGGTATCTTGTAATTAAGTCACCACTGAAACAAGTTTTTGTGTCAGGGCCCTTTCAATTTTTCGTGCCCCCTTAGATTGGTTAATTTACTATTTTTTTTATTTTTTTTTATTTATTTATTTTTTTTTTTTTTAGATATTACATATTTATTCGAAAAGTGTCAACTCAAGTTTTCTAGAAAACCGAAAAACGATTTCAGGTATAAAAATAATTCTATTTTAAACTTCTATTTTTCGATTGAACTGTGCTTTTAACAACATATTGGAGTATATTTTTGTCATTTCAACGTATTAATACCTCAAATATCATATTTTTTCACAACTATAAATTTTTAATGGAAATGTAAATGGAAAAATGGAAAATTTTGTGCCCCTCAGAATATTTGTGCCCAGGACATGGGCCCCGAATGCCCGTGCAATAGTCAGGGCCTGGTTTTACGCAAGTCATTTCAAGATTTAGTGCACCCATTATGCTGTTTTGTGGTTTTGCAATTAAAAAAGAAAAGTACACCTCTGAAAAAATATTTTTTTCCTTTCATATCATATTTTCTAATTACTTAAAAGATTCTATTAATAATCATTTACATTTTTCTTTCCATCTTATCTATTCATTTGACAAAATACTGTATTTTCCGTTACTAAATTCGCGGCTCAAAAAGTTTATTTTAGACCCAGAAATTGTATTTAATAAAATTAGTATTAAAAGAAAAAACTCAGAATACACTTCACTTATATTACTAAATTAAATTTCTGGCTGTAAACTGAGTCAGTGTTGTTTAAATTTTTACTTCGTTCCTAGACGCAGCTCAAAATGTCTCTATACTTGCTTTACAAATAGCACCCCCTAGCCCGTCAGCACACCCACCTCTATCTGTAGATTGGTCTCACAGTGTAATTGGGGGTAAATTTTATCAAAATACGCGTGCTGACGCTATACAAAACTCTCTCCAGTGGTACTATGAAAATCTTTTAAAAAAAAAAGCCCTACATAGTGATATCCATCCCTGAAGTTGATAGTTCTACAAAATACAAAGAAAATTAACCAGACAAAGCAGCTTACTTTACGCACATTTTCTTACTATTAAAGATTCACATGCAAACAATTCGCAGAAAAGTTGATCAGTGAAGAGACTGTAGGATGCCGCCATGGCGTTTTTGGAAAGTTTTTCGATACCATATCGTTTTTCATCGCAACATTATTTTTCAGAAATACATTCTAATAATCTCTTTTTAATAAAAAGCGTTTTACAGTTATAACATCATTATGAAAGATACTATCTTTAATATTATATTTTTTCACATGATTTTACATGATGATTATAGGTGGCTATTGAAGTTTTTGGGTCCCTTCTGTGCAAAACATTTTAACATTGACCGCTCTAAGTTTCGTTTATATGCATGAAGATAAAAAAAATTAATGATGATCATAACATGCAAATAAATGTTTTATATCTGTCTCCTAAAGTAGCACCATATGTATATTACACTAATTTTTCTTAGTCAAATTAATGATACGGAATTACATTTGATCGAATTTTACTACGCATAAAGATAGTTAAAATTGCGTTTTAAAAAGAATTTATATTTATTGTGGTTAATTTTATTAAAAAAACAATATATCCAAATGACTGATATAATGAAGGATTACTGTAACTGTAATTGAATAAATGGATATTTTTACAGTTAAAAATACAATTTATTTTGATGTAATGGGAGATAAAATCAATCAAAATTTATTTTATTATTATAGAGATAATTTTGTAAAATCTTTTCAAACTTTCGGGAGGGGCTTCAGCCCCCTTAGCCCCCTCCCTGGCTACGTGCCTGGACATAAAAGGCAATAAAATAACACAAATTTTGTATAAAGAACGAAGTCGATCGGATTATTAGTTGCCGAGATATCTGTATTCCTGTTTTTCACATTCTTCGATTTTTCATGACCCTGTATTTCATTCAAATTTCAATACAAAGATATATTTTAATTGGAAATGAGACGCTTAATTCGACTCAGTAAATATTTAGTTAATATGATTATTATTTTTGGCGTTATAAGGATGTTTCTTTTACGCTATCTGGTACTTACTTGAGTATTTTGGCGTTTTGTATAATTTGTCGAAATGGGTTCATCAGCAATTCAATATCGAGCATATATATAGAGCTATGTATATTAAAAGTATTAAAATGCATGTTTAAGTTTTGTTTTGGAATTGCAATGCATTTTATAAATAGTTTACACATGTTTTATTTTCATATTTTATATTATGCATATCTATGATGGGTAAGTGTTACGGTGGCCCCCAACGACTAGTTTTTAGAGTTCATTAGTAACACAAATCATTAAATATATAATTATTTCATTTTCGTCTTTTTTCCAATGCAAAAAAGAATAAAATAAACTAAAAAAATGTCAAAAAATCTGTACGCTAAGATACCACTTTTAGAATCCATTTTTGAAACAAATTACTAAATGTAAGTTATTGATTTTTTTCATTGTTTTTCTAATGTAAAAAAAATGTCAAAACTAAAAAATGAACTAATAAATTTGTTTATTGAGTCCTCATATATCATCAACTTTTATGTACAAAAAATGAATTTCGCTTTTTTTATTTTTTTTCAGTTTGTGTTAATTGTGAGTTTGTTAATATAAATTTATAACTGATGTTAAAAAATATATATAAATAAACCCTGGAGTTTGAAGAGTATAAATAACTTATTTTTACATTAGAATATGAATCTAAATTATCCAAGCCCAGATAGTATAATTTTCTACGAAGTATCTATGATTGGTCGCATTCAATATTAAAAGTTGACCAAATTGGGGAATCATCTCAGAAGTTAAATTGTTACATTAAAATAAATACAGAAAAAAAGGAACGAAAAATCTTTTTAACAGGAGATATTATTTTTGATAGAAAAACATTAAACAAAGTGTTTTAATAAGTTATATATCTGTTGCTCATATTGAAAATTTTGTGGTTTTCTTTTTTTCTTCTTCACTGATTACGATCTCAGAAACGCTTTTGTTAATTCACGGAAATATTCCTGGCACTACTGTTTTTGGTATATATTCAAGAATTGAGTTTATTTCCGTTTATTTTTAATATCGTTCTAAGACAGAAAATTTCCCTAATGTTAAAGAAAAGGAGATTATAAAAAAAAAATGGTCTCTTGTTCACTCATGGATCCGGTTGGATTTAAATCTGGGTAGGTGCATATTCACAGTCACCAATAACCCCATGGTGACTAAATTTTTTGACTTGGCGACTAATTTTTGGCATCTAAGACGCCATCTTTTGGCGAATTTTGCGTTTTTATCGTGATCATATAACGAAAATCGCGTTTCTTCGCTTCTTACGAAAATCCAACGTTTTCTTCGCTATCTTTTGATGAAAATCGTGTTTTTTCGCGATCTTCTAGCCAAAGTCTCTCTTTTTTTGCAATGTTTCGACGAATATTACGTTTTCCGGCGATTCTTTAGCGAAGGTTGCGCTTTTTTCAGCGAAAAATTGCGGTATTTTTGATAAAATCAACTATATTTCTTCAATATTTTCACGAAATTGCCGTTGTACACTGAAAAAAATGAAGTACTCAAAAAGTAACTCGGTGTACTCATATCGAACTGCGTATGTTTGGATCAAAGATGAACACATTGTTTTCTCAATTTTGAAACAGCATGTGTTATCAAATCCAAACAAACGATAATTTTGTACCCAGTTTTGCTTTATCTCATTCATGGCGGCATAAAAGATGCTTATTAATGTAAATATTAAATTATGCACAGTATTTAAAAAAATAAAAATAAAATATACTTCCAAATAATCCTCTTGTCATAAAAATGTTCGATTTGGGTATTTTACTTATTATTTTCTATTTCTCTTACAGAGCAAGATCCCAGGGCCACCAGACGTTACTTATTTTCTCACAAGTAAAATGTATAGGATAAAGTAGTGTTAGTACGTGCTGTAAGCGTAGTGATACCTGCTAGCTTGGACCGACGGCCAATTTACAAGTAGCAGGTACCAAAGGTAGGTAAAAACACTACAAACTTTTCTTATTTTCTCAGTCTTGATTTTTATATATGATGCTCAGGGAACTATTTCAATACCTTATGTAAGCAGCAAGACCAATTTCATGGGCCAAACATCCAGCCAGACATACATAAAGTGTCGCTATGAGTATGAGCGCGAGCGTGACAATTAGATACCTTTATAACATAGATTCATGAAACTTATGTTATTAATGGTCTAATGGAAATTTTCAGTAACTAGCAAAAGCCATGCTTTGTTTGGATTCGCGAAGTATTATGCTATAAGATAAATATTTGAAAGTAATAATATATTTTTTTGATTACTTTTGCATCTTTATTAAGCAAAAATGTAATTTTATATTTCGGCGCATTTTAATTTTAAAATGTATTTCAATCAAATAACTAAGAATTTCCTCAGATTTTTTTATTTATGATATAAGACTGGTATAAATAAAAATATTTACGAAGTAGAATTATACAAAATATTAATTAATTTTATTTGTTTACAATTCTTTTATTGCCACTTTACAAAAATATAATGCAATTCTTTTAAAATTCATAAATATCGTCTGCTTAAATGATTTTACAAAATAAGAATAAATTGTGTATTTGAATTCATAACACAGGAAAATATTTTTATAATTGAATGTTAATAAGAGAATTTTCAAAAATTTTAATTCATTAAAAATATGCTATAATTTTTCTAAAAAAATATATTTTAGAAATTTTATAAAAGAAATCATGAAGCTATACATAGGTAAAAGGAATGAGCATAGTTTGAAAATCTGAAAGCAGTTTTTGAGATATTTTGTCAGAATAATGAAAATATATTTTATTTATTTATTTATTTAATGATGATTCTAGCTATAATTACTGACCCCATGATTTAGGTTTTTCTTCTGAAAACGTACGTGTTTCAATTTTTATTTGAAAAAATGCGTTTGTAATAGAAAAACATGTAAAATAAATTAATTAAAATAACAATTTTTTTGAAAAATATTTCTGTAAAAATAATAATATTCTGCAAATCTACAGATCATAATTTATATTTGTGTTTAATTTCAAGTCAAAATATTGTATAATTTTTTTGTAAAGTGTACGACAAAATGTCATTTGAGTGGCCTAGTAGAGGATTCGCTTCGCTCATCCTAATAATTAAGTAATATTTTAACCCTTAATTTAAAAAATAATTATAGCATACCAAAATGGGAATACATTTGAAATCGTATTCGAACAAATCGTTATTAATTTATGAAGAGTGTTTTTTTTTCTTTGAAAATATTGAGGAAATTGATGATTCTCAACAGCAATCAATTTATTAAAATAATAGTTTATTGACGTCTTATAGTAGGCAAAAAAATTAAAATTTGTAACTAGAAAATTTCAACATAATTCATTTAAATATTAATTACTTTATTAATGAGAAAGTATGATCTATTTTATTATTTTTTTAATCTTCATTATCGTCATCGTTGAAATTTCATAATTCATCATCAATCGAATGTTAGTATTGAATATCTTTATCATCATCATCACTAGCTTCTTTTTCTGTAAAAATTTATATGCAATTAAGAATCAAATAATTACAAGTTTATATAAATATTTAAATTGAAAGTAGTATACCTGATTATTCTTGAAGCGATTCACTGAAAAAGCCTGGTAGTTGGTCCCCATCAAACCAGTTTAACTGATATTCATTATCTTCCAATTTCCACCCATTATTTTCAGGATTAAAAAGACACTAGAGACTAGCGATGTAATTAGCTCATCGAAAATGCCTACAAAAGCATACTCTTGCACGGTGGTAAGTTGCTCGCGTCAAAGTTTTCAAAGTTTTGTGATTGAACTCTTCATCAACATCGGAAATCATGTAAGTGTAGTGTTGATGAACAGTTGAAGTCTAGCAGCATCTATGTCAATTATTCCGCCCATATTGTGTGAAATACATTTTGCTGTAGCTCTAAGTCGTTGAATAAATCAAAATCGCCAAATTTCAAAAATAATTTTCCTTGTCTTTTTAGAAAAAAGCAGGGTTGTAATCACATCCAGTGATTGCATGAAATCCTGGCAAGCAACAACTTAGAAGGTCCTAAATGTTCGTAAACTATAGTGATATCAACATATATTACTTTATTTCCGATGTCAGCCAATAACCACACGTGGAAGTCACCATTTTTAGGTAGATTTCGTATAAAGTACTATCTATTGCAGACGCTCCTATGTTGGAATTTCGGAAAAATTTTGCAGATCTACTCTAATCATGACATCTAGATCCCAAAACTACCTTCAGTAAAAAAGTTTATCTATCTATCTATATAAGTTTTTTATGGGCACAATAACTTTTATAATTTTGTTCAAATATCTTCCAAACCGATAGATAAAATCAAGGGTCATAAAATCTCGATCGATTTCTTTAATGGGCAAAATCGGACCAAGGCGGTGGAATGGCGGGGGGATGAAAACAGAAACAAATGCCATAACTTCTTAATGAAAATAGATATCGAATCAGTTTAAAGTTCATAATTCTTCTAAAAAATGCGCCAAAAGTTTATGCATGACAGACATTTTATAAAGTTAAAAGTGGGCTGAAAAGTCGAAAAAAATGGGTTTGAGGGAAAAAATTCCTCAATTCTCAAGAATGAAACACAATTAATTTTTTTTCTAAGTGTTCCTAATATTATCTAAAACTATTGTACTTACAAGTTTATGATAGGACCAATTCTTCCTGCAGCAAAAAAAAAAAAAAAAAAAAATAAAATAAAAAATAAAATAACAAAAAAATTATTTAACGATTTAACAATTATTTTGATTTATTCAACGACTTAGAACTACAGCAAAATGTACTTAACACAATATGGGCGAATGATTGACATAGATGCTGCTAGACTTCAACTGATCATCAACACTACACTTACGTGATTTCCAATTTTGATGAAGAGTTCAATCACAAAACTTTGAAAACTTTGACGCAAGCAACTTACCACCGTGCAAGAGTATGCTTTTGTAGGCATTTTCGATGAGCTAATTACATCGCTAGTCTCTAGTGTCTTTTTAATCCTGAAAATAATGGGTGGAAATTGGAAGATAATGAATATCAGTTAAACTGGTTTGATGGGGACCAACTACCAGGCTTTTTAAGTGAATCGCTCCAAGAAGAATCAGGTATACTACTTTCTATTTAAATATTTATATAAACTTGTAATAATTTGATTCTTAATTACATGTATAATTTTTACAGAAAAAGAAACTAATGGCGATGATGATAAAGATATTCAATACTGACATTCGATTAATAATGAATTATGAAACTTCAACAATGACGATAGTGAATACTAAAAAACAAAACAGAATAGATCATACTTTCTCATTAATAAAGTAATGTGTAATATTTAAACGAGTTATTTTGAAATTTTCTATTTACAAATTTTATTGTTTTTTGCCTATTATAAGACGTCAATAAACTATTATTTTAATAAATTGATTGCTGTTGAGAATCATAAATTTCCTCAGTATTTCAAAAAAAAAAAAAAAAAAAAAAAAAAAAAAAAAAAACACTTTTCATAAATTAATAACGATTTGTTCATAATTTCGATTACAATTTCAAATGTATTCACATTTTGGTATGTTATAATTATTTTTAAAATTAAGGGTTAAAATATTACTTAATTATTACTGAAGACTTCCACTGGACCATTAATAACATAAGTTTCATGAAGCTATGTTATGAAAGTATTTAATTATCATGCTCGCACTCATACTCATAGCGAGACTTTATGCATGTCTGGCTGGATGTTTGGCCCATGCAATTGGTCTGGCTGCTTACATAAAGTATTGAAATAGTTCCCTGAGCATCATATATAAAAATCAAGACTGAGAAATAAGAAAAGTTTGTAGTGTTTTCACCTACCTTTGGTACCTGATACCTGTAAATTGGCCGTCGGCCAAGCTAGCAGGTATCACTACGCTCATAACACGTACTAACACTACTTTATCCAATACATTTTACTTGCGAGAAAATAAATAACATCTGGGGGCTCTGGGATCTTGAACTATTAATAAATAAATGTTTATTGTTCAAAATTTTGAGCAACAAATAAATACCAGCCTATTTTCACTTTAATTTGTAAATTAAGGGGGACAGATAATAGTGATTTATATTTGAAGACAGCCATGGAATCAAAAATGAGTGCATGTGTTTCTTAGTTTTGAGTACATTTGGATCGAAGCTATTTTTAGTATAATAAAGTATTTAAAATTACTCAAAGTCTCAATTTTGAGAACCCATTTTTTTTTTCAGCGTAGCTCTGTTGTTTCTCAATTTTTGTTACAAATTAAGTCTTGGTAGCGACTAGAATATTTGGGCTAAGGAGCCACTGGCTGCTTAAAATTTTTTGAAACCTGAATCTATAACCTGGGACAGCGTTCGAAATAGCGATGTAAGCAGCGGGTACTCGGCAGAGGGCGTGTTTAAAATGATGGTATGAGATTTCTTTAAGGGGAGGGTTGCGCCAGTGGTATGATCAGTAGCGGCAGCTACTGCCACGCCGAGGGGTCCTGGTTCGAATCCGGGTGAGACATGGATGTGTTGTCCCTTGAAGTGATATTCGCGTTTGAAATGAAATAGACGCCCTCTCGCGGACAAAGTCGAACTAAAAGAAATAGAACTGATACCATGAGCATCTTCCGCTGAAATCAGTGTTTAAAAGGCCGATAAATAAATAAACAGTTCTATAACGAATGCAACGTTGGGTTCTTTGTATTAAAATTATCAAAAATCAAAATTTTATACACAAAGTTTAGATCTATAATATAAAAAAGTACATTTGACTTACTCATGGCAAAATAACATGACCTCAACACAATGCTTGCATGATTCGCTTGACCCAGCTTTGCAAGAGCAAGAATTTTTTTTTATTTTCAAATTTTTGTTTTCCTTTACTAGCAAACCTGAAATAATATGGGGATTTCCTTTTGTTTGGCTTGTTTGTAAACACGAGCCTACAATCTCTATTTCTTCTTCTTTGCATTCTTTAATGCCGCACATTACTAATCTCTTTGAATCAATAATTGCTTCAGCTTCTCTAAAGCAATTACTAGATTTTCCAGCATCTTAGAAATTCTAAAATTGTCGATATTTGTAATTTATCTCCCATAATTATATAAAAAAGATTAAAAAACTGCACTTTAACTAGCTCTTTAAACTGGTTCTATGCTACAGTGCTACAGCATGGAACGTAAACAAACAAACGTAAACAAACGATTATCAGGTCTATACAACGCCATCTTTCGGTCATTACAAACGCGAATAAATATGTAATGAATATGCGTAATAAAATTGTTCTGAATTGTCTCTGTGTAATGGATCATTTGAGGCGGAAGCAATAGTTGCTAAAGGCCTCAAAGCAACATCAAATCAAACCAAACCAAACTTCAAGTGGAGGATTGATAACGTTCGTTAAATTTCTTGTTTCGGAAAGCTCGGATTTCTTAAAACTTAATTGTCGCTATGAAATAATGTTTGTTGTTATAGAGGCCAAGCTGATTCTTTTTTTTCCGACTCCCGCAATAGCTCTATCTCAATAACTAATACGCGAATTTTTATCAAACTTCCGATTCAGGTTATCTTGATAAATATTTTTGTTAATTACGTTTTAGTGTAAGTATTCCTGTTGGCTCATTTATGCTGCGTTTCCTTCGATATCCAGAATAGTCCTATTTCAAGATTTAATGCACGAAATTTCATGCCTTCTCTATCGTTAGGCTTTGCGTAGAGTGTCATTTAACTTTGGTACTGTGATAGCGAATTTACAAGCTTTAATAGAACATGTGGTAGAAGAAAGTTTTAGGATTGCCGCATCTGGTTAGTTATACGCAAATTAATAAATATAAATATGTTAATGCATAATTTTGAAGAAAAAACGATTAATGGGGAAGTTTTTAAAGTCATATAATATAAGCAGGGTTGCTGAGTCGAGGGGGGGGGGGTGGCCGACTCGAACTCCGACTCCGGGCTGTTTAATTTACGAGTGTTTGTGTTCGTTAATATCTAAGAGGGAAAACAAGAAAAATCAGTCGAAAATTTCACTGCTTCGATGTTAATTCAGTTCTTTGAGCTTTGAAAGAAAAATGGAAAAAATATTTTCAGTATTACTAATTTTTGAACTCGCTTACCACAAAACTGAAAGATCCAACTATCGAAATCAAAAGAAGAAAACAAAACGGAAACTTTATTATTTCGGATCCGTGGAATTGAAAGGGGGAATTTTTTTAAATTCTGATGTTAATTGGTGTTTTCTAGAGCAGAAAAAACTGATGGAAAGGATAAAAAATATAAAGATGAGAATTTTACTATGTAAATAATTCGAAATCTACTAGAGTTTTCATTAAAAAGGTTTTCATATACTGTGTACGCTTGGCAGTATACTGAGTAACCCAAAATAATCCAAAAATAACAATAATATTTCTTTATATACATTTAAAATTACATATAATTGGTTTAATTTTATTTCAAACCGTCTAACAAAAAAAAAAAAAAAAAAAAAAAAAAAAATTGCAGTCGGCTACGAGTTAGGCTCTGTTACTCAAAAATGAGTCCGACTCCGACTTCGCAGCTCTGTTCATAAGTGTAATGTAACACATTTAAAATTGTATTAAAGTATATTTCTTGATTTTGATTTAGTGTTACATACATTTCTGACTTCTGTTTGCAAGTATTTTGAAGAAGAAGGCCTCTGTTTGATATGGTTGTTTAAACCGTTTCTCATCGTCTTTCACGAAAAGTACACAAAGGTGAGCAATAACATTTTCTGAAGAGATTTTGAATACTTAAGTGGCGATAATTAACACTCTTTAAATGGATATACATACAGTCGGCTGCCGTTAATTCGAAATCGGATAAATCGAATCTTCGCTTAATTCGAACTAAACCTGAAGTCTCGAAATTTTCAAAAGCAGAATAATGTTAAAAATTTATTCAAATTTATTTTCTCTTGACTTCGTTTAGTTCGAAATAAAGCGATTCCGATTTTTCATTTTTCTTACTTTCTCACGGACTTCATATCCTAAAAATAATTTTCTGTCATTTTTTTTATTTTTGAAAGAATTGTTCTGAACAAGTATACATATAGTCACATTCATTTAATATTCGCTTTTCTTATTGCCCCGTCTGACTATCAGTGACACCTCCATCTTATCTTCCTTTGTGTTTGTTTCTAATCCCTTAATTTGTTTATGTATTTATATAATTTATTTCAATATTAAGTTATATTCTTAAGATAACAGCCGAAATATGTTTTAAAAAATATTAGAACATTAATTTCTCTGTAATATTACCCCTTTCAACATGTTTGCTTTCATACTTTTCATAATTCGGATTCTCGATAGTTCGAACATTTCTTGTGGTCCCGACGAGTTTGAATTAACGTGAGCCGGCTGTATGTATATATATGTATGTACATGTAATAATAAAATATTTTCGCCTTAGTTCTTAATTAATTATTTCCAAATTCTGATATCTAACTTTTCTCTTGTCTTTTTACAATCTCCAAACATATTTATTAGATTCCATACTTTCAATCTACGCTTTCTTTATTTTATTTTATTCGAAAATACCTTAATTTGATAAAGCAATATTTCTCTAAAATTCCACTGCGTCACTATTATTCGAGCTACTGATAGAACTGATTTCTTTTTCCTCCTGTTTAAAATTTCGGTTAGATAAAGACGTATTTTCTAGTAAACTAATTGGCAACATAGAACGTTGCCGGGAAATCCTCTATCCGTGCGCAGGTTAGCATACAACAAAATTGAATCGACTCGAGAACCAGAATTTTGTATTTTTCATGTGGAAAATTAAACCTTGTCACTTTGGCGGAGTTCAAGTGAAGCTCTATTTTTATAAGATCATAGTTCTATTATTCTATGGCAACATACTACATCAGCACTAATCTCAAATCGTAGTCAGCTGGAATTGTATCATGTTATCGTGTGAATGATAAATAAATATGTTTAACGGACGTCGTGTATGGGCATTTGAATAGGAAATCCTCTGAAAATTTCATCCAATGTTTTACTTCAATGACTGCAAATTAAATGCTGGTTAAAAATGGTAGACTATTAAAAATCTTGTGCTAGTTTAAATGAAATTTTGGTGCTCAGTAGCCGCTACCGTAAGATGATGATATCTTGTATTAAAATTGGGAGCTTCCTATTTTAACCTCTTTTTATCTATTGGAACTATGCTTCAACAGGGGCTTCAAATATTGGTTCAAGATTTCCCCATATTACAGTGGCAACTATTGAGCACCAAAATTTGGTTTAAATTAGCACAAGATTTTTAACAGTGCGCGTTAAATACTGGACAATGCTTGATGCATTGTTGTGCAGCAAAATATCTCATATCTATATATATATATATTGTATGTTTGGGGGGGGGGAGGGGGCGAGAAGTTTGTGACGGAAAATTTGACAAATTGTTTTCAAATGGAAATTCCCAATAAACAAATTCCATAAAAATAAATCTATTATCATCATCAGGAAGCTCAGAACCAAAAACTGATTCATAGAGTTTCTTCTGCTAATTGTCACTGCAGTTCTGTGTTGGATCGGGTTGCTTCCATTGCGTTATGCTGTATGCAAACTGAATTCGATATTTCTCCCTAACTCTTAAAAACCGTGTACTGTCTTTCGGCAACACACCCCATTTAGCATGCTAGAATATTAGCAGAATATTAGTGAAGCTTTAATGTCTCATGTTGCAAATAAAACGAAACTGAAAATATTATTAAAAAATTTTTAATATGCAGATGGCAGCAATAGCGTTGTTAAAGTATAAATTTTCAATTGTTTCTATATGTACTTTTTTAGCTCACAGGCTATCAAAGCCTGAGACCTTATGTGCCTGTCCGTTCTGTATATATGTACATAACGTATGATAAAAATAGCCGATTCACTTGAAATTTTGGATATAGGTTTTCTCTGATAAGGCGTTTGCCTGATTAGTTTTGGGAGTTCATTCGATGAGTAAAAGAGTTGTAACGAAGGTTAATACTCCTCCCCTTAACTTATATAAATGGGTTTTTCATGCAGAAATATCAGTTTTTGTTCAAAATTTAGATATTGGATCATTCTAAAGAAAAGTCTCCGCGATCAGTACTAAGTGTTCATAGGATAAGTATAAAGAGGGAAAACGGGGGCCAATCCTCAATCCTTAATTTCAATAAATGGATTTTTCATACATATTTATCAGATTTGATTTAAATTTTAGACATAGGATCATTCTGATGAGGGCACTGCCATGATTAGTTTTGGGAGTTCATTGGAAAAGTATAAAGAGAGGGACAGGGCACTACCCCCCCCCCCCTTAATTTCGATAAATGGGTTTTTCATTCAGATTTATCAGGTTCCATTCAAATTTTACACATATGATTATTCTGATAAGGGCACCGCCATTATTAAATTTGGGAGTTCATTGGGTAAGTATAAAGAGAGAGACGGGGGACTAACGCCCCTTAATTTAGATAAATGAGTTTTTCATGCAGATTTATCAGATATCATTCAAATTTTAGACATAGGATCACTCTGATGACAGTACCGCCATGATTAGTTTTGGAAGTTCATTGGAAAGTATAAAGAGGGGTAACGGGAGGCTAATCCCCCGCTTTAATTTAGATAAATGGGTTTTTAAGGCAGATCTATCAGATATTATTCAAATTTTAGACATGATCATTCTGATGAGGGAACTTCCATGATTTATTTTGGAAGTTCATAGGATAAGTATAAAGAGGGAGAACGCTTGCCAATCCTCCACCCTTAATTTCAATAAATGGATTTTTTATACAGATTCTCCAGATGTCATTCAAATTTTAGACATAGGATCATTCTGATGAGGACACCGCTATGATTAGTTTTGTGAGTTGATTAGATAAGTATAAAGAGAGGAACAGGGGCTAATCCTCTGCCCTTAATTTCGATAAATAGGTTTTTCATGCAAATTTATCAGATTCCATTCAAATTTTAGACATATGATTATTCTGATGAGGGCACCGCCGTGATTAGTTTAGGGAGTTCATTGTAAATGTATAAAGAGAGAGACGGGGGACTAATCCCTCTTAATTTAGATAAATGGGTTTTTCATGCAGATTTTTCAGATTCCATTTAAATTTTAGACGTAGGATCATTCTGATAAGAGCATCGCCATGATTAGCTTTGGGAGTTCATTGGATAAGTATAAAGAAGGGAAACGGGAGGCTAATCCCCCGCCTTTAATTTAGATAAATGGGTTTTTCACGCAGATTTATCAGATTTCATTCAAATTTAGACATATGATCATTCTGATGAGGGCACTTTCATGATTGATTTTCGGAGCTCATTGAATAAGTATAAAGAGGGGGACGGCGGACTAAACCCTCTTTAATTTGGATAAATGGGTTTTTCGTGCAAAATTGTCAGGTTTCATCCTAATTTTAGACAGTGGATCATTTTAAAAAGGCATCTCCAAAATTAGTTTTGGGTGTTCATTGGTTACGCATAAAGGGGAGGAATTTGGGGACCTCTTTTTATGTAGGCTACTGGGTTTTTCACGCAGAATTTATCTATTTGTTTCAAATTTTGGATATTGGTTTTTCCTAATAAGGCACTTCCCTGATTTGTTTTGGGAATTCATTTGGAGGGGAGGGGGTTGGGGGGACTGCCCCTCTTAACACAGGTAAAGGTTTTTCATGCAGAATTAAACGATTTGCTTCAATTTTTTGGATACAGGTTCATAATGAGAAGAGGTTCTCTGATTAGTTTTGGGGTTTTTTTGTTAAGTATAAAAGGAGGTACAGGTGATTAACATCCCTTTAAATTAGATTAATGAGTTTTTATGCAGAATTATCCGATTCGTTTTAAATTTTGAACATAGTGTCTTTTTGATAAGGCGAATCGCTGAAAGTTTTAGAAGTTTAATTGTTAAATATAAAGGAGGGAATGGGAATAACCCCTATTAAATGGGTTTTATGCAGAATCATCCGGCTTTCTTTGAACTTTGGATATAGTTTTATTATATGATAGGGCGTATCCCTGATTAGTTTTAGGGGTTCAGTAATTAAGTATAATGAGAGGAAATGGGATGGAGCTATTTCCCATTTTAATTTGATTTTCGTCTTTGGATATATGTGGTAGCAACTGAGACCCACAGGTTTTTTTAATCCTCGACTTTGAGGAGAGAGGACGTGAAACGTCGGTCGGGACGAAAGACTGTCCCGTTAAAGAGAAGCCCGTTTACTACCGGACATTGGTCTTTGTCGGAAATTTCACATTCAGGCTCAATCCACGCACAGCTTTAACAAGCTTGTGGACAAAGTGCAGATTGTGCTCTCACTTTAAAACGTTGCTTCCAATTTGTTTATGTTATCTGAATTTTCTTTGTTTTGTAGCTGTAAATAAAAAAGCTTTGCCAATCGTCAACCTGGAATTTTTTTAAATACGTCACAAAATAAACCAGAAATGAAATTTCTGATACCGCAAGTTACCGTTTAAAGTGCCATAGAAAGGTAAACAATACATTTTAATATAAAAATATCTAATATATATTGTGACCAAAAATACATAAACACCTACAGATAAGGTTTTTAAAGTTGTAAACTGCAAACATGATTTTTTGTGCTTAATCAAAATCTTAATTTGCGTTTCTGGAAAACCGTGTTTTCCATTGTGAACGTTTAAGAAAAATGTCATCTCTTAAATGTTTTCAATATATTGAAATAAAATTTTGCAATAAGATTCGGTTTATCCATTAGTATGTTATGAAGCAAAATATCGCATGTTAGTTTGTATATATTAATGTAAAAGCTATTCTTACTGAAAAATACACACATAAAAAATCCTGTTTCGCATATAAAATCTGTAATTGTGACAAAAATTGCCTACATGTGTAAACAGTATATTCCGAGTATAAACATATAAAAATCCCATTTTGACAAAATAAATTAGTTTTGAACTAAAGCCAGTCTTTAATAATTTCGAGCGTAAGGTAAATGCACCAGTAGTGGGCCATTTAAGGACATTTACCTAATTATTATTAAAGTATTAGTGAATTTAAAAAAAATATTTTTTTTAGCCAGTGCTTATCTTTATGTATCAGAATAAACATTCAAACTTTTAAAATATATCCCCTAGAAAAAATGAAAAATAAAAAAAAAATTACCTTCCTCTTACCCTTAAACAATGTTACTATATGCTCCAGTAGTGGGCCAAGTAAATTTCTGATGCTCGAGTAGGGGCCCCCTAGAAGTGTGCCTCTTCATTCTTGGGTTTAATTCATACTGTAGAGAAATTATAATTTGTTTTACATTTCTACACTTAAATATACACAATAATGAAATCATATTTAGAAGTTTTGATGATTACGTAAAATAATTTTAGCTTCTATTTAGTTTTTTTGTATAGTCTGTAAAAACATCCTTCCAGCTCAAAGGCTATGAGAATAATGAAATTGTCCCTTTGCCTGATAACAGACAAGGGTTCCAGCTAATCAGAAATTAGTTTGTTATCTGACAGGGGTGACTAGAAAGCTTGTTTTTCAACTTTGAAAACTGGTGGCCCACTATATGTAAGTGGCCCGCTACTGGTACACTTACCCTAATAAATTCATATTTATATAATAAAATGCCAATTCTACACAAAATGCGAAAAAAAAAACTATGGAAAATCGCGTTTTATTTAGGCACAATGACCTTACATAAAATAACAGTATAAAAAGTGATAATTGCATCGCCAAACCAGACATACTTCAAGAGAAATAGCCGTGAAACATAATCAATAATTATTAGACGGACGTCGATTTAAAAATACAGAAATGCAGCGAGAGAATATGAATTTTTATAGGCTTATTAAAAAAAAGTTCATTTGTTATCTTTTTTTAACACTTTCCAACAGTTATGCATGTTTACGTTAAATTGCTTTCAGTTTACTAAGAGATGTTTTTAGAATATAGATAAAATGATATACAGGGTCACGCAAAGAATTAGCTGCATGGTCACCCATACGTGATAATTTCTAGAAATGAGATTTAAGTAGCTTTAAGTATGTGTTTGTTTGAAGTAAATTTTAACAAAATACTGGCGTGTAGTAAAGCTACTGGATAAATTACAGGGCTGAACAAAAGTATTGAAGTATTTTCCATCTATTAGAATAAAATGCCGCAAGAGAAATTTCAGCCAGTTAGGCATTTTCTTGCTAAACTAAATTTTCTCATTATATTGTATATATATATATATGTATATATATATATATCAACCGACGAATCAAATACAGGGCTGTTCAAATGTATTTCAATACATATTTGACAATGGACAGTAGCATCTTATTTCCCTAAATAACAAAGTTTTGTTAAAGATTTCAGGAAGCGTTTAAAAAGTGTTTAATAATCTATGCTTAACGCATGATTTTTTTTACTTGTTTAAAGTTATTCTGCCTCTTTTTTAGAGTGAGGTTGTACGAAGGAAACTGTTAAATAAATAAATAAATAAATAAAAGAAACAGCGATTTCTATATATTAGATGATAGAAAATGGTTGAAAAAAAGAATAAAGAGAAGTTTGATTTTTTTAAAGTTGACTATGATCTTTGCTGTGGTGTATATGTATACCAAATTTCGTTCAAATCGGTCTGAAATTGAAGATTTGCATAGGTAAAATACAAAGAGTGACGTTCTTTCAAACATACGAAGTGGAAGCCGTCGAATTTTGGATGTTTAAGAAGCAACTGTTTCATTGGTTGATAATTAACCTACAAAATTAGTTACAATAAAAACTG
Organism: Maratus speculifer; assembly: GCA_964019185.1. Classification (NCBI taxonomy): domain Eukaryota; kingdom Metazoa; phylum Arthropoda; class Arachnida; order Araneae; family Salticidae; genus Maratus; species Maratus speculifer. The sequence continues at coordinate 283,487,031 of OZ025298.1, read as the reverse complement.
CATGTTGTAGGGTCCGGTAGGGGAAAATGGGTCTATATTGAAAATCGGTCCTTTTCATTAGATAAATTTACATATTTTAGAATTTTTTTTCTGTAGAAACATTTGCTGAGATAAAATATGCAGAGCATTTATAATTTTTAGGATCAGGCAACAACTTTAAAGATGCTTAAAGTTTGTTGTTTACATTCACTCAATTGTCTAACTGAAATTTGTTCTGAAGGATAATCTTAAATCTCTTTAGATGGTGAAAATGTTTTTTATCTTGACATAGACCATTAAAGAATCTTTTTAGAAACATAATTGCTTGCAAAATATAAGAAAAAAATTATGATTTTAATTTTTATACATATTTTTTTTTTCTGGGATGGTGTGAAATGGGTCTATATTTAGACTTAGCTAAAGACTGTATGATGGAATTCATTCAAACTCTTATAAAATAAATAGCAATTATTTCATCATTAGTTGTATTTTAATCCAGTTTACAATATTTAATCAATAAAAACTATTTTGCATTTATCTTTATAACGTATTTTAAAAAGAAAATGGTAGTAACTCAGGTTTTAAACTATGAAATTAAAAAGATTGCCAAATGTAGAAACTGCCCGTTCTTAGAAATAAAGATTCTTGTGTAGAAGTTAAATGGTAGTATTTCTTAAGTACAATGACTTAAGAAATAAAGTCAAACGGTCATAAGTCAAGTTAAGGAAATCAATAAATTCTATCGCTTTAAATATTCATCTAAATCTAAATTAAGGAAGTGTTATATTTTCTTATTAATGATGAAAATGATGAGAAGCTCAGTCATATTTGCCGCATAATAAAGAAATGAAAATTTGACAGTCGTGGACACTATTTCTTTAATTGCATATTTAAAATATATATATATATTTCAATAATGTGTTTTTTATTTTCTTCTATCTTCAATAGAAATAAGTATTGAAATCGAAATTTATTTCAACTCCCGGTTTACGACAGATTTACATATTTTAAGGGTCAGAGATACCAAAAAATATGTTTTTATAAAATGTCTATCTGTCCATATGTCGCCAATGTGCCATCGAAAAGTGCTTGAAGATACGCATAGAATTGAACTAAATTTCTTGTATATGGTTTTGTCTGTGGCAAGCAGATTCTCCTTTAGTTTTAAACTATTTCGCCGAAAGGGGGGCTGTAATAGACATTTTGTTTATTGCAACATTTTCAATGCTGTACCAACGATAAGTGCATGAACTTATGCATAGAATTAAATCAAACGTTTTGTGTAAATGCTTGGTTAGGCCTTCCCTGAATGTGAAAACAATCCGCCGGGAAGGAGCACTGTTAAAGCGGTTTTCGTACTATTTTCATTATTTTACCATTTTAAAGTGTATCACTTTATGTGCAGAATTGAGCCAAAATGTTTGAGCATCTTTTTGGCTATTGCGATAAGATCTTCCTTAAATTTGGAACTATTCCATAGGGAAAGAGAATTGAAATAGAGATTATTGTATCAGTTTCTCGATTTTTCGTCGTTCTATTGTCCCTCAGCTCGTGCAGAGACATGAACTCGAGCCCTGCTATGCTGGCTATTTGTAAACAGCTGGTGATAAGAGAAAATTGTTGATTTTAGTAAATATCATTATCGACATTAACTCGTTTTTACTTCTATTAAAGACATAAACAGAAATTTAAAATGAAAATCAAAGTTGGTATAGTATTAAATTGGTAACATTAAAGTAACAACGTGTGAACCTACTGTTTGAAATTTTAAGAATGTATGAGAAAGTTAGAAAAATGTTTTAGGATTGGCACTTCCAATAGTTTTAAACCTGTGCTTAAGAATAGAATAAAATGAGCATTTTGTCAATTAGCCATTGTAATAGCCTCTTTTTATTCAAATATTTATTTAATTTATTACTAGGCCCATTTACCCCTGCGTACATGCTTTATTAAATAATGCTCTGAAAAGTAGAATTTGAATTTTAGTGAAAAATAATGTTATATTCGTGATCTATATAAGCCAAATGTATATGAGGAGCCCAGAAGCCAAGGGGTATAATTGACAAAATTGAAAAAAACGAGTTAAGTGCACAGACTATCTGGAAATAAGTCTATTTATTTGTAGGTAAGAAGTTATGAGTGATTTTTTAATTATATAATGCGTTTTAGGGGTCAGTTACTTAACCTCTTACCCAAAACTGTGAAACACGTGGAGGCCAAAGGATATAAGTGCAATTGTATCCATTAACATCAACAGCAGAAGCGCGAACAACGATATGCAAGGCCATTTGCTTTTTTATACATTAAATAAATGCTTTTAACTGTTAATATGATTTTTTAATTATATAATGCGTTTTAGGGGTCAGTTACTTAACCTCTTACCCAAAACTGTGAAACACGTGGAGGCCAAATGATATAAGTGCAATTGTATCCATTAACATCAACAGCAGAAGCTCGACCAACGACATGCAAGGCCATTTGCTTTTTTATACATTAAATAAATGCTTTTAACTGTTAATATGTAAGAAAATCATGCGTTAAGCGCAGATTATGAAATCATTAAATATCTTTGCTATTTAGGGTAATAGAGTGTTATTACCCATAGCCAAATATGTATTCAAATAATTTTGAACAGCCCTGTGTTTTATCTGTCGGTAGATATACATTACATAATGGGAAAATTTAGTTTAGCAAGAAAATGCATAACAGTTTGAAATTTCTCTTTCAGCAGTTTATACTAATAGTGGAAACACACTTGTATACTTTTGTTTATCCTGTAGTTTACCTTGAACCATTATTATACGCCAGTATTTAGCTAAAATTTAGTTCAAGATAAAACACTCTTAAGACTACTGAAATTACATTCCCAGAAATTATCATTCATAGATGACCATTTATAAAATTTTGTGCGTGACCCTGTATATCATTTTATTTATATTTTACAAGCATTTCTTAGTAAACTAAATACAGTTCAGCATAGAAGTATATGACTTATTTAAAAGCAATCTTTAAATAAATTACGCTCATATTCAGTAACCTTTACGAAATTTTTGTATAGCCCTGTATATGAACTATAGCATTTATATGAACTATAGCATATATATTAATATGTAAAAATTTAGTGAAACTTAAAAGCGCAAATCATAATTAAAAAGACATTTAGTCCATCCATCAATCATCATCGATAATATACAGTACATCGGATAGAATATACTATTTGAAATCTTATTTGAGTCCCTGTAAATACTGTGTACTTCTTATTATGTGCGAAATAACTTACATTAAACTTCAGCGTTGTATATCAATTTTATTATACATGAAAATTGTGGTATAATTAAAATATGTTGTAAAAAAATCCCTCTTTATCATTAAGTAATGTAAATCTGTTGTGTAGCCCTGTAAATAAAAAATATCTATTCTTTTCACCTCATATTTTACAGAATGTTTATTTTCATGCATTTTGTAAATGTATATAAACTTTAATATGTGACAAGGTGTAACATCTTTAAAATTCATTTGAAACAATTTTTCCCATAACCCGTAATGTAACGGAAACTTTTGATTGTCCGTGCAAATAAACTAATCGCGTTAGAAACTTCATTTGCAATAGGTTCGTGTTGAGGTAAACGTAAATAATTCCCAAAAATTTCAGGGCGATCCGAATATGTTTACGAGAGTTAGGTCGCGGACAGACGGACAGACAAACTAAAATCATATTCACTATTAAACTTTGTTGGAAAGTGTTAAAAAATATAAAATTTCAATGTTTCAAAATTTATAATAAAATTTTAAAACTTACATTAGAACAACAATTTTTCCTTTCATTCATTTATATCAACATCATTCATATATATTTTTTTTTTCGTAAATTCATTTTTTATTTCATAATTTATCCGTTTTTAGAATTTATATTAAAACAAAATCTTGTCCTTCATTTATTTGTATCAACATTGTTCTTAATTTTTTCATAAATACAATTTTTTATTTCATAATTTTTTATTTTTTGTGCTCATTCGGCACGTGTACCCTTTAGTTTCCAAGCACTTTTCATTACTGCTTGAAAGTCAAGGGGTACAAGTGCCGAATGATGACAAACATTGCTTAGTTTTAAATAAAAAGAAAAATTGTATTCCACTTTTTTAAAAACAGTTATTGAAATAAGAGTTTAAAGATCACTTAGAAATAAGCAAAAGTTTCATATCTCAATTCATTCAATTACAACAGATATTTAACTTTGAACTCAATTTACTCGAAATCTAAATTTTGTCACTTGTACCCCTTGGCTTCTGGGGTCCTCATATAATATGCATCAAAAGTATCATTAAGAAAATCATAAAAGGTTGATATATCAGCATCTTTTGAAAAATTCTTGATTTTAGACCCATTTTCCTCCGCCTGACCCTATTGCACTGTAAAAAATATCCGTTAATACACACAAATTTTTCCTTAAAATTCTACGGAATAGTTTCATTTTTCCGAAAAAACAGTAGAACTTCCGTTATTGACATTTTGAGATTATAATTAAATTAAGTTTTCCGTAAATTTTCTGGAAACAGAGAAGTTCCGGTTTAAAACAGCATAAATTCTATAAATAACTCTAGTGGCGACATCTATATCTCGGATAGAAAAACATTATAGAGTTTTTTTATGAACAACTTTCTATAATATTTTTTTTATGTTTTAAAAATATAAAGCTAACACATTTTCACAATATTAAAAAATAATAAAAATAATAAAATTTTATTAATCCTTTTTAAGTTTGAGATAAGTTAGTTTATTTTCAGTTAGTTTACTTCCATTTTGATTTTTAAATAATGTTTAACTTATTTATAGCATATTTTTTAAAAAGTGTGTAGGATGTTTTTAAAAGAAAAAAATTTTTACTTTTAATTTTAATATTTTTTTTTAAATCTATCCACTTTAAGAAATTCGCACATAAAATTTAAAACACCTGAACTATATCAAAGAAATTATTATAATGTTGATGATTATCTAATTTATAAAAAAACAACAAAGGGAATTTATTTTAATAACCCGTAATAACTATCTTTATTGAGGTTAAAATCGATCGTCATACAAATACTTTGTTAAAAAAGATGTTTTAAAAAAAAGTATGTTAGTATCCTTTCAAAAACAAATAAGTAAATAAATATAAATAATATTACAATAAACTTTTAAAAATCTCCTTAAAATGATGAAAACAAAACTTTTTAATGCATTCAACTCTTAATAAATGTAATATTTTAAAGTCTGAAATTTATTTTTTATAGAACTGAAATTAAAAACTAACTATTCGAAATTTGGAAATAAAATCTGTTAAACATTTAGAATTGTACAGTCAATAAAAAATAATTCTGTGAAAAAATTAATGCCGAGTTCAACATAAAGCCTTTGCTTTGTAAAATCATTCGAAATAAGTAAAGATATTTGCGAGCGGTGCATGTAAAACTGTAGCGTAATATTATTACACTACTGCAAGCTGCCATAGGAAGGTGCCTGGTTCGATCCCCATCGAGTGTAAGTGACATTTCTGTACTGCTGTTTAAATTAAATGTATGTGACCTGATGTGTCTTTGTCTAAAGATGCCAGTGTGTCCTTGAAAATTCTTTTTTGGCTTTCAAGCGAAATTTTTTATATAAAAAAATATAAAAAAAAAAAACAGAAATAGTTTGTAAAAAAAAAAAAAAAAAAAACGGAAATATTTCTGGAAAAAACGGAAATAGTACTGGTGTCTAGCCTCTTCAGTCCCGAGAAAAATCTGCTGCATAGAAAAATTATTTTATTAGCAAATTATGGTGCTTTTAGGCTTAGAAAAAAGAAAATAAAATTAGTTTTTTATTTTAAAAATTTTTAAATAGTTAAAATTTATGTACCCATATGGGTACATCAGGTCGCAATTGAGTAAAAATGTCATTTTTTAAACAAATAAAACCAATTTTGTTTTACAAAAATAAAACTATTTATTGTTTAAAAGTTATATCAATTTAAACAACCTAAATGATTTTTTTACCTAAAGCTACGTATTGCGCAAAAATATTATTCACATCTTGTAATAATTGTAATGCATATCTCTCTACTATACATCTGTCTGTGTATCTGGTGTATCTGTGGCTTCCAGTAATAACCAGATATGGCACATTTTTGAAAAAATTGAGATAATTTGAGAAAATGTAGCTTTAAAAGAGTGCTTTAATCTGCCATATTACTGAAAAAAAAAATTGAATACTTCCCGTCATAGGGCGACTATAAATTTCCATTTGAAAATTGAAATTTTTTTTAATTGGTTCTCAATTAATAAAAAATATTTTTATATAACTATTTTGGCAAAAAAAGAGAAGCTCTTATATTCTAATTGAATGTAATGAAAATTATTAAGTTCTAATCTATTTTATAAAAGTAATGATAAAAAGACATTTAAAAACTTTAAACGTTAATTACTCAAAATATTAAAAATGTGCCTTACCTGATTATTACTGGAAGCCACAGATAATATACACATACTACTACACATACCACTATACATATAATACATACCTTTTAATAATAATCTTCCAATAAAGTATCATTATAGACTTTTTTTGACTAATACATGAGGGCTTGTACAACTATACAACCTTTCAAAACGTGTTAAAAAATTTTAAAGTTTTTAAAAATTATGATGTATTTTAGCAGTAAATTCAGTATATTACTTCATATTATTTTAAAAAATGAAAAAAAGTCCTTTTAAATTGTTTTGTAAGACTAAATTAAACAATTTATTCGTTCCTAAAAAAATTTTTTTTTAATAACCAAAGGTACACAATAGTTACGCAGAAAATTAGTTTCTTTAGCTGGAAATGTATAGTTAAGACCCATTGTACCCAAATGGGTACAACATATTTACAGATGTTTTTCACATCCATGCACATAAGAACAACATTTATAAACAACTCCAAATTATTCTTGAAACATTATAATTTATAAAAAAATTCAATATTTTGTTTTTAATTCACTCAAAAATTTGTATTATTCACATACTTTGACATGAAGTCGTTGGAAAATTGTTTATGTCATCCATCTTGGAAATGTTCCATTTTCAAAGTCACATGGTTCCTCCATCTTTAAACATATAACACATTTATTGGTAATATAAGACACTGTGATGTATCTGAATAGTGCTAGCAGAAATCCATGCATTTATAAAAAAAATTTGAGTGTAATTTTGGCTTTTGTTTTAATGTACCCAAATGGGTACTCCAGGACTGAAGAGGCTAGATTACCAGTACTATTTCCGTTATTTAACGGAAATTTTTTTTTACAGTGTGGTTATATTCTAACTCTCAAATAAATTTTGTTTTAACCTAAATTTATCGAAATGCTATTTGTGTAAAAAAAACAATTTCCTGAATTATTGGAAAAGCAAGTGTTTAATTAAAAAATCGTCTGCTTTTTATCCCAGTGCTTTTCCCTCTGCGTAGGGATAATATGTGTTTTTCCCTCTGCGCAGGGATATTATTGTTCTCTTATGTTTACTTTTCCGAGTTGAGTTTGTGAATTCTCGATGATGTGTGCATTGTGTTCCCTCAGCGGATTTTATTTGTGAAATGTGTTATTAAATTGGGTGAAAAGTGATTATACAGTCTACTGCTTTCTTCAAATATATCGACACAACATTTTGGTCCGTCGAGCCGGAGTATTGCGAAATTTAAGTAAAAAAGTTAATAGAATAATGCGTGAGTGAAATTCATTCGAAAGTAAAATGTGCTAATTGGAGCTGTGCCAAATAGAATACCGCAAGAAAAAAATGGATAAGAAAATATTGACTGATAAAAAAGTTTTAAAATCTTCAATTACAAGAGTGAAAAATAAATTCTTCAAAACTGATTTGAGTGTGTGTGACTTAGAACAAATTAAGTTATTTAAAAAAGAAATTGAAAAATTAGATGAAGAGTTAAAGAATTTATTTAAATCAATTTTTTATGCATGTGAAGAAAAAGACATAGATTTATTTATAGAAGAGAAGGATGAACAACAAGACATCTTAGATGAATTAACTGTAAAAATTGAACGTGAAATTAATGCTAGAAAAATAAATACGGACAATCCAAAAAAGGAGGTGAGTGAAATGAAATTGCCTAAACTTTCTTTACCATCTTTCAGTGGAAACATACATGAATGGTTAAGTTTCAAGGATTTGTTTACAGCAAGTATACACGAAAATGAAAATTTATCACCTGCTCAGAAACTGCAATATTTAAAATTATCGTGTCATGGAGACGCGTTAAAAATTATAAAATCAATACCTATTGAAGATTCGAAATACAATGTAGCATGGCCATTATTAACGGAACGGTTTTCAAATAAAAGAGAATTAATATATTCTCATATAAGAAGATTATTAAATTTTCCATTCGTGCAAGGCGATTCACCGGCAGCAATACTTAATTTAGTGGATATGACGAATGAATGTGTTCGATCTTTCGAAATCTTGGATCAGAAGGTAAGTGGCTTTTCAGAAACTTTGTTGATTTATTTACTTTTGCAAAAACTTGACTCTAATATTAAACTGTGGTGGGAACGGCAGTTAAAAAATGACGAACTTCCAACGTTAGATCAATTAATAAATTTTCTGAAAGATTATGCTCGTTCATTACAATCTGCTAAAGGAAATAGTGTTTATAAGAAAAACAGTTATCCTAAATTAACTGCGATGAATGTTTCTGTTAACAATAGTGAGTGTAAATATTGTTCTTCACCTAGTCATAAAATACCTAAATGTAGTGAGTTTCTAAAATTATCTGTTCGTGAAAGAGTGCAATTTGTAAAAAATAAAAATCTTTGTTTTGGATGTTTATCTGCTGACCATAAATTAACCAATTGTCAGTCAAAAAGAGTTTGTTCAAAATGTAATTTGAAGAGTCATAATAGCTTATTACACTATGAAAGACGAGAAACTAACTATCCAGATATAAAAAACCAAGTAACGCCTCAGTCCTCGTATCATACTAGTGAGATTGCTCCTGAATCATCTAATAATACAAATATGTCCATAAATTCATACCTTGGGGAAATAAATTCAAAATTATTTGGCATACTTGCAACTGCGCTAATTAATGTGAAAGATAATTATGGAGGCAATAAATTATTGAGATGTATAATAGATGTCGGAAGTACTAACAATTTTATAAGTGAGCGTGCAATACAATTATTAGGTATAAAAAGAAATTCTGCTAATTTACAGATTAAATGTTTGGGAATGGGATACTCCGAAGAGACACGTGGTGTTGTAAGATTGGAATTTTCTCCACATTTTGATAAACAAAACACACGATTAGGTACTTTTTATATTTTGAAAAAGATAACGAGTAATCAACCAGTTGTATCATATGATATTAATGCATTCAGTCATTTAAAGAACATAACACTAGCTGACCCTAAGTGGAATGATCCAGGACCAATAGACTTATTATTTGGCGTGTCATTATCATTATCTATAATTAGAGGAGAAAAAATATTTGGAAAACCAGGACTTCCTTTTGCTGTAAATTCAGATTATGGGTGGTTAATAACAGGAGATAGTGATACATTTTCAGAAAATAAACCAAATATTATAGTTAATTTTGCAAATGTTGAAACAGATTATGTAAAAAGGTTCTGGGAGTTAGAAAACAAGCCCTCAAAAGAAATATACACAAATGAAGAAAAATATTGTGAGGAAATTTTTGATACAACTCATTCACGCGATACTAATGGAAGATATATTGTGCGTTTGCCATTTAAAAAGCAATGTAAAGAATTAGGGGAATCAAAATCGTTAGCTATGAAAAGATTTCTAAATTTAGAAAAACGATTTAATAGAGAGCCCGATTTGTATGAAAATTATTGTATATTTATGAATGAATATCTTGAAATGGGACACATGGAGAAAATACCAAAGAGTGAAATTCAAAAACCCGTTAATGAAATATATTATCTGTCACATCATCCAGTAATCAAGGAATCTAGTACAACAACCCGTCTTAGAGTTGTGTTTGATGGTAGCGCAAAAACTATAAATAATGTATCTCTTAATGAAAATTTAATTGTAGGTCCTAGGGTTCAACAAGAGTTATTTTTTATTTTGTTAAGATTCCGCACACACGCTATAGCTATTAATGCTGACATTGCAAAAATGTTTCGTCAAATTAAAATATTTCCTGAAGATCAAAATTTTCAAAGAATTCTCTGGAAGGATAAATTTTCCGATGATATAAGTGATTATCGTCTTACTACAGTTACATACGGACTAACGTCTAGCCCATATTTAGCTGCTAAAGTTCTACAGAAATTAGCGTTGGATGAAAAATTAAATTTTCCATTAGCGTCAAATGTTGTATTACGTGATTTTTACGTAGACGACTTACTTACAGGTGCATCATCTCCCGAAGAAGCTATAAAATTAATATCAGAGTTACAAGAATTAATGAAAAGAGGCGGATTTGAGTTACGCAAGTGGGCCTCGAATGACATTAATGTACTAAAAAACATTCCTGAAAATTTAATTCAGTCTAAATCAGATTTATCAATTGAAAACGATAACTCAATAAAAGTGTTAGGATTAAAATGGGACTCAAATCTCGATGTCTTTAAAATTAGTGTCACCATAGAACTAACATTAAAAGAAGTCACAAAGAGATCCATATTGTCAGATATAGCAAAATTTTTTGATCCACTTGGTTGGATCTCCCCCTTTATAATTTCTGCAAAAATTCTACTTCAGGAATTATGGAGAAGTAATCTGGCATGGGACGATCCTGTTCCACTTCTGATTAAAAATAGGTGGATAAAAATTCGGGAAGAACTTGCATGTTTAACATCAATTACTGTGCCTCGTTTAGCAATTATTCCTTCAGCTAACACATTTGAAATTCATTCATTTAGTGACGCTTCCTTAGTGGCATATGGTGCAGTTGTTTACTTAAGATCCTTATCAAATGATTCGGCTGTATCAGTTAGAATATTAGCAGCAAAAACAAGAGTTTCACCTTTAAAAACAATAACCTTACCTAAATTAGAATTGAGTGCCGCCCTGCTATCAGCCCTTTTGGTAAAAACTGTTCTAGATTCATTGTGTTTGAACATCTCTAAAATTAATTGTTGGACGGATTCAACAATAGTTCTTTCTTGGCTATCAACCGAATCAAGAAGATGGCAAACTTTTGTTGCAAATCGTGTTTCTGAAATACAGCAACTTGTTCCTTCTAAGTGCTGGCATCATATAAAGGGAAAGGAGAATCCAGCAGATTGTGCATCAAGAGGTCTATCACCCTCAGAATTATCATTGCATGATCTGTGGTGGAATGGCCCCAGTTGGCTCAGTGATCCATCTTTCACTTCTCCAAAATCACAATTAGGGAGTGTTTTCTGTGACGAAGCTTTATTAGAACAAAGGAAAAATTATTTTTGTGCTACAGCCCAGTTAAATGTGGAAATGCCTATTCTCTCAAATATATCATCATTTACTAAGCTAAAACGTGTTATCGCTTGGTGTTTGAGATTTCTTACGAATTCTAGTTTACCAGTTTCAAAAAGAAACTTCGGCTTTCTTACACATTCAGAAATTCAGAGTGCCTTAAAGGTGATAATTAAACAAGTGCAAGAGTCATCATTTCCTGATGACATTAAATGTATGACTTCTGATAAGTGTTTACCTCGCAATAGCAAACTGATTAATCTTTCTCCATTCCTTGATAAAGAAGGAATACTCAGAGTTGGAGGACGTCTTCGTCATTCAAATCTCACACAAGAACAAATCCATCCAATATTGTTACCAAAAAATCATCCAGTGACAGTGTTGATTATCAGATATTTTCACTTATCTCATTTTCATGCTGCCCCTCAGCTATTATTGTGTGTTATCAGACAGAAATTTTGGATTTTAAGTGGACGAAGTGCTGTAAGAAAGTTCGTAAGGAATTGTGTAATCTGTGCTCGTGCTTCTGCTTCTACAGCTAAACAAATCATGGCTGATTTACCTACAACTAGAGTGCAACCTACCCGTCCGTTCCTTATTACAGGAATTGACTATGCAGGACCTATATTGTGTAAATTAAAAAAAGGTAGAGGTTCAAAATCTTTTAAGTGTTATATTTCATTATTTATATGTTTTTCTACTCATGCAATTCACATTGAATTAGTGACTGATTTATCTACTCAGGCTTTTGTAGCTTGTCTGAAGCGATTTATATCCAGACGAGGAAAACCAAAAGAAATTGTAAGTGATTGTGCCAAAAATTTTGTCGGTGCGAGCAAGGAGTTGAAAGAATTGTATAAATTTGTGGCTTCTTCTCAGCATAATGAAGAAGTGACAAAATACTTAAGTTCGGAAGAAATAAATTGGCATTTCAACCCACCCTCAGCCCCTCACTTTGGAGGACTTTGGGAGGCTGGTATTAAATCGATGAAATTTCATTTAAAAAGAACTGTTGGCAATTCAGTTTTAACATTTGAAGAACTTTCAACTCTTTTAGCTCAAATCGAAGCATGTTTAAATTCTAGACCCCTTTGTCCTTTAAGTTCAGATCCTAATGATTTACAGGCCTTAACCCCTGGTCATTTTTTAATTGGTGCTCCTCTTACTTCAGTACCAGAAGTAGATATTTCAGAAGTACCTGCATCAAGATTGACCAGGTGGCAATTAGTACAGAAAATACAACAACACTTTTGGAAAAGATGGAGCAATGAGTACCTTTCGACCCTTCAACAGAGAGTAAAATGGTTTAAAGAAGAGCCTAATATTAAAATAAGTGATTTAGTTATAATAAAAAATGAAGGTCTCTCCCCTTTACAATGGAAATTAGCTAGAGTGATCGAAACTCACCCTGGATCTGACAAAAAGGTTCGTGTAGTTACCCTGAAAACTGAAAATGAGAATTAAAAAGGCCAATAACTAAGTTGTGTAAATTACCTTTAGAGTAAAATTTTTGAAACCCTTTCGGCTTTCAAGGCCGGGAGTATGTTTAATTAAAAAATCGTCTGCTTTTTATCCCAGTGCTTTTCCCTCTGCGTAGGGATAATATGTGTTTTTCCCTCTGCGCAGGGATATTATTGTTCTCTTATGTTTACTTTTCCGAGTTGAGTTTGTGAATTCTCGATGATGTGTGCATTGTGTTCCCTCAGCGGATTTTATTTGTGAAATGTGTTATTAAATTGTGTGAAAAGTGATTATACAGTCTACTGCTTTCTTCAAATATATCGACACAACAGCAAGCTTTAATCGTACATGCAATCAAGCAAATATAATAAAGACCCGTTATTAAGATAAAGTTTTCAAATGAGGCTATTATGCTTGGTATTTTCGGATTGAAAAATGAGAAAAAAAAATATTTTACTCTGACACGATCATGGAATTTTTTTTCCTTAAAATTTAAACATGCCATCGTATCTACCATCTTAAAATTTACGTAAGCACCTCTCATATTCGCATTCGCATCCATCATTTAAAAAATATTTTGAAATTTCAATTCGATTATTTTGAAATCAATTTAACTTAATTTCCCAACATTATATAAATTATATTAAAAACTACAAAAAATAAATTATAATTCAAAAATAAATTGAGGTCCAGTTTTCAAACAAATTGCATTCAAAAGTAAACATTTTCCTCATACGACGAAGTAAAAGTTTAAAATGCGCGACTTTTAGAAATTAAAAAAATTGCATTAGCGAAAATTGCAAAACGGAAATTTCACTATCACATATTGCCGCATTTTTCTTTTATAACATAGACACCTAACACGAACTCTGATTATAAAAAATGATTATTATTTAGGTTTCGTGCCATTTAAGCATTGTAATTTATCCGTGCTATTTTATCATTTATGATACCGATGCGGATGCCAGTATTTGTCTTCCTTTTCCACTTCGAATTTCATTATTTTTTTTCCTTACAATAGATAGGTTTTTGTAACAGGAGATAATTCATGATTGTGTAAGTTATATTTGTCAAAAGAAATAATAAGGTAAGAAATCGAGGAAAAACTTCCATAATAGTTTCAAACTATGTCCATAAAATTTATTTTTCCTTATATCATTAGAAACTCGAAAGAGTTTCTCGCCAAGCCTCGGAAACAAAACTGCAACGAAGCGTAACTGACAGGAAATTCCCACCAATTCATGCCAAACAATAATATCAAAAAATTTTTAGTGTTATGTATAGTTTATATTTTTCAAACTGACCAAAACAGGATTTTGGCACCTTTATAACGCGAGTTCTTCACTACATGAATAAAGGTGATCCTCCACTGCGATTTTTGACGTTTTGTTAAATATCGAGAAAAATATATGAGTAATTATCCTGAAACTCCAAGTTAGTAAACAAAATGGTACAGGTCATATATTTCAATTTTTCTCCAAATCCCATAGGGGCCGTTAACAAATTGAAAAATAATGAATAACTTTTGGATAACCCTGCACCCAGAAAAAAGTTTTGTTAAATCAATAAAAATTTGTTTGGTCCAACAAATCTTTTCTTTTAAATATTAGCCCAGTCATTTTAGCAAAAATAGGGGGAAAAATTAGAACAAAGCTGGATTTTTGCATAGGGGTTAGTTAGGATATGTAGTTTAACATACTAAAAGTCCCCATCGATCCGATGTGAGCTTTCACCGCCAGAGGGCGCTTAAGAGCTTGAAAATCGGTTTTTTGTGAATATCTCATGAACAATGGCATTTAGGAAAAAAAGTTCAATTACAAAGTTGTAGATAATTTAATTTCCTATAAAAAGTGTTATTAACATTTATTTGTTTGTCACACCAACGCGTCCCTGTCAAAAATGCAAAAAAGTGAACATATTTGAAAATAAAATTATGAAAATTCGAAAAATCTGCTGCTACTTAAAAAAAAATAGGTAAATAGATCTAAATTTCTCACCTTTGAATAGAGAAAGTGAATGTATAACATAAATTTATGCTCATTTTCACATTACTCTTGAGGAAAAGCATTTAGCGCGTTTTCTTTTTTGTGGTTTCCCCGGTAGGTATATTCCACTTATAGTGACTGGCTTAATCCAATTTCTGTCATTTAACTGCTTTAGTAGTTCTTAGCACAACTTCAATTTCTACACACGATTCAGATTCGCCACTATCTGCATTTCTTTCTTTCGTTTTTGTGCTGCTTTCAGTATTTTTTGCTCGCCTTTCGATATCATTACTGAATTCAGAAGTAGCGCTTCCCTCCTCCCTTGCAATGGGCAGGATACATGTCAATATCTTCCTGGTCTTCAAATTCAATTTTACTTGCATTATAACATGACATTCTGCAGCAATTTATGCAAATATCAGAACATTTCAATCCAAATTATCGGCATCCACATGCTTTCCACATCCTTTGGAGCAAGTAAAAAAAATTGATACAATAATATTTTTTGGTGCGGGCTGTAAGGTAGCTGGAATTGGAGACAAACTAGGTGCATTTTGCCAGAACCAGTTCTCAGGATGTTGTTTATTGCCCAACCGGTATTGTACGAATGAGTTACTCGTGTTTATCATGTACTATTATGATAAACACGTAAACTATGCAATCTAGCTGCATCTTCGGTAGGCGGCAACGATGAAAGGTTTTTTTTTTCCCAACAGCAACTTCTTTCTTGAAACATACATAATGGTGCTTGTTCAGAGAAATTTCTGCTTTACCACCGTATAAAGCAAGAAAAATAGTTTTTTCTGCCTCGGAAACTTCAAATTGGGATACTTGATCACTTTTTTAAATGCTGGCAGCTTGTATGTTATTATCTTCTTTCTTTTAAAAAAAAATTTCTAACTACATTTTACTTTTCCCAAACATTCGTTGATGTCGAGTCACAACTTGAAAAAGCGTGAAGAAAAATATATGATCTTTCAGAACAGCATCATTGTTAAGACTATGCGATGAATACAGGGTGATTGCAATTCGTCCTCTTCCTGGCTTATTTAAAAATATCTCTATCACTGGACGTGCTAAAGCAGTCAATAATACGAGCAAGTCAACATCATCGCCAACAATAGCAGTAAAGCGCACCAGACTTTTCTATTTCAATAGCTGTTTTAACAATTAGTGTGTATGCATCATCTTCTGCTTGTTTCGCTTCAAAACCATTCTCTATAAATTTCTCCACAAGCATAGATATAAGACGTGTCTTATTTTAATGATTAGATTAAAAAAATTTCTTTTTGCAATATTTTAGAGCTTTTTTTTCCTTCTATATAAAAGCTTAGTCTAATGTATCAGAACACAACAAGCATTTTTCCTTAAATTCAAACAACGGCCTGTTATTTCTCAATTTTTCCTTCAATGGAGTAATTTGTGAGGACATTGATGGTTTTTCTGCAATAGATGTATTGTATAATTTAATAGAATTCTTTCCTGTATAATTTTTCTACACTTTGCGTGAACTGTACATTCACTATTGTTTTTAGCCATTTCTTCAAATATTTTCTACTTATGGTCACCTCTTTCCGAACTTACTGTCACAAGGAACTTCAGTCCCTTTTTTCCTATTTTTATATAATCTTTCGGAACGCAATCCTCACCGCATACAAGACATATTATTCTGTCAATCTCCATTTTTCGCTCACAATCAGCAACTAAGAAAGAGTCATTTTAAACTGTCATTACTATTTAACAATTTCTATAACATGCGTTGAAAATAAAATTATTCCCTTCCTAAATGCACTGGGGCGTGCGAAGAGAAAACTGCTCCCGGAGCAAAGCTTCAATTTGGCACCCCCAACATTTTTATGTGACAGGCCAAAAATTATTTGGTAGCATAAATTTAGCGCCTTCTAAATATCCGCGCCGGTGGCGACCGCCCCCTTTCGTACAGTGCTGATCTCATAGAATACTTCGTTAGGGTAATAAATTAGGGTGATTTCATACTAGCGAAATAAGCACCAAATGAAAATTAAATATTGGAAAGGCACGTGGTACATTTCCACAAATGCAAAGAGATATGGGATATTGGGCAATTACTGTCGCACAAGCGCGAAAACGGCATACAGACAATGGGGGAGAGTTGGGGGGAGGATCCAAAGTTGTTCCGTATTTGTTCTGCCTCTTCGCCTCGTTATGACTGTGCTTCCGCATTTTTTTCAAACACGTTTACTTTATTTTAATTTTCAGCAGGGAAGGGTTGGTGTGACAAAAAAATGTTAATGACCCTTTTTGTAGGAAATTTAATTATCTAGATCTTTGTAATTGAACTTTTTTTTCTAAATGCCATTGTTCGTGAGATATTCACAAAAAAACGATTTTCAAGCTCTTTAGCGCCCTCTGGCGGCGAAAGCTCACATCGGATCGATGGGGACTTTTAGTATGTTAAACTACATACCCTAACTAACACCTATGCAAAAATCCAGCTTTGTTCTAATTTTTTCCCCTATTTGTAAAAAAAAGGTGCTAAAATGACTGGACTATATGGGTCATTGAAACAAAAAAATATTGTTGATTTTTTTTTTTTCGTCCATATTTTTCATTTGAAGTGCATAATAATGTAATAATAACGTCATTAATCCGTCTCAGTTTGAAAAGATTTTATTATCCAAAATTTATGTAATCCTTTATATCTAAATAAGTCAATTAAACAAAATTACGTGAGAGAGTTATGGCTACTTCACAACAATTTAAATTTTGCAAATACAACAAAATTTTGTTGGAATTACAAATTGAAAATACAAGACTTTAGCAAGACTCAAATAAAACTGATAAAATTTTGTTATAATTTTATAAGACTCTTAACAATATTTTTTTGTCTGAACAACAAAACCGATTTTTTACTTTAACTAAAAAATTCTCTTAAAACAACCAAAATGCACTCAACCAAACGTCTTTTGTAGTTTTAATCAATTCCTTTTTCTGGGTCCGTCAAAACTAATGAAGCAAAAATGTTCAAATTGCAGATTATGATTAAATGGCTTTACTGTAATAAATCGGGTTCATTTTTAAAAAGATAGTATGCATACTCATAGAAAAATTAAGGTTTTCATAAAAAACAGCCCCAAATTTTACCAAGTTTTTTGCTTATAATTTGCAGAGGTCTCAGCATAAAAAAGTTCTTTTTTGGAAACTATGGCAAACAACATTGCACACAATATCCTGTAATCAGAATTAAAAAATAATAAGATTTGTATGAATAATGAGTAGGTTTACTAAACAATTTTCCGCTGGGCATGCGTGAACGCAATCAAAATATAATTTGCATAATGTGTTAGCTAAATGTATAGAGCAAATTTTATGAAAGTCTCAAAAACATAGCTTGGAAAATATGAAAATTATTGGATAAAAAAGTTCAAAATAATTGATCCCCAAAAAAAGCAAAAATATGAGAGATTGCATCAAAATATAATACTACCTTCAAAATTATGTATGTATACTGTATTGATATCAATATAAGATGTATTTTTAGTTGTAACTAATATTGTAGAATTATTATAAATCAATGAAACAGTTCTTTTTTAAAGATTTTCTTTCGTCGAATTTCGACGGTGTCCACCTCGTAAGATTAATTGCTAATAATGTCTTATCGTAAATATCATATTCACTTAATATTAAACCCTTTATATATATTTGTATGCTATCAAATGGTTTTTAATTTGCCATTTCATTTGTATTTTATTAATACTAGTAGATCGAACCCGGGCTTCCCGGGTTACATAGCAAAGGTAAAAACCATTTTTTAAATTGAAAACTTTAATGAATTTTCTGCATGTAATATGCATTTTAGATTGGTTTCTAACTCCAAAAAAGCATTTTAACCCTTAAACCCCTTGAAGGGGGTGGGATAAAATTTATCTCACTTAATTTTAATTTCAAAACGCCACATTGACGCCCATAATTTGAAATAGCAGTTTTACTTTTCTAAAATACGTGAAGAAACGTTTTTAAATATTTTGAAACAAATTTGTTTTTAAATTCTCATGTCAATCAATCATTTCAGCATTTTAAGAATTGAAGTGCTTTTTCCCTCAAAGGGTTAAGTGTCTTGCGGATTTTTTTTCATTCATGTTTTGTTCATAAAATAATACTGTGAAAAAATATTGGTATGAAGATTTGTATTTGATACTTTACATATTTTTGTATTGTATTGTACTTTACATATTTTTTTATCTTATAAAATTCAAAAAATTAACATTAATCTCAATATTATATTAAATCAATCTTTGAATTAAAATATTACATAGCGGAAAAACATGATTAGGCTAACGTGGTCAGGTCAAAAGGTTAACTGAAAAATATTAATTATGGAATAAAATAAAGCTATGAAGTTTTTCAAAAGTCACATTTCCGTATTAGACGCATGCCAGAAGTTATTAGCAAAGATTTCGTTACGGCAGCAGTTTTGTTTCTGGTCATTTCAGTGTTTCGAGCACGTAATTTAATTACATGTCTGTTAAATTTGTATTTATTTTATTTTATTATTTATAAAGGGAATTTTAATTTTGCTATAGTATATTAGCCGGAAACGAATCCCGAACTCTTTATATTTTTCTAAGGGCAAATAATCTATCGTAATCGAGTTTCACCCGGTAGAGATATATTTAAAAATAACTCGCACCTGATTTTTTTAAACCACAGCCAATCAGTAAATTGAAATACAGTTTTCAAACAAATTCAAAGAGTTTTCAAAGTATTTTTTTTCTTATTTGGCACTGTAAAATTTTAAGTTGTTTTATTACATGTTGAACTTGTAATTTTTAGTAATTTAATCTGCGTTTTAAACCATTTTTCTATTTTTTTACTCATGCAATTTTAATTTTATAATGGGAAATTATCAGGAACAATATTTATAGATTTATGAGTAAATTGTGTATCATTATTTCTTAATGGAGATACGTCATAAAAATTAAACAAAAAATGCTTGAAAATATAAGCTCGTAAACTCTGAGTCAAATGTGATACAGTCTTCAATCAAATTGCATTTGAAAGTAGATTTCTTTTCCTATATGACGAAATAAAAATTAAAAATTTGCGACGTTTAGAAGATTAATAAATTGCAGTAACAAAAATTGCAAAAAATCATTTTATCCTGAAATGGGTAGAGATGTCATATACGCACCACATTTGCACGTACTTTTTTCTCTCACCAATTTGACATTACACATCTGTGCCAAGGAGAAGAAATGTTTAATAAGTTTATAACAATTATCAGGGAAAGGAAATGGAAAAAATTAAAGATTTCAGTGAAATGTGCTGATTAAATGATGCAACTGCATGCATTCAATATGGCAATAGGTATTAATATTCACGCATTATTGTGAAAATTATAATTGCTGTTTTGTTGCTTATTAAATTTATTATTTATAATTGTTTATTTATTGTTTCCTTTTTGATTAAATTCATATTTATTTACTGTTATTTTTCATTTTAATTCTTTAAATTATTTTATTAGATACTATATCAATAATTATTTATATCAAGCTATCATTTATTTATTTTTATTTCCTTTTTTTAAAAATTTGAATCTTTTTCATTTTTTACGTTATTTTATTTTTATAATGGAGTAAAAAATTACGTGCTGTTATTGCATGCAATTTGTACTTACATTCAAAAACAAAATTTTCGCCAAATTGGTAAGAGAAAAAAGAACGTGCAAATGTGATGTGTATATGGCATCTGTGACCTGAAATGTTGTCATTTGCAAGATAATATCAGTGCTACATACGGACACATTTGTTCGTTACAATATAGATTTTGCTCATATGAAAAATCGGTACTACTTGATTATCCCGTCGACCATTTTCGCCAAGTTAAAAAAAATGCCAAACTAATAGCCATGTTATGTATGTTGACATAATTTTTATTTTAAATAACGGGAAAACAAATAAATTAGTAGAACATGAATAAAAATACAAATAAAACGTAGCATTAAAACTTTGATGACATTTTAAACATGTGTATCGTGTTTAATATCATTCAATATGACATTCACAATCATCCATTATCGGCATATAATCTTATAATTTGGCGATAGTATTTTGGTCGACGGGTAACCAAGTAGTACCGAAAAATCTTACGCGTGTACTAAAATGTTAAAAGCAAAGAAATGACTGCACGTACATCTTTTCGAAAAAGTTTGCTTCAAAGTTAACTCTATGACAAATTTAAAATTCGTTTTATAAATTAAAATACACAATACAAACTAAAAGAATAAACATTAAAATACACAAACATTGCACTCTGTCACTTCAACGTGCAAAGAAGATGCCGTATATTCCGTGAAATACCCAAACCTTGATTTTTGCAAATCATGCCAAACCAAATTTTCAGTTACATTTTACATTGGATATTAGCGAATTATGAAATCTCATTTCGTCATTTACATCGTTCTTTTTCTATTTCAGATCAATTTTCTATGTGAAAAATGTACTTTTTTTCTTTTCTGAAAACATATTTGGAAAATAAAAATGGATCTAAAAATAAAGTAAAAAATGAATAACATAAAAAATATAATTGTTACAAAAAGAAAGAAAAATTAAATAATTTTGGTAAAATGACAGGTAATAAAAAAGAACTTAAAAAAACGTCTGTTATAGCAAGTTTAACTGAAATTTATAAAAAATTACATTAAGCGAATAATGTTATTTTAATATAATTATAATAGAAAGTCTTAAACAATTGGGCAAAAATTTGGGGAACCGGACATTACTTTAAACCTGGAATTATTACTAAGACCATCTTTATTTGCTTCTATAACTCGGCGAACAAAATGTCTAACATAATTCAACCCGGAGGGGAAACAATCACAGGGAATCACATTGAACAGGTACTAAATCCTTTGACATCAGCCGCGCATTTTTTCTCTGAATAAAAATGATCTGCTTAAATTTACGCATTCTAAAGTAGCATTTTATTTTAGTATAAACAAAAACTATAGTACTAAAAGTTTCCACAGACTTGTAATTGAAAGTTTTCTTTTTTGCGAAAACACGCGGTTGTGTTTGGGCTTAATGTAGTAGATTTCTCAGGGTTACATTTTTTGCACCACTCTCAGCCACCACACATAAGTCCTCTCTATTTCTTCTTTTTACTTTATGGCTATTTTTCCTTTATTTTGCACCATGGCCAACTATATCTATAAGGCCCATTTATTTGAGATTAATGTATGAAATCTCCCGCCAGAAGACTCTGATACTTTGCCCAAGTTACTCTGACCAATCGTGCAAACTCTGAACTAAAACAATGACCATGTGCTCAGAACAGAAATCAGCTCATAAAATGCTAATTTGGCAGGGTTTGTGCCACGTGATCCAATGAAATGGCTCAGAGTTTGAAGCTGAATCTTCACTTTTTCGGCGGTTTTTAGTGAAATGCGCAGGTCATTATATCTAGTTGGTAATGCTTTGCACAGAAATGGAGTACTCAAGTTGCCACTTCCAGAAAAATTAAATTAAAAACTACAAAAAAATTAATATCTCAAAAACAAATTAAGATACGGTTTTCAAACAAATTGCATTTAAAAGTACATATTTTTCCCTACACAACGGTGTAAAGATTGAAAATGTATGATGTTTGGGAGTTAAAATATTTGCAGTAATGGAAATTGCAAAAGTGAAATTTCATTAGAAAGTGTTGCCATTCGAAAAATGACGTATGCGTTACGCACAGATACGTTTGGCCTTTATAATATAGATTTTACAAATTTATTTATTCTTTCATTATTTAAAATAAAAATTATGCCAACTTGTATAATTTTCGAGTAGTCTGTTGAAACGGGTCGATGGGATAATCAGGTAGTATTCCGTAATAGAGTATTATTGTGTGTTATAAATATTTTAATAAACGATTAATTTTAATCTTGTAATTACAATGCATTTTGGTATGAATAATTTATACATGTTTTACTTTTTATATTTTATTTTATACGTATTCATAATGGCTAAGTATTACTGTGGACCTCAACGACTTGATTTGTGTTTGTTCAAAATTCATTTTTTCGAAATTTAAATTTACCTAAACATTGTAGGGTTTTTAATAGAATTTGTTTTTTTTTCCAGATACTTCTAAATGAAGAATCATGCATTGACAAACCTTTATTCTATGATATACTGTCAGATATGCTTGGAAAAAGCCTTTTAACACTGTAAGTTTTAATTCTTTTTATGTTTAATTTATTAAAAAATCTTGATTTTTAAAATTCTTATTTTTTAGTTTTAAATCTAATTTTTTATGCGGTGTCTGTGATAATCTATGTAGTTTTTTTTTTTTTTTTTTTTTTTTTTTTTTTTTTTTTTTTTTAACGGAATAGTTATACATCTATCTATAAACATAAAAGAGTTTGTCCTGATTAACTTTTAATCAATGCACAGTCCAAACTATTAAACCTAGAAGCATGGAAACTAGGAAGATATTTTCTTAAGATATATGCGTGCATTAGAAAAGTATTTTTTAGAAATTATTCCACCCTAAAAAAATTTAAAAAAGGGGGGATAAAAATTATAGAGAGTCTGGTCATACGTCAGCAAAGGTTTTGGCTAGGAGCGAGAAATTTCGGAAAATAAATCTATTTTAAAAATAATAAATTGACTTGCATTTTAGCGAATTTCGAAATCCTCCCAAAAGATTTTAAATAGGGTCGGAAATGTTAAATAATTTGGCGTATCTCCGGAATCGTTTAATGTGAGAGAGTGAAATTCCTGAAAATAAATGTACTAAATAAGTAATTAAACATGTATTTCAGCGGTTTTAAAATATCCCCATCCTAAGGGAATTAAATGGGGGCTGAAAGTTTGAGAACATTTCGCGTTATCTAAGCACCCGTTTTATCCCTCTCGTACATTGAAACCTCATATGAGGTTGTCAGATAAAAAAAATTAAAAAAAAAATATTTAATCCAAATTGTTTAGATTTTCAATTGCATAGTAGTTGAGTATGTGACCAAAGACATCTTTTGAAAAGAATGAAGAGCATGCAGCACATGCATTTAATTTTATTTTGTACGGGTTTTAGTCTCCATTTTTTGTCAAAAGTCAAGTATGCTAAAACAATGAATTTAAAAAAGGTATTCCACCACACAAAGGAACATAACAAGTTAGTAAAAGTACAGGGTGGTCATAAAAAAACTTTGCCGATATACGGAGCTCTAGCAGCCAGTCCGCTCAACCGATCGAAATGAAATTTCAGAAATATCTATTTAGAGATATGAGCTCGAGATTCTGTGAACGACAACAAAATGGTGGTCACGGTTACGGTTATAATTACAGAAACTCGAAAATTTCCAATGGCAACACCCATTTTTTTCATCGCAAAATGCTCAGCGCATGCGAAAACCCTAAAGAGCGTTGGGACCGTACGTGTATCGCAAGAAACGGACATGTTATGCACGCACAAAAAACCGTTCTGCGAATCCTTCCCCCCATAAAAAAACTCGACTGGGGCGCAAGGAGAAAATTTGCATATGACACAGAGTCAGTACACTAATCTCTGATTACAATACAGATCGGAGAAACTAAAACTTTTATTTTGATTACACATTTTCCACATGGGTGTCATCATAGGCAATTAATGGTGATGTCACCCATGTGGAAAATGTACAATCAAAATAAAAATTTTCTTTTCTGCGATCGTGTTGTAATCAGAGATTAGTGTACTGACTCTGTGTCATATGCAAATTTCCTCCTTGCGCCCCAATCGACTTTTTTTTTTATGGGGGGAAAGATTCGCAGAACGGTTTTTTGTGCGTGCATAACATGTCCGTTTCTTGCGATACACGTACGGTTCCAACGCTCTTTAGGGCTTTCGCATGCGCTGAGTATTTTGCGATAAAAAAAATGGGTGTTGCCATTGGAAATTTTCGAGTTTCTGTAACTATAACCGTAACTGTGAGCGCCATTTTGTTGCCGTTCACAGAGTCTCGAGCTCATACCTCTGAATAGCTATATCTGAAATTTCACCTCGATCGGTTGAGCGGACTGGCCGCTAGAGCTCCATATATCGGCAAAGTTTTTTTATGACCACCCTGTATGTTTAATTTTTCTCACATCATTTTAATTACAATAAAAAAAATGGGAGATTTAGATGTGTTTTGGAGGGATTTAAAGGTTTTTTAGTTTGAAAATTCAAATGAGGCTTCCATGCAGTTGTAGCATTTACAGTTGTCTCTGCATGCAAAACTCATTTGAGGCTGTACATACAAATTTTAAAAGCAGAAAACTAAATAAGGCAATGCTATTAATTTTTAAACTGAGAATTATATATATATATATCAGTTTTTTTTTGGTATATTATAAGTAACAGAACAATTTATTTTGTTGGAACTATTCGACCTAACAGTGTGAAGAGAGCAGGGAAAAAGTTAGAAAATGCCAGATCTCTTATGAAAGATGGAAGAGGATCAATTCCTGTAACTACCTCTAAAGACAACATAACAGTGACTCAATGGGTTGATAAAGGTATTGTGCACATGGTGTCATATTTTGCTGGGATTGAACCAACAGATAAAGCAAAACGTTTTATTTCTGCAACTAAGGCCATTGTAGTAATTGATAGACCACACTCAGTGCAAATATATAACAAGCATATAGGAGGTGTGGACTTGATGGATTCACTTGTGACACTTTATCTTCACTGTCAAAGAAATATATGTGGTATATGCGCATTTTGTTTTCATCTTTTAAATGATGCTGCTTTAAGTGTCTGGCATTTTTGGAGAAAAAAAGGACGAACTACTAATGATTTATTAGAGTTCAAAAGTAGCATTGCAAGCAGCTTAATACATACAGGAACCTGAACTTCGAACATGAGGAAAACGGGTTGACCATAGGTTAAGTATCTTTTGCTTTGGTATGTCCAGCAAAAAAAAAAAAAAAAAAAAAAAAGAAAAGTGTTTTAGTTGCTAAAGAACTAAGGTATGATGATAGTAAACATTACCCTAAAAAGTCTAATAGTAAATTTGCACTGAAGTGCAAAAACGAAAGCTGTTTGAGTAAAACAAGATACATTTGTGGCCGCTGCCATGTACATTTAAATCCAGAATGTTTCGAATATTTTTATGAAAATTGATTTTTTTTTCCAAGAAGGAAAAATATGTATATTGCAGAGCATTCAATATTACACCACTATTAATAGTTAAAAATAGCTAAAATAATTTTCGCTCGCAAATTATTCTGAAATACGTGAGAATATTAAGAAGAAACTTCATTTTTAGCTTTTAAAGTACTCAAGGAAGTTTTATGTGCAACCTCATATGAGGCTTGTATGCAGAAATTTACATTTGTTAACATTGTAACAAATGTAACATTTTTGCACACAAGCTTCAAATGAGGTTGCACATAAAACTTCCATAAAAATTTTAAAAAATCTAAAAATAAAGTTTATTGTTAATATTCTCATATATTTCAAGATAATTTGTCTAAATTTTTTTTTGACAGTTGCAAAATAATTCATGCATGAGAAGGTTAAGTAGGAGCGTGAAATTAAAAACTAGCAAAAGCCATGCTTTGTTTGGATTCGCGAAGCATTATTTTATAAAACAGATATTTGAAAGTAACAATATTTTTTTAATATTATTTTTGCATCTTTATTAAACAAACAAACAAAAAAAAAAGTTATTTGATGTTTTGGCGCATTTTTATTTTTTAATTTATGATGTAAGACTGACATATTAAAATATTTTCGAAGCAAACTTTTACAAAATATTTTTAAATTTTAAACTAAAAGCTCTTTTAAAGATTTTTTACAATTTCCAGTAGCCACTGGTGTTTTTTAAAGTTGTTTGAAATATGCATATTTGCAATCTTTGTTATTAACATCAAATGATCTTTGATAGCTATTTTAGAATAATATATTTGAAGAGAGATTGAAGAAAGTTACTTCTTCAAAATCCTATTTTCTGAAAAAACATTTGAAATCTGCTCTCGTTGATACTATGAATTTTTAACTGTGAAATTTTTTATTCTAATTTCTTCGTTTTTATACATGTTAGCGTAAGAGAATTTTTGAAATTGTGGAATTTTTCGTAAGGAAAATTCCTATTGAATGCTTAATTTTGAAGGATTTTTACTCTCGACAACGTTACGTACGTTTTTAAGCCAACTGGTGTCTATATATCTTCAATATTTACAACTGCTTCATATAATGTTAAACCTTAGGATTTATTAATTGTAACAGCAAAAGCTAACTGCAGAAGAAATTCTTTCCTTGAGCAATTTATGCTTCCATTTTTCCAGAATTTAATTATTAGGGGAATTGGTACGCACCAATTCTTATAAATTAAATTACTCTAGTATTCAAACTTATCCATGATTATTCGCAATATCTGGTCTGGTGGCTTGTGATTTTCTTTAATACGTGCAACAAAATCTAAAGTTCCGTTCACTAAACCTTTTTCGGTCCACAAATAAGAACGTAACATTACTTTAGATCCAAATGATAAAGTAAGAAATGGTTGAAGTCCATTTCTCGTTTCTGAATCGGCCAACTTTGCTTTAGTACATTTATAAAGAGCTTGAATCGAGGCAACAACTTCGCACAGTTCTTTTAATTTTTCATTTATATAACTAATTTAACAATTAATTTTATTTGTTTACAATTCTTTTGTTGCCACTTTACAAAAAAAAAAAAAAATCATAATACAATTCTTTTAAAATGTTTAAGTATGATCTATGCAAACGATTTTGCGGAATAATGAAAACACATTTTATTTCTTAAATTAATCATGATACTATCTATAATTATTTACTCATTGATTTATATTTTTTTTTCTGAAAATGTACGCGTTTCATTTTTTATTTTTTTGCTAAAATGCGTCCGTATTGGAAATGCATGTAAAATAAATTAATTAAAATAATAATTTTTTTAACGTTTTATTGTAAAAAAAATTGTATTGTGCAAATCTTCAGATCATAATTTATTTTTGTGTTTAATTTGAAGTTAAAATATTCAATAGTTTTTTTGTAAAGTGTACGACAAACTGTAATTTGAGTGGACTAGTAGAGGATTCGCTTCGCTCATCCTAATAACAAATCTACTAAATAAACGATTAAACACGTATTTCAGAGATCTTGGAAATTTTCCCCCTAAAGTGTTAAAAGGGGATCGAAAATTTTAGAACATTTTGCCATATTTTTGCAGACATTTTAGGTTAGAGCGAAAAATTCAGGATAACAAACTACATTAAAATAATTAAATACATATTTTAGCGATTTTAGAAAATCTTTCCCTTAGTGGGTTAAATGAAACGGTCGAAAATTCTGCTCTACGATGCATAATAAAATGTATATACATTATTAGAGTGCAGTATAATTTTATCTCATTAGTTAATGATGCATTTAACAATTAAACTTCTCTTATAGGGCCTGACAAAATAATTCAAATACCGCTGAGAGTTCCGTCTTCATCACAAAAGCAATTAGTAATTTTTTTTATCATATAAACACATACACATATATATCTATATATTGTCTAATACCAAATTGAAAGTATATTTTTATCATCCAATAGAATTTTGAAAAAAAAAAAAAGAAAATCAGCCAATACTGATTTATTTTTATGTAATTCTGTTGATTGATTCTCTTCAAAATACCGTAACTCTATTGGTTTATATAGCTCTGCTTTCAATTAACTATTAAACCAGATAATCGAACTTCTACCAATATTGATGAATTCTGTTAAAACTGACCCTTTTGTCGAACTTTTCTTGGTGCCATAAAGCACTACATGAAATTTTAACTCATTTATAGACTGTAACTTTTTCTTACATGAATGGCAATATAATTACATATGTCAATTAAAAAATGCATTACAGTTCATGAAATATAATTAACATAAACATCGGGCTTTAAACAATGTTTTAGCTATTTTAATATACATGGCAATATTGTTGAGATTTAGAAATTGATGTGAGGCTACTTAACTTATATTTCCGATATCCAAACCTCATCAAATTAGACAGGTAAGTGCTTTCTTAACTCGTTTAGTAAGTACCGGAATTCTTATAAATTTAGAGGAGGATCTTAAGTCTGAATGTGAAAATCTTAAATTATGTTCGAATACTATATAAAAAACTAAATGTAAAAAAACCTAGGAAAATCAAGATTAGAAACGATAAAGATTTTATTGATAAATCCAAGTAAAATTTCTCAAGTGCTGTCGCGACTAAAATTATTACACAATCTGCACCTGAAACCTGTATTTATAATATTTCTATCCGTAATAAATTTTCTTTCCATTGATAATGATACTGATGAAATGGACCAATCTAAATCACTAGCAGTAAACCTATTTCGACTAAGTAAAGTGACCTGACCTGTTCAGTCAACCTGAACTGTTCAACTAGAGAGTGATCAATAATTGGAGAGAAATTTCCTCTCATTGGTAATGATACTGAGGAAATGGACCAATTCAAAATCAGTAACAGCGAATCTATCTGCACTAAGTAAATAACCTGAACTGATCAATTTCAGAATGACCAGTAATTGGAAAGAAATTTCTAAAAAAGATAACTAACTAGCTGGAAATGAAGTTAATAAAACGATCGTAAATGATGATATTATAAGATTTTTTCTAACATTGTCCTAAAATTACCGGATATTTCGAGAATTCCAAATTTGAATTTTTTGGTCTCACTCTTGAAACTTAAAGATTTCGAAAGAATATCTTAAAAGGCAATCCTAGAACATTTTCAATTGACAACCTTGAGGTCGAACTCGTCAAATTAGGTTTCTCTATTCATTCGGTCAGCAAGCTAAAAATCTTCAAAACTAAACTCATTCTTCCAACCTTTCTTACTAATCTCTTTAACCCCTCCCTACATTTCGCCATCAAAATATTTCTTGGATTTCTTATCACAGTTAGTTTCATAAACAATGGTTCCTTAAAACGGTTCCGCTAGTCTCTGATATACACAGAATTCAATAAAACTTCATATTCTAATGAATACATCCTTATTAGCTTGGATATATGCTGCCCAAAAATGCCGTTTTTATACATTTTTGCTTAAGAATTTCAGAGGCATACATATAGGTGCTTAAGGATAATAAGAATATAGGTGCTTAAAATCAATTATTTGTTTTGAAAATGTATACTTCTATATACCTTTTTAACTGCACACAATCCCATGAATCTATACTTTTAGCACATTCATAATAGGTATAGACTGCTATTTAATTTTGGCACTGACATGGCGAATTTTAAAGTACGAAGGGGAGTCAGAAAATAAGTTTCCCACGTCGACTGCAGTCAGAGTTGTGTATGAAAGTCAAAAAGTAGAATGTTACAATAAGTAAGACATATCTTTATTATTCCACATAATTACCAAGTACATTGAGACAATTGTCATAGTACTTCATAGGCTTAAAAAGTCCTCCAGCATTCAGGGAGGAATCAGGGCTTTCCATACGGTAGAAACGTGTTTAGAGGCTTGCCCGTGTGCAAAGCCCTGATGTTTTCCTGGAGCGCTTTTTGCAGCTTATCAAGTGGTATGACAAATGTCTCAACTTGCTTGGTGCTTATACTTAGTACTTATGTTGTAAAATAGAAGTGTGCCATATTTTTCATGTCTCATTATACTGTTTAACTTTCATACACACATCTGTCCACAAGCGCCAGGGGAAACTTATTTGCTGACTCCTCCACATATTAATATACAGGAGATCGAAGAAAATTTTGGTATTGGTACATCCAACTAGTTTTTGTACTGTTGGCAATAAAATTAAATCCAACTTGTTTTTGTACTGTTGGCAATAAAATTAATTCTGTCTGAACATATCGCTCTTGACACATCTTGACAAAAGTTAATTTCACAGGAGAGGCAAAAGAAAATTTGCATGATTTTACTGTCACCTGAAATTACAGCAATTAGCGCCGCATGCAGGAATGAAAACTTGCAAAAAAAAACTTTAAACACTTGAAAATGAAAACTTGGGATGAGGTTTAGAGGTCATTTCAGATCATTTTATCTCCCCACTCTCCTCCTCTGTAATCACAAATGGACATATTGTGTAATAAAGAAATTCTCTTCATAGCTACACTAATGACACTGACACACTTATGAAAGACCTATTCAGAATTCTCACTGACTCTTGCCATTGAGCCAAATAGCGACAAAATGCGACTCTGGAGAGTAAACGAAAAATCTGATTTGTCAAATTGCCAGTGCTTAATTTCTGCTCTTTTACGTAGATTTCGTATGAAATACTACCTATTGCAATCGCACCCATGTTGGAATTTCTGAAACATTTTTGCAGATCTACACCGATCATAACCCCTAGACTCCAAAACTACCATCAGTAAAAAAGTTTATATTAATCTGTCTATCTATCTATATACATATATACAGTCGAGTCTCTCTATAACGAAACTCCATACATCGAATTTCTCTATATAACGAATTTTTTGTAGGAACGGTCCCCTTTTCGCATGATTACATTAAAAACAGTCTCTATATAGCGAAATATCTATCTCCATATAACGAATTTTTTCATAAATTGGTCTTAATTTATTCAATGTTAAAACTGTTGTTAGCTTTCGTTTTTTCAAAACTAAAACAAAATCACTTCACCTTTTTCATTCACGTATAAAAACATTTCATATTTATTTACTTAGAACAGGAGTCACAAATAAAAATTAAATTAAAAAGTTGACATGTTTCGGTTCATTCATAAGAACCGTATTCATAACATATAAAATCAGTAGAAAAATTAAATGACACTGGATATAAATACAATTTAAAAGGGTTTTTTAAATTGTATTTATATCCAGTGTCATTTAATTTTTCTACTGATTTTATATGTTATAAATACGGTTCTTATGAATGAACCGAAACATGTCAACTTTTTAATTTAATTTTTATTTGTGACACCTGTTCTAAGTAAATAAATATGAAATGTTTTTATACTTAATTTATTCAGTTTTAAAAAAGATTCGAAATCATATGGAACCAATTTTCCATCACTTATATTTGATTTATCGTTCAGAGCTGAGTTTTTTATATAACTTATATCCTTGTTCTTTAAATCCAACGAATTCATCCTACCTCCCACACACCTTTTAACATCCTTCTCAAAACAAAGTCAATTATATTGTTACACATATAAGAAAGGAATCAATGAGAGGCACATAAGAGAGGCCTTCAAATGGAGGAAAATGTTAACTACAATTTTTCATTCCTTGCTAAAATTTGAGCATTTTTTTGAGAGTGTAACAATTTTAAAATCAAAACAACAAAAAATTACAGATTTCTTCGTCTGAAATTAATGCAAGCCTTCCTTATTTGATTTTCATTAAGCTTTCAAATAGTCTGTTCTCTTTTTTTGAAACTGCTTAAATAATTAAGAAATAGAATGTTAGGTTAATATTTACTTTTAAAAATTTCAAATTCTTAATTAAAAACATCAAAAATAATATTTGTTAAAAATATACACATTAAATACGATTTTTAACATCATTTCTATACATCAAATTTCTCTACATAACGAATTTTTTACTGGAACGATGGATTTCGTTATATAGAGACTCGACTGTATATCACTTTCTTCTGGACACGATAACTTCCATAATTCTGCTCAGATCTTATTCAAACTTTTACATAAAATCTCGGCTAAGTTCGTTAATGGACAAAATCGGACAAAGGGAGTGGAACTAAAAAACGGGTTTGTGAAAAAAAAAAAAAAAAAAAAAAAAAAAAAAAAAAAAAGTAACGTTGTAACGAAAATAGATATGGAATCAGTTTAAAGTTTATATTATTTCTAAGATGTGGGCAAAAAGTTTATACATGATACATATTTTATAAAATTTAAAATGGGATCAAGGGGTGAAAAAAACTGGGATTATTGGGAGAAAAAAATTCATAACTTCGACAATTCTTAAGATATCAAATCTAAATAATTTTTTTATAAATGTTCTTACTATTATCTAAAACTTTTGTACTGACAAGTTTTTGATAGGACCAATTCATACTGGAAAAAAATTAATCGCGAAAACTAAAAAAGGGGAGGGGGTGGAAAAAGAAAAAAATCCATAACTTCGTTAATTCTTTAGATATCAAATCCGATTAAACTTATTTTACATCTTCTCAATAATATCTTTAACTTTTACAATGACAAGCTTTTTATAGGACCAATCCTTATAGTTAAAATAAATTAAACAAAAATGAGAGTTCAAGAAAAAAATCTCTAATCAAAATTGCTCACATAATGATACATTTTTAAATTCATTTTTGATTTTAAACACATCCAAATGACAAATTCTCATATTTGGAAACCATATCATATGACGAATTAGCCTGTTTTTAGATAAATATAGAATATATTTCACAAAAATGCTTTGAAAATAGTCTTTTTGAGCAGAATTTCCTGAAGCGATCACGATTTAAAATTGAGAAAGTATTCAAACACCAAACTGCTTACTTTTTTACTCCTTTTTAAATCCATTTTTACCATCAAACGCATACAATTGAAGGGGTTTTTTTTTTTTTAAGAACTGTATAATGTGATGTAATAGTCAGTGTTTTGATAAAGATAGAATATATTTCAAAATATGCTTTGAAAATATCCATTTTGTGCAGAATTTCCTGAAGCGATCGTTATTGAAAAATTGATGAAGTATTTAAATAACAAACTAAGTATTATTTCTCACTCATTTTTAAATCCATTTTTGCTCTTAAAAACATCCAATATACAGGTCCTCTTATTTAGAAACTATATAATGTGATGTATTGATCAGTTTTTTGATTAAAGGCAAAATGTGTTTCAAAACAGGCTGCCAAAATGGGTGTTTTGAGACTAATTTCCCGAAGCAATCGTGATTGAAAAATTGAGGCATTGAAATAAGAAATTGCTTTTTTTCTGACTCATTTTTAAATTCAGATATGCTCTCAAATCCATCCAATTGACAGGTTCTCTTATTTAGGAACTGTATAATGTGCCATATTAGTCAGTTTTTGATAAAGGCTGAATATATTTTAAAAAAGCAGTTGAATTGGGCACTTCGCACAAAATTTCTTGAAGCGATCATGATTAAAAATAGAGGATGTGTAAATTGATTGTTTTATGACTCACTTTTAAATTCGATTTTTCTCTCAAACACATTCAATTAACAGTTTTTTTTTAATTTTTAGGAACTATATAGTATCGTATTGGTTGACTTTTTAATAAAGTCAGAATATATTTAAAAATATGTTGTCAGAATGGGCATTGGAGGCGAATTTTGCTTGAAATGATTCTGATAAAACCAGTTCTTACAGAAAAATGAAATTAAAGAAATTAAAAGCCAAATAAAGGTGTTACACTGGGTTTATCTCTAATCGGATTTTATTTTTTGTTGTTGAAATGAGCACTCTTCGAAATCTGCCTCCACCTATAGGCCAAGCCGACAGGGATTTTTATATATATGACACTATAATCCACATTCTTATCTACGACAATGAATGATTCATGTCGCTTTTTATGGTCAATCGTACCGTGCCATTTACACTGCTCTGTACATAAAGATACGGGCTCACATCAGTACAAATTCATTTTAGCAGCAGTCAAAGACACAAATAGGATTATGCGATAGGTATTTATCTATTGTAAGTTAATCACTACCAATGTTCAGGCATCGTGTTGGTAAAAACTTACTCGCATCAAGTGCCAAATAGACAAACGTTTTACTGAAATGCAGAATTTAAATTAGCCATTTACCAATTTACTTAATAATTGTATGCAAAGTATCAATGACTCGATAATTTTTGCTGTCGATTACAATTGAAATCTCCTAACGATTTTTAGTGTATATTTTCAGAACTGTAAATCAAATATAGCTATTTTGAGTTTTTATTTTTAACTGCAAAAACAGTGTCTGAAACATTTGCATACTTAGGAAATATTTAGAATGTGCTTAATTTTAATAAATTCTGTGGCGCACAGTTTGATTTTAATTTTAGAGGCAATCACAAAAAATTAGGTTATTTTAGAACTATTTGAAAAAATGGGCTTTAAAGGCATATTTTTCAGTTTTCGTGCATTACCGAATCAATTTTGCTAATTTTTTCATCATTTGGCTACTGTTTTTTATTTCTTATTCGCTATTCGCTAAATCGCCAATGTTTATAAAATGTGGAATAAATCGCAATATGAATTTTTGCAAGATGTGTCACTTATTTTGCGGGTGAACTGTAAAGAAAAAAATCATGTAAAGTTGCCAAAATCAGGAAGGTTAATAACATATTTACATTTTGACACTTTACAAGAAAAAATGTAAATGTACAAAATTAATTTTTGCAAAGTTACAGAAATCTGTAAATTTACAAACGAGTCTACTAAATTTGCAATTATCTTACTAAAATTTTATCTATAGTCTGGGTTGCAGTTAGATGAAAAATTCTTGGAATCCCAATTTCCTAAAAATTCTTAGTAACCTGACAGATTTTTTGATTTTCAGTGCAAATCTGTATCTATTACATAAATTTTTGCTGCTTCCGTTACAAGAAAATCTCTAGAAATTCCAGTTTCCTAGAAAACTTTTAGTAACATTACAGATTTTTTTTTCGCTGTGAGCCAATACATGCTTTTCTAATTGAACTTTCGGCCCCTCAAACATTTTTTACATTTACTGCTTATAATATATGGATTGAATATTAATTTTTGTGTTTTAATTTGAAGTAGTGGATCGGAATGGAAACGGTGCAAGAAAACACTCATTCCACTCTTTCGCTTCGAGAAGCTCAAAGATACTGTGGCGACTCTGAATAAACATGCTGAGGACATTGTGAAGAAAATAGCCAAAGAAGAAAACGATCCAGCTGTCGATGTTCTTCCTATATTCAAAATGGGTGTTTTAAAAGCATTTTGTGGTAAGTTGTTTCCATTAATAATGATTAAGATTAATTAATTATTAATGAATTTTCAGAATTTATGCAATGAAATTTCGTTACCGAGTTGAACACATGCTATATCTTTCAAAAAATATTTCTAAACCATTATATTCAGAATTAAGTCGGTATAATAATTGTAGAAAAGTAGGTAAGTGTGACAACAGATTGCACAAGGTGATCCATTTAATATATTTTTCTTTTCGAAACAACTTATCCTTTAATTAATAAATACAAAATGTTAATTTATAATTATTAAATTCTTACATAGATGGTAGTACCAATAAATTTAATTTTAAAGTAAGAATAAAAGGAAGTTATTCATTTTAATCAAATTTAAAATGTTCAAATTAGATTATTTAAACAAAATCTAAAATTCCTTTTTTTTTTAATCTGAAATTTAAAAATAATACAAGGAGATATAAATCAAATTTTAAGTTTCCAAAAAAGAAAAATAATTGTTTAAGCCAAATTTAAAATGCTGAATCCTTAATAAATCGAATAGTTTTCAAAAGAGAAAAAAAATTGTATACTAAGAAGTATTTTGAATGTATTATGATTATTTATCACAGTATAATAATAATAAAAATATAAAACCTTAAATTGGCAAAATAAAAGGAAATTTCTTTTTATTTAATTAACTCATCTTAATATAAAAATTTTAACATCCAGCCCCGGGTCTGAACTAAGAATTTTTTATTTACTAGCAAGATACTTACCTCAAAACTATGATAATACACAAAAATCAGTGAAATTAAAGTTATCTTATTTAACCCTTCCACGATGGCAGCCTTTTATGAAATTGTTAATGTTTTGTCACCGGTTTAAAAAAAAAAAAAAAAAAAAAAAAAAAAAAAAAAAAAAACCAGAAATTTGTGCTTTATTGAATCGAGAAAATGCTCCGATTAAATAAGGCAAATTTTGGAGTAAGATTTACCTGTTGCGGACAAGCAAGGATTCTTACGCCTTTTTTGCGGTACGTATACTGGTCGCTTGTCTTAAAGGGGCTAAAATTTAAATCGCAAAAATGAACGGATGACTTTGAAAAAGCTAATTTAATTA
This sequence comes from Maratus speculifer, assembly GCA_964019185.1. Classification (NCBI taxonomy): domain Eukaryota; kingdom Metazoa; phylum Arthropoda; class Arachnida; order Araneae; family Salticidae; genus Maratus; species Maratus speculifer. The sequence goes on along the minus strand of OZ025298.1, from coordinate 283,450,213 downwards.
AAAGGATAGACTTTTAGAAAATTTTATTACTTGTTGTGTGACGAGGTATTCATTTGTATGTGCACATACAAATGAATACGAATGAATGAGTTATACAGTTTTTGCGTTCGGACTTTGTGTCAGAAAGACAGAGGAATGAGAGGAAAGGGATTTCGCCATTTGAACAATACCCTTAAAGTATAAACATCTGATCATACTGAAAAATGGTCCCAGAGCTAATTTTACATAAATAAATTATAAGTGCTAGACAGCCGTACTAGCTTTATGAGAGCCATGCAACCATTTATTTAAACAATTTTAAACAGAAGTACAACTTAAAAAGAAGCTAAAAGAATTAATTAACTGAAGGCTATGCTGGCACCATTTTCTGATGTTTAAAGAAAGATGAAAGTGTCTTAAGCAGATTGGTTTGCGACAAAGTTTGAAAATAATTCAAAACTTGAAACAAGGAGGGTGAAGAAAAAATCCTAATCTGGTTCAAAAATGTTATTTTTAAAATATCTTAAAAGTAATTGATCAATAAAATAAATAAATAAATAAATAAAAATGCGGCAAAAGGAAAAATTCCCGTCAACCCTCGAAAATAAGTCTAGAATTAAAATCATACGGTTCTTTAAATTTACTAGACAATTAATAAGTGGCAAATCTGTGCATAGTTATGATTCATTGTAATGGAAAGTAATATAGTAAATTAGGCTAAAAGTTTGAAAGAATTTTATTTTAATCAATGTCGAAAAATTGCCGCAAAATGTGAAAAAATACTAAAAATCCCTTAAAAAAATTCGTTAAAAATTCAAAAATTGCTGCACGAATTCCGAATAAATTTATTGAAAAGAGAACTAAATTTACTATTTTGGGTTGAAACAATGAAACCGCATTCCTTTCACTTATATAGAAAAATCGCCTCGAAACATAAAAAGAACACTAAAAATCGATTAAAAAGTTAATCAAATCATTAACACTAGATTTATTAAAACATAAGATTTAAAAAAATCTAACAAAAAAAATCAAAAATCGGACTTGGACTTGCAAAACTTCATATACAGAGGTATAAAATTTTGAAACTCTACGTGCAGCGGTCTCTTCAGAACAGCGCGGGCGCACTCACAAACTTTTCTCTTTTTTATTATAAATTAAATATATATATATATATACTAACTTACCTTTGGTGCAAATATATTTTTAGATGTTTCTAATCTTTTTAGGCGTGTACTCAACTGTATAAATATGTAGCACCTATAGATGTCGTCTGGTCCGTCCATCTGTCCGTATGTAACAGCGCAAAAATTAACCACCAAATGATCTGAAATTTAGTACATATGATCACCGCAGAATTTTATCCAGTCACTTGAAATTTTATAAAATTTAATCAAAAATTAAAAATAGTTAATAAAAGTTTTTCCCTATTATTTAATCCTATCTTACGGGATCAATTGAGTGCTATCCCATGACAGATAATGATCATAGGTTGCATGGTGATTACTCTCTTAAATTCTATCAGATGTAACTAATTAAATGGCATCTCATGATAGTTAACTGTTCTAGGTTGCCATGTTGATGACAGTTGGTACTCCAGTAGTATGATTCTTATATGCCTGTATAAGTACAGAGGTGTGATAATTATTATTATAATTGTGAAATTTACAATAAAATCTTGTTATATTAAAGAAATATTACAAAATATTAAAAATATTAATACGTTTAACATTTGGTGTGCATCCCTTTGTTTTTATTAAAGATTCGATGCGTCTTTGTATACTCTGTATGAGTTTTTGGCAATTAATTTGTATTTTGTTTTGTTGCCAAATTTGGATGAATCTTTCTACCAGACTATTTTTAGGTGCGTTCGTAATTATATAATACGTAGCACGTAGCACCTATAGTGGTCGTTCAGTCCGTCCGTCTGTCCGTCCGTCTGTCCGTCCGCATATAACAACACAAAAACCACCCAACCGAATCGTTTGAAATTTAAAATACATAACTATTACATAATTTTGTCGAGTCATTTCAAATTTTATGAAACTCGGATGCATAGATCAATTACAGGGGCAATCAAAAGTATTCCATTACATTACGGTCAATGGGGAAAAAAGTTTCAAATGCATTTTAATCGTTTGAAATTTAAAATACGCAATTATTGCATAATTCTGTCGAGTTATTTCAAATATTTTGATAATCGTGTGCATAGATCAATTACAGGGGCAATCAAAAGTATTCAATTACATTATGGTCAATTAGGAAAAAGTTTCAAATATATTCTATACGTTTGAAATTTAAAATAGATAATTATTACATAATTTTGTCGAGTTATTTCAAATTTTATGAAAATCGGATGCAAAGATCAATTACAGGGACAATCAAAAGTATTCCGTTACATTACGGTCAATGGGAAAAAATGTTTCAAATGCATTTTAATCGTGTTACACTCATGCGAACTTAACAAAATTTATATGCAACTATAAAGTACATATTATAATATACATCATACATAATTTGTGGTGCAAAGAACATTTGTTATTGATTTACAAGGCCACACAAAAGTATTACATTACATAATGGTATAGGGAGAACATTGTTTGATGAGCGTTTTAATTGTAATTCACTATTTACAATTTTATGAGATTGATATATGAAAGTAATATTTTTAAAACTTCGTTATCGTACGAACGCACCTAATTTGCTACGCTTCACGTGCAACTTCCAACTTGTTGTTTTATATGTTGCATTTCTTTATTTTTTTTTCTTTAGAATGATCTAGAAACTCTATAGGGTTCATATCTGGGCTGTTTTCAGGCCGTGTAAGTGTTTTTATACTTTTTTATCCAAAACTTTGCTCACCAATGAAGCTTTATTTCATGCAGCTCTATCATGCATGAGTATGAAGTTTCCAATTGGAAAGCAGTTTTTTAATTGTTGAACTAGTCTTTGTTCATACATTTTTTTTATACTCATACTGGTCCATCATGCCTTCTACAATGTATAAATGTTCAGTACTCTGAACAGACATCCCGTTCCAAACATCTGTTTTAGTAGGATGTTGAACTGTTTGTGCTATGCAATTTGGGGAAAACCCTTCACTGGTACTTCTCCTGACATATTGATTGCTTTCTTCTGATATCGTAATCATTGATTCATGCGAAAAAATACCTAAAAGATAGAAAATACCTAAAGATATGTAATTTGTACAGAAATATTCTTATAAAGAAATTTTTAATCAAATTTATAAAGAATTCTGTATTTTTAGTCAGTTTTCAAAAAACATGATTTTAGGAAAAGAAATTGACAATTTGAATTCAGCTGATTAATTAAAGGAAAATGAATTTTTCTAACCTTCCTCCAGTCTTTTTCGAATTGCTCTTGTACAACTTTTGTCCAAGCAAGCATTTTCTTTGCCATAGAACATGCGATTTTAGCCTTATTTCGAGGACGATGAGATTTAAGTCTAGCTGAGATAAGCTTTCTATTGATAGAAGAGTCACATACATTTTCTCTATATGCGTGCAAAGAGAATTTTAGTTTCTGACTAGTAGCTATAATGCTAGCTTTAGAATTTTGTATTAATTTCCTTTCTGTTCTTGGAGTAAATTTACTTTTCTTTCGCATTTACTACTTTAGAATTTTAATATTCACATTTGAAGTTCATAGATTTGTTTATTCTACATACAAATGTTTGCAAAAAGTTTGCTTTTTTAGTGATTTTCTACGATGAGACACTTTACTACAGCTAGTTTTCTTGGGAAAATATCACTTGTTTTACAAATAATCACGCTTTGAGAAACGAATAAAAGCTACCAATTAGTATAAATTAATCAAAGCAATGAAAAGATTTGTTTTAGGATTAAAATAATGCTGATGCCAACTCGAGAAAAGAAAGAAAATACTAGCACAGCAAGCATGCTATTTTGAAATTTCGTTTTAAATTAATTTGTTAATCAAGCAAATTGTTTATACAATGCAAATAATTTGAGCACTTTGTATCAAATATTTTTCTTTTTAAAAATGGCAACATTTAACAAAATTTTAACCCAAAATCTTTTCTAAAAATGTGAAAAATTGACTAGATCAACAAAACAAATTACCTTTCATGAACCATTTTAAGTATATACAATATTAATCAAGAAAAAATGATAGAATCACAATTATTCCAATAATTTTCACACTTCTGTAATATTGATTTTTGGGTACATTGCAGATAAGCAACAAGGTGATACAAAAGATTGAAATACGTTATTTTGAACCAAATGAAATAAATACGTTTTCAATCCGAAAAGTTACCATAGTAAACCTTCCACCGCAATGTAGCATTAACTAGAATAGCAGGCTCACAATAATTTTTATCATGGAAAAATAACAGGAAATGTGGATTGCCAGTGTTGAAGGCTTTCTCGCAGTTCGAATTTTATTTGTATATGTTCGTACTTTAAATAGTTGTTCAGATTTTTAATTTACATAGTTGGATATTTTTAATCTTGTTAGAATTAAGTTTAATGCCAAAATTCTTATTCTTTTTACATCTTATGTATCAATATTTAATATTCAAAGTGGAAATATTTTTTTAAACATTTAAAATGCACGTTGCTTCTGTGTGGAACTATCTTAAATTTATTTTTTAAGTAAAATAGCTTGTTTAAAACATACTTATTGGACTTAAGTAAAACTAAAATAGTTTTACTAGAACATTACTAGAAACATAACTAGAAGTTTGGCAAACGTAAATAAAGGGAACTCCATAACTAAATTAAAATATGAATAATTAAATAATTAACGAAATTTATCTTAGGAAGAATTATAGGTTATGAAATAAAAATTAACATTTTAAATTAAAGGAATTTGTGAGTTTTTTTATTGATTTTTATGCATAAATGATTAAGAAAACGTGTAAAATATTCAAAATGATTAAATTTTGTCGTATTGTTTTACTTTTTTTTAGAAACGATGCTTGATGTTAAACTAACTGACCAGGATGATGTAGAACTTTGTCAGTACATTCAAACAACATCAAGGTAAAACGTTACTTTAGTATAAGAAAAGCTATATCTATTTAAATAGATACTTTAAGAAATCATTTCCATTCAAAAATAACTCCAATTCTTTTATTTATCAAAAAATAAAAATAAAAATAAAAATAAAAATAAAAATAAAAATAAAAATAAAAATAAAAATAAAAATAAATAAATAAATAATGAAGAAAAATGTTTTTCCAACATTTTGTTAATGAATTAAGATTTACTACCTTAATTATTTTAACAAAATTTTTAAAAAAAGCATTTGACTCGTATTTATGCCATTCCTGTAGAAATATATTTAATTTTGATTAAACAAAGATATTCTAAATATAGCTAGCAAAAGTCGTGATTTGTTTGGATTCGCGAAGCATTTTATCTAAGATAAATATTTGAAATTGACAAAATTTTTTTGCATTATTTTTGCATCTTTATTAAGCAAAAAATTTTATTTTATGTTTTTGAGTATTTTGACTTTAAAAATATAAATTAGTGAAATAACTAAGAATTTTCTCGGAATTTTTTAATTATGATATAGGACTGGTATAAATAATTTTTTTCGAGTCAAAATTTTACAAAATATTATTTTTTTCATTGTTTTTTAATGCCACTTTGCAAAAAAAAAAAAAAAAAAAAAAAAAAAAATCATAATTGAATTTTTTTTTTTTCAAATGTGGAAAAGACATTTGATGCAGTCATTTCTCTTTATTTACTTAGTCATGATTTTATATAAGATTACTAACTCCATGTTTTATTTTTTCATCTGAAAATATAATCGTTTCATTTTCTTATTTGCATAAATTCGTTAATAATGGAAAAACATCTGAAAAATAAATTAATTAAAATAGTAAATTTTTTAGGGTTATTCTGTGTGAAAAAATAATGTTGTGCAAATCTACAGATCATAATTTATTTTATGTTTAATTTGGAGTCAAACTACTAAATAGTTATTTTTTTTTCTTTGTAAAATGTAAGACAAAATATAATTTGTGTAGCCTACTAGAGGATTCGCTTCACTCTCATCCTAATTATGTTTTAAGGAAAATCCTACACTGGTAGAACTGCACGGATGCTTTTATGGAAAGCCTTGCGTTTTCAGCTCCATGGCACGACAGCAACAGTATCATGGCCAACTTCATTAGAGGCTCTTGGTTTTTAGGACGGAGTTCATCATATTCTTTAATTAATAATTTTGTTAATTACGTTGTCACAATAACAGATCTTTATTATACTTAACTTTTCTTATACCATGATTAAAGATTAATTTTAATAATACTAAAACTGAGTTTTCTGGAAATCATACTCTGTTAACTTTAGTTTAAGTATAATTTTGTTAAGAGTTGTACTTGCCAGTATAAGGTGTATTTTTTATCGCAGCTAAATTTGTAAATTTATTATAAATCAATGAAACAGTTTTCGCTTAAATATTTTCTCTCTTCGAAATTCGACTGGTTCTACCTAGTATTCGATAAAAACAGTAAATAGAAGTAATTGCGTCATATTAAAAATATTCAAATAACAATAATGCAATTTAAATTTAAAAATCTATATTCGCAACATATTTATTTCATATTTAGAGATAATAAACTGTTGTTGTCAATTCTAAAGTTGAACAAATTGTATTTCCTTTCTACGAAAAAGTCTTTTGACGGGAATATTAGAAGGAAAAAGAATATTTAAAAAAAAAAAAAAAAAAAAAAAAAAAAAAAAAAAAAAAAAAAAAATCAGATTTAAAACGATATATTTAAAACAATTTTCGCATTGCATTTTAAAACTAGTTGGATGTGTCAATCCCAAAACTTTCTTCTATCTCATAAGTACATTTTAATATTAAAAAAAAAAAAAAAAAAAAAAAAAAAAACGTGGTGACCCCAAAGTTACCCACTATCGAATTTCCTCGAACATTTGACCTAGCCTAATGAGATTCTGGTATCCGAAAAGCCTAAAACGCAAAATTTAATTAACATTCTGAGAAAATGAGCTTAGTAGTGCCTCATGTTGGGTAATTTATATTAAAACCTAATAAGCATCTGTTTATGTCAAAACCTAACAGAATCTGAAATTTGATGGAATTTTGTCCATTAGTTCTTGAGATGTAGTTATAACAAAAAATTTGCAAAACGTAGCACAGCAACACCATATCTTGGACAATTTATGCCAAAACGTAAAAAAACGTCTAGATATGTTATGGTGCAAAAGAATCTGAAGTTTGATGAAATTCTGTGTATTAGTTCTTGAGATATAGCTAGTTTAAAAAAAGTGTAAAATATAGCACAGCAGCACCATCAGTTGAAGGATTTATAACAAAACGTAATTATCGTGTAATTATGTTATACGTCATTTTGTAACAAAATCTGTAGTTTGATGAAATTCTGTGCGTTGGTTGTTGAGATATACCTATCGGAAAAATCGCGCAAAATGCAGCATAGGTGCACCACCTGTTGCAAAATTAATACGAAAAAGTAATCAGCGTCTAATTATGTTATATATTCTAGTGTAACAGAATCTAAAATTTGATGAAGTTCTCTGCATTAGTTCTTGAGATATAGCTATAGCAATAATCGTGCAAAATGTAGCATAGCAGCGCCACCTATAGGGCAGTTCACACCAAAACCTTATCAGCGGCTATGTATCTCAAGGTATCGCGGAATCTGAAGTTTGGTGAAATTCTGTGCATTAGTTCTTGAGATATAGCTATCAAGAAAATCATGAATAACGCGGCATAGCAGCGCCACCTGCAGGCCAATTTACACCAAAACTTAATCAGCGTCTATGTATATCAAGGGGTCACAGAATCTGAAGTTTGGTGAAATTCTGTGCATTAGTTCTTGAGATATGGCAATCTTGAAAATCATGAAAAACGTAGTATAGCAGCGCCACCTGCAGGCCAATTTTCACCAAAAACCAATAGGCACTAATTCATATCAAGATCTAACTGAATATAAAGTTTTATTAAATTTCGAGCATTAGTTCTTGAGATAGAGCGCCCACAAATTTTTTGTCACATACAGACAGACACACAGACAGACAGACGGACAGACTCACAGACAGACATTTTCTAAAAATAGTCAAAACGTGTTCAGGACCTTCTAAAACGTATAAATCCGTCGAAAACCGGAAGTCGAAAATTTTCATGAATCCAATACTTTCTTCTTGTAAAGATAGAAGAAAGTAAAAATACCGGCAAGTAAAAATTTTGTTTATTTAGCTCATTTTATGTTAGATTATTTTGAAATGCTTAACTGAGGCTTTTAAACCAGCAGCTGATTCGGTTTAATTTCCCAATCAATAGAAGACCTTTTAAAAAGGACCACTGTTATTATTATTATTATTATTACTATTCAATTTTTTGTATTCATTTTTAAACCGATCAAATTAGACTGCTTTTTAGAGGTAGTCTGCAAGTGTATTTCATAACTCCCTAGTAAACAAAAAATGAAGAACGCATTAAAAAAAAATAATAATACAGTTTTATGAATGAATAGTTTAATATTAAGCAGTTTACCATTATAAGTTGAGAAATCAATTTAGAAATTCCAAAAAGATAATTTAAGTTACGTTTTATTTTTTTTCTTTCCTGTTTTTCTTTCTTAAAAAACAAACATAATAAAAAATATATGCGATTGAACCCTTCAGTGCACTTTTTTTTCTTTATATATATATATATTGATTCTTAAGGTAGACACAAATGCAGGAAAAATAATATAAACTAGTTGGATGTGTCAATCCCAAAACTTTCTTCTATCTCATAAGTACATTTTAATATTAAAAAAAAAAACGTGGTGAGCCCAAAGTTACCCACTATCGAATTTCCTCGAACATTTGACCTAGCCTAATGAGACTCTGGTATCCGAAAAGCCTAAAACGCAAAATTTTATTAATATTCTGAGAAAATGAGCTTAGTAGTGCCTCATGTTGGGTAATTTATACTAAAACCTAATAAGCATCTATTTACGTCAAGACCTAACAGAATCTGAAATTTGATGGAATTTCGTCCATTAGTTCTGGAGATATAGTTATAACAAAAAAATTTGCAAAACGTAGCATAGCAACACCATATCTTGGACAATTTTTGCCAAAACGTAAAAAAGCGTCTAATTATATTATGGTGTAAAAGAATCTGAAGTTTGATGAAATTCTATGCATTAGTTCTTGAGATATAGATAGTTTTAAAAAAACGTGTAAAATATAGCACAGCAGCACCATTAGTTGAAGGATTTATAACAAAACGTAATCATCGTGTAATTATGTTATATGTCATTTTGTAACAAAATCTGAAGTTTGGTGAAATTCTGTGCGTTGGTTGTTGAGATATAGCTATCGGAAAAATCGTGCAAAATGCAGCATAGCTGCACCACCTGTTGCAAGGTTAATACCAAAATGTAATTAGCGTCTAATTATGTTAGATAATCTAGTGTAACAGAATCTAAAATTTGATGAAGTTCTCTGCATTAGTTCTTGAGATATGGCTATCGCAAAAATCGTGCAAAATGTAGCATAGCAGCGCCACCTATAGGGCAGTTCACACCAAAACCTTATCAACGACTATGTATCTCAAGGTATCGTGGAATCTGAAGTTTGGTGAAATTCTGTCCATTAGTTTTTGAGATATAGCTATCATAAAAATCATGAAAAACGTGGCATAGCAGCGCCACCTGCAGGCCAATTTACACCAAACCTTAATCAGCGTGTATGTATATCAAGGGGTCACAGAATCTGAAGTTTGGTGAAATTCTGTGCATTAGTTCTTGAGATATAGCAATCCTGAAAATCATGAAAAATGTAGCATAGCAGCGCCACCTGCTGGCCAATTTTCACCAAAAATCAATAGGCACTAATTCATATCAAGGTCTAACTGAATATAAAATTTTATTAAATTTCGAGCACTAGTTCTTGAGATAGAGCGCCCACAAATTTTTTGTCACATACAGACAGACAGACACACAGACAGACAGACACAGACAGACAGACAGACAGACAAACAGACAGACTCACAGACAGACATTTCTAAAAATAGTCAAAACGTGTTCAGGACCCTCTAAAACGTATAAATCCGTCGAAAACCGGAAGTCGAAAATTTTCATGAATCCAAAACTTTCTTCTTGTAAAGATAGAAGAAAGTAAAAATACGTATTTTTACTTTCTTCTATCTTTACAAGAAGAAAGTTTTGGATTCATGAAAATTTTCGACTTCCGGTTTTCGACGGATTTATACGTTTGTATTTTTACTTTCTTCTATCTTTACAAGAAGAAAGTTTTGGATTCATGAAAATTTTCGACTTCCGGTTTTCGACGGATTTATACGTTTTAGAAGGTCCTGAACACGGTTTGACTATTTTTAGAAAATGTCTGTCTGTGAGTCTGTCTGTCTGTCTGTCTGTCTGTGTGTCTGTCTGTCTGTATGTGACAAAAAATTTGTGGGCGCTCTATCTCAAGAACTAATGCTCGAAATTTAATAAAACTTTATATTAAGTTAGACCTTGATATGAATTAGTGCCTATTGGTTTTTGGTGAAAATTGGCCTGCAGGTGGCGCTGCTATACTACGTTTTTCATGATTTTCAGGATCGCTATATCTCAAGAACTAACAAACAGAATTTCACCAAACTTCAGATTCTGTGACCCCTTAATATACATAGACGCTGATTAAGTTTTGGTGTAAATTGGCCAGCAGGTGGCGCTGCTATGCCACGTTTTTCATGATTTTCATGATTGCTATATCTCAAGAACTAATGCACAGAATTTCACCAAACTTCAGATTCCGCGATACCTTGAGATACATAGCCGCTGATAAGGTTTTGGTGTGAACTGCCCTATAGGTGGCGCTCCTATGCTACATTTAGCACGATTTTTGCGATAGCTATATCTTAAGAACTAATGCAGAGAACTTCATCAAATTTTAGATTCTGTTACACTAGAATATATAACATAATTAGACGCTGATTACATTTTGGTATTAACCTTGCAACAGGTGGTGCAGCTATGCTGCATTTTGCACGATTTTTCCGATAGCTATATCTCAACAACCAACGCACAGAATTTCATCAAACTTCAGATTTTGTTACAAAATGACATATAACACAATTACACGATGATTACGTTTTGTTATAAATCCTTCAACTAATGGTGCTGTTGTGCTATATTTTACACGGTTTTTTTAAACTAGCTATATCTCAAGAACTAATGCACAGAATTTCATCAAACTTCAGATTCTTTTACACCATAACATAATTAGACTTTTTTTTACGTTTTGGCATAAATTGTCCAAGATATGATGTTGCTCTGCTACGTTTTGCAAATTTTTTTGTTATTACTATATCTCAAGAAGTAATGGACGAAATTCCATCAAATTTCAGATTCTGTAAGGTCTTGACATAAATAGATGCTTATTAGGTTTTAGTATAAATTACCCAACATGAGGCACTACTAAGCTCATTTTCTCAGAATATTAATTAAATTTTGCATTTTAGGCTTTTCGGATACCAGAATCTCATTAGGCTAGGTCAAATGTTCGAGGAAATTCGATAGTAGGTAACTTTGGGCTCCCCACGCTTTTTTTAAATATTAAAATGTACTTATGAGATAGAAGAAAGTTTTGGGATTGACACATCCAACTAGTTTTTAAATATGGATTTTTGTGGTTATGTGTCATATGTGTCCCAAAACACACAATGAGATATTTACACTTTTGTACCAAATGTGCCATGAAATTCACAATACTTGTGTATTATATTTAGTAAAAGCGTATAATACATTTTAAAATTTTACAGTCAGTATTTAACTTTTTGAGAGACAAGCAATTGTATATCTGTAATGTTGATTACACACTGGAATATTTGAAAAAAAATTAAATAAAGAAATAATTTTTTTTAAATTTGGTTTTCTTTGAAGTTAGAAATATAAGATTTAGTTAAAAGTTTCTGATGTGAGTCTTGATTCAATTCATTTAGTATCTAAGGTATCTCACCCCCCCCCCTTACCCTCTAGGAATTAAAATATGCAAAAAAGTTAAAAAATTAATATTACAAATTTCAAAATTAAGATTGTAAAAAGATATGAAAGGAAATAATTCTCGAAAGTTATTTTACAATACAGTAAAGTATTATCAGAAAACAAATCAAAAGAAAAAAAGAGTGTGAAAAAGAGCTTTAAGCCATTAACAGTTTCATTTTTTCACACAATAAACTAAAAATAGGGATATAACACCTTTTTTTTGTGCTAAAACATCTGTCTTGTACAGTCAAAAAATGTCTGACCAATTATTAAACAAAAAATGTTAACACTAGTGATTTCCAAACGCTCTTAGTAACAAATTAATCAAGCTCTGCTTGACTGAGTGGCATTCGGACAAAACTATTAAGGGGTTGAGAACAAAAAGTTCCAAATGATCATTTCTCATGAAATTTAGAGTAACATTTTCTATCATATTCATCTAACAGAATAAACAATCTTTCCTAAATTGAGGTTTCTCAATTTATATATTCAGTGATGAATTCCGGAGTGGCCGGTGGAGGGGGACATTCGTCAAGAACATTTACATGTACTCACAAATAATTTGAAAATTTGTATAATTTAGATATTAAATCCCCTCCCCCCCCTCCAATACAGTTGGAAATATTTTTCTACAATTTTGTGGGGTCCTTTCAAATTTTACGAAAATCGAATATATAGTTTAATTAGAGGAACAATCAAAAATATTCCGTCAAATTACGCACAATTGAAAAAAAAAAGCTTCAAGTGCATTTTATTGATGTTACAGGCCTTTGAACATAATAAAATTGATATGCATCTATGAAGTATATACTAAAATATACATTCGGTATAATCTTTGGTGTCAAGGATATTTGTTATTAATTTACAGGGTCAAACAAATATTTTCTATGACATGATGGTATAGGGAGAAACGTTGTTTGGAGCGCGTTTTAGTTACATTAAACTATTTCGCATTTATGAACTTGATATTTGTTCCTACAGCTTACTTCCAGTATAACAGAAGGCGGACAGTATTTACAAGTGCACATAAAAGATTTCGGCTTCCATACTGAATCCGAAATACTGTATACTATTACACCAAGATCAGAATATTTTTAAAACTTCGTTATAGAGCGAATGCGCTTCATTTGTTGCGTTTGACGTGCAAATTTATACTTCTTTTGGGAGGAAGGAAGGGGGTGCAATACTTTTCATTTGTTGTTCGTTTGTTTTCTTTGTATCCCATGCAGGCCTACCAATAGAATAAGCTGATAGTAAAAACTCGATTTTTTAAATTTTGGATAAGGCGTGATTTGAATCTCACATCTTGGTGTTAAAAATCTTGTATGCTTATAGTTAAATTAAGGAATGTACAGGGTGTCCAGTAAATGACTGACCCATTTTAAATTTAAATAACAAAAAAAAAAAAAAAAAGGGTTTGAGATAAAAATGGTCTTATTGTATTATTATTAGAATATCAGTAACTTTTAAAACATGCACTTTGTTAATATAATATAATGATATTTAAAACAATATTTTCATCTTCAAACTCAGTTTCAAGATTGACGAGGTTACTTATAATAGACATTGTTCAATAATAAATATTATTTCAAATCTCTTTCCAATCAACATACCCTATTTCAGAAGCTGAGTCGAGAGTCGATTCAACATATAAATTCAGATTCGACAAATATAGATTCGGATTCAGCCGAGTAAATACGGGTTAGGTTCCCTTAGAAAGACCCCCACGGAGGGCACCCCACCCCTTAGGGCCTATATCCCACAGCGTAGATAATTGGCCGGCATACAAACAAACAAACAGATTCAGCCGAAAAGCTCATTGAATAATTCAATTGTTCGAAAGTTTATTATTAATTTCTTACTCAACTCAAAATTAATTACTCGTCTCTGGTTTTAAACAGTTTATTTTCATGAGAACATTCATCTCACGTTCTTTCGAACATTGAAAATTTAACAAAACACAACTCCAATAAAAAACCGTAACATTTTTTCACATACACTCATAAAAAACATTCTAATCAAACTCAAAAACAAAAAGAATATTGGTTCACACAGCTTAGGTAAAAACTGAAGAAATAAACAGATAATGTATTTATCAGAAATTATCGTTTGCACAGAAAACTTTTTACATTTTGGAATAATTAAGTATATCTTGGTTGCTAGGTGACATAGCCAATAGAAATTAAATAGCATTTTATCAAACATACCGCCCCTCTTGAAACCTCTGAGGGGGGGTTTTAAACTAAAACACTGGAATTACAACCATTGTAAAAATATAAATAACAATACAATTAAGTACAATATAAATGAGTCACAGTTAAGTTAAATTTAAGCAAATATCAAAACAATCATAATAAATAAAGCAATTTTACAATAATGTACACTTTCTTATAAAAACTGAATTACTTTTCAAGAGGTAATACAGCAATTTTGGATACTGCTCTTTTATATATTCCATTTGGGGTTTTTATTTTTACAACTCTTACTCTATTATCATCACCAAAAAATACCTCTACAATTCTCCCTAATAACCATTTAGACACTGGAAGATCATCTTCCTTTATTACAACCATATCTCCTATTTTGAGGTTGTTTTTTGATATCATCCACTTATGCCTTTGCTGCAATGTACTTAAATAACTATTTTTCCACTTTTTCCAGATGGTCTGAACCATTTTAGTGGTCTTTTGCCATAAGTTAAGTTTATTATCTTCAATATTACTCAGGTCAGATTCAGCAATGGCATTAAGTGGGCGACCAATAAGAAAATGTCCCGGGGTCAAGACCTCCAAGTCATCAATATCTGTACTCAAGGGAGTAAGCGGGCGCGAATTTAAGATATCTTCAATTTGGACAATTATAGTTAACATTTCTTCATAAGTTAATTTAAAGTTGCCCACAACACGTTTAAAGTGATACTTGAAGGACTTGATTCCCGATTCCCATAAACCTCCAAAATTTGGAGCTCTAGGGGGAATAAATTCCCAAGCAATATCTTCCGATAACAAGTAATTAGTAAGGTTCTGGTCTGGTTTGTTTACCAATTCATGCAACCTTTTAAGCTCTACATTAGTCTTCACAAAATTGCCTGCATTATCACTGAAAATTTTTTGAGGTTTGCCTCGTCTGACAAAAAACCTCTTTAATGTGGCAATAAAAGCCTCAGACGTTAAATCAGTAACTAATTCCAAATGCACTGCCTTAGTTACCATACAAATAAAAATACAAACATAAACTTTATGAAAAATACCTTTACGTTGACCTTTATATCTAATCAAAAATGGACCACAGAAATCAGTTCCTGTGCATTTAAAAACAAAGTCTACATTTATTCTTTCTTTCGGGAGCTCGCCCATAATTTGCTCTAACAATTTAGGTTTGGCTCTAAAGCATGTAATACATTTATGTACAATTTTTCTGCAAATAGCCCTACCATTTAAAGGCCAAAATTCTCTTCGAACACAATAAAGTAAATTTTGGGGTCCTATATGTAGATATTTTTTGTGATAAAACTCGATAATTAATTCTGTTAATTTGTGTTTAGAGGGCAGTACAATTGGGTGTTTTTGGGCATAATTTACCGTACTATTTTGGAGACGACCTCCAACTCTGATTAAATTATTTTTATCCATGAAAGGATTTAATGAAAGTAATCTACTATTTTTTGGTAACTCCTTACCCTTAGATAACAATGTGAATTCAGAACTGAACTCTTTTTCTTGAACAGATTTTATGATAAACTGCTCAGCTTTCTTCAATTCAGCAGATGCTAACTTACCTGAATACCTTTCTTTTGGCTCCTTGACATTCTGAATGAACCTGAAAACATAGCTAAGAATTCTTATTAATTTAGCATAATTATTACTCAATTGCAAAAAATAGTCAATAAAAGATGAACAGTCTGATATTAAAAGTGTAGTCTTTGAAGCTGTATGTTTAAGTTCACTTATGTATAGATCATTATCATTTTGCTCAAGTTCAACAATATTTGGAGAATGTTCAGTTTGTTGTGTTAGGAATAGTGGACCCTTCCACCATAAGCTACTCTGGAGAAGTTTGTCTGGATCTACACCTCGTGACACAAGATCAGCAGGATTGTCAGAAGAAGCCACATGTCCCCAATGACTGATATCAGAAAGATTCTGAATCGTAGCCACACGTGATGCCACAAAGGTTTTTAAGTCACACGGCTGTTTTCGAATCCAACATAATGCAATGTACTATCTGAATAATAGTAGACAGCTTCTTTAGGAACTTTTAAGGTTTTGGCAGCCTTATTCATGAATTTGGCTAATAAAACTGCACCACAGAGCTCCAAGCGAGGAATAGTGATTGTTTTGATTGGTGCAACTCGACTTTTACTGCAAAGCAACTGAGAAATTTGCTTTCCTGAAGAATCTGAAGACACAGCATACAATGCCACACCATAGGCTTTCTCCGAAGCATCTGAAAAGCCACAAATTTTAATTTGCACTGGATTATTTGTAAAAATGTATCTAACAGCACTTATATTGTTGATGGCTCTTACTGATTCTAGGAACTGCAACCAATCATCAAGCTCAGCTGTAGAAAGATTTTCATCCCAACCAATTTGCAGTCTCCACAGTCTCCGTAAAAAAATTTTGCTTTCGTCACAACAGGACCTAGTAGACCCAAGGGGTCGAAAATGCGAGCAATATTTGACAGCACACTTCTTTTAGTTACCTTGGTTTGCTCACTGAATGATACACTAAAAGTAAAAGTATCATCATTGGCATTCCAACAAAGTCCTAGTGCCTTAGTTTCACTCATATTTTCAAAAGTGTAATTCTCATTTTTAAAGGCTGGCTTCATTAATTCTGGATGGTTACTAAACCATTTATGTAAATTCATGCCGCACGTATTTAATAGTTGAATAAGCTCAATTTGCAATCTCTTTGCCGATTTTAGGTCAGCTGCTCCAGTCAGGACATCGTCCATATAAAAGTCTGATTGTACTACTTCAGAAGCATACGGAAATTGAGATTCACCATCTATACCAAGCTGTTTAAGGCAGCGCATGGCTAAATAAGGGGCACTAGTTGTGCCATATGTGACTGTACATAGTCTGTAATATTTCATCTCACCATTTACAGTATCTTTCCAAACTATGCGCTGTAAATCACGTTGACTTTCATCGATAAGTATCATGCGATATATCATTTTTACATCTGCTGTAAAGGCATAGAGGTGTGTACGAAATCTAAGTATTATGCTAAACAAATCATCTTGAATGACACCTCCATTCAGCTGTATGGAATTTAGGGATTCTCCTGATGAAGTTGCATGTGAACCATTAAAGACAACTCTCAATTTTGTAGAACTTTTATCTGGGCGATAAACAGCATGATGAGGTAAATAATTCGCATGTATTGACTCATCTGTTTTTTCTACTTCCTCCATATGGCCTAACTCTCTATACTCTGCCATAAATGCGCAATATAACTCTAAAAGATTTGGATTTTTGACTAGCCTATTCCAAAGTGAATTTAATCTATTTTCCGCAAATTGCTTTGCTTCTCCCAAAGAACTAGGATCTTTTTTCAACGGCATTTGTACTATGAATTTGCCCGTTATATCTCTCTGATGTGTGTTTATAAAGTGGGTGTCGCATGCTGATTCTTCTGTATTTCTCAATGGTGTACTTTCTTCTACTCTTTCAATTTCCCAACATTTTTTCATTTCAAAATTTAAATCTGTTTCAGTAATTAACCCACAATGTATTTGTTCCTGATCGTTACAATCGTAAACACTCCCACTTACTATGCAACCGAACACCGTATTTTGCAGTATTAATTTAGATTTTTGGTAGCTTCATACGACCCACCTTTATCAATTCTAGAAATACTTCAGCTCCTAGCAAAAGATCTATTTTCCCTGGTCTATTAAATTCAGGATCAGCAAGAATAATAGACTCTGGAATTACTAGCTCTGAAATATTAACATATTTCGAGGGCATAATTTGCGAAATCCTTGGTATGATAAGGAAATCTAACTCCCGACTATAATCTCCCGAATTATTACTGATCAAGGCAGCAGTTTTATTTTTTACCGTTACCGAGAATCCACTTAAACACGATACCGAAATATTACTTTTTTCTTTTCGAATTCCTAATCTTTCAACTAACTGCAATGTTAAAAAATTGCTCATTGAACCATTGTCCAATAAAGCACGCACCAGAACTTTATTTCCGAATTTATCTCTCATATAAACAGTTGCAGTGAAAAGAAGAACTGTTTTAACATTATTCGATCTCACATTTGAAGTACCAGTGAAATTTTGAATTTGGTTATTTAACTCAAATGGTATGGCGTCAGCATTTAATGTTGGTTTACTTTCATTCGTTGACAATGCATTTGGCACTTCCTTATCACTATAATTTTTTGTGTTTCCCACCGCATTAGAATTTCTCTCATGCCTATCAAAACAAAGAAGTATATTGTGGCGTTTATGGCATTTTGAACACGAGAATGTTGAGTTACATTTTTTGATGCAGTGGAATTCTGAAAGACAGTTAAAGCACATATTGTTTTCTTTTAACAAATTCTACTCTTTCCTGTACATTAAATTTTTGAAATTTGGGACATTTAAAAACACTGTGATTTTCCTGGTTACATACAACACATTTGCGCATATTTTTCTCATTTAAACTCGCAACCATGGATGTTACCTTTGAAAGCTATGCTTTGTTTGGCTTTCGTTTTGAAAATTTCGCTTTGTATTTACTTGTTTGGACGCACTTAGTGTACGCACGTGGTCCCTCAAGAATTCTAGAAATTCAGTTAAACTCGGTAAATTATCCCGCTTAAGATGTCTTTCCCACCACATTTTTGCATTTACATCTAATTTTTGAGCCAAAATATAAGCAAACATAGTAGTAGAAAAACCCTCAACCTTTTGTTCTAAAATCTCTAACGACCTAATACATTCATTTGTTATATCTATTAGATTTAATAATGCTGCTGGGGACTCATTCTGAATAACAGGAATATTTAAAAAACGTTTTAAATGCGCGTAAACTTGTTCTCTCGAATTTGAAAACCGTTCTTCCAAAAGCGACCATGCAACTTCATAATTAGAATCCACGATTGAAATAGATTGAATTATACGAAAGGCATCTCCTCTCAATGAAGACTTCAAATATTGTAATTTCATTGCCCCTGACAAATTTGAATTTTCATGTACAGTAGCCTTAAGTATATCCTTAAAGGAAAGCCACTCATGCAAATTACCCGTAAATACAGGAAGAGTTAACTTTGGCAATTTAATGTTATTATCACCCTTTGTGGCGTTTTCTAAATTAACAGTTTGCAATTTCATTTTTGATAACTTTTTTGTAAGTTCAAATTCCATTATTTCTAAAATTTCATTAATTTCTTCGTTTTCCTTAATAAAATCCTCAATTTCATCTTCTTTACTTATCTTATAAATAGACTCAAATAACTCAGAAAAGTTTTTCTCTAATTTATTCCGTTTCTCCTTTATGAGAATTAATTCATTTAATTCTAGCTCAGAATTCGATAATTTTTCTTTTAATTTTGTCAAGTTTGTTTTGAAAATTTTCTTTTTTGCTTTTAATTCTTTCATACTCATTTTTAATGAGTAAAAATTAAATGGGTGCACTTACCCCTCTTGACTCTTTAAAAGATGATTTCTAGATACGAAGAAACAGGAAAACACAACAAAATATTCACCATTTATCCTTCAGTCATTGACGTAGACAACAACTCGCTGATTTTTCTCCGGCTCGACGGACCATATGAATAATTCAATTGTTCGAAAGTTTATTATTAATTTCTTACTCAATTCAAAATTAATTACTCGTCTCTGGTTTTAAATAGTTTATTTTCATGAGAACATTCATCTCACGTTCTTTCGAACATTGAAAATTTAACAAAACACAACTCCAATAAAAAACCGTAACATTTTTTCACATATACTCATAAAAAACATTCTAATCAAACTCAAAAACAAAAAGAATATTGGTTCACACAGCTTAGGTAAAAACTGAAGAAATAAGCAGATAATGTATTTATCACAAATTATCGTTTGCACAGAAAACTTTTTACATTTTGAAATAATTAAGTATATCTTGGTTGCTAGGTGACACAGCCAGTAGAAATTAAATAGCATTTTATCAAACACTCATACCTATGAAAACTAGAGTCATGTCTGTATTCAAACAGCCTGTTGCCGCCAACGGCATATTTTGGTCGAAATTCGAGCTATATTAACAGATTGCAAGTTAAAAAAATTATTGATTTTTTAATAACAATGCAGCAAACCGCGCATTTTTATCTAAAACCTTTTTTTTTTCATTTACATTCAAAATGGGTCAGTTATTTACTGGACACCCTGTATTTAAGTTAATTCCTTAATTCACAATTGATAATGTTATTTTTCATTTTAAAAAACACATACACATTTTCAGTTTGGGGAGAGTTACATTAGATAGGTGTATCAGTCCTTGGTTATGGTGGAGGCCATCTTTGTTGCTTTGTCAAAAGGGTCGAAATATTCTACAACTTTACGAAGATTTCCGTGCCTTTACAAAACAGGTAAGCATGCATATAGCTTTTTTAATAACATTTCATTACTATGAATTCGACACAGAAATAATTTATTTGCAATTTTGCATTTTTTTTTTTTTTTTTGTTTGTTTTAATTTGGAAGATAGTTGTTGTCGTCGGTAGAGAATTTTGAAATCTGAAATATATTTGAAACTTTTATTGGTTGAATTTCACAACCTATTTTATTTTGTTCGTTTTATGATTGATATTGAACAACAACATACATCTGACTTCTGTGCTCGACATGAAGCCTGCTTTTAAGCCATCGTCAATATACAGGGACGAGATAGCACACAAGGAAATATTACGACACACGAGAGAAGTACAATCAGGAGCTCCACCCAAAGAGTGTGTGTAATGGAGCCAGTGGGATTCGAACCCACAACCTCACGATTAGCGGCGTGATGTCTTACCCACTGAGCCACGGAGGCCTCGTTTTCTGATTTTCTATATTTAATGTCTAGAATTGAAATACTTCTGTTGCCACGATGACAAAAAAAAGTGTTAAAAAAACTAAACAAAATATTAATAGCTATACAAGATACAGCTTTCAAACAAATTGCATTTAAAAGTACATTTTTTTTCTCTATACGACAGTGTAAAAATTGAAAATGTATGATGATGTTTTGAAGTTCAAAAATTAGCAGTACCGATAATTGTGAAACTAAAATTTCATTTTAAATTTGTATGTGATTGGTACAGGAATATTAATTTTTAATTCATGGCATACATAATGTATGACTCTATTATTACGCAAACCACGCTTTAATCGTAATAAAAATGATGTTTATTATTATTTTTAAATACAGAATTTATTTATAAGTCATTAAAATTTGAGTCTTTGAAAATATAATTTTCCAAATAGTCGTTGTAATGTGTTAAATTGCATTTTTATATTTGTTTGTTTCTTTTTTTTTCTTGCAGCATAACTTTCTGAAAATGCTATTTTCGAGACTACTTTTTTTGTTTTAAAGGAAGTATTTTTTAGTATACGGCATTCGATGGGATAAAGAAAATATCCTTGAAGAAATAAATTTATCATGCATATTTACTGATTCATATAATTGTGGGAAGAAAAGTAAAAACCCTCCCACAACTCTGCAATAAGTTATCGTAGAATAAAGTTATTGATACCACATGATTGGATATAATAAATTCAACTTTTAAAGACTGTATGTGAATTTTTTTAGAGGACCATTTATATATCAAAACATTCGGAAACTTTGATTTATTTTTTCAATAGCAATAGCCAATTTTGAATCCATAAATGAATTCTACATTCTTCAATTATTCTAAATATAAATCTTCATGAAACTTGCACTCTTAGTTTACAAGGAATTAATTATTTTAAAATGGGATTATTTTATTAATTGTATCCAAAATGACGTTCTGTGCTAGAAGGATGTTGAAAGTTATGGATAGACTAACTAGGGAGCCTTCCCAGGTGTAAGTTGTGCATTTGGACGAGTGTTATATCAAAAGAAAGATCTCGTCATGTAAGTATGAAAGTTAAAAAGTGCAATGGAACAACCAGTCCAAATCCAACCGTATTCGAGATATCAGCAATCGAAGTATGAATAAATAAATAAATTGACAGGGAGGTATAAGATGTCCGTAAGTTAAAAATTTCTTTGCATTGTTTTAATCTTTCTTGCCAATACCTTTTCCCGAACTACGAGCAAAATCCTTTACACCTACGTATTGCCAGTTATTTCCCTCTTTTAGAAAGGCACTTCGCATTCTACGAAGTTTTCGAATACGGTTGCATTCGAAATTTTTTTCATCTGTTTTTGTTATTTCCAGCATATTTTTATACATTTTTTCGGCAAATGTGTAGCGTGACGTAATGGATAAACTGTATGCATATAGATTGTGTAAAATAGTAGGTTTTTCTTAGGCCGAGTTGATTTATGAATAATTTTTATACCTGCCTGTCTATTTATTTATTCATCCACACTTCAATTGCTGATATCTCGAAAACGGTTGGATTCGGGCGGGTAGTTCCATCGCTCTCTATAACGGACATAACGAGTTACATAACGTACATAATGTACATAACGAGTACATATTCTTTTGATATCACATTCCTACAAATCCATAATTTACACCTGGAAACGTTGCCTAATAAGTTCTATTAATGTATTATTTCTTGGCAATATGACCGTATCATTCATTTAGAATGCTCCGGTTATCCTTATACCTATGGGGAAGACTAAGGAAAGGAGACCTAATACGAATCACCCGCCATTTTGTTTTTGGTAAATTATGAGGGCGCCACCGTTGATAGTAGACTGTTGATCGATGCCTCTTCAGTCGATTTCAATGGGAAAAGCATTCATTTTTAAAAACTTTTTTATAAAAAATCTAAATTTTTAGGAAGTCATACAAATATAAATTTGATTAATTGAACTTTTCTACACAAGATGCATATTTTTTTAAAGGTACTTAGCGTTTCGATTGCTTTTTTAAAAATTTTAAAATACGAGATCACTCTGACAATAATCAACAGGCAGATCATTAAAAAAAAAACGAATATCGTGGATTATTCTACTTCCAAGAAATAGACTTACGATTTTTAGAAATAAAAAATATTAATCAAATTTTCTGGAATAATTTTAATATTGCGCATAGTTTTTTAATCTTTGAATAATTTAGTTATTCATAATTTTTGATATATAGGGGAAGATGGGGATACTTGAGCCATTTTTTAAATTTAATTTTTTTAAAATTTTTTGTAATTTCTTAAAACAAAATAAAATATTGAAAAAAAAATTGATATTTTTTCTTCAATTGAAAACTACTTTCAATTAATTTTGAACTATTTTTCTATGTCTCATAAATTTTTACTTTTTCTTTTACATCGTGGCTCAAGTATCCCCATGGAGGGGATATTTGAGCCAGATGTCACATTCGCACCAGTATTTTGCAAAGAAAAAAACCGATTTAGAATGTACGCGAAAAAATTCATTAAACCTTTTTCAAATAAATTTGGTCGAATTTTCTGGTGTCGTTGTGACATTTCAGAATTAAAATTATGTAGTAGAAAATTCTACCAGCAGAGGTCAAAGGGTTAATCACCATACTTTCAAAATGGTACCAAGGTATGTGATTTCTTTTTTACATGTTCAGAACTATAAATATGTTACCATGTTACCAGTTTTAGAAAGAAAAATTGACCAACTGTAGAAATAATAGGGGTGGCTCAAGTATCCTCTATGCTCAAGTATCCCCACTCTCCCCTATGCTATTACAGTCAATCAGGATAATTTTGCGCTGGGCAACTGTGGCAACAAATCCATCGAAAACAAATTTGGATTAGACATTTTGTATTTTCAATAGTCAAAACGTGCAATCCCTCCCCGGAACTCTATAATGACTTCCCTTGGAGCCACAGAAATCTCTCCCGAAGAAAAAAGTCTGATTTCAATACAGCCACCTATAACTAAGATTATATAAAAAATTATATTTTTGAAATCAATTCGATAGTTCCAGAGTTACATTTTACAAAGAAACAAACTTTACCTCTTTGTAATACAGGTATAGATAATGCATTTTTCGTATCCAAGTATTTTACTCATTAAATGAGCGAAACTATTTGCATTTTTCTGCTATGGGTAATAAATTTGCCCCCATATGTATCATGTGAAATTTAATTTTTATAAAATATTGAACTACTGCAATTTAATCATACAATCGGCCACTCTGACTATTTACGCACTTTTAGAAAAAACTTGAAAGAGCAGAAGGCAAGATGAATTTCAGCCGAGATTTTGGGAAATTTTAAAACCATCTGCCATTCCTAACGTCATTATACACCGTTTGCCTCAATTTCCAGTTAATTCTTTGTGATATGATTACTTTTACACAATTTATATTCGATTGGCACCACTTTTTAAAAACTAGTTACGATCAATTACACATTTGCGATAATGCATTAATTAAATAAAGTGAATTATATTTTCCTTGATTAATCGTGACAAAAGCAAAATTTTCAAAGAAAAATAATTCGAGTTTCCGGATGATGATGTTAAGACTGTGGGGCATTATTTTCAAATATGTCTCTCAAATTTTAATATTTTTACATGATTTTTTTTGCAGAGGATATTTAAAGACGATCTACATCCGGGCTAATTTTTACTTTTTCAATTTCTGTTATATGATATTTATAATATGATAGTTTAAATTTCAGAATTGGTTTCAAAGGGTTCCGGAATTTAAAGAATGTTTTCAAGAAAAATCCGAAATCAAAATTGAAAAAGAAAAAACTAGTTCGAGTTAACAAATGGATGGTTTAGGTGATTTTTTGTGCTTTTTTATACTTGGAGGTTTAATTTTTCGATACTACAGGCATTTAAAGTATAGGGGAGAGTGGGGTACGTTTGAACTGGGGGCACCTTTGAACACTCTAAATATTTTCTTTCAAATAAATTATTTAAAAAAAAATGTATATGGCAATACATTATTGTAGTTTCAAGGGAATAATTATACAAAACTGTATCATTTTGCATGAACAGTACTGTCTTAACCAGATATGTATTTTTCTCCCTCTTGAATCTAAACTTAAGAAAATAAAGTTGTTAGATTTTTGTTTACAAACTTTTATCCCTAAAATTTTAATTAGTTGTTCAATGATTAAACAAAGATGTTAGCTTTTGTGTATAAGCTTTATTCTATTCAAATTCTTCAGCCGAATTGAGTAAACCGTAATAATGTTGAACTCCATGTGATGGGGCACCATTGAACAAAAAAGTTGGGGCACGATTAAACAGGTAAAAAACACTGAATAAACTGGTGATAAATAATAATTGAAATAACTTAAAGAGAACACTTAAAATTATGAAGTAAAGAATTGTTAATGTATCTAAATATTGTTATTTTTGAAATTTCTTTAATGTGAAAAGTGATTAACTAAGAGTGTCAAAAAACATGGACTTATACTGCTAACAATTCCTCTTACTGCGCTCATAGGTTCCAACCTTTATATGTATCAGTGATGGAAACTTTCAAATCTAAATTGAATCAAACCAAAATTCATTTATTGGATAATTGCAAATCCTGGATACAAAATAATGATTCATGATTAAGCAGGTTTTCAAACATTATTTCAGGTTTCTTTAACAGATAAAACGGAATTTTATATCAGGTCTCTTACAAAAAATAGCGAATGAAAATTTTTAATTTTCCAGAAGCATCAGATATCACATTGGTGTATTTCAAGGATATTGTAAAAAAGTTTTCACAATCAAACACAACTGGAGGGATATTTTGTGTCTTATCAATAATGAGTTTTGACATCACTTTGATGGATTTAAGTTTGGTTAAATAACAAAAAAATTAGTTATTTCAACAAAATGTACTTATTTAATTTTATTCATATTACTTTATTTTTTTGTAACATATGCAACTTTTTATAAAAACTCTCAATATTTTCATATTTTATTCATTTGTTCAAAGGTACCCCTTGCTTGTTCAAAGGTACCTCTACATGGGGCAGGTTTGAACAAAAATCTTTCAACTTTTTAAATCCTCACAATTTATTTATTTTTTTGAAAAATGTTTAATTTATGTTTCATATGATGAAGAAATTTGTTGTTTTCATTATGTAATATTTAAAACTCAATAAATATAATTAAATAAGAAATATGTTGATTTTCTGAAAAAAATTTCAAAGGTGCCCCCCTCTCCCCTATATCTTAAAAGTATTTATACCTTGGATTGTAATGTAAATCGAGCAGTTTTATATTTGGTCAGATCAGTTTATTGTAATGCTTTGAAGTATAAATATTTTGTTTTGTCATTTCAGATTTTTAAATTAAAATTTATTCTTTTTTAGATGATACGAAGGATGATGCCAAAGTCTGACATTCAGCGTGCTAAAATTGAAGATGACAAGATAGATAAAAAGAAAGTGCTTTACAATATCTTCAATGAAAAGCTCACCAAAGATCCTAATTTTACAATGCAAGATGCAGAAGATGCAGTCAATACTTTACTGTTTGGAGTATTGTATTTTTTTTCTTACTTTAAGTAATTGTCTGAGCGTAGCGAAATCTAATACACTGCTCAATATTACTTTGCGGACTAGACATCTACGATTAACATTAAAACTTTTCATCAAACATAACTCAAAAAATATTTGTCGGATTTCGTTACTAATTGTCACAAAATGTACCTATGAGTATAACCTACTGAATGCATCGATTATGAATAAATTTTAAATCATTCTGATATCCTTCGATACATAAAAAAGTACCGGTTTGGAAATGGAGCAATGAAAATCTATGTAGATACCAAGAAACCGCAAGGAATGAAAGTTTCCCGTTATATTGCAAATCTGACAATATGTTGCCAAATCTGGCGATCCAAATTATTCATCAAAAGTTACGCTAACTTAGTGCTATTTTCGGTGTTTAGCCAAATTCCCGTTGGCTCCCTTAGGATCCTTTTTTGTTTTCGTTTTTAAATCTTTTTTTTTTTCTTTTTGGCAGTAAGAATTTATTCTATTAAGAGCTTGACACAGTACAAGATGTAAGTAATACTAAGCAGATTTTAAAAAATCGATTGGATTTGGTATTTTGAGAATTGACGAAGTTAGGGTTATTTTTCTTTCTAAAATTCTTTTTTTTTTTTCTCACCTTCAGCTTTTTTTAAATTTTAACAAAAATTTATCAAGCGTAAATTTTTGGCCCTTTTTTTTTTATAAGTAATAAGTTTAAATGGATTTGAATCTATTATCATTAAGAAATCATGAGGATTTTTTGATTTTACAAAACATTTCCCTATTTCCATGGTCCGATTTTGTCCATTTATGAAAAGACTGAGATTTTCTGCTGCTTGTTTTATGTATCAGTTTGTAAGAGATTTGTGCAGAATTATGAAATTTATCATGTACATAAAATTGACACATATAGAAAGATGTATAGATAGTATAGATAGATGTATAGATAGATAATTTTTCTAATTAAGGGAAGGTTTGGGAGTCTAGGGGTATTACCGGTGTGCATCTGCAAAGATTCCAACATAGGGAAGAATATACTAAGTAATATTTTTTACGAAATCTTCCTAAAATGTCAACATTTTAGGTACCGTTATTTATAGGTTTCCGTATTAATAAAGTGAAGTCGGAACCATAATAACATCACTTCTGTGTCTGTCTATCTGTCTGCCATAGCCATTTTACTTATAAAATATGAAACGTGGAAGGCTCAAACTGGGACAAGTAATAAAGATTTTTGACCAGCATATATACCGATTATTAAACATTTATAAATATTTTTGGAGGGGGCTAATTATATTACTCGAAGAAAAAAAATCTTTTCTTTGTATATTGTGTGTAATAAATTATGAAAGCTTTCGTTACGCTGAATTCAAAAATATATTTCCTTTAATTTTAGATGTTATATTTTCAAAGATATCTTCGAAAATATAGTGCAAAAATATTCCCCCATCCCCCATCTAAATTTAAATCTACTGAAGCTAAAATTATGAAAAAATTAGAGATTACGGATATTACTTTAAAACTTATAAGAAAACTATAGCGATTACTCTAGATCGCATAGTTTTTACAAATCGAAGCATACAAATCGAAATTTGTAAGTAACAAATAAATGTGCTTTTGGAGAAAAGCACATTTATCTGTTACTTACAAATTTCGATTTGTAGGCATTGAACAAAGGTGTTCTGAGATATCTATAGTTGATATCTATAGCAGATATCTATAGTAGCAAGCATGGAAGAAATCGGTGAATTTGAAAAAAAAATGTCGGTAATTAGCCGAGATATTAACCAATGAAAGGGGAACGATTTGGACATAAATAATGATGGAGGGCAGCGTACTCTGCATACCATCGGCTTTCAAAGCTTGAATAACAACTTTTAATAATATACTTCTATAATGCAATACCTAGTGGCACAGAAATCAGGGTTCATACGCAGAAGAACTAACAACAACAACAACAAAATAATAAAATGAAATAGAAAAATAAAATAATTAACCGCTTTAGTACCAAGAATTTTAAAACTATTATTTGCCTTATTTAATGCAAAACATTCCTTACTTCAGATATCACGACTACTACGTTACGAAATTTCTGGTATTAAAATGTCTAATTTATGCACGTGAATTTTTTATAAATACTTTGACGTTCACGGCTATTTTGCATTGAGTGGATTTCCCATTATGACTCTTGTGTTTTTATTAGTTAATTAAAAATCTGTCTGGAAAAATGTGTCACAGACATAAGCGGCTTTGCGGATTTGCGAGCTTTTTTCTACACAAGCTCATTTAACACCACACCAAGTTTAAACATTCAACCAGGCTTTTGTGTTAGCTACACTGGAAAAAGAATAGCTTATTACTACGATTAATTTTGTTTTATGAAATGCCAAGTGAAGTATAAGTAAGCATTATTTTTATATCAATTAAGTTCTTTATAAATAGATAAAAATAAGTTTTTAAAAAAAGAATTATACAGAATAGCAATGTTTGATAGTATTAAGGCTTTATATCTTTTTGAACTTTTGAGGTATATCCATTCATACTTTTTTAGTTTATACAGCGATAATCTAGGATATTCATCAACAATTCTGATAAAAAAAAGCAGTTAACTCCTTCGCGATGAAAGTACTTTGCTGAATTTTAAACCTTTAACCATCGGTTTTTCAAAACAGAAAATATTGTGCACTTGAATCACGAAAATTCTCTAAATAAATAAGGTAAACTTTACAATAAAAAATATAAAGCTGCGATCAATGAAGAATTTTGGGAACTTCCAATGGCACGTATAGCAGTTGCTCGTTCCCAAGCGGTTAATATGCTTATTATTACACTCACAGCTCGAGTAATACTCGCACTTGACCGCTTCTTTAATAGAAATTTCATAAATATCTGAAATTGTTTCTTAAGGCTGCCACCTCCTCCAATAATATGATTTATGATTGTTTGTTTATCAGATTTTCGTTCAGATACAGTTTTGTTAAGTTATTGTTGTGCGCTCCATGGTGGTGGAATGTGGAGCTAAGAGAACGCCATTTTGTTAAAATTTGGGAATCAAACAAAGCGATCTGTTTTAAATTTTAAGATAGTTCATAAAACATGATAAATAATTATAAAAAAGAACGGCCCGATATAATTCGGGGGTGGAGAGTGAAGCGCGAACAAAATTAAGAATTATAAGAAGGATATATATTTAATATTAGTAAACTTCTCAATTAATTGTCAGCAGTGAAATTACGCTTGAAAATCTAGAATATTTAATACGTCAATTTTCACATTGCTAACTAAGCGTAGAACCAACTTAGTGAAAAATGCCCAAGCCGGGAATCGAACCCGGAACCCCTGGAATAACGCTTCAAGTGCTCTACCATTTAAGGTACGAGGACGATGCTCAGATTAGCATTTATCACTTCAAATGTTGGTAGGCTGCAATTCGCAGCACGTGGAACCGTCTTCATGAGCACACAATCTTGAGGTTAACATGAGACATCAAGAAACCCAGCATCGGTAAATCACATATCTATTTAATATTAATCAATTCTCAATTAATTTTCAACAGTGGAATTACGCTTGAAAATCTAGAATATTCGTCAAAATATAATTTTCGATTTTCAAAACGATTGCAAGATTTACCTTTTCACTGCGTATGGTATGGGTAAGTATAAAAATCAATATCATACTCGTTAAGCAATCGTATTACATATTGGGCTTTTGGTACTGAAACATTTACTTCCTCGAAGATTCTACGCTCCTATTAATTTAGTCATCTAACATTTATAAAAATACATAATTTTTAACGAGGCCTTCAATTTCACGTTGCAGCCCTGCATTGAGAGATGATTCTTAAATGCGTTCGTAATTATGTAAATACATAGTACCTATGTAGTCTTCGCTCAATCGTCCATCTGTCTGCATTAACAACGCAAAAACTACCCAACCGAATCGTTTGAAAATTAAAATATATTATTATTGGATACTTTTGTCGAGTCATTTCAAATTTTTTGAAAATCAGATGATAATTCAACGATAGGGACAGTCAAAAATATTCCGTTATATTAGTCAATAGGAAAAATAGTTTATAGTGCATTTTAATGGTGTTACACTCTTTCAAACATAATAGAATTCATATGAATCTATGAAATATGTACTATAATATACATTCTGTACAATACGGGATGCAAAGCATATTTTTTATTAATACAGAGAGCCACGAAAGTATTGTATTACATAATGGTATATGGGGGAAACATTGTTTGATGTGCGCTTTAATTGTATATTTTTAAATATTTTACATTTTATGAAATTGATATACATTTCTGAGTTTTACTAAAAGTTAATTTCTATATAATAGACAGCATTTAGTGTTTACACGGACACGCAAAGGATTTCAGATGCTGCATTGTATCCGAAGTATTGTATATTTTAAAACCTTTAATATAGTACGAACTTTAATATAGCACCTCCTTTGCTACATATGACGTGCAATTTCCGACATGTTGTGGATTGCGAGCAAAGCTTAAAATGAGTAATTTACTAACATTAGACGCTAATTTCAACTTTTATTCCATTTTTAGGTGAGTTCATAGTTATGTTAATACGTAGCATCTACAGTTGTCCGTCTGCCCGCATATAACAATGCAAAAATTACCCAACCGAATCGTGTGAAATTTAAAATATATGATTGTTGCATACCTTTGTCGAATCATTACAAATTTTAAGAAAATCGGATGAATAGTTCAATTACAGGGACAATCGAAAGCATTCCGTTATGCTGCGACCAATTGGAAAAAATAGTTTCAAGTGTATTTTAATGGTGTTACACTCTTTAACACATAATAAAATTGATATGCGATGAAGTGTGTTCGAAAATATACTTTCTGTACAATCTGTGATGCAAAGAATATTTATTATTAATTTATTGGGCTACATGAAATTATTCCCTTATATTATGGTATAGAGGGAAACACTGTTTGGGGGTGCGTTATAATACTACTAAACTCTTTTACATTTTATGAAATTAATGTACGTTACTCAGGATTATTGCAATTTACTTCATGTATAATCGAAATCAGATAATATTTCCAGGGACATATAAAAGATTTTGGATACTATACTGTATCTGTTATACCAGAATTTGAATGTTTTTTTAACTTTGTTATAGTACGAAAGCACCACATTTGCTACGCTTGACGTGCAATTTACAACTTGTTCATTATTAATTTGAATTGTTTTTTTTTTCTTTCTTTCGCAGGGTCACGATACTACCTCATACACAATGTTATGGTGTCTTTTCATGCTAGGTCTTCACCAAGAAATACAAGAAAAGGTATTGGAAGAAATCAATTTAGTTACAAGCTACAACACTGGATACATTGGATACGGTGACTTGAAGGATCTGAAATACCTGGAATGCATAATTAAAGTAAAAACTTAAAAATAGAGAAAAAGTATTGAATTTAAACATACAAATACTCTTTTATCAGATTTACAGATGACTTGAATTTCAATCTATTCTTCAGAACGTAGAACCGTAAAATAGAAATGTCAATAGAAATCTTTTCTGAACTTTCTTAAAAAAGAGGCTAAGAGGCAGCGCATCAATAACGCAATCATTTTGGGGGGAAAGGGGTCTGGTACATGATATCATAAGATATCTCTAGGGGAGTGTTTTTTTTTTTTTTTTTTTTTTTTTGATATAGATATCCTTTTTGATTCAATCAAAATTGTCTCTTTTTGTTTGTAACATTGTCTTTGATTTAAATTAATTAGTTTATTATCTATTTTTATGAAAATACAAAGTTATTATTAAAATCACTAAATTAATATTAATTTATTTAGTTCTAAAATATGGGATATTCCAACATTTGACATTCCTATTTATCTTCTTATGTGTATGCATCAATAATCACTATTCGAGAAACCAACCATATGTGACGTATATGTAAAAAGAAGCTTGTGTTTACTAAATCACTGTGTATAAAAGACAAAGAATGTTGTCCTCTTGCGTTATTGGCAATAATTTCTACCCTTCCTCCTCCGTTTGGGGCAAGTACAGCAAGACCTTATTACTATTGAATACATTACGTAACAAAAAACTATTATAAAATATTATTGATTTTACATAAACACATACATAAAGAGCATTTTAAACAAAAAATCAGAAAAATTGGGCATAAAGAATTTCGCATGGAACATTTTGAAATCATGAAAACGACGAAAGTATTCATTCTGAGAAAAACAGGTTTTTAGTAACTACAATGGTTATAATTGCTTACTATTTTCCTACTGACACACAGGGGCCTCGCTAAGGGGGGGGGGGGGGGACAGGAGGGAGCCTCCCCCCCAAACATTCCCAAATGTTGTTACACTTGGCAAATTTCATTAAAATCTTAATAAAAACTGTAACATATTTCCTATTTTTAGATAAAAGTTGCAAAAGTTACAACTCTAATTGGGAATATTATTGAAAGTTTTACAAATACGAACTGTATTACATTTTCTAAGTTTGGTAACTTGGCAAAATTATGAAACAAGTTGGCAAATATGAAAATTTGACTTGGCAATTTAAGGTTTTCTCCCCCACCAATAAAATATCTTAGCGATGGCCCTGCTGACACAGTTTCAGCTATTAAGGGATATAATATCATTTCTATCTTATAAGTAAGTGTTTTATGTTTTTATGGTAAATTCACATAAAATATGTGGCTTCGACAGTAATTCATGCAAAGGACGTGAAGTATCTGAATTTTAAAAAATCTTCTCAAAAGTAACATTTTGTATTTTCTAATAAATATTTTTCAAATTTTACTAGAAATATTCATGGTATAAATACCTCTTATTGTACAAATTTTTGTTAAATATATTAAATATTTTTAATATTTTAAATATATTAATATTTTTAAATTTATGCTAAAAAGATTGGGGACAAAAAGCAATTTCTCTAAATACATTATAAACAAACGCTTAAAGAAATAGTTAAAAGTTACAGTTAAAGTATTGTTTTGCGAAATTACAAAATTAATAATTTCAGTGCAAAATAATAACATTTTGTATGGTAAAACTAAAAACTAGGCTAAATTTTACGGATGTGAAGCAGCAAAAAAGTAAACAAAGGGGCGTGGCCCAATCATCTGATTGAACAAAAATGCTTCTAACTCCATTAAAAATAGTCGAAATTGAAAAATTCTTTTTGTGTTCAATAGCAGGGAGTTCATATAATGTTATTATGCTAAAAATGAAAATTCGACAATTTGACGATTTTTTGCGACGTTGAAAGTCCACTGTAGCCTTAATTAATATAACGCAATTTTTTCACAACGCAAAACATGCGAAAACAATTGTATTTTAATTAAAATCACAATCTAGCATTCATTTTTTTCTGGAATAGGTTTGTTATTTTCTAGCGAAATACTAAATACTTGACTTATTTATTTATTTATTATTATTTCCTTTTTAAAATAATGGAAAAGAATTTATATATACATACACACACACACACACACACATATATATATATATATATATATATATATATATATATATATATATATATATATATAATTGGTGTTAAAAAAAATCGTGCCAGTGTGGAGGCAGATGATAGTTGTGTTCAGTAATAAAAAACTCGGTGTTTTTATTTTAGCCTGTCGCAAGTGATAAATCGCCAAACACTGTACCCGTAGCATTTTTTTGCATTTCATTAATGTCATTTGAAATATAATAATATAATCCAGTTCTACTTGGTTACTCCGTCGACGAAAAAAGTTCGCCAAATTATATGATTAAATGCCAATAATGGATGATCGTGAATGTCACATTCATTGACATTAAATACGATACATGTGTTTAAAACATCATTAAGTGATTTTTATTTCGACTTTTTATTTGTATTTTTAGTAATATTCTGCTAATTATTTTTTTGTTGTTGTTGTTATTTAAAATAAAAATTATGTTAACATGTATAAGTTGGCTATAAGTTTGGCGATTTATATGATTTGGCGAAATTGGTCACCGGGATAACCAAGTAGTACATATAATCCTTTTACTCATTTCATTTATTATACATAACTTTAATTTAAATGTAAAATGTTTAAAATTCATGACTTTTTTTTAAATAAATAAATAAATAAATAAATAAAAACAGACTGATTTTTTGAAGCTTCATAATTGCAGCGAAAGAACAAAAAGTAAATAAACCCGATTTGTCACGGCCTAAATCCTGCAAAAGTACTTTTACACAATAACCCATATGCGTTTTATTCGGGCGTTACCACTGAACAATTAGCAAATAATCACGATTTTTGTACCGCGTACGATAGGGTAATATATATATATGAATGACGACATGATTATGACCGTATTGTTTGACCTTTGTTGTTTTAAGCAAAAAAAAGAGACATAGATACATTATTGACTCTAAAGGACGAGGCAAGTTTTAGAAAAATCTAGGAATGTATAAGAAGAGAATATTTAGTTCCTGAGGCAATAACAGACATGATTTATCTAAAAAATAAGGGATGTTACATTATTATTATTATTATTATTATTATTATTTTAATCTCGGATATTTTAAATGGCATCCTTAAAGATCGCTTACACTGGAAAAACAAAACAGTTATATGGCATTTAGTTCAACAGAATTAAAGAAATTGGAAGTTAAATAGGTTATTTTTCAAGCAGTCATATCGATATTACGAACAAATAAACGCATATGAATCATTATAAATCAAATGCAGAGGCGGCAGCACAGACAAATACCTAATCAAGTTAGAAGCTGAAATTCCAGACTAGACAGAAGTCGACTAGCATATTAAAATACAACTAATGCGCCAAGTCATATCTTGGTGGAAACCACTTTCAAACCCGATTTTAAAGGTTTAGCATTGAATTTTTCATGCACTTAATAAATCATATTGTTACAGGCCAAACCCGATTTTAGGCCAAACTAGATTGGCCTAGGCCAAACCGGTCTATCCTAACGCCCATCGGATAAACTAGTTTTTCTTAGGCCAAACCGGTCTATCCTAACGCCCATCGGATAAACTACTTTTACTAGGCCAAACCAGTTTATCCTAACGTCCATCGGATAAACTACTTTTTCTTAGGCCAAACTAGTCTATCCTAAGGCCCATAGGACAAACTAGATTTTCCTAGGCCAAACTAGTTTGGCCTAACTCTTATAGGATAAACTAGTTTAGACTGCTGTTTATTGGTCTGAACTAGTTTATCCTAGGCCAATTCAATTTGGCGTGATTTTATTGAATTCAATGACCGCCTCAACGCCAACATTCTTGTTTGTCCTAGGCAGATCTAGTTTATCCTAGGCCAATGTAGTTTTACGTATTTTTAGCTTACGGGCGTAAAAGCCAGAGAAATAATGGGCTCGCAGGTTCTGTATATGCATGTACGCATGTATGTACGCATGTATGTATGTATGTGCGTACGTATGTACGTAACGCGATAACTCTTGATAGAGATATCCGATGTGGTTCAAATTTTGGATGTAGGTTCATTCTGATAAGGTACTTTTCTGATTAATTTTGGGAATTCATTGGATACGAATAAAGGGGGGGGGCGAACGGGAGGTTAATCTCCCACCTTTAATTTAGAAAAATGGATTTATCATGCAGAATTATCAGTTTTCATTTTAAATTTTAGATATAGAATCATTGCGACAAAGCGCCTCCGTGATTAGTTGTGGATGTTTATTGTTTAAGTCTAAATTTTAGACTTATACAATAAAAATCCACAACTGTAAAAGAAAGGGCAATGTAGGTAATACACCATAATTTAGAGGGAATTCTGGCGGCCCGATCAGGCGGGGCCCTGACCTGGAAATTCCGGCCCGTGCAAACCTCTGACAATATTCTATAATCCTTCGAATAAAATACATTATATAAGGGTGATAACAAAACCACTTTGCACAAGGTTAGCTATGGAGCAGTAGTCGGGATCAATATTAAAAAGAATATTGCCCAATTAAAGTGATGGCTTTGCATTCACAGGCTGTTTACACTAATTGTGTATTACAGCCTTATTTTTTAAAGAATAATACCCTCGAAAAATAAAGTAAGTTGGATTACTTTTTCCTATTTCCCCCAATTATACTTAACCATTGAACCCCCAAAACTAATCACAGATACGCTTTATAAAATTAAACAATTATCCAAAATTTGAAGCAAATCAGATAATTCTGCACAAAAAACTATTCATCTGATTTAAAGAGGGTAATCCCCCATTCCTCCCTTTATACTTAATCATTAAACCCTCAAAACAATTCAGGGATTCGCCTTAAAAAACTATATTCAAAACTTACGGCAAATCTGATA
This sequence comes from Maratus speculifer, assembly GCA_964019185.1. Lineage (NCBI taxonomy): Eukaryota > Metazoa > Arthropoda > Arachnida > Araneae > Salticidae > Maratus > Maratus speculifer. The sequence continues at coordinate 283,413,306 of OZ025298.1, read as the reverse complement.
AATTTGCATAAAAACCTATTTATATAATTTAAGGAAGGCGATAAAACGTCCACTACCCCATTATATTTAAACAAAAGAAAAACTCAAATTAATTAAAGAAGCACCTGATTAAATGAATTCATGTCCAAAGTTTTTAGCAAATTGGTTTATTCTGTATTATAACCAATTTATCTAATTTAAGGAAAGAAATAAATTGTAAGTTTCCCCCTTATATGTAACCGAACTATCAAAATTAGTCAGTGAAGCGCTTCATTAGAATGAACAAATCCAAGATTTGCAGCAAATCGGTTAATTCGGCATGAAAAACACATTTGCCAAATTAGGGAGGATTCCCCCGCTATTCTCGTTGTTTTTATTCAATTAACCCTCAAAAGTAATTAGAGAGGCGCTTTACCGGTTTGGCCTAGGCCAATCTAGTCTGTCCTAACATCCATCGGATAAACTAGTTTTTCCTAGGCCAAACCGGTCTATCCTAACGCCCATCGGATAAACTAGTTTTTCCTAGGTCAAACCGGTTTATCCTAACGCCCATCGGATAAACTAGTTTTTCCTAGGCCAAACTAGTCTATCCTAAAGCCCATAGGACAAACTAGATTATCCTAGGCCAAACTAGTTTGGCCTAACTCTTATAGGATGAACTAGTTTAGACTGCTGTTTATTGGTCTGAACTAGTTTATCCTAGGCCAATCAATTTGGCGTGATTTTATTAAATTCAATGACCGCCTCAACGCCAACATTCTTGTTTGTCCTAGGCTGATCTACTAGGCTGAAAAACTAGTTTATCCGATGGACGTTAAGACAGACCGGTTTGGCCTAGGCCAATCTAGTTTGGCCTAAAATCGGGTTTGGCCTGTAATAATATTTTAACTGCGCGTAAATTAAGAATTACTTAGAGACAGCTCTCGACAGTTTACATTGACGTTTTAGTTACGTGGTGTAGATAAGCATCAAGCCAGTTTATTGTAAACATTTGCGTTATTTATAACTTTTCTTTTCTCTGCAACAATGGAAGTGATTCGATTCTCATCGATTTGAAGAAATTTCGTTAACAACACTTTTACTTTAAAATAAAATATAAAGGCGGCAATGGCTTAAAAAATATCTTGTTTCGACTCATCGGAAAAAGAGATGCTCTCGAAAAACAAGTAAATAAATAAATAAATAAATAATAAATAAAATTATTTCAGTAGGAAGTTTAGGTCAAATGATGATCTGTGTATAATTATATATATGTTCATTTTTATCTTTGTTGCTTTCACAGGAAACTTTGCGCATCTACCCAACTGTCCCTTTGTTTGCAAGAAAGACAACGAGAGATATAAAACTTGGTATGTTTATTATTATTATTATTATTATTATTATTTTCTTTTATTTTAATTTTAATTTTAACATCTTAAAAGCATGGCTCTATTTTCTTGAAAATATTATTATAGGCAGAATATTACCAGAAAAGTTTCAAATAGAATAAAATAACAAGAAAGAAATCCAAGATTAAATAAACTCCATTCTACATTAGCAAGATTAGCTAAAACTCAGATTTTAACAAGTTCAAGATTATCTTTCATCCAAATAATTGCTAGGAAGCCGTTGTGAGAGAATCTCTTGAAATAACCTATACTAACATTATAAAGTGGAAAGATTTGATTGTTTGTTTGAATTGAATAGGCTCCGAAACTACTTGACGGATTTGAAAAATTCTTTCGCTGTTGGAAAGCTATACTATTTCCAGTGAACATAGGCTATAGTCGGCGCTTAAAAGGATCAAAATAAAACGCCGTATAAACGGATCAAAAGCAATTTGAGAAATTAAAAGTTACCTGACAGACACATTACAATCACAGTAACACATACAGTGTCGCACATAAGTGATGGGACAGTTGTGCTTTACAAAAGGAAACTAATCAAATCAAATAAAAAAACATGTACACATTTTTTTGTGGGTGTGTTTCATACTTAAATTTAGTAAAGATTATTACATAACATACATTTTGTCAAAATATTAAAATATTAATTTAATAAAAATACAAATGTTTAGAATGGAGCAAAAAATAGCTCACATAAGTGATGGGACACCATTATATATGCAACAAAAATCGTCTGAAATAAACAATAAAAATATTTTTTGGGGTTTTATTTTTACTTAAAAGCAATTGGCAATAATTTATAAAATCGTCTGCAGTATGTCGCTCCAGTTTGTTTTGGAATTTTTGTGTTTTTTAGCTCTGTGTAGCCATGAATGCTAAACGAAAAGAAACTTCGCCTGAAATTCGAACATTAGTTATTAATTTGCATATTGAACGTGGAAAATCTATTAGAAAAACTGCTGAAACAGTTAACTTGAGTCGTTCAACAGTTTTCAATATCATTAAACGATATAAAAAGAATTATATGATTCAGGATAAAAGAAGACCTGACCGACCATCAAAGCTATCCAATGGAATAAAGCGAATTATCGTTCGAAATATTAAAAAAAAATCCAAGAAATAGTGCTTCAAAAGTTGCTGCTGATTTACAAGCATTATATGGAATAATTGTTAATCCTGAGACTATTAGAAGGGTAATTCAATCTGCTGGATATCACGGTAGAGTAGCCAGGAAAAAATTCTTCGTAAGTGAAAATAATAGAAAACTCAGACTAGCTTTCGCAAAATCCAACATAAATAAGAATTCTGATTACTGGAATAAAGTTATATTTGCGAATGAGAGTAAATTTAATATATTTGGTTCTGACGGTAGAATCTTGTTGTGGAGATAACCCAGGGAAGAATTTCGCAAACAGAACTTGGTACCAACAGTAAAACATGGTGGAGGAGGAGTTATGGTATGGGGGTGTATGTCGTCCACTGGAGTTGGTAATCTTGTTTTTATTGACAGAATAATGGATCAGTACAAGTATATTGATATTTTAAAGCAAAATTTGAAATCTTCAGCACGAAAATTGAACCTTCATAACGATTTTAAATTCTACCAGGACAATGACCCCAAGCACACTGCTCTGAACGTTAGACTCTGGATGCTATATAACTGTCCTGAAATAATAAAAACACCACCACAATCTCCAGATTTAAATCCCATAGAGAATATTTGGCAAGAATTGGAATCAAGAATTCGCAAACACACCATTTCTTCTAAACAACAACTAAAATCGGTGCTTCAAGAAGAATGGGGTAAAATCACTCCAGAAATCACAAAAAATTAGTCGAATCCATCCCAAAAAGATTAAATCATGTTTTAAAAGTAAAAGGAAATCCAACAAAATATTAAAACCTTTTAAAAAGTAAAATTTTTGGATAAATATTTGATGGAAAAGTAAGTGTCCCACCACTTATGTGAGCCATTTTTTGCTCCGTTCTGAACAATTGTATTTTTACTAAATTAATCTATATATATAAAAGAAAGTCTGGATTTCGTATTAATCACAGCACAAAAAAATCTGCCGAACCTAAAATCTTGAAAATTGGGGTAAAAATACTACTTATAACATCGAGTGCCGCTAAGAAGGGATTTTCAAAAATTCCACGCCTAAGGGGGTTAAAAAAAGGAACGAACTTAAAAAAAATTCCTTTAAAATCGGCTTTTGCAGTTATTTTTCAACTGATAACATATTTTAGTGTATTTTTTCATGCTGAATCGAATGGTACCAAGCAAATTCTTTTAAGTTCAGTAGTTCGCGAGATACTTCACATTTTCCAAATTTGGCGATTTCTTCGGCGCAAAAACCTGAAATTTTCACTACTTATCTATATATATAAAAGAAAGTCTGGATTTCGTATTAATCACAGCACAAAAAAATCTGCCGAACCTAAAATCTTGAAAATTGGGGTAAAAATACTAATAACATCGAGTGCCGCTAAGAAGAAATTTTCGAAAATTCCAGCCCTAAGGGGGTTAAAAAAAGGAACGAACTTAAAAAAAATTCCTTTAAAATCGGCTTTTGCAGTTATTTTTCAACTGATAACATATTTTAGTGTATTTTTTCATGCTGAATCGAATGGTACCAAGCAAATTCTTTTTAGCTCAGTAGTTCGCGAGATACTTCAAATTTTCCAAATTTGGCGATTTCTTCGGCGCAAAAACCTGAAATTTTCAATCCTTATCTATATATATAAAAGAAAGTCTGGATTTCGTATTAATCATAGCACAAAAAATCTGCCGAACCTAAAATCTTGAAAATTGGGGTAAAAATACTACTTATAACATCGAGTGCCGCTAAGAAGGGATTTTCGAAAATTCCACCCCTAAGGGGGTTAAAAAAAGGAACGAACTTTAAAAAAATTCCTTAAAAATCGGCTTTTGCAGTTATTTTTCAACTGACAACATATTTTACTGTATTTTTTCATGCTGAATCGAATGGTACCAAGCAAATACTTTTAAGTTCAGTAGTTCGCGATATACGTCACATTTTCCTGATATGGCGGTGTCTTCGGCGCAAAAACCTGAAATTTTCAACCCTTATCTATATATATAAAAGAAAGTCTGGATTTCGTATTAAGCACAGCACAAAAAAATCTGCCGAACCTAAAATGTTGAAAATTGGGGGCTATTGAAAAAAAATCTATTGAACCTAAAATTTTGAAAGAGAGTTCTATAATCAGGTTAACATGATTATGTAAGCTATATTTAATTATCGCAATATATATAAAACGCAAAGTGAAATTTCATTGTGGCCGCTTATAACTTAAGTTCTACAAGATAGATTTTAATGGATTTTACATTGTTAGTTGGATAATTTTTCAGAAATTTTGTAACAAATGAAATATAGCATTCTACGTTGTTTAATTGAATATTTAGGAAATGTTTTTTATCAGATGAACCCAATTACAAAACTTTGACTTTATTTTAAAAGTTCCGTTGAATGAATATTTATGTGATTAAAATTGTTAACATGTTGAGCGCCACGTCATTCATTGGTGACTAACATTGAACTTTCCGTTTAGATGACTGATATTTACCCGATGAGAGACAGTCTAAAGTACAATATAAAACTAAAAATTACTATGATATAAAAATTTAGTTTAATTCAAAGTTTCTTAAAAAGGAAAAAAAAACTGACCAGCGTAGCGGGCGAAGGCTGCTAGTATTTTAATATTTTGACAAAATGTATGTTATGTGATAATTGTTACTAACTTTAAATATGAAACACACCCAAAAAATTTTTGCACATGTTTGTTTATTTATTTTATTGCAGTTTCTTTTTATAAATCACAAGTGTCCCATCACTTTTGTGAGACACTGTATGAAAATTGTAACTAAGCAACCAAAAATAAAAAAAAACATTTTAAACTTTTTAGTCCGACCTGATATAAAAGCGTGTATTTTAATCTTTAAAACTATTTAGCAATTATTAAAAAAGAAGAAGAAATGCTGAAAAGCAAATTAATTAAAATAAAATAAATCACAAAACGATTGCGTTGGAATTTTCAAAAAAGTTATAACAGATAGCAATAAAGCAATTAAAAAATGCTATGTATGTATCGGAAAATCCAAGGTAATGAATAATTTAAAATTGATTCGATAATATACGAATAATACTCAAAAGTTTTCTTGGGTATTATCGGCACTAAATGCACAATTAAGATTTATGTAGTATATCTTACATTCAGGGTTGTTTGGTTTAAACCAAGTTGGTTTAAACCGTGGTTTAAACCATGGTTTAAACCAAATGGTTTTCTTTTTTTAAAACCATGCTGGTTTTTTTCAATCTGGTTTTTTTATTCTTTCTCCCTTATGTTTTATTTTACACATTATTGAAAAATGCAAAATCCAGATTATGCAGAAGCTATAAGCAAAGCCGTAGAAAAATGAAGAATTAATAAATTTAAAAAATGACAAACATTTTTAATCAACTCAGCTTTTCATATAAGTTATATATCTACATGGCAGAATAACTAATTTTTCTATAATTAGCTGGTTAGAGAAAAACTAGTTAGTTTTTTCTCCCCCCCCCTTTTTTAGGACTTAAATAAATATATATATACATAAAGCCATTAATTATAAAACTTGTATACATACAGCAAGAAGAGCAAATTTGAGCTAAAAATGCACTTTTGCTATTTAAATTGCTTGATTAGTTAAGACTTACAAAGGATTTCATCATTGCTCTAAGACTCTAATATAGCATATTTTTAAGTAATTTTCTCCATTGATTTCTTTTTATTATGTATTCTAATAAATAATTGTCAATAAATTTTTTTTTTTTTTTTTTTTTTTTTTTTTTTTTGCTTTGTGGTTATCTTGTTTAATAAACTTTTGTTTTTCTTGCATTCCTACGTTGGGATTAGGGTTTTTGCATTATGATTTTTCTCTGTTACTATATAGGTTGGCAAAATTTAAATCAATTGGTTTTTCAGAACAAATCCAATATAATGTTTTCTCGTTTTTGTAATTTAAGTGTTTCAAATTATTGGATGTAAGTGATTTCTATTTTTAGGTGCGTTCGTAATTATGTAAATACGTAGCACCTATTGTTGTCGTTCAGTCCGTCCGTCTGTCCATCTGTCCGTCTGTCTGTCTGTCCGTCTGTCTGTCCGTCCGCATATAACAACGCGAAAATTACCCAACCGAATCGTTTGAAATTTAAAATACATAATTTTTGCATAATTTTGTCGAGTCATTTCAAATTTTATGAAAATCGGACGCATAGATCAATTACAGGGACAATCAAAAGTATTCCGTATCATTACGGTCAATGGGAAAAAAGTTTCAAATGAATTTTAATGGTGTTACACTCATTCGAACATAATAGAATTGACATGAATCTATGAGGTATATACTAAAATATACATTCTGTACAATCGGTGATGCAAAGAATATTTATTATTAAATTACAGGTCCACACAAAAGTATTCCACTACATAATGCTATACGGGTAACATTGTTTGGGGCCTGTTTTAATTATATTAAACTACTTCACATTTTACGAGCAAGATATACGTTGCTGAGATGTAGTGAAAATTACGTCCTGCCTATTTACAGGAACACACCGCTATACTGTTTCAACCACTATAGTGTATCCGAAGTACACTGTACTATATAAGCAAGATCTGAAACTTTTTAAAATTTCTTTATCGTTCGAACGCACCCCATTTGCTACGCTTCACATACAATTTCTAACTTGTTAAGTTTTATCTCAGCAGTCACCATGAGGCATAGTGAGTTCAGTCTAGGTCATGTTAGTTTCCATGTAGAATGTAAATTTCGTGCATTGATGAACCTATTTGAATCGCTAAAGGAAACACTTAAATTATGCAAATTTAGAGAAGATAAAGTTGATTAAAAATAGTAGTATTTAAAAAAAAATGCTTTCCTTTGAGAAACACAGATTTACAGTTGACCTTTCAGTCAAGCTCTAAAAGAAAATTTTCTGATTGGGGTTTGAGGGGAGGGAATTATTATAAGAATAAAAAAGAAACTCAAGACATGAAGTCGAATAAGACATTGAAAAATTTAGTGCTAGTGAAGCACCTGTTTACATTTAACTAATAAAGATATAAAAATATATTTAAATAAGATATATTTAAATCTTCTATTGCATAACCAAACTCATTATTTAAATCGGTCTAGAAAATTGGAGAGGGGAGGGACAAGATAAGGTATGCTTGAGACGCAACAGAAAAAAGTCTCATAAGATGCCTAAAAAGATGCAATTTTTAGTTTAGACATATAAAAGTACTAAGCTTTATAATATAACATGTAATCTGATGGCTATTTAAATGCTTTAGTTGATGACAGTATATATAAAACAACTTTATATTTTAAGACCAATGTTTTCAATAGTCTAAAAAGCTGTTAAATAGGTATTTTTGTTTATTTTACTGTCGGCTTTTTTCTTTTAAACTGGTAGTTTTAGAGGAGAAGTGTCAAATAGCAATACACAATACTACTTCAAGTGCGTAAAGACTCAACTGCTTAATTCAAGTCATTTTAAATATTCTTCATAAAAAGCTTTATTTTCAATAAAAGATAATTCATGTAGTCTTCTAACAGAAAAATCAGACATCTCATATAACAAATATTTCAAAGAAATTATTTTGAAAATAATATATATAAAGTTTTATAATTGAAACTACATCATATATTTATTTATGTGCTAATAATCAAAAGATTGTTTATTAAGATTTACAATGTATCAATGCTTCATTATGTAAAACATTTTATTTATGAAATATAAAACATAGCTTTTTCTAAAAATTTTTAAATTTTAAATGTTTTCAATTTTCTACATAACTGATTATATATTAATTAATTACATTGATTAGAATTACTTTTAAATTAAGTTATTACTTATATATTAAAAAATATTTACGTTTATTGATTAATATACGTGCATATATAATAGGAAAACATATTTTTAAAAAACCCGGTATAAACCAAAAAAACTTGGTTTAAACCCAAAAAACCATAATTTTTTTTTTCTTTATTATTAACCCGGTTTTTTACCAACCCTGCTTACATTACTTATTTTAGATTTGATGATAAGAAATAGCAGTTCCGAATATCTGAAGAAAGTTAAAGTTATCGCAGAGAAAAACTAGTTGGATGTGCCAATCCCAGAACTTTCTTCTATCTCATACGTACATTTAATATTGGAAAAAGTAGTTACACTTGTTAATATTTCAATGTTAATAATTCAATACTCTACCAACTTTAATTTTAATTTTATTTTCCTGCTTCAGGACTAAAACCAGTTAATCTAGATCATGATATTTATTAAAACTGACAGTTTTTTCTTATATTGTTGTCATAAACTGTTTTCGAATAGTCAGTTTAAGAGAACGCAAATTCCCAGCTTGCATAAGCCACCAATGGACAATAGAATTATAAAAAGTAGAAAAATACTAATAAAAAAATGCTATCAAATGCTATTTTACGTAGAATACTTCTAAATTCATATAGCCAAATATATTCGTGTGGGTATAGCCAAAAACATGCACAAAAAAAATTGATTCGATTCTATGCACAGTTTCATACATTTCTCAATGTTGACACACCAACAGGCGGACAGACAGCCATTTTGTATGAATATGTTTTTGAGGGATCTTCCGACTCCTAAAATGTGTAAATCCGTCGAAAACCGGAAATGGAAAAAAATTTCTATTACAATACATTCTTTTGAAAATAGAAGAAAGTAAAAATATCATTTAAAGATTTAGATCTGAAAAAAAATGATTAATATAAACTCTAAAATATCCTCGTCGACTTAGCCTATAGCCCGAGGTACACTACGAAATAAAATGTCCATTTGCACAACAGAAAACTAAAATATGATTAGAGATAAACCTAGTTTAACAATTTTATTTGGCCGTTTTTGAAGAATTTTTAATTTAATTTTTCTGTAAGAGCTGGTTTTATCAGAATCATCTCAAGTGAAATTCGGCTCAAAATGCTCACTTTGACAGCATTTTTTGAAATATTTTATGATTTTATGACAAAATCGATCAGTATGGTACATTACAAGGTTCCTAAATATGAAAAATTCTTAATGAATGCATTTGAGAGAAGAATTGAATTTATAAACGAGTCAGAAAATAAGCAGTTTTTTATTTGAATAAATCCCCAATTCATCGATCATGTTCGCTTCGGGAAATTCTGTTCAAAATGCCCACTTGAACAGATATATATAGTTCCCAAGTCACATTATATAGTTCCCAAATAAGAAAACATGACATTTGGATGGGTTTAAAATCAAAAATGGATCTAAAAATGAGTCACAAAATATGCAATTTGTTATTTGAATACATCCTCAATTCTTCATCACATTCGCTTTGGGAAATTCTGTTCAAAAGACCACATTAAAAGCATTTTTTTAAAAAATACATTCTGCCTTTATCAAAAAACTGGCCAATACGTCACTTTATACAGTACCTAAAAAAGAGAACCTGTCAATTGTATGCGTTTGAGAGCAAAAATAGTTTTAAAAATGTGTCATAATATAATCAGTTTGGATTTTGATTTTTTTTTCAACTCCTGTTTTTGTTTCATTTATTTTTGCTATAAGGATTGGTCCAATAAAAAACGTGTCAGGGTAAAAGTTGTAGATATTATTGAGAAGATGTAAAATAAATTTAATCCAATTATGAATTCATCTTATGAATTGATAAAGTTAAGGAATTTTTCCTTTTTCCACCTTCCGTTTTAGGCGAGTTATTATGTAAATACGTAACACCAATAGTTGTCGTTCAGTCCGTCCGTCTCTCCGTCAGCCTGTCCGTCTGTCCGCATGTAACAACGCAAAAAGTGTCCAACCGAATCGTTTGAAATTTAAAATATATAATTATTACATAATTTTGTCAAGTCATTTCAAATTTTATAAAAATCTGATGTATAGATCAATTACAGGGACAGTCTAACGTACTCCGTTACAGGACGGCCAATGAGAAAAAATGTTTCAAATGCATTTTAATGGTGTTACACTCATTCGAACACAATAAAATTTATATGCATATATGAAGTACATATTATAATTTATACATTTTGCATAATCTATGGTGCAAAGAACAATTGCTATTGATTTACAAGGCCAAACGAAAGTATTCCATTACCTATAGGTATCAAGAAAACATTGTTTGGTGTGCATTTTAATTATAATTAATTATTTTAAATTTTATGAGATTGATATATATTGCTGAAGAATACTACAAGTTATTTCCTGTAGCAGATAGTATTTACAGGGCCTCACACAAAAGATTTTGGCTACTACACTGTATCCGAAATACTGTGTACTATTACATCAAGATCTGAATAACTTTGAGTGCGTCCGTAATTATATAAATAGCTAGCACTCATGGACGCCCATATGGTGGGGCAAGGTGGGGATTGAGGTTCCCCCCCCCCCCATAGATTTTGGTTTTGTCATACTTATTAAAAATATAAATCAGTTGCTAGATATGAAAATTCTAACTTGATCCTGTAAAGAAGGCATCATAAGAAATTTCCGTTCTAAACAGTATTCTGTTTAAGGAGGTATAATTGTGTGGAATTTATTTTCTCATAACCATGAGTGTTATTTTTTTTAAAGCTAGATTCTGATTTAAACAAATTCGGTTTTGGTAAGATTTGAATTCGTCCTCTGGAAATTTTACTTTTTACAAAGAGGAAAAACATGAGATAGGAAACAAATTGTATTTTATATAATTTTTATTTTAGCAGTGTTAATGTGAGCTTTTTTTCCTACTAGAGTATAATACTTTTTCTGCATAAGGAATGATTTTGTTATAGACCCGACCCATTTTCATAGGTAAAACTGATTTTGCGTGAACAAACCGCTGAAAAATTAGACACAGATTTAATAATAAGATGTAAATGATACAGTGCTAGTTTTTAATTGGAAAAGTCCTTTTGCCGAATCTAATAAAGATTAGAACGCTAAATGTGTCAGATTGTAACCAGGGCCCGACATATGCAGGGACATGTGGGACAAT